>LR738712.1:518768799-518886320 GCA_902687465.1 Secale cereale
CGGAGGCGCGGCCTGAGTGCGGCGCGGAGATTGAAGTAGAGGCGGCGGGGCCCACGCGTCGGGCGGAAGCACCCGCGACACTACGGAAGCACGACTCCGGCGGTCGGAAGCACGATTTCCTGGGACGTCGGAAGCACGGATTTTCAACGGTGGAAGCACCGCGGATCAACGGTGGAAGCACCGGCGGTGAACTGTGGAAGCATTAGGGTTTCAGACGCGAAAATTGGGGGAGTTGGACGTTTTTATAGGCACAAGGAGCTAGGGTTGTCCAAATGAGGTGAGGTTTTCAGCCACATGATCACAATTAGATGGCCTAGATGAAGGGAGGGGTTTGGGTTGGTTTGGTGGGCTGTTGGAGGGGTGTCTTGGGCCTCAAAGAGGGGGTACTTTCAGCCCACGAGAATAACTGTTGGGGTAGCAAACGAACTCCAAACGCGACGAGATTCGACAGGCGGGTTACACACAACAAAACAACAACACACGACAAGTGTCACACCAAAACGGAAACGTTACACAGCCCAACACTAAAGTAGGCCTCGGGGATGCCACGGACACGTGAGGGAGCTCCGGAACTCGAAACGGACAACGGAAAGAAACGAGTTGGACCGGATGCAAACGACAACACAAATGCGATGCAATGGTCATAACAACATGATATGGATGAATGCCACAACGCATACAACAAAACGACGAAAACCCGAAAGACGAAGAACCCGGAATGGAACTGTTGAAGCCAGATATATATATATTGCCCAAAAGGGAAAGTATTACATCCGGGGCATTACAAACTCTCCTCTACTACAAAAAGATCTCGTCCCGAGATCTAGGACTGGAAAAAGGAAGGGTACTCGGAACGAAGATGATTTTCTCGTTCCCACGTAGCTTCTCGGTCGGTATGGTGTCACCACTTGACTTTCAAGAATTTGATGGACTTGTTGCGGGTCTTGCGCTTGGTTTCTTCGAGAATAGCAACTGGGTGCTCTCGGTAGGACAAGTCTTGTTGAAGATCAATCTCTTCAAACGGAATCGTGCGTTCAGGAGTCTTGAAGCACTTGCGGAGTTGAGACACATGAAACACATCATGAACATTGGCGAAGTTGGAAGGGAGCTTAAGTTGATTGGCTAGATCGCCTCTTTCGCCAAGGATCTTGAAAGGCCCGACGTATCTAGGAGCAAGCTTTCCTTTGATACCGAATCTTTGGGTGCCTTTCATCGGAGAAACACGGAGATAGACATGATCCCCAATGTTGAAGGCCAAATCACGATGCTTGCCGTCATAGTAGCTCTTTTGACGCGACTGAGCGGCCTTGAGATTCTCACGTATGACTTTGCACATTTCTTCGGCTTCTGAGATCAAGCCATTGCCAAGAAGTTGACGTTCACCTGTCTCGGACCAGTTGAGAGGCGTACGGCACTTTCTGCCATAGAGGATTTCAAACGAAGCTTTGCCGGCACTTGCTTGGAAGCTGTTGTTGTAAGAGAACTCGGCAAATGGAAGGCAATCTTCCCATTTCATGCCAAAAGATATGACATAGGCTCTGAGCATGTCTTCTAGAATGTGATTCACTCGCTTGACTTGACCACTAGTCTGAGGGTGAAATGCAGTGCTGAACCTGATCTTAGTGCCCATGGCAGACTGAAAGGAGTCCCAGAACTTGGAAGTGAACAAACTTCCACGGTCTGAGGAGATAACTTGAGGAATGCCATGTAAGGACACAATTCTGGAAGTGTACAATTCTGCCAGTTGAGCTGCATTGATGGATTCTTTGACTGGAAGGAAGTGAGCGACTTTGGTAAGCTTGTCAATCACCACGAAGATAGAATCATTCCCTCTCTTGGACTTAGGAAAGCCAGTGACGAAATCCATTTCAATGTGGTCGAATTTCCACTCGGGAATAGGAAGAGGTTGGAGAAGACCGGATGGACGTTGATGCTCTGCCTTCACTCTTCTGCAGACATCACATTCATTCACGAATTGGGCAATCTCCCTTTTCATGCATGTCCACCAGTAGGATTGCTTGAGGTCTTGGTACATCTTGGAACTGCCAGGATGAATGGAAAGGAGGGAATCATGTGCTTCTTCCATTATGAGCTGCTTGAGATCACCTTTGGGAACGACGAGTCTGTCCTCAAAGAACAAGGTACCTCTCTCATCAACGCGATACCACTTGTATTTAGGAGTACCCTTTGCAATACCATGTTTCACTTTCTGCACCATAGCATCACTGAGTTGGGCCTCACGGATCTGATCTTCCAAGGTAGGAGCAACTTGAAGATTTGCAAGAAAACCTTGCGGAACAACTTGGAGGTTGAGTTTCCTGAATGCTTCACAAAGCTCAGGCTGGAACGGCTTGATAAGGAGGCTGTTGCAATATGCCTTTCTGCTCAAAGCATCTGCAATCACATTCGCCTTGCCAGGTGTGTATTCGATGCTGGGATCATACTCTTGGATCATTTCGACCCAACGAGTCTGGCGGAGGTTCAGATTCGGCTGTGTGAAGATGTACTTCAAGCTCTTGTGATCTGTGAAGATGTCGACTTTTCTGCCCAACAGAAGGTGTCTCCACGTAATCAAAGCATGTACCACAGCTGCTAGTTCAAGATCATGTGTGGGGTAGTTCTTCTCACTTGGCTTCAGCTGACGAGAAGTGTATGCCACAATTCTCTTGTCCTGCATAAGCACACCACCAAGTCCTTGAAGAGAAGCATCACAGAATACTTCATAGGGCTTGGACTCATCTGGAGGAGTAAGAACTGGAGCAGAGACGAGCTTTTCTTTGAGAGTTTTGAATGCCACTTCACAATCTGGAGACCAGTTATACTTGACATTCTTCTGCAGCAAGTTGGAGAGAGGCTTGGCAATCTTGGAGAAGTTCTCAACGAACCTTCTGCAATAACTGAAGGAAATATGCCCTAGAGGCAATAATAAAGTTATTATTTATTTCCTTATATCATGATAAATGTTTATTATTCATGCTAGAATTGTATTAACCGGAAACTTAGTACATGTGTGAATACATAGACAAAACAATATGTCCCTAGTATGCCTCTACTAGACTAGCTCATTGATCAAAGATGGTTATGTTTCCTAGCCATAGACATGAGTTGTCATTTGATCAACGGGATCACATCATTAGGAGAATTATGTGATGGACAAGACCCATCCGTTAGCATAGCACTATGATCATTTAGTTTAACTGCTATTGCTTTCTTCATGACTTATACATGTTCCTATGACTATGAGATTATGCAACTCCCGAATACCGTAGGAACACCTTGTGTGCTATCAAACGTCACAACGTAACTGGGTGATCATAAAGATGCTCTACAGGTGTCTCCGAAAGTATTTGTGGTGTTGGCATAGATCAAGATTAGGATTTGTCACTCCGAGTGTCGGAGAGGTATCTCTGGGCCCTCTCGGTAACACACATCACAATAAGCCTTGCAAGCAAAAGACTAATGAGTTAGTCACGAGATGATGTGTTACGGAACGAGTAAACAGACTTGCCGGTAACGAGATTGAACTAGGTATAGAGATACCGACGATCGAATCTCGGGCAAGTAACATACCGTTTGACAAAAGGAACAACGTATGTTGTTATGCGGTTCTGACCGATAAAAGATCTTCGTAGAATATGTAGGAGCCAATATGAACATCCAGGTTCCGCTATTGGTTATTGACCGGAGATGAGTCTCGGTCATGTCTACATAGTTCTCGAACCCGTAGGGTCCGCACGCTTAACGTTTGATGACGATCAGTATTATGAGTTTATGAGTATTGATGTACCGAAGGTAGTTCGGAGTCCCGGATGAGATCACGGACATGACGAGGAGTCTCGGAATGTCCGAGACATAAAGATTGATATATTGGACGACTATATTCGGACACCGGAAAAGTTTCGGATTTATCGGGAATGCCGGAGGGGGTTACCGGAACCCCCTACGAGAGGGGATGGTCCATAGTGGGCCTAAAGGGAAAGAGAGAGGCAGCCCATAGGGCTGGCCGGCGCCCCCACCTAGGGTTCCTAGTTGGACTAGGATTGGGGGGGGGGCGCCACCTCTCCTATTCCTTTCCCCCTTCTTCCTTTTGGTGAATCCTACTAGGAATAGGATTGCAATCCTATTCCTAGTAGGACTCCTTCCCTAGCCGCACCAGGAAGGGCCGGCCGGCCTCCCTCCCTTGCTCCTTTATATACGGGGGCAGGGGGGCACCCAAAGACACACAAGTTGAATTGTTTTAGCCGTGTGCGGTGCCCCCTCCACAGAATCACACGTCGGTCATACCGTCGCGGAGCTTAGGCGAAGCCCTGCGCCGGTAAACACATCATATCCGTCACCACGCCGTCGTGCTGACGAAACTCTCCCGTGAATCTCAACTGGATCAAGAGCTCGTGGGACGTCTTCAAGCTGAACGTGTGCTGAACGCGGAGGTGCCGTACGTTCGGTGCTTGATTGGTTGGATCGCGAAGAAGTTCGACAACATCAACCGCGTCACTTGACGCTTCCGCTCCCGGTCTACGAGGGTACGTAGACACACTCTTCCTCTCGTTGCTATGCATCTGGTAGATAGATCTTGCGTGATCGTAGGAAAATTTAAAAATACTACGTTCCCCAACAGTGGCATCAGAGCCAGGTCTATGCGTAGATGATATGCACGAGTAGAACACAATGAGTTGTGGGCGATACTAGTCATACTGCTTACCAGCATGTCATACTTTGCTTCGGCGGTATTGTGAGATGAAGCGGCCCGGACTGACATTACGCGTACGCTTACGCGACACTGGTTTCACCGTTACGAGCACTCGTTGCTTAAAGGTGACTAGCGGGTGTCTGTCTCTCTCACTTTAGCTGAATCAAGTGTGGCTACGCCCGGTCCTTGTGAAGGTTAAAACAGCACATACTTGACGAAACATCGTTGTGGTTTTGTATGCGTAGGTAAGAACGGTTCTTGCTAAAGCCCGTAGCAGCCACGTAAAACATGCAACAACAAAGTAGAAAACGTCTAACTTGTTTTTGCAGGGCATGTTGTGATGTGATATGGTCAAGACATGATGAGTTATACGGTTTTGTATGAGATGATCATGTTTTGTAAAGTTATCGGCAACTGGCAGGAGCCATATGGTTGTCGCTTTATTGTATGAAATACAATCGCCATGTAATTGCTTTACTTTATCACTAAGCGGTAGCGATAGTCGTAGAAGCAATAGTTGACGAGACGACAACGATACTACGATGAAGATCAATGTGTCACGCCGGTGACGAAGGTGATCATGACGGTGCTTTGGAGATGGAGATCAAAAGCACAAGATGATGATGGCCATATCATGTCACATATTTTGATTGCATGTGATGTTTATCTTATTATGCTTCTTATTTTGCTTAGAACGACGGTAGCATTATAAGATGATCCCTTACTAAATTTCAAGGTATAAGTGTTCTCCCTGAGTATGCACCGTTGCGAAAGTTCGTCGTGCCGAAACACCACGTGATGATCGGGTGTGATAAGCTCTACGTTCAAATACAACGGGTGTAAGCCAGTTTTGCAAACGCAGAATACTCGGGTTAAACTTGACGAGCCTAGCATATACAGATATGGCCTCGGAACACTGGAGACCGAAAGGTCGAGCGTGAATCATATAGTAGATATGATCAACATAAGATGTTCACCATTGAAACTACTCCATCTCACGTGATGATCGGACATGGTTTAGTTGATTTGGATCATGTGATCATTTAGATGACCGGAGGGATGTCTATCTAAGTGGGAGTTCTTAAGTAATATGATTAATTGAACTTTAACTTATCATGAACTTAGTCTTGGTAGTATTAGCATATCTATGTTGTAGATCAATAGCTCGCGATGTTGCTCCACGTTTATTTTTTATATGTTCCTAGAGAAAACCAAGTTGAAAGATGTTAGTAGCAATGATGCGGAACTGTTCCGTGATCTGAGGATTATCCTCATTGCTGCACAGAAGAATTATGTCCTTGATGCACCGCTAGGTGACAGACCTATTGCAGGAGCAGATGTAGACGTTATGAACGTTTTGACAAAAGCTCGATATGATGACTACTTGATAGTTTAGTGCACCATGCTTTACGGCTTATAACCGGGACTTCAAAAACGTTTTGAAACACCACGGAGCATATGAGATGTTCCAAGAGTTGAAATTAGTATTTCATACTCATGCCCGTGTCGAGAGGTATAAGACCTCTGACAGTACTTTGCCTACAAGATGGAGGAGAATAGCTCAACCAGTGAGCATGTGCTCAGATTGTCTGGGTACTACAATTACTTTAATCAAGTGGGAGTTAATCTTCCAGATAAGATAGTAATTGACAAAGTTCTCTAGTCACTATCACCAAGTTAGTAGAACTTCGTGATGAACTATAATATGCAAGGGATGACGAAAGGAATTCCCAGCTCTTCGCGATACTGAAGTAGGCGAAGGTAGAAATCATGAAAAAGCATCAAGTGTTGATGGTTAACAAGACCACTTGTTTCAAGTAAAGGGCAAAGGGATAGAAGGGGAACTTCAAGAAGAATGACAAGCAAGTTGTCACTCCCGTGAAGAAACCCAAAGCTAAACTCAAGCCTGAAACAAGTGCTTATACTGCAAAGGAAATGGTCACTAAAAGTGGAACTGCCCTAGATACTTGGCGGATAAGGAGGATGGCAAAGTGAACAAAGGTATATTTGATATAAAGATTATTAATGTGTATTTTACTAGTGTTCATAGCAACCCCTCGGTATTTGATATTGGTTCAGTTGCTAAAGAGTAGTAACTCAAAGTGGGAGTTGCATAATGAACATAAACTAGTTAAAGGATGAAGTGACGATGTATATTGGAAGCAGTTCCAATATTGATATGATCATCATCGCACACTCCCTATACTTTCGGGATTAGTGTTGAACCTAAATAACTGTTATTTGGTGTTTGTGTTGAGCATGAATGTGATTTGATCATGTTTATTGCAATACGGTTATTCATGTAAGTTAGAGAATAATTGTTGTTCTGTTTACATGAATAAAACCTTCTATGGTCATACACCCAATGAAAATAGTTTGTTGGATCTCGATCGTGTGATACACATATTCATAATATTGAAGCCAAAAGATGCAAGGTTAATAATGATAGTGCAACTTATTTGTGGCACTGCCGTTTAAGTCATATTGGTGTAAAACGCATGAAGAAACTCCATAATGATGGACTTTTGGAATCACTTGATTATGAATCACTTGGTGCTTGCGAACCATGCCTCATGGGCAAGATGACTAAAACTCCGTTCTCCGGAACTATGGAGCGAGCAACGTATTTGTTGGAAATCATACATACTGATGTATGCGGACCAATGATTGTTGAAGCTCGCGGCGGGTATCGTTATTTTCTGACCTTCACTGATGATTTGAGCAGATATGGGTATATCTACTTAATAAAGCACAAGTCTGAAACATTTGAAAAGTTCAAAGAATTTCAGAGTGAAGTAGAGAATCATCGTAACAAGAAAATAAAGTTTCTACGATCTGATCGTGGAGGAGAATATTTGAGTTACAAGTTTGGTCTTCATTTGAAACAATGTGGAATAGTTTCACAGCTCACGCCACTCGGAACACCACAGCATAATGGTGTGTCCGAACGTCGTAACCGTACTTTATTGGATATGGTGCGATCTATGATGTCTCATACCGATTTACCACTATCGTTTTGGGTCATGCATTAGAGACAGCTGCATTCACATTAAATAAGGGCCTCATCTGAATCCGTTGAGACAACGCCTTAAGAACTGTGGTTTGGCAAGAAACCAAAGTTGTTGTTTCTTAAAGTTTGGGACTACGATGCTTATGTGAAAAAGTTTCAACATGATAAGCTCGAACCCAAACCGGAGAAGTAAATCTTCATAGGATACCCAAAAGAGACTGTTGGGTACACCTTCTATCACAGATCCGAAGGCAAGATATTCGTTGCTAAAAATGGATCCTTTCTAGAGAAGGAGTTTCTCTCGAAAGAAGTGAGTAGAAGGAAAGTAGAACTTGATGAGGTAATTGTACCTTCTCCAGGATTGGAAAGTAGTACATCACAGGAAATTGTTCCAGTGATTCCTACACCAATTAGTGAGGAAGTTAATGATAATGATCATGAAACTTCGGATCAAGTTTCTGCTGAACGTCGTAGATCAACCAGAGTACGTTCCGCACCAGAGTGGTACGGCAACCCAGTTCTGGAAATCATGTTACTAGACCATGATGAACCTACGAACTATGAGGAAACGATGATGAGCCCAGATTCCGAAAAATGGCTTGAAGCCATGAAATCTGAGATGAGATCCATGTATGAGAACAAAGTGTGGACTTTGGTTGACTTGCCCGATGATCGGCAAGCTATCGAAAATAAATGGATCTTCAAGAGGAAGACCGACGCAGACGGTAATATTACTGTTTACAAAGCTCGACTTGTTGTGAAAGGTTTTCAACAAGTTCAAGGAGTTGACTACGATGAGACTTTCTCACCTGTAGCGATGCTTAAGTCTGTCCGAATCATATTAGCAATTGCCGCATTTTATGATTATGAAATCTGGCAAATGGATGTCAAAACTACATTCCTGAATGGATATCTCAAAGAAGAGTTGTATATGATACAACCAGAAGGTTTTGTTGATCCAAAAGGTGCTAACAAATTATGCAAGCTCCAGTGATCCATCTATGGACTGGTGCAAGCATCTCGGAGTTGGAATATACGCTTTGATGAGGTGATCAAAGCATATGGTTTTATACAGACTTTTGGAGAAGCCTGTATTTACAAGAAGTGAGTGGGAGCACTACAACCTTTCTGATAAGTATATGTGAATGACATATTGTCGATCGGAAATGATGTAGAATTTTCTGGAAAGCATAAAGGGGTGTTTGAAAGGAGTTTTTCAAAGAAAGACCTCGGTGAAGCAGCTTACATATTGAGCATCAAGATCTATATAGATAGATCAAGACGCTTGATAAGACTTTCGATGAGTACATACCTTGATAAGATTTTGAAGTAGTTCAAAATGGATCAGTCAAAGAAGAAGTTCTTGCCTGACTTGTAAGGTGTGAAGTTGAGTAAGACTCAAAGCCAGACCACGGCAGAAAAATATAGAGAGAATGAAAGTCATTCCCTATGCCTCAGCCATAGGTTCTATAAAGTATGCCATGCTGTGTACAAAACACGTTGTGTACCTTGCCAAGAGTTTGACAGGGAGGTACAATAGTGATCCAGGAGTAGATCACTGTACAGCAGTCAAAATTATCCTTAGTAATTGGATGACTAAGGAAATATTTCTCGATTATGGAGGTGATAAAGAGTTCGTCGTAAAGGGTTACGCCGATGCAAGCTTTGACACTAAATCCAGATGACTCTAAGTATCAATCTGGATGCGTATTGAAAGTGGGAGCAATTAGCTAGAGTAGCTCCATGCAGAGCATTGTAGACATAGAAATTTGCGAAATACATAGGGATCTGTATATGACAGACCCGTTGACTAAACTTCTCTCACAAGCAAAACATGATCACACCTTATTACTCTTGGGTATTAATCACATAGCGATGTGAACTAGATTATTGACTCTAGTAAACCCTTTGGGTGTTGGTCACATGGCGATGTGAACTATGGGTGTTAATCACATAACGATGTGAACTATCGGTATTAAATCACATGGCGATGTGAGCTAGATTATTGACTCTAGTGCAAGTGGGAGACTGAAGGAAATATGCCCTAGAGGCAATAATAAAGTTATTATTTATTTCCTTATATCATGATAAATGTTTATTATTCATGCTAGAATTGTATTAACCGGAAACTTAGTACATGTGTGAATACATAGACAAAACAGTATGTCCCTACTATGCCTCTACTAGACTAGCTCATTGATCAAAGATGGTTATGTTTCCTAGCCATAGACATGAGTTGTCATTTGATCAACGGGATCACATCATTAGGAGAATGATGTGATGGACAAGACCCATCCGTTAGCATAGCACTATGATCGTTTAGTTTAACTGCTATTGCTTTCTTCATGACTTATACATGTTCCTATGACTATGAGATTATGCAACTCCCGAATACCATAGGAACACCTTGTGTGCTATCAAACGTCACGACGTAACTGGGTGATCATAAAGATGCTCTACAGGTGTCTCCGAAAGTATTTGTGGTGTTGGCATACATCAAGATTAGGATTTGTCACTCCGAGTGTCGGAGAGGTATCTCTGGGCCCTCTCGGTAACACACATCACAATAAGCCTTGCAAGCAAAAGACTAATGAGTTAGTCACAAGATGATGTGTTACGGAACAAGTAAAGAGACTTGCCGGTAACGAGATTGAACTAGGTATAGAGATACCGACGATCGAATCTCGGGCAAGTAACATACCGTTTGACAAAAGGAACAACGTATGTTGTTATGCGGTTCTGACCGATAAAAGATCTTCGTAGAATATGTAGGAGCCAATATGAACATCCAGGTTCCGCTATTGGTTATTGACCGGAGATGAGTCTCGGTCATGTCTACATAGTTCTCGAACCCGTAGGGTCCGCACGCTTAACGTTTGATGACGATCGGTATTATGAGTTTATGAGTATTGATGTACCGAAGGTAGTTCGGAGTCCCGGATGAGATCACGGACATGACGAGGAGTCTCGGAATGTCCGAGACATAAAGATTGACATATTGGACGACTATATTCGGACACCGGAAGTGTTCCGGAAAAGTTTCGGATTTATCGGGAATGCCGGAGGGGGTTACCGGAACCCCCTACGAGAGGGGATGGTCCATAGTGGGCCTAAAGGGAAAGAGAGAGGCAGCCCATAGGGCTGGCCGGCGCCCCCACCTAGGGTTCCTAGTTGGACTAGGATTGGGGGGGGGGCGCCACCTCTCCTATTCCTTTCCCCCTTCTTCCTTTTGGTGAATCCTACTAGGAATAGGATTGCAATCCTATTCCTAGTAGGACTCCTTCCCTAGCCGCACCAGGAAGGGCCGGCCGGCCTCCCTCCCTTGCTCCTTTATATACGGGGGCAGGGGGGCATCCAAACACACACAAGTTGAATTGTTTTAGCCGTGCGCGGTGCCCCCCTCCACAGAATCACACCTCGGCCATACCGTCGCGGAGCTTAGGCGAAGCCCTGTGCCGGTAAACACATCATATCCGTCACCACGCCGTCGTGCTGACGAAACTCTCCCGTGAAGCTCAACTGGATCAAGAGCTCGTGGGACGTCATCAAGCTGAACGTGTGCTGAACGCGGAGGTGCCGTACGTTCGGTGCTTGATCGGTTGGATCGCGAAGAAGTTCGACAACATCAACCTCTCCCGGTCTACGAGGGTACGTAGACACACTCTTACCTCTCGTTGCTATGTATCTGGTAGATAGATCTTGCGTGATCGTAGGAAAATTTTAAAATACTACGTTCCCCAACAATAGCTGGCAAGACCAAGGAAGCTTCGGAGTTGCTTGACGTTCTGAGGAGCTTCCCAATTGACAATTGCTTCAACTTTCTCGGGGTTTACCGCAATACCGTCAGCAGAGATAATATGGCCCAGATACAAGACCTTATCGAGCCAAAATTCGCACTTGGAGAACTTGGCATAGAACTTATGTTCACGGAGTCTGTCGAGAACCGGACGGAGGTGCTTTTCGTGATCTTCTTCATTCTTGGAGAAAACCAAAATATCATCCAGATACACAAGCACAAACTCACCGGTGTAGGGGTTGAAAATGTAGTGCATCATTCTCGAGAAGGTAGGTGGAGCATTGGCGAGACCAAAGGACATGATTGTATACTCATAGGAGCCGTAGCTCATTCTGAAGGCAGTCTTGGGGATATCTTCCTCGCGAATGCGAATTTGGTGATAGCCCATTCGGAGATCGAGCTTAGAGAACACTTTAGCTCCTTTGAGCTGCTCGAACAGTTCGTTGATGTTGGGGAGCAGATACTTGTTCTTTATTGTCTTCTTGTTCAATGGCCGGTAATCAACGCAGAGGCGCTCCGTGCCATCCTTCTTCTTTACAAATAAGACACAACAGCCCCAAGGAGACGTACTAGGCCTGATCAGACCCATACGCTCCTGTTCATCAAGCTGTTTCTTCAACTCCTTCAACTCTTTAGGAGAGAGCTTGTACGGACGCCGGCATGCTGGCTCAGTACCCGGCTCGAGTTCAATGACGAATTCCACTTGACGGTGTGGAGGCATGCCTGGAAGTTCTTCAGGAAAGACGTCTTCGTATTCGTTAACCACCGGAATTTGAGATATGGCATTAATCTCACCCTTGTCATTAAGAGAGAAAAGCCTAATTGTGTTATTCCTGGAGGCGAAGATAATCACATCTTCATCAGGATGAGTAATCTTGACTTCCTTATGTGCACAGTCAATTTGAGCATCATGCTGAGAAAGCCAATCCATCCCGAGGATGAGGTCAATGTTGGAATTGCCGAGAACCACCGGAGAGGCCAGAAATCGATAATCACCCATGCGAATAGAAACATCCAGAGCATATATACGAGAATGCATCAATTTACCCGGAGAAACAACTGATAATTCCCTTGGCAAACTTTTGATGTCAACATTGTGCTTGGATGCAAATGGTTGAGACATGAAAGAGCATGAAGCACCCGAATCAAACAAAACTTTAGCAGGTATAGAGTTAACTGGAAGGTTACCCAAAATGACATCAGAAGAGTTCTCCGCTTGCGCTGCATTCATCAGATTCACCCTTGCAGACTTTGGATTATGCTTGACAATAGCTGTACTGACAGGTGGAGGAGGCGGAAGGCGCCTTGGGTTGGGGCACTTGTTAGCATAGTGACCTTTCTGAGTGCACTTGTTGCAGACCACTTCTGAGAGAGGATGGAAATGAGAACCACTTGACTTGGAACCTTGAGACTGAAACTGATTCTTCGACTGGTTGCTCGGGTTGGGTGGGTGGGAGAAACCACGTCCACCAGAGTTTTTGTTGCTGTTGTAGGGAGCTCGGATCATTGGAGGAGGAGGAAGCCAAAATTTCTATTGTTTCGCGACCACTTGAGAAGATGAGGAGGAGTGAACGGCATCTCAAATCCTCTTTTTGGAAGCCTCCATCTTGAGTTGGGCTGCCTCTTGCTTAAGCGCCATTTTATAGAATTTGTCGAACTCATCGGGCTCGAACAAGGTGAGAGCAAGTTGAAGTTCATCCTTGAGACCTCCACGGAATTGATAGATCTTGCTCTTGGCATCTGGTATGTCTTGCTTAGCATAGCGGGCGAGGTTTTGGAACTAGACATTATACTGGTAGACAGTCATTGAGCCTTGCTTCAGGTTGCGGAATTGCTCACGCATACCCTCGATGACACTTGTTGGAATGTGGTGAGAGCGAAAGTCCTTGCAGAAATCATCCCAAGAGATCACACGCCCTTCTCTGGAGTCTTTGTACTGCTGCCACCAGTCAGCTGCTTGGTCTTTGAGTTGGAAGGCTGCAAATTTCACATAGTCCTCAGGCCTTACATTGCTGCACTCATAATGCTTCTTGATATCGGTTATCCAATCTTCAGCATCGAGAGGGTCAACACAGTAACTGAAAGCCTTTGGTTGATTGGCCAAGAACTGGTTGAGCGTAGCATGGTGCTGTTGGTTGAAGAAATTGCCTTGGTTCCCTGGAGCACCCTGATTTGCTTGATTTGCTTGCATCTGCTGCATCATCTGCATCAACATCTGGGTGTTCTGATTTGTAGTCTGCATAATCGCTCTCCAGGCCTCAGACGGAGGAGGAGGGGAAGGAGGACGATCTGGAACCTCTTCACCCTCTGGGTTAGCGTTGGGAACCCGTTTCGGAGCCATCCTGAAAGAGATGACCACCAATCAGCAATTTGATTGAAAGAAGGTATAAGCTGAAACAACGGATAGAAATGCAACATAGTCTTCACAAGAATCACTCGAACAAGAGGAACGAATGAAATTCTCAGTTTAATGATAACAACAATCTTCACGAGAAGCCACTGGGAAACAAAAGGCAAATAAGAAAAACACAAGGTACAGATGGAACAAACACAAGATATGAGCTTCGTTCGACATCTTTGTGCAGCAAGCTTATGAACGCGTTACGAAAGGGTTTTGCAATCCCCGGATCAGCATAGCCAAGGATCCTTTAAGATGCAACTCCCGATCGGAACATCGGCCATAAAACCACTTCACTCAATGTAGAACCCCGAACTCGCTAACCTGCATTCGTTGGAAGCATGCCTACGATCTACTGGATAACCCACCGATTAATTTCCGAAAGTTTCCAGTTATGCAATCAGGTGTTGGGGATACAGGGGAAGCATCGCGCAATCAACTCTAATCCTACATCCAGCTGTATCCATCCTTCAACACATAACCAGTTGTTCTCGAAAACCGTCTACCTCGGACCTTCGAAAAGCATCCACTATACAAAGCTATGGCAATACTCCCGAACTACCTCCCCAGTACTGGGTGATGTCGGGGTTATCTTGCCACTAATCGTATAGGAGAGTTTTCGATGTCGGCCGTCGTAAGTATTCTAGTATTGTCGCGATATGCTTGTGACGACAATACCCCGAAGCTCAACTCCCCGGGACACTGCCACAACCCCTAATGTCAGGAGGCATCGAGAACAATATTCTCGTCACAAAGACATCGAAACAATCCAACAATACTCGTGAGATTCCTAAAAAAAAATTGTGCAATTTTTGAAAGTAGAAGAGGCAAGAGTAGTCATCAGGAGTCCTCACCAGAGTGAAAAGAGACGAGGAGCAAAAGAAATCCTACTCTCCGATATAAATATAGGACTCAAAACATTTTCAGTGTGTGCCTAGACTCGACCGTCAACGATTCGATCAAATAGTGGGGGCTTCTAGGTCGGAGAAGGCTCTGATACCAACTTGTAATGCCCAGGATGGGACTATATCTCCTACGTGTCGAGGCACGACTTAAAGATATAAGCCCATTCTGGAATGATCGCGAGTTTGGTACCTTTGCACATCTCATGTAAAAATAGGGATGGAAAAGTGAAAAGATAGTTGGCTTACACTCGCCACGTCACACAAATTCATTACATGTTCAAACATCATTCAGATAAACATCACAGCCCATCTAAGGGTAAAGATCCAAATGACAAGATACCAAACATAACATTAAACCACAGGTCTAGGTCGAATCCTAGTAGAAGCTCTACTGATCAGCCGGATAGTTCACATAGTAACGGCTACGCTCCTCGTCGTACTCCCAGTCTAGCTCAGTGCCATCGCCTGTGTAGCTCACCATCGTACCTGCATCTGGGGTGTTGAAGTAACTGTGAGCCACAGAGGACTCAGCAATCTCGTTCCCGGGTAACACGACTATCCCAGCCTTGGGTGTGGAACAAGGCTGAAGAAAGAACAAGAGGTTGCAGGAGCACTAGCCTAGCTTACGTAAAAGAGAGCGAGAAGAGAAGGTGCCTCGGTCGAGAGATGATCACGAACTGATCCTAACTAAAGCAAGTCAAACATAAACCCACTGTGTTCACTTCCCGAATCCCTTCGGAAAATGACCGTCACGGTACTCACGCTGGTAGTGTATTGGAACATTGTGTCAAGTTTTCTACAACCGGATATTAACAAGCTCCCATCTACCACATAACCGTGGACACGGCTTTCGAAAGTTCATAACCCTGCATGGGTGTTCCAACTTGGCCCATGACAAGCCCACGATCCGCGGAGTCGCAACTCCAAAGTGGGAAGGCCCGAGTATCCTCGGAATCCCGTGCTCAGGATACTCCGACTAAGGTAAGGCTAATCCAGCAAATCCTCCCGGCGTGCCGACACCCTGACAGTAGCCGCGCGTATCTAGTCTCAGGCCACGACCGGATGGGTGATCCCACGGGTTTTTACCAGACCTTGAGTTCCCTCGAGGTGGCCCCGCGTAACCCCCAGTTTGGACCAACACTCATGTGGAGCACTGGCCCGGGGTTGTTGATTAAGAAGAGGGTTAATTACTCCCTATGCAAGTTTTTAGTTATTAGGCAAATAGTACCAATGTTGGGACTTGCTGGAAAAGACTTAGCACTTAGCGGTTTATCGAGGGGGTCCCATAACCCCAACCGTGTGAGGAACGCATAATCAAGGAACATAACACCGGTTTATACGGTTCCTAAGGCGGCATGAGTGTAACAAATCACCAAGCAAAAGGCTTAGCCTTCCACCCATTACCAATATATAGATGATTTCATTTAATAATTAATATAGTGTGATATCCCAATAAGCTTCAACAAGAAGCAAGAAACTTCAATCATCACCTGCAGCTAACAATGCTATAAGAGGGGCTGAGCGAAGCCTACGCATAACCAATCAATGGTTTGCATAGGTGGGGTGGTTAAACAGGTTCATGGTTACAATAGAAGGCTGACAGGAAAAACATGGGCATCGAGGCAAAACTATAGATCGAGACTTCTAGCAATAGGCAAAGATAGTAATGTTATCGGGGTTTGGTCATCTTGCCTGAAGAGTTGTCGATGGGATCGTAAGAGGGGTCCTCGTTCTCAACCTCGGTAGTAACCTCGTGCTCGTACTCGTACTCGGTCTTAGCTTCCGGCTCTACTCAACACAAACACACAAGGCACGAATCAACAAGATGCAATGCGCACACAAAAATACTGGATGCATGGCTGATGCACTATGGAGGCAAAACAGATGCACTATGGAAGCACAGAAAGTCTACATAGGAAGCACAGTGCTACAGCACAACAATATGCATCAAGCAAAATGCTTCAAAACATGATAACAATAGGATAATATGAATCTACATGCAAAAACACACAAGTTACATATAGGACTTGCTCAAAACGGAGCAACGGGCTAAAAGTTACACCCGAAACAATAAACATGCACAAGCTGAAAATAACAGCCGCATAGCAACTTCGGAGCAAGATATAAATGGCCTACAGCACTCAAACATCATGGCAATGAGCATGGACATAAACTAGACATATCCTACAGCAAACAATTCCATTGGAGCATCCCCAAAGGAGCCATGGATCAATAGCAACAAGCTATGACATATCAAACTTGACAACAAAACCCCGACAGCAGTAATTTGTTGCAACTTGGGAGCAAAAGTTAAATATGCTACAGCCACCCAAATAAGCATGTGAGAGCATGAATGGATGGCCAACAACTTATACAACAAGGAATCATCAAGAGTCACCCCAAAACTATCATGGATTTGTCTAGAACAACAAGCAAACATGGCATCTGGAAATTACAGATTCCAGACTTAGTGAAATTTCACAAAGTGTTAAAACAGTAGTAACATCATGGCATCTTTGAGAGCAAGTTTAAGTCACCTCAAAGCTAAACATGGAAAGTGGTAAGCACCACAGCAAAGTACGCATGATGGTGAATCCAAAACATCTAAGCATGCATCAAGGGGACAAACACAACGATAGCAACGAGTTCCTCTACGAGGCATCTCGTAACAAGTTTAACGCATAACAGCCACATAGCACTTTGCAAAGGAGATAAACATGGCAAGATGAAATCTATCATGCAAGCTAAAGCAATCAACATGTAGAGCATTTCATGATGAACACGTGGACATCTCATTTGCTTCATTTGGATAAACATGCACCAAGTTATCACATTGCAAGGATGACATGAAAACAACTACAAATAGCAGTTTATAACAAGTAGCACTCTTCTCATAGATATTTAAGCATCTAGATGACCTCAAACATGCATGGCACAATGGAACAAAACGTAGTACAAGTCTCCACGATCATTTTGACATATCATTTGCTCAAATCGGACCATCACACAAAAAGTTATCCACGAAACAAATATGCATCAGACAGGTAAAAACTCCAGGACTTGGAGAAAAAACACCTCGGGTGGTCAATGGCGGTCAACCGGATCTGACGGGCGGAGCGGGTCCTGCGGGCTCGCGGAGCGGATCCACGCGCTAACAGGCCCTGGCCCGTTTAGGGTTTCGGCCCAGCGGGGCGAATCAGGAACCCGATCCGGAGGCGCCCTCGCCCGATCCCTGGCGCGACCGGCGGCTGGCGACGGGGGGGGGGGGGGGGGGGGGGGATCGGGGCGGCGCCCTCGACCGACGCGGCGGCGGCGCCGGACCGGAGTAGGGGGCCGGCGGGGTCGGCGAGGGGGGGCCGGCGGCGGAGGCGCGGCCTGAGTGCGGCGCAGAGGTTGAAGAAGAGGCGGCGGGGCCCACGCGTCGGGCGGAAGCACCCGCGACACTACGGAAGCACGACTCCGGCGGTCGGAAGCACGATTTCCTCGGACGTCGGAAGCACGGATTTTCAACGGTGGAAGCACCGCGGATCAACGGTGGAAGCACCGGCGGTGAACTGTGGAAGCATTAGGGTTTCAAACACGAAAATTGGGGGAGTTGGACGTTTTTATAGGCACAAGGAGGTAGGGTTGTCCAAATGAGGTGAGGTTTTCAGCCACATGATCACAATTAGATGGCCTAGATGAAGGGAGGGGTTTGGGTTGGTTTGGTGGGCTGTTGGAGGGGTGTCTTGGGCCTCAAAGAGGGGGTACTTTCAGCCCACGAGAATAACTGTTGGGGTAGCAAACGAACTCCAAACGCGACGAGATTCAACAGGCGGGTTACACACAACAAAACAACAACACACGACAAGTCTCACACCAAAACGGAAACGTTACACGGCCCAACACCAAAGTAAGCCTCGGGGATGCCACAGACACGTGAGGGAGCTCCGGAACTCGAAACGGACAACGGAAAGAAACGAGTTGGACCGGATGCAAACGACAACACAAATGCGATGCAATGCTCATAACAACATGATATGGATGAATGCCACACACGCACACAACAAAACGATGAAAACCCGAAAGACGAAGAACCCGGAATGGAGCTGATGAAGCCAGAGATATATATATATTGCCCAAAAGGGAAAGTATTACATCCGGGGCATTACACATGTTGCGCCTTGTTAGTAGGAGGTACTTCTGATGTTACGCGTGCCATCAACTCCTCGACCAAGGTGGATAGAACGTCAGAGGGTGCTAGGGTTTGGTTGCCTGCCCCTGCACCAGCTACCTCTGCGGTGAACGCCCCAGTCACCGAGGGCTGCTGCATAGACTGTGATCCGGCCATGAAGACAGCCACCCGGTTTGGCGGATCAAAGGGGTCCGGAATACTATCACCATCGAATATACCCTCGGATCGGCCGTCCTGCAACAGATACAAAGATTCGGTCTCTCCGGATGAAGATTCATCTTCGGAATAGACAACTATCTCGCCCCCAGAATCCGATCCGTCCTCGGCTTGGACTCCATGTACTGCTCCAACGAAGACACGCTTTATGGCGGGCTGAATCCGGGCCAATCTCGCACGCTGAGCCGGTTCGATGATGTTGGGGAAGATGTCCGGCTCAGGTCCCGGTTCACCAATCTTGCCGATGAAAACATGGATGCCACCGAAGGGGACCCGGTATCCATATTCGATTGAATCGGCCTCGGGGCCCCAGCCTGCGTCGTCGATGTAGATCCGGCCACGTCGAATCTTGGTCATCCGGCCAACTGCGTAACCCTTGAGTCCTTCAAAGATGCCCTTCAAGAACTCGAAACCATCGTGCGATAGCCCCACAGTGGGCGCCAACTATCGTGGAATTAGCACGACAGATGTCCGGTTTAGAGGACTTAGGTGTCAGGCCATCGCGCGGGTTAGCTTGAAGGGGTTAAAAGCACACAAAGGACACAGAGGATTTATACTAGTTCGGCCCCTTCGATGAAGGTAAAAGCCTACGTCTAGTTTGGTGTGGTATTGCTTGTGTGTCGATGAACAGGGAGCGGATCGCTTGCTTGTGTCTCGAGTTATTGTTGCCTTTCTTGAACCGTCGCCGGGTCGTTCCTTTATATAGGAGGCAATGCCCGACCCGGTTTTCAGAGTCCCGAGGCCGGCTCATAAACGTGTCCGCCTCGGTCTCTACTCTTCCTGTCTTACATCCCAAGTTACATGCTATGACGGTTTATAAACCGTAAGCTTTACACATGGGCCCTAAGCCTCTATGGGCCATAACCTCTGGTTCATATTCTACTGGGCTTATGATAATACAACTATGTTAGTGTAATCCGGATCTTCCTGGTCGGTTTATACCTGCTAGTAATATCCCTGACAGTCCCCATGTCAATGCAGTCACGTTTAAGCCATCCCAACTTTAATCGCAAGGGTTCAAACCGGCAATTGCCCTCTAATGTTACCATGGCTGTACTTGGGTTGATGCTATTGGAGGAATGCAAGATCTCTGACACTCGCCGCACCCAACTGCTTGTGGACTCCTGCTCTCTTTGAATGCAGGCAGCTAAATCGACAACAGACATTGGCTGCTTGCTGGTGTCCTTGAAATTATTGATAAAACGACGCCGCAACTCGGCCCATGACCCGATGGAATTAGGTGGTAAACCCTTCAGCCAAGTGCGAGCCGTGCCCTCGAGCATCATTGTGAAGTACTTAGCACATGCTGCACCATCCACATCCAGCATCTCCACTGCCATCTCGTAACTCTCAACCCATGCCTCTGGAGCCAGATCCGCCGTGTAATTGGGTACTTTGCGTGGTCCTTTGAAATCCTTGGGCAGTTTCACGTTCTGTAAAGCGGGGATAAGACAAGGCACGCCCAAGGACCTGGACATAACCCCCGGTTCAACTGTGGTGGTGGGACGAACCGGCGTCGCCTGACGGGCTTCATACTGTGCTGTTACCTCGGCCTCCCGGCGCTGCCTTGCCTGATCCACCAAGTCCCGAGCGTTCACCTCTCCTCCTGCCGGATTATCCCGCCTCAGCAGATTACGTCTTCATGAACTGCTTGATACAACCTGTTCATCAAGACGTCTAGTATAACTCCGGCTTGGGCGGGGAGTCGAATGAATACTCTCCCGGCTGTGAGAATAAGCTTGTTGTTGAGTCAGCGCCGTGTCCAACAACTCCCTAGCCCGTCGCACCTCCACTGCTATGGCGGACGTTCCTTCAATGGCAAGAGCGGCCAGTCGCGAAGCGGCCAGTCGCGAAGCGGCTGCGACTATGTTATCCAGCGGATTAGAATAATGACCAGGTGGGGTGGGCACATGTTGGGATGGTACAACCTGGCGGGTTGGCTCTACGACCGACGGCTGAACCGACGCTCCCGTACCCAGCGCTCCTCCCCAGTTCACCTCCGGTTGGTTACTGGTTCCTGCTCCTGGCGTGCTAAGGAGATTCCTTGCCTCATAAACCGTTGGCAAGCGAGATCGCTGCCTTCTCATCATTACCTCATGTGAAACGGTCTGATCCAACATAAGTCGATAGGCTTGAGCATCAATCTCCGCCTGCTTTGTAGCCATCCTAGCTTTCTCAGCAGCCAGGTCCAACTTGGCTTGTTCAATCCGGCCTTTCACCTGAGCGACCTCCGCATCATGCTGCTCCTTGTTGGCCTGGGCTACCTCTGCTATCAATAACGCTGTCAAAGTATCGACCAAGACGTATAAAGTGTTAGACGGCGACGGGGGAGGATCTCCAGCTCTAGCTCCCATCGCGTCTGATGTCAACGCCGCTGTTGTTGAGGACTACTGCATAGGTTGTGATCCGGCCATGAAGACAGCAACCCGGTTTGGCGGATCGAGGGGGCCCGGAACACTGTCATCGTCGGAACAACCCTCAGACCGGCCATCCTGCAGGAGATATAAAGATTATGTCTCTTCGGAAGAAGATTCATCGTCGGAATAGACAACAGTCTCGCCGCCAGAGTCTGATCTGTCCTCGGTTTGTACTCCATGCACTGCTCCAACGAAGACGCGCTTCACGGCGGGCCGAATTCGGGCAGGTCTCGCACGCTGAGTCAGCTCGACGATCTTGGGGGAGATGTTCGGCTCAGGGCCCGGTTCGCCGATCTTGCCGATGAAGACGTGGATGCCGCCGAAGGGGACCCGGTACCCGTACTCGATTGAATCGGCCTCGGGGCCCCAGCCTGCATCGTCGATGTAGATCTTACTGCAACGACTCTTAGTCATCCGGCCCACTGCGTAGCCCTTGATTCCTTCAAAGCTGCCCATCAAGAACTCGAAACCATCGTACGATAGCCCCATTGTGGGCGCAAACTGTCGTGGTTTTGTCACGACAGATGTCCTAGCAAAAGGACTTAGTCGTCAGGCCATCGCTACGGGTTAGCCTAAAGGGGTTAAAGTGGATAAAGGACATAGGGATTTTATACTAGTTCGGCCCCTTCGATGAAGGTAAAAGCCTACGTCTAGTTTGGTGTGTATTGCTAGGGTTTCGTTGACCAGGGAGCGAATCCGCTTTGCCTGTGTCTCGATCTGTGGTTGTCTATCCTGAACCGTCGCCGGGTTGTCCCTTTATATAAGAGGTGACGCCTGGTCCGGTTTACAGAGTCCCGAGGTCGGCTCATAAACGTGTCCGCCTCGGTCTCTGTTCTTTCTTCCTTACATCTCAACTACATAGTATGGCGGTTTACAGATCTTGGGCCCTAACACTTGAGCTCTAAACCTCTTGGGCTAAAGTCTCTTGCTTCATGCTCCGCTGGGCTTCAAGGTAACCTTGATAACATAAATCGGCCCCTCCTAGGCTGTTTATACCTGGTAGTAATATCCCTGACAGGACAGGAGCTACATTTTATCCTGACGAAAGGTGGTCTTTGCCTGCAAAGATTCCAATTGAGACGCATGGGTGGGCTCGGCGATGACATCTGACCCGCTGAGCCCGTGATCTTAGTCATGTTACACAAGAATGGAAACCTTTGGGGGATTCCTCGGGAACCCGCATACGTCCTTGCCTCCTTAGCTCCAAAGGGGAAACTATCTCCTTTGCGCCTGCTGGCGTCCGCCTGGCCTTGGTCGTCATGGCTCACGTCATCGTGGCCTCGTGAGGCTGGGCCCGCATAGAAATCTCCGCTCCTCGGGAGGCAGCCTGGGAGGCTGCTTCTCTAGAGGTCTTGACGTCGCACTCCTCGCGGGGGCAGGGTACCTTGCGTGGGCCTTGCCTTGGGGGCCTTGCATCCGGGCTATACCAGGCCGTTGTGGGCACCATGCCATGGGCCACAGGCTGGCAGGTCTAGGCACCCCCGATCCCAGAACGCCACAGTAGCCCCCGGGCCCAAGGCGCGCTCGGGCTGGCTTCGAGGCGAAGCCGAAGAGGGAAGGCAGGAACGCCATAGGCCCCAATCGCATGTGGCCCAGACTCAACGCGTGGACCCTGATAGGACGCGGACACCTCCGCTCCCCCATGTTGCCTTGGCAACCGCCCAGACTCACAAAAGACTGGTGCGCGCCGTAGAACCATCATTGCTCCCTTCGTCTTGCTCTTGACCCTCCTTCTATTGGCCGAAAACTTCTCCAGATCCAATCGCGACTCCGCCCCTTTACTCCTTCTCCCTCGACGTCATTATCCCTCGACGTCGTTAGTCACACGAATGGCACCCAGGAAGTTGAAGCCTGCGACCCAGGCAGCGATCTCCTCCTCTCTTGCCCCTGCACTCAGCGAGTCCTCCATCACTGAGGTGGGGCATCTTGACTCCGCGCTCTCTCAGACGGCGAGCGAGGACAACGAGTGGGACGAGACCTTTTTCTATGCCGGCTCCGCGGAGCGGAGCACCTTGGCGCCGACGGTTTACCCCTTCTTCCTCCACAGCATCTTCGCGGGCCTTGTCCCGCCTTTCTCGGAGTTCTTCTGCGTTGTCCTCAACCACAACAAGGTCCATGCCACTACAAAAAAACACTTCCGTGATAATACGTGTTTGTCACATTAGGTCATGTTTTCTGCCATGCTTGTACATCCATGACGATTTTATGACAGAATCAAGATAGTCATACATGTGCTGTCGTAGAAGTGTTCCATGACAATACCAAAATTATCATCATGGAAGTGTTCACTTCCATGACGATAAATGGTGCGTCATGGAAGTGCTTTCATCAAGGGTAACCGACAAGTGGCATCCACCGTAACGGGTCGCCGTTAAGCTATCGGGTCCGATTTTGGATCTGCTAACCCACTAACACAGAGGACCAATGTGAATTATCCACGTGTAAAATTCTCATTGGCCAAAGGAACCACGTGTCAGCTCCACGTGCGGACAGATGTCAACCAACCAATGAACAGGAGGCGCCAATGATACGTCGACACGTGGCACGACCCAAGAGGTGCCCATTAAGGTCAAAAGGCCGGCTCGTTTGACTTGGTCAAAGGATAACGGGCCGGCCTATCAAAAGCCTGCTAGCGGCCTGCTCGCATATAGCCCATTCAGACCCAATAAATCACGACCCATTATGGCCTTTCCTAATTCGGCCCACTAGCTTCATCTGGGCCGTCCAATATGATTCCAGCCCGTTGTAACTTCCGGCCCATGTATGGCCCATGACGTCTTTTGGCCCATATGAGGCCCTTTGTAACTCTTGGCCCATTAACGTCCCGTAGTGAAACTGGCCCATAATGAACAGTATATCGCTTCATACCCATTAACGACCCATTATGTAACGCCCCGGACACACCCGCCGGTGGTCGTTACTCCTGGCGGGATCTAGACTGGCCCCACATATCAATACTCCGAATGGGCTCCCGGAAAAGAAGGAATTCCTTATTGATATGAGTAGTCTATCATCCCTAATAAGCCAGGCTATCACATACACCCCCACTCAGAGGAATCGACGTCCTCGTCGGGCCACAGGAACGTTTCCTCTTGGTACAAACGTCTGTGCTTCCAGGACAGCACATGTGCCATGCCGTGTGCCACGACGGGTCACAAACGTCATGCACAACATGAATGCAAACTGTCTGCAAACATCCGTGTAACCGCGAGGGTCGGCTCTGATACCAACTTATAATGCCCAGGATGGGACTATACCTCCTACGTGTCGAGGCACGACTTAAAGGTATAAGCCCATTCTGGAATGATCTCAAGTTCGGTATCTTTGCACATCTCATGTAAAAATGGGGATGAAAATGACAAAAGAGATAGTTGTCTTACACTCGCCACGTCACACAATTCATTACATAGCCAAACATCATTCAAATAACATCACAACCCGTCTACGGGTGAAGATCCAAATGAAAGATACCAAACATACATAAAGCCACAGGTCCGAATCGCCCCTAGTAGAAACCGCTACTGATCATCGGGGTAGTGCACATAGTAACGGCTATGTTCCTCATCGTACTCCCAGTATAGCTCGGAGCCGTCACCTGAATAGATCACCTGAGTACCTGCATCTGGTGTGGTGTAGAATCTGTGAGCCACAGAGGACTCAGCAATCCCGTTCCCGGGTAACAGAACTATATAATCCTTGGGTGTGGAACAAGGTTGAAGAAAGAATAAAAGGCTGCAGCTACACTAGCACTAGCTTACATGAATAAGAGCGAGAAGAGAAGTGCCACGAGCGGATAAAGTGATCACGAAGTGATCCTAACTAAGCACGGCAATCATAACCCCACCGTGTTCACTTCCCAGACCCCTTTCGGAAAATGACCGTCACGGTACTCACGTTGGTAGTGTGTTCTGAACATGGTGTCAAGTTTTCTACAACCTGATATTAACAAATTCCCATCTGCCACATAACCACGGGCACGGCTTTCGAAAGTTTAAAACCCTACAGGGGTGATCCAACTTGGCCCATTACAAGCCCACGATCCACGGAGTCGCAACTCCAAGGTGGGAAGGCCCGAGTATCCTCGGAATCCCGTGCTCAAGATACTCCGACTAAGGTAAGACTAATCCAACAAATCCTCCCGGCGTGCCGACACCCTGACAGTAGCCGCGCGTATCTAGTCTCAGGCCACGACCGGATGAGCAGTACGTACAGATACCGTAGACCCCAGCGAACTGGGTGGCACCGCAAGTGGCTCTAGTTTGGACCAACACTCAAATCGAGCACTGGCCCAGGGGGGTTGATTAATTAATCGTCGGGTTAATTACTCCCTCGGCAAGTTTTAGTTGTTTAGGCAAATAGTACCAATGTTGGGACTTGCTGGAAAAGACTTAGCGCTAAGCGGTTTATCGAGGGGGTCCCATAACCCCAACCGTGTGAGGAACGCAAAATCAAGGAACATAACACCGGTTTATACGGTTCCTAGGGCGGCATGAGTGGAACAAATCACCAAGCAAGAGGCTTAGCCTTCCACCCATTACCAATATATAGATGATTTCATTAAAGAGGTTATATAGTGTGATATCCCAACAAGCTTCAACATGAAGCAAGAATCTTCAAATCTTGTCCTGCAACTAGCAATGCTATTAGAGGGGCTGAGCGAAGCTTACTTAGCCAAACATGGGTTTGCATAGGTAGGGTGGTTAGACAGATTCATGGTTACAATAGGAGGCTGACAGGGAAACATGGGCATCAAGGCAATAAGCTAAAGAGCGAAACTTACTAGCAATATGCAAAGATAGTAATGTTATCTGGGTCAGGTCATCTTGCCTATTGAGTCGTAGATGGGATCGTAAGAGGGCTCCTCGTTCTCAACCTGGGTAGTAACCTCGTTCTCGTACTCGGTCTCGGCTTCCGGCTCTACTCAACACAAAACACACGAGGCACGAAGTCAAACAAGATGCAATGCGCAAACCACAGGATGCATGGCTGATGCACTAAGGAAGCACTGCAGGTACACTTAGGATGCACAGCAAGACAACATAGGAAACAGAGAGATACAACACAAGGAAAATGACAATATGCATCAAGCAAGATACTTCAAAACATGTTAACAAGATGATATTATGAATCTACATGCAAAACCACACAAGTTTCATATAGGACTTGCTCAAGACGGAGCAACGGGCTAAAAGATACACCCTAAACAAGAAACAAAGCAAAGCTGAAATTTACAGCCACATAGCAACTTTGGAGCAAGAAATATATACTCTACGGCACTCAAACATGGTGACAAGAAGCATGGACATGAAGTAGACATTTCCTACAGCAAACAACTCCATTGGAGCATCTCCATAGGAGGCATGGATCAATAGCAACAAGCTACAACATTTTGAACATGACAATAAAAACCTGACAACAGTATTTTATAGCAACTTGGGAGCAAGAATTAAATATGCTAAATCAACCCAAAAGAGCATGTGAGGGCATGAATGGATAGCCAACAACATATACAACAAGGAATCATCAATAGTCACCCCAAAACTAACATGGATTTGCCTAGGACAACAAGCAAACATAGCATCTGGATATTACAGATTCCAGACTTAGTGAAATTTCACTAAGTGTTAAAACAACAATATTATCATGGCATGTTTGTGAGCATGTTTAAGTCACCTCAAAGCATAACATGGCAAGTGGTTTGCACCATAGCAAAGTACACATGATGGGGAGTCCAAAACATATAAGCATGCAACATGGGGACAACCACATCAATAGCAACGAGCTCCTCAACTAGGCATCTCGTAACAAGTTTAACAACCTAACAGCCACAAGCACTTTTGCAAGGGAGATAAACATGGCAATATGAATTCTATCATGCATCCTATAGCAACCAACATGTAGAGCATCTCATGATGAACATTTGGACATATCATTTGCTTCATTTGGATAAACATGCATCAAGTTATCACATATCAAACATGGCATGAAAACAACTAATAGCAGCAGTTTATAACAAGTAGCACTCTTCTCATGAAGATTAAGACATCTAGATGGACTCAAACATGCATGACACAATGGAACAAAACATAGTACATGTCACCACAATCATTTTGACATATCATATGCACAAATCGGACAAGCACAGTAAAAGATATCCTCATCACAAAAATGCATCAGACAACAAACTAAAAGGACTTAGCAGAAATAACAGGGGTCAACCTCTCGCAGGTCAACGGGTGCGGGCGGAGCGGTCAACGGGTCTGGATCGAACCCGTTAGGGTTTCAGCCCCAGATCGGCTGGATCCAGATCGGGCGGCGGCTCCCTTCGAGGCGGCCGGCGGCGGGAGGACGGGAGGCCGGGGCGGCGCGGCGACCGGCCGGCGGGAGGCCCGACGACAAGGGGCCCGGCGGCGCCTGGAAGCTGCAAGGGCGGCGGCGGTCGGTGAAAGCTTCGGCTCGGGCAGCGGCGAGCCCTCCTGGCCGGCGGGAGCTTGCAACGGCGGCGGCGGACGGTGAGAGCCTCGGCTCGGGCGGCGGCAAGCCCTCCTGGCCGGCGGGAGCTTGCAACGGCGGCGTGGCGGTCGTGGGGCCGGAGGCGGCGGGGACGAAGGCTGGCGCGGCGGGGGATCTGGCCCAGATCGGCGGCGCTGGGCCTGCGGGCCCGTGCAGCGGCGATGGAAGCACTGTGCGGCGGCGGTGGAAGCACTGTGCGGCGGCGGTGGAAGCACTAGGGTTTTGGACGCAAATATGGAGGGGTGGACGTTTATATAGGCACAAGGAGCTAGGAGAGTCTAAATGAGGAGCGGTTTTCGGCCACGCGATCACAATTGAACGGCCTAGATGATGGGAAGGGTTTGAGCTGGGTTGTTGGGCTGTTGTGGAGGGGGTCTTGGGCCTCAAAGAGGAGGTACTTTTAGCCCACGAGGATACCCGTTGGAGTACCAAACGAACTCCAAACGCGACAAAACTTGACAGACGGGTTACACGTAACAAAACAACATCGCACGACAAGACTCACGCCATTCCGGAAACGTTACACGGCCAAACACGAAAGAAGGACTCGGGGAAGCCACGGGCACGTGTGAGAGCGACGGAACTCGAAACGGACAACGGGAAGAGACTAGTGGGACCGGATGCAAATGACAACACAATGCAATGCAATGCACATGACAACATGACATGGATGAAATGCACATGCACAGGACAAAACAACGGTGGTCGTTACTCCTGGCGGGATCTAGACTGGCCCCACATATCAATACTAGTCTTTTCTGCGCACTTTGTCCTCACTCGTGCGCACCCGGGAGCAACTTCCCGGTTGGTCACCCATCCTGAAATTACTCCAAGCTGAGCACGCTTAACTTTGGAGTTCTGTCCGAATGGGCTCCCGGAAAAGAAGGAATTCCTTATTGATATGAGTAGTCTATCATCCCTAATAAGCCAGGCTATCACACATTACTCCATTAGGCCGTTCCCAGCCCGTGTTATCTTTCGGCCTTTTAAGGGCCCAATTATTCTTGGGCTGATTTGCAGCATTCGGTAGCTTACGGTCCGTTACTGGCCTTTTCCGGTTGTGGGCCAAATTCAACCCATGGTTAAAGTCGGCCCATTGACCCGATGGGCCGTTTTCATAGCATCATCAAAAACGGCCCATTAACGACCTGCTATGCCCGTCGATGGAATTAAGCCCGTTATAGTCGTCGGCCTCTTAAAGGACCATTATGGTCGGCCCATGAAAGGACGGCTGCCACTCTAGCCCTTTTACGGCCCATAATGCGGTCCGTTGTTTGGCCAATCGATTCTACCGCCCGTGGAAGGCCCATTGATTTTACGGCCCGTAGAAGGCCCATTGATTCTACGGCCCGTAGAAGGCCATGTTGACAATGGTCCGCATGTTGCCCATGGTTATTGTGGCCTAGTTTTACATAATAGGTTATTGCGGCCACAAGCAAACCACAGAAAAATAACTGCACTGACTACAAGCAAACAAATAAACAAGACAACAAGGAAATAAATAAGCAAGCAACATACGCTAGGCTATTACAACTATTACACATATTATAACCACTGGGCATCAAAGTTCACCACCAGTGTAAATATGGGGAAGAAAGCAACATATTACATACACTGGTTGTCAAAGTTGTCGACCAGTGCAAATAAACGCCGCAGCAAAACAAGTCCAGAATTGAAACCACTTCACAAGAGCTCAAGAAACAATATCCTGGGTATCCACCATGCTGGCAAGACGCTTAGCAAGCTTATTAGCTTTCTCTTGTTTGGCGCTTAAATCCTCCAGCACTTGTTGTTGCACCAGAAAGTATGCATCTGAATTCTGCAGGGACTTCCTCATACCTTCGGCTTCCTGTCGCAGCACATCTGATCGATGTCTTTCAACTTGAAGTTGAGACTCAAGAAGCCGAACTGATTCAGGCAGTGTGTTCGAAGAGCTTGTGCTAGTAGTAGTGGCCAATAACTCAAACACTACATCAAAGCACGACTTTGGGGTTGTCTCACTGTCTACAAGATAGTTTTATCAACTTTCTTGGACACTGATACGTCTCCAACGTATCTATAACTTTTTATTGTTCCATGCTATTATTTATGAAGTCTTGGATGTTTAATGGGCTTTATCATTCACTTTTATATCATTTTTGGGACTAACCTACTAACCCAAAGGCCCAGTCCAGATTGTTGTTTTTTGCCTATTTCAGGGAAAAGGAATATCAAACGGAGTCCAAACGGAACAAAACCTTCAGAGGAGATATTTTTTGGAGGAAATCACACACGAAATACTTCAGGGCCAAGCCAGAGGACAGGGGACCCACCCTCGAGGGTGGGGGCGCGCCCCCTTCCCAGGGCGCGCCCCTGCCTCGAGGGCAGCCCCTGTGGCCCCCGGTGCCTCTCTTCTTCCTATATATACCTACGTACCCTAGAAACTCCATACACAGAGAGAAAACCTTAATTCCCCCGCCGTAGCTGCTGTTCCCGTGGAGATCCCATCCTGGAGCCTGTTCCGGGAGGGGGATCCATCACGGAGGCCTTCATCATCATCATCATCGCCCTCACCATGAGTTGTGAGTAGTTTACCACAGACCTTCGGGTCCATAGCTAGTATCTAGATGGCTTCTTCTCTCTCTCTGGATCTCAATACAAAGTTCTCCTCGGTCTTCGAGGAGATCTATTCGATGTAATCTCTTTTTGCGGTGTGTTTGTCGAGATCCGATGAATTGTGAGTTTATGATCAAGGTTATCTATGAAAGATATTTGGTTCTTATCTGAACTTTTTATGTGTGCTCATAATATCCTTGCAAGTCTCTTCGAATTATTGGCTTGGTTTGGCCTACTAGATCTATAATTCTTGCAATGGGAGAAGTGCTTGGCTTTGGGTTAAATCTTGCGGTGTCCTTTCCCAGTGACAGTAGGGGCAGCAAGGCACGTATTGTATTGTTGCCATCGAGGATAAAAAGATGGGGTTTTCATCATATTGCTTGAGTTTATCCCTCTACATCATGTCATCTTGCTTAAGGCGTTACTCTGTTCGTATGAACTCAATACACTAGATGCATGCTGGATAGCGGTCGATGTCTGGAGTAATAGTAGTAGATGCAGGCAGGAGTCGGTCTACTTGTCTCTGACGTGATGCCTATATACAATGATCATGCCTATATAGTCTCATAATTATTCGCTTTCATATCAATTGCTCAACAATAATTTGTTTACCCGCCGTAGAATATGCTATCATGAGAGAAGCCACTAGAGAAAACTATGGCCCCCGGGTCTATCTTTATCATATTACTTTCCGTCAACTAGCCAATTTCTGCCGCCGTTGTTTATTTGCTGTTTTATTAAACTAAAAAATACCAAAAATATTATGCTATCATCTCTATCAGATCTCACTATCGTAAGTGACCGTAAAGGGATTGACAACCCCTTATCGCGTTGGCTGCGAAGTTCTTATTTGTTTGTGCAGGTGCGAGGGACTGGCGCATGGTCTCCTACTGGATTGATACATTGGTTCTCAAAAACTGAGGGAAATACTTACGCTACTGTGTTGCATCTCCCTTTCCTCTTCGAGGGAATACAACACAAGCTCAAGAGGTAGCAAGAAGAATTTCTGGCGTCGTTGCCGGGGAAGCTTACGCAAAAGTCATATACCAAGTACCTATCATAAACCCTTATCCTTCGCATTACATTTATTTGCCTCTCGTTTTCCCCTCCCCCACTTCACCTTTGCCGCCGTGTGTTTCTCGTTCGCTTGCTTCTTGTTTGCTTGTGTGTGTTGGATTGCTTGCTTGTCACTATGGATCAGAACAATACCAAATTATGTGACTTTTCCAATACCAACAACAATGAATTTATTAGCACTCCGATTGCTCCTATTACCGATGTTGAGTCTTGTGAGATCAATGCTGCTTTGTTGAATCTTGTCACGAAAGATCAATTCTCCAGCCTTCCTAGTGAAGATGCCGCTAAGCATCTAAACAACTTTGTTGATTTGTGTGATATGCAAAATAAAAGGGATACGAATAACGATATTGTTAAATTGAAGTTATTTCCTTTTTCACTTAGAGATCGTGCTAAAACTTGGTTTTCCTCTTTGCCTAGAAATAGTATTGATTCGTGGAATAAGTGCAAAGATGCTTTTATCTCTAAGTATTTCCCTCCTGCTAAGATCATCTCTCTTAGAAACGATATTATGAATTTTAAGCAACTAGATCATGAGCATGTTTCACAAGCTTGGGAGAGAATGAAACTAATGATACGTAATTGCCCTACACATGGTTTGAATCTGTGGATGATTATTCAGAACTTTTATGCTAGCTTGAATTTTGCTTCCAGAAATCTTTTAGATTCGGCCGCTGGAGGCACTTTCATGGAAACTACCTTAGGAGAAGCTACCAAACTCCTAGATAATTGTCGGTGTACTAAGATAGGGGTACCTTAGTACCCCAACTTGTGCACGGGCAGTAGCAGCTTCCCGCGGCAGGGCTCACCACGTGCTCGCCGGAAACCTTCTCGGTCCCTATGAAGCCATTCAAAAACAAAGTATACAAGACAGAAGATCAAGACCCCGGCAAGTGGAGCTTGCCGGGAAGGTCGTCCCAGGCTCAAGGTTATCACATTAAACACAAGACCCTGGCAAGAGGAGCTTGCCAGGAAGACCAGAAGACTACATCTCAGAAGACATGCCTCGGCGCACCCTGCGCCCCGGCAGGACCCGGGGAGCGACAAGCTTCCGGGCCCGGCAAGATCAAGACCCCGGCAAGGCGCTTGCCGGGGGGAAGTCTGCGCTGTGTGCCCGCGCTCCAGCTCATCGGCCCACGCGTCGCCCTGGGGCCCTTCCAGGGACGCGTGGCGGATGGCTGTGCAGCCTGGGGGACACGGTGGCACTCCACGGTGACGAGGCTACCGCCGTGGCGAACGGAGAAGCATGGACGGGCGCTTTTGGGGTCGACGGCGACGGGCATTTAATGCCCTTGTCCCCCACTGTCAAGGTTAGGTGAAGACCACTGTTCAAGCACTGTTCCCGCACTGTTACAACTACCACCAAAGTTACATTTTTACCCTCCTCTACGTTGACACCTGTCGGTGACCCCATGAGCTATAAAAGGAGGCCCATGCACAACGTAGAAAGGGTTCGGAACCTAGACAGCTCTCTTGCTCGGTGTAGCTAGCTCTTCAAGCTCCCGAGCTCAAGAACTCAATACAATCCAAGCAGGAGTAGGGTTTTACGCGTCCGCGCGGCCCAAACCTGGGTAAACTGCCCGCGTGTGTTCCTTGATCTGCTCTTCGTGCTCCCTCCGCTCCTTTACCGCAACGTAGAAGGGGCTCCGGTCCCATAGGTGTTCGTGGCGGACAGTTTCCCCCGACATCTTTGGCGCGCCAGGTAGGGGGCGTCGAGGTTGTGCGAACCTGATCCGGCGCTCACGCGGGCGCATTCTTCATCAACCTCTCCAGCTTCATCAACTTCATCAGCAACAACAACATGGCCCCGAAGAAGAAGGCTTTGGAGGTCGGAGGCCCGTCTGCGTCGATCCCACCGCCACCAGAACCAACGGTGGGTGGAGGAGACGCCGGCGGAAGGGTGGTCGCCGGCGAGGAAACTCACGGCGCCACCAAGTCCAAGGACAAGACGGACGACCGGGCCAATTCCAAGGCCTCGGTGTCCGTAGATGCACCATGTCTCTCTCAGCAGACGCCAGGCCAGCAGCGCCGTGGTACAGGAGGTACCATTCGCTTGCTGGGCCAAGGACAAACCGGAGGATCGCGGGACGCTCAAGGCCACCGTCCTGGTACGAGCAAGGCGCGGTCGCCGGGGCGAGAAACTGCTCCTTCTAACCCTGTTAGAAGTCCGAGCATATCTCGCTCCTCGCACCGCTCGCCGCCGCTCCCCTCCTCTCCAGCAGAAGCTCTAGCAAGAGCACAGCTACTCCTCGACTTCCCTCCAGCGGCAGACAAGGCCGAGGACTAGAGGGCGACGATACAAAGCCTCATCGCCTTCGCCAACAACGACACGCCGCAGCAGCCGGCGACATCGCGGCCACGGCAAGTCGACCAGACGAAGGCCGATGGCGACAAGACCGCCGGCGGTGCAACCACCGTGCACTCCCCGCCGCAGAAGCAGAAGACGCCACCCCGCCGGATTAATGTCGACGACGACTCTACGGCGTCGTCGGATCCGCGGGCTCGTCGGGACCAGCGCCAAGTCCTCGACGATCAGCGGCAAGAAGACGCTCGAACGCGCATCGAGCGCCGACGAGAGACCCGGCGACAATCGGATCAGCGTGCTGGGACCGCTGTCGACACGTACGCGCCCGGTGAGCCAGGCGACTTGCTGTACGCGGCAGGTTGCCCTGCGTTCACCCGTGAGCTGCGGCGCGTCCAGTGGCCCAGCATGAAAAACTTCAAGCCCGACGTACCCGAGAAGTACGACGGCAAGACGCACCCCTCGGAGTTCCTCAGCATCTACACCATCGCGGTGCAGGCTGCCGGGGGACGCGACGAGAAGATACTAGCGAACTACTTCCCGCTAGTGCTTAAGCCAAACGTCCGTTCTTGGCTTATGCACTTGCCGGAAGGTTCCATTTCTTCGTGGGCAGATCTGTGCCACCAATTTGTTGGCGCCTTCACGGGCGGCCAAAAACCCCACGGCCAGGAGAGTGATCTCCACATCTTGGCCCAGAAGGAAGGAGAATCCCTGCGCAAGTATATCCAGAGATTCAGCCGCGTGCAACACAACATTCCCGACGTCCACCCCGCCGCGGTTATCAGCGCGTTCCACCAGAACGTGCGTAACCGCCGCATGAGGGAAGAGATGGCCATGACCAAGATCCGGGATGTCAGCGAGCTCTACGCTCTGGCTGACAAGTGCGCGCGCGCCGAGGAGGGGAGGAAACTCCCCGGAGAGGATGCTGGCACAGGAGGAAGCGACGGCGAGGATGCCGCCCCGGCAAAGAAGAGCCGGCGGCGAAACAACAGAAGAAAGAAGAGCAAGGAAGTGCTGGTCGTCGAGCAGTCCGGCAAGGAGGCTCCCGCCAAGACAGCATAGGCTGGCGGTTCCGGCAAGGAACCTGCCCCTGTAGCGGCAGCCGACAAGTAGGACGGCTCCGACAAGCAATACTGCAAGATCCACCGCACCAAAGGCCACGACCTTTCGAACTGCAAGCGAGTCGAGTACCTCGTAGAACAGCAGAAGGCTGAATACGAGCGGCGCGACAAAGAGAAGGACCAAGGTGGCGGAGGAGAGCCAAGCAAGAAGCGGCCATTCAATGGCCGGGGAGGACGCCGCGGCAAGGCCAAGCAGCGGCAAGGTGATCGACCTCCCCGGGGCCGCGACAAGGATGAGGAAGAAGACGACGACGACGACATGGAGGAAGGAGATAACAGCGAGCAGGAGTTCCAGAAGGCCACAGAAGTTCTGTGTGTCGACGGAGGCACCTCTCTGCACGCTTCCCACCGCCAACTCAAGCAGTGGGTGCGGGAAGTAAACACAGCTGAACCGCCCGTCGAGTCACGCAGGCTGCTGAAGTTGTCCAGCACGCCCATCATTTTTGATCTTGAGGATCACCCTGACCGCACAACGGCGGTCGGCTGCTTGCCGATGTTGGTCTCACCAACCATCCGCAACCTCAAGGTCACCAAAATGTTGGTTGACGGCGGGGCTGGCCTGAACTTGATCTCCTCAGCTGTGATCAAGAAACTCCAGATCCCAGACGGCGAGCTCGAAGAAACCGGGTCGTTCCAAGGAATAAACCCGGGGAGGAGCAAGCCGAAAGGGAAGATTACTCTGCCAGTGACCTTTGGCGGGGAGCTCAACTTCAGGACGGAGAGGATAACCTTCGACGTGGCCGATATCCCATTGCCATACAATGGGATACTTGGACGTCCTGCCCTCGCCAAGTTCATGGCAGCTTCCCACTACGCCTACAACGTACTCAAGATGCCGGGGCCGATAAGCGTCATCTCTGTCCCTGGTGACAAGAAGGACGCGCTTATCTGCGCCGACAAGATATACCGGGATGCAGCAGCCGCAGCAGAAAGCAATACACTTGCCGCTGAAGCTCCCGGGAGGAAGACCAAGACCAAGTCCGGCAAGAGCTCTGGGGCCCACTCCGGCAAACGCACCTCTTCGGAGTGCTGCGTTGCCGTCGAGGACGTTCCATCGAGCTCCACCGGCAAGTACAAGAAGGGGATGGCCGCTCCACCGGCAACCAAGAAGGTGTCCGCCAAGGAGGACGGCACTGGTGGTACCTTCACCATCAGTGCTACACTTGACAACAAATAGGAAAGCGCGCTCGTTGCCTTCTTGTGGGCGAATGTCGATGTGTTTGCATGGCAACCATCTGACATCCCCGGCGTTCCCAGGAAGGTAATTGAGCACAAGCTTGCTGTTTGTCCTCATGCGCGGCCCGTCAAGCAGAAGGTCAGAAAGCAAGCCGTGGAGCGCCAAGAATTCATCGCTGAAGAAATAAAGAAGCTAGAAGCAGCAGGCCTGGTTAGAGGCGTGATCCATCCCACGTGGTTAGCAAATCCAGTTGTCGTGCGTAAGGCCAACGGGAAGTGGAGACTGTGTATAGACTTCACTGATGTGAATAAAGCATGTCCCAAGGATCCATTTCCCTTGCCGCGCATTGACCAGATTGTTGACTCCACCGCTGGATGTGAGCTGCTTTCCTTCCTTGATGCATACTCAGGGTACCACCAGATATTCATGGCCAAGGAAGATGAAGAGAAGACTGCATTCATTACTCCATGTGGCACATATTGCTTCATACGCATGCCCTTTGAGTTGAAGAATGCAGGCTCAACATTTGCAAGGGTGGTGCACACTGCTTTTGAGCCACAGATCCATAGAAATGTAGAAGCTTACATGGATGACATAGTGGTCAAGAGCAAGAGCAAAAATACCCTGATCCAAGACTTGGAAGAAACATTTGCAAATCTGCGCAAGATCCAGCTTAAGTTGAACCCCGAGAAGTGCGTCTTCGGAGTTCCCTCCGGCAAGCTTCTCGGGTTCTTTGTGTCCCAGAGGGGGATTGAAGCCAATCCCGACAAGATAAAAGCCATCGAGCAGATTGAAGCCCCGAAGTGCGTCAAGGACGTAAGGAGACTTGCTGGTTGTGTGGCTGCCCTCAGCAGGTTCATTTCAAAATCCGCAGAACGCGCCTTGCCTTTCTTTATAATTTTAAAGAAGGCAGGTCCTATGAAATGGACTCCGGAAGCGGAGGCAGCGCTGCAGGATTTGAAAGGATACCTGTCCTCCACTCCAATACTTGTCGCACCTAGGCCACAAGAGAAGTTGCTGCTGTACTTAGCGGCGACCAATCAAGTGGTTAGTGCTGCATTGGTAGCGGAAAGAGAGGCAGAGGAAGAGCCCACACCTCCGACAAGCGAATCCAGCGACAAGCAGGGGGCTCCACCAGCAAGCTCTGGCCCCGATGAGGACAACTCTGCGCAGGAGCAAGGAGAAGTGCGAAGGAAGATGGTGCAGCGCCCAGTTTATTTTGTGAGTTCCCTCTTACAGGGGGCTAGATCAAGATGCTCTGGGGTGCAGAAGTTGCTTTTCGGTCTCCTCATGGCCTCGAGAAAGCTGCGCCATTACTTCCAAGCACATGAGATAACAGTGGTCACTCGCTTTCCGTTGAAGAGGATATTGCAGAATCCAGAAGCAACAGGCAGGATCGTCGAGTGGGCACTGGAGCTGTCGAGCTTTGGTCTCAAGTTTGAGAGTACTTCAACTATACAGAGCAGAGCTTTGGCAGAATTCATAGCAGAATGGACCCCAACGCCGGATGAAGAAGTTCCAGAGACAAGCGTCCCCGTACAAGAAGCGACCAGCGAATGGGTAATGTACTTTGATGGTGCTTTCTCGCTGCAAGGCGCCGGTGCCGGCGTAGTACTCATAGCGCCCACCGGAGAGCACCTCAAGTATGTTGTCCAGATGCACTTTCCCAATGAACAAGCAAGAAACAATACTGCTGAGTATGAAGGCTTGCTTGCCGGCCTCAGGATTGCAGCCGAGCTTGGGATCAAGAAGTTGATTGTGCGGGGAGATTCACAGTTGGTGGTCCGACAAGTGAATAAGAGTTACCAGAGCCCTTTGATGGAGGCCTATGTAGATGAAGTGAGGAAACTTGAAGAGCACTTTGAAGGTCTGCAAATGGAGCATGTCCCAAGAGCTCAGAATGATATTGCGGATGGCCTTTCAAAGTGTGCTGCAATGAAGTTACCTGTGGAACCAGGGACCTTCCTGCTCAAGCTAACTCAACCATCCGTCACACCATCAGTCGGGCAGAACAAGAAGAGAAAGTTGGTCTCCGGCGACTACTTGCCGGCGGATCTCCCTGAAGCCGCCGCCAAGGTCCCCAAGATCAACAACCAAAACGCTGAGGAACAGTTTGCTCCTGCAGACCCAAGGGTCTGTACAGTTGAAGCAAGTATTCCCGACAAGCCTTGCCCCGGCAGGTTTGCCGGGGGACCATCAACTCCGGCAGAACCAGAGGTTCTTGCCGTAGAAGCTGGGGTTCCCGCAGCGGCCCTCACGCCTTTAGTCCTTGCTGTTGAGCCCCGGGCTCCGGCATGGGCGCAACAAATCGTCCGTTTTCTGCAAACTGGAGAACTTCCCGACGACCCAGAAGAGATAGAGAAAATAACCAGGCAGTCAAGTATGTACCAGTTCGTTGACAATGAACTGTACAGAAGAAGACTCAATGGTGTCAGGTTGAAGTGCATTTCCAGAGAAGATGGGCAGAAGCTGTTGGCAGAGATACATGGAGGCATATGTGGCCACCACATCGGCGCTAGGGCACTTGCCGGGAAGGCGTTCCGGCAAGGGTTCTTTTGGCAAGAAGCCCTCAAAGATGCAACTGCACAAGTAACCAAGTGTGAAGCGTGCCAGTTCCATGCCAAGAAAATTCATCAGCCAGCTCAAGCTCTCCAGACGATTCCTTTGTCCTGGCCCTTCTCGGTCTGGGGGCTCGATATCCTCGGCCCCTTTCCCCGCGCTGTCGGGGGCTTTGAATACTTGTACGTTGCAATCGACAAGTTTACAAAGTGGCCAGAAGTGGAACCAGTGAGGAAGGTGACAGCACAGTCGACAGTCAAGTTCTTTAGGTCAATTGTTTGCCGCTTCGGAATCCCTAATAGGATCATCACCGACAACGGCACATAGTTCACAAGTCGCACCTTCATGCAGTACGTCCAAGACCTTGGCGCCAAGGTCAATTTCGCTTCTGTTGCTCACCCGAGGAGCAATGGTCAAGCGGAGAGGGCCAATGCTGAAGTGCTGCGCGGACTCAAGACAAGAACCTTCGACAGGCTGCACAAGTGTGGAAGAAACTGGATAGAGGAGTTGCCGGCGGCTCTTTGGTCAATTAGAACGACACCAAGTCGAGCCACCGGGCAGACACCCTTTGCTCTTGTCTATGGAGCAGAGGCAGTTCTCCCCACGGAACTCGTATACGGATCTCCTCGAGTGCTCGCTTATGATGAGCTCGAGCAAGAGCAACTGCGACAAGATGACGCATTGCTCCTTGAGGAGGAACGTCTCCAGGCTGCTGTACGAGCTGCTCGATACCAGCAAGCCTTGCGTCGCTATCATAGCCGCAAGGTCAAGGCCAGGAGTCTCGAGGAAGGCGACCTTGTTCTTCGGCGTGTTCAGTCCGCCAAGAATTCCAACAAGTTGACGCCGAAGTGGGAAGGCCCTTATCGGGCGAGACAAGTCACAAGGCCCGGCGCTGTCCGCCTTGAGACCGAAGAAAGCTTACCAGTGAGCAACTCCTGGAACATAGAGCATCTTCGCAAGTTTCACCCATAAGGCGCGGTTGCCGTGATCCGCTCCGGCAACCACCTTTTCTACAAGTCTTGCCGCTGTTGCATGTAAACCTTTGTACAAAGCCGGGCGCAGATCCCGTGCATCAGTAAAGCTTTTGTGTTTCGCACTATTTGCCATTTCCATGCATTTCTTTGTTATTTGCATACATTGCTTGGCACTCTGTGCAACGCACATCCCCGGTAAGCACTAGCAAGCCGTGAGGCTATATACTTGTTTTCCCTCCTCTTTTTCTTTCCCTCTTAAGCAGAAGGAACATTCCTCGCGCACAAGTTTGCCGGGGGGGAAGGAGGTGGAGAATGAACCAAGTGCTGTTCAAGAAAGAAAAGCCTTGTCGGAGGACAAGCAACCTATGAAAGCTAAGTCACCAGAATTTGAGCAGTTCAAATTTTTAAATTTTAGTTGTCTTCCTTGAACAACCACACTTTGTATGGAAAACCTGTGCGCGGAGGAACCTACCCGTGGCTAGCCGCACCCTTACTTTATTTCCGAGCACACTCAACGACTTAAGAGAGCTGCGACAAATGTCGCGCCCTTACCTCGTTTTCGAGTTCGCTCAGCAAGCTAAGTGTGTTGCGACTAGCTGCGGCAAGGTTGCTTGCCGACGAGGTCCTTTGCCAGCAGGCTGCTCAGAGTCCAGCACTCAGCGCTCGCGGCAAGGGCCCCTTGCCGGCAAGTCCCCTAAAAGCGTAGGGTAAAAATATACAAAGTAAAGGACCAAAGCAAGGGAGATAACACTGCATTGATTGATCAAAATAAGATTGTATATTACAAGGATAACTTGCCGCAATAACTAATCAATCCATGTCCATAACATAATTTGCAGCGACAAAAGAAACAGAAAAGAAGAAACCTAATCTACGCGGTCGCCTTCACGCCTCGAGATCTTGTTCACCTTGGCGACGATGTGGGCGACCTGCGCCTTCAACGCCTCCTGGTCAGCGTCGTCCGGCAAGGAGCGGAGGACGTTGGTGAGGTTGATGCCGGGATTGCGGTAGACGATCTTCGTTAAGACGCGCTCCAGAGTGCCCGCGTAGAGCTGACGCGACTCGTCGGCCAGCTGCGCGGGGAGCTTCTCCTGTAGCCGCGCAAGCGCCGGCGCGATTCCCCTGAAGAAGAGACTTAACTTGGCGCTGTGGGGGAGATTCTCGTCCGGAGAGTACACGAGGTGCTCCACCCTCACCGCCATTAGTTCCTTGTCAATGTTGGCGGCGGAAGCGACCAGATCGTCAGTCCACTGCTCCACCGCCCGGCTGAAGTTGTTCGCTGAGACGGCGGCGCTCTCCACCAGGCCTCGTTCCTTGCGGAGCTCTTCCTTCAGTTTCGTCTCGCGATCCCGGGCAGCGTCGAGCGAATCGGTCAGAGTGGAGACCTTCAACTCCAAGTCAGCGATTGAATCTTTGGCGGCAGTAAGCTCGTCGCCCTTCTTGGAGAGGCGTACCTACAAGTCAGAGTTGGTGTGGGCGTCCTTCTCCCGCTCTACGTTGAGCGCGGTGACTCTGTCCTCACTTGCCTTCAGGTACCGCTCCAGCTGATCAAACTTAAGCTCCAGGTCCTTCTTGGCGGTTTCCGCGGCAGCCGCGGCATCCTTTGCCTCCTTCAGGGCCCCGCCAATGGCCTGCTCCCGGGCGGTGAGCTCGTCATCATGGGCGTCGAGCTCGACCTTCCGCTAGTTGAGCGCCCCCTCCCGTCGAGACAGCTCCTCGGCGGCCAGCCGCTGCCGCTCTTCTGCCTCAGCCGTCTCCAGGAGGAAGGCTTGCTGCTCCCCGGCAAGCTCTTCTCGCTCCTCCGCCAATTGGCGGAGGGCTGCCTGGTTGGCGGCGCGGAGCTCCGCGGCATGCTTCTCCAAGTCGACTCCAGCCTTGGCGGCAAGAGCTTCCCGGGAGTCCAGCTTCGCTTGCCTGGCCCGATAAAGGGCCAGGAGCCGGCGAAGGAGCTTCTCCTCTTCGGGCTCGTCTCCACCGCCAAGTGCTTCAACGACCTTCAACCCCGCGGAGGCGAGGACCTCTCCGTCATAGGTCTCTCCCTCCACGGGGGCTCGCGACGAAGATGCCCACGGGACTTGTATAAAGATCCCGTTGGGGGCTTCAAGATAGACGCCCGACCGCTTCGTGGACGCGGAGGGGTCGGTGGCCGGCGCAGCGCTTGACGCTCCCGCTGCCTCCGGGCCAGCAGTGCGGTCGCCGGTCCCTTCTGCGCCCGCGGCGTCTGCGGTCGGGGCGGTCTCCTCAGCGGCAGGCTCGTCGGCTCCAGCCATGCCCTCAGTGGTAGTGGCGTCGCCGCCGCCGCCGTGCACCTCCTCCTCGACGGTGGCCTCCGTCTCCATCCGCTCCGGGGCAGGAGGATCTAGCAGAAGAAGAAGAAAAGAGAAGATCAAGCAAATATCCAAAAAAAAAAGAAGAGTTCAAGAAGGAGAAACTACAAGACTTACCTTCGAGGACTTCTTCGACGACAGGCTCCCTCGCCGGGGAGTCCATCCTTGGCGGCGGAGTGGTGGCCCCTGCTGGTGGAGGGCCACCCGCGCCCTCCCTTGGCGGGGTGCCCGTCCTTGGCGGAGCACTCTCCCTCGCCGGGGAACTCGCCCTTGGCGGGGAGGGTGGAACAGACAGCTCCTCGGGAGTGACCTCCGGTTGCTCCTGCGGCTCCGGCTCCACTTCTGCACAAAGACAAACGAAGCAACAAGATGTTAGTGCAAGCAGAAACCTCAAGCGCGCCCGACGAACAGAAGACTCAAGACCAGACTTACGCTGGGGGCTGCTCCTCGGAGCAGCGGGTTGATCCGGCAAGTTCGCCGCCGGCACGTCCCCAGTCGCCGCGGCGGGCGAGTCGTCTTCAACCTCGACCACGGGGATCTTGGCCCTCTTCGCCATCCGCTGGGCCAGGGACCTGAAAGCAAAAACAAGATCAGAATCAACAAGGAAAATCAAGACAGAATCAAAGAAGTTACCAGTTGCAAGTACTTACTCCTCTTCCTCGTCGTCGTCGGAGCTAAGGGCGGAGAAGTCGAACTCCACCTGAGATGCTCCCGCGCGAGGAGCAGGAGGAGAAGGCTCCCTCGGGCGCTTGGCAGTCTCCGGGGCTGGGGGCTGCGAAGACCCAGCCTCCGTTGACGCCGAGGCCCGGGGAGCAGGCGGAGCGGCCGCTTCGCTCCGGGAGGATCCCCCTCCGCTTGGCGCTGGTGCGCGGGGTGCTTCCGTCGCGGCTTGGCTCGCCCTGGTGGCGCGCGTCGCCCGGCGAACAGGCTGCTGTCGAGGCGCCTGCGTCCTCGTCGCTGTAGCCGCCTTGCGGAGGCGCTTCCTCGGCGTTTGCGTAGGACTTGCCGGAGGCGGGGAGTTCTCTGAGGACGAAGAGGCATCGTCATCAAGTCCCAGAGATCCGCCGGTGTCTTCATCGGCCTCGACGTCCTCCTCCTCCTCCCTGGCAGGCTCGCTGGGCCCAGCGCCACGCCCAGCGGCTTCGCTCCCTCCGGCGGTCCCGCTCCCTCCGGCGGCTCCGCTCCCTCCGGCAACCCCGCTCCCTGCGGCGACCTCGCTCACAACCCCGGGTATCCCGGAAAGCCTCAGGGAGGGGACCCCGGCAAACTCTTCGGGCGGAAGCTTGAGCAGCCTGCGGATTTCTGCCTCCTCTGCTTGGCACGCCACGTCCGCGGCCTCTGCGTCGTCCACCGTGCATCCAAAATCTCCCGCCGCTGCAGCTGCGGCGGCCTCTTCCATCCGGGAAGCAATATAAGCTATATCCCGGGCCGTAGTGGCCCGGGTAAGGCCCCTGCTCTCCTCGGGGTTCTTGGGCACCTCAACCAGATTATCGAAGAAGCTCAGCACTGTATCCGGCGGCGGCTCGATCCAAGTGGGGACGATGCCATGGGAGTCGCACTCCGGCATCATTGCGCGCAAGGAGTCACAGGCGGTGCTGTTGCACAGCGGCACTACTCCCTTGGCGGGTCTGAACCACTCCGGATGGGCCGGGTCGTGCTTGAAGAGCTCTCGGACCATTCCTTTCAGCTCCAAAGCGGTGAAATTGAAGTTTAATCCTGGGCGCAGCCTCATGATATCCGCCGCATTGCCAAATTCCCATGCGGCCCTCTTCCTCTCTTGTAGAGGGGCGATGCGGCGGCGGAGGAAATCTTCCCCAACGTCTCCGATGGTCAGATTAGCTACCCGGAGACGGATGATCCTGACGAGGGCAATACTGAGCTTGTTGTCCTCCGGGGCTAGTTCGCTCCAATTCCTGCTGCGCACTATGACTGTTGTGCGCGGCGCAGTGAAAGGCTCCGGCTTGTCCTCTACTACCCAGCACCAGTCTGCACGCCATTCTTCCCACTTGCCGTGGAGTTCTCCCTTCAGGTATGAATCCTTCTTGTTCAACCGGAAGATCCAGGAGATGCCGCCGGAAAGGGGAGCGCCAGCCTCTACTCTAGGCATAAAGAAATGGCGAAAGAGTGCTACGTTTGGATGGATTCCCACATAGTTTTCGCACAGATGTGCGAAAACAGCCATCGTAAGGATGGCGTTGGGGGTAAAGTCTAGGAGGTGGAGGCCGTATGTGTTCATAATGTCACAGAAAAACTCCGAGTACGGAGGGCACAATCCACAGTGAAAGAAAGCAGCGAAGAAGAAATACCCGCCGGGGAACAAATCTCTGGCGACGGCAGGGAAGGCTCTGGTGCGGGGATGAGCTTTGGTCTCCCCGGACCAGAAGAGATAGTACTTGTTCCGCAGCTCCTTCGCGCTGAGCCTCGGCGCGAAGACCACATTCCTCTTCCGCAGGGCGGCAAGCTTCGCCGCCTGCTCGGATTTCTCCTTCTTGGCCTTGTCCGCTTTCGCCTTCTCGCTCTTCGGAGCCATGGCGGAGGCGACGAGGGAAGAGGCGAGGAGCTCGACGGCGCCGCGGATGCGAAAGGCGGCGGAGGAGGGGTGGAGGCAAAGAGCAGCGGAGGATTTCTGGAGGATGAAGACGCAATGAAGACGAAGGAGGGAAACTGCCCCTGCTTCCTCTGCTTTTAAGGGGGAAGTGGGGGACGCTCCGCATTTCCCATTAAAGAACGAGGCCACGATCTCTCCCACGACGCCGCAATCGACGCGTGCCGTTAGGGAGGGACGCGGCGGATACGGAAGGAGATACGGCGTGCCGTGGGCCGCGTGTGCTCGTGCACTGTTTTGGGCCTGGCCCAACAGCGCTCGGCACCGTGTGTGGCCCAGGCCCGGGGGCTCCAGTCGGTGTACTAAGATAGGGGTACCTTAGTACCCCAACTTGTGCACGGGCAGTAGCAGCTTCCCGCGGCAGGGCTCACCACGTGCTCGCCGGAAACCTTCTCGGTCCCTATGAAGCCATTCAAAAACAAAGTATACAAGACAGAAGATCAAGACCCCGGCAAGTGGAGCTTGCCGGGAAGGCCGTCCCAGGCTCAAGGTTATCACATTAAACACAAGACCCTGGCAAGAGGAGCTTACCAGGAAGACCAGAAGACTACATCTCAGAAGACATGCCTCGGCGCACCCTGCGCCCCGGCAGGACCCGGGGAGCGACAAGCTTCCGGGCCCGGCAAGATCAAGACCCCGGCAAGGCGCTTGCCGGGGGGAAGTCTGCGCTGTGTGCCCGCGCTCCAGCTCATCGGCCCACGCGTCGCCCTGGGGCCCTTCCAGGGACGCGTGGCGGATGGCTGTGCAGCCTGGGGGACACGGTGGCACTCCACGGTGACGAGGCTACCGCCGTGGCGAACGGAGAAGCATGGACGGGCGCTTTTGGGGTCGACGGCGACGGGCATTTAATGCCCTTGTCCCCCACTGTCAAGGTTAGGTGAAGACCACTGTTCATGCACTGTTCCCGCACTGTTACAACTACCACCAAAGTTACATTTTTACCCTCCTCTACGTTGACACCTGTCGGTGACCTCTTGAGCTATAAAAGGAGGCCCATGCACAACGTAGAAAGGGTTCGGAACCTAGACAGCTCTCTTGCTCGGTGTAGCTAGCTCTTCAAGCTCCCGAGCTCAAGAACTCAATACAATCCAAGCAGGAGTAGGGTTTTACGCGTCCGCGCGGCCCGAACCTGGGTAAACTACCCGCGTGTGTTCCTCGATCTGCTCTTCGTGCTCCCTCCGCTCCTTTACCGCAACGTAGAAGGGGCTCCGGTCCCATAGGTGTTCGTGGCGGACAGTTTCCCCCGACAATAATATTATGGTTAATTATTCTCAATGGCACACCGAAAGATCTACTAATAAAAAAGTGCATGCTATCGAAGAAATTAGTGTTTTGAGTGGGAAGGTGGATGAACTTATGAAATTGTTTGCTGCTAAGAGTGCTTGTTCTGATGCTAATGATATGACTTTGTCCACTTTGATTGAGAATAACAATGAATCTTTGGATGTGGATTTTGTTGGTAGGAATAATTTTGGTAACAATGCTTACAGAGGTAATTTTAATCCTAGGCCTTTTCCTAGTAATTCCTCTAATAATTTTGGTAATTCCTACAACAACTCTTATGGAAAGATGCCTTCTGAATTTGAAACTAGTGTTAAGGAGTTTATGATCTCGCAAAAGAATTTCAATGCTATGCTTGAAGACAAATTGCTTAAAGTTGATGAATTGGCTAGAAGTGTGGATAGAATTACTCTTGATGTTGATTATTTAAAACTTAGATCTATCCCACCTAAGCATGATATCAATGAGTCTCTCAAAGCCATGATAATTTCCATTGATGAATGCAAAGAAAGAACCGCTAGAATGCATGCTAAAAGAGAAGATTATATTAGATCGTGTTCTTCTAGTTATCATGAAAATAAAGATGAAGATCTGAAAGTTATTGATGTGTCTCCTATTAGATCCTTGTTTTCTAGTATTAATCTTGATGAGAATAGGATTGGAGATGATTCTGCTTTAAGGTGTCCTAGTAATTCGGAGTTTTTAGATCTTGATGCTAAAATTGCTAAAAGTGGGATTGAAGAGATTAAAATTTGCATAGTGATGAACCCACTACTTTGGATTTCAAGGGATTCAATTATGATAATTGCTCTTTGATTGATTGTATTTCCTTGATGCAATCAGTGCTAAATTCTCTGCATGCTTATAGTCAAAATAAAGCTTTCACTAAATATATAGTTGATGCTTTGATGCAATCTTATGAAGAAAAACTTGAGTTGGAAGTTTCTATACCTAGAAAGCATTATGATGAATGGGAACCTACTATCAAAATAAAAATAAAAGATCATGAATTCTATGCTTTGTGTGATTTGGGTGCTAGTGTTCCACTATCCCAAAAACTTTGTGTGATTTGCTAGGGTTCCATGAGTTTGATGATTGTTCTTTAAATTTGCATCTTGCGGATTCCACTATTAAGAAACCTATGTTAAGAATCAATGACATTCTTATTGTTGCCAATAGGAATTATGTGCCCGTAGATTTCATTGTTCTTGATATAGATTGCAATCCTTCATGTCCTATTATTCTTGGTAGACCTTTTGTTAGAACGATTGGTGCAATTATTGATATGAAGGAAGGAAATATTAGATTCCAATTTCCGTTAAGGAAAGGCATGGAACACTTTCCTAGAAATAAAATCAAATTACCATATGAATCTATCATGAGAGCCACTTATGGATTGCCTTCCAAAGATGGCATTACCTAGATCTATCTTGAATCGTGCCTAGCTAGGGGCGTAAAATGATAGCGCTTGTTGGGAGGCAACCCAATTTTTTGTTTTTTGTTTTTGTTGCTGTTAGGGAATAAATATTGCATCTAGCCTCTGATTAGATGTGTTTTCATGTTTTGTTTAGTGTTTGTGCCAAGTACAACCTTTGGTAAGACTTGTGTGAAGTTTATTTGATTTTGTTGTGAAAAACAGAATCGTTAGCGCTCGCTAAAGTAGACTTCAGATTTTACTGGAGCATGATTTTTAGTTGATTCTTTTTTATGCTGATTGGTAGAGAAAGTTCGCAAATTTAGTAATTTAGTTTGAATTTTTGGAGTTCCAGAAGTAGGCGAACCCAGCAGATTACTACGGACAGTTCTGTTTTTGACAGATTCTGTTTCTCGTGTATTGTTTGCTTATTCCGATGCATCTATGAGTAATATTGGAGGATATGAACCATAGAGAACTTGGAGTACAGTAGGTTTAACACCAATATAAACAATGAATGAATTCCTTGCTGTACATTTGAGTGGTGGTTTGCTTTCTCTTACTAACGGAGCTCACGAGAATTTTTGTCTAAGTTTTGTGTTGTGAAGTTTTCAAGTTTTGAGTATTGCTTTGATGGACTATGGAACAAGGAGTAGGAAAGTCCTAAGCTTGGGGATGCCCATGGCACCCCAAGTAAATTGAAGATAATCAAAAGCCTAAGCTTGGGGATGCCCAGGGAAGGCATCCCCTCTTTCGTCTTCATCCATCGGTAACTATACTTGGAGCTATATTTTTATTCGCAACATGCTATGTGTTTTGCTTGGAGCGTCTTGTATAATTTGAGTCTTTGCTTGTTAGTTTGCCACAATCATCCTTGCTGGACACACCTATTTTAGAGAGTTAAATATGGCCTAGAAATTGTTAGAACACTCTATGTGCTTCACCTTTATCTTTTGAGTTGAATAGTTTTGCTCTAGTGCTTCACTTATATCTTTTAGAGCATGGTGGTGGTAATATTTTGTAGAAATTTTTGAACTCTCATGCTTCACTTATATTTATTTGAGAGTCTATTAAAACAGCATGGTAAAGTGTTTAGGCTAGAGAAACTAGTCTTCACATGATAAACATCCAATGTCAATGTAGTAAAAAAATTCACATCAAGTGCATTGAATAGAAAGAGATGTTGGATGCTTCATAATTGTTTTGAGATTTGAGGATAGTGATATTAGAGTCATGCTAGTGGAGTAATTATGAAATTGAGAAATATTTGTGTTAAGGTTGGTGGTTCCCATAGCATGCACGTATGGTGAACCGTTATGTGACTAAGTTAAAGCATGATGTATTTGTAGAGTGTCAACCTATGTGTGGAGGTCGGGGGTGCGCGATGGTTAACTCCTACCAACCTCCCCCCTAGGGGCATGCGTTGATTGCTTTGTTTTGATGACTCGTAGATTTTTGTAATAAGTATATAAGTTCTTATGACTAATGTTGAGTCCATGGATTATACGCACTCTCACCCTTCCACCATTGCTAGCCTCTCTTGTACCGCGCAACTTTCGTCGATGCCATAAACCCACCATATATCCTTCCTCAAAACAGCCACCATATTGTTCCTCAAAACAGCCACCATACCTACCTATCATGGCATTTCTATAGCCATTTCGAGATATATTGCCATGCAACTTTCCACCGTTCTGTTTATATGACACGCATCATATTGTCATATTGCCATTGCATGATCATGTAGTTGACATCGTATTTGTGGCAAGGCCACCATGCATAATTTTTATACATGTCACTCTTGTTTCATTGCACATACCGGTACACCGCCGGAGGCATTCATATAGAGTCATACTTTGTTGTTGTAGTATCCAGTTGTAATCTTGTGTTGTAATGAAAGTGTGATGATCATCATTTTTAGAGCATTGTCCCATGGGAGGAAAGGATGAATCTATAAAGCCCCTCCGCAAAAAAAAGAAAAAAAGGAAAGGCCAAAGAAAAAAAAGAAAGTCCCCAAAAAAAGAAAAAAAGAAAAGAAAGAAAAGAAAAGAGAAAAAGGGACAATTGCAACTATCTTTTTCCACACTTGTGCTTCAAAGTAGCACCATATTCTTCATTGTAGAGAGTATCATGCTTAGTCACTTTCATATACTAGTGGGAATTCTCGTTATAGAACTTGGCTTGTATATTCCAACGATGGGCTTCCACAAATGCCCTAGGTCTTCGTGAGCAAGCAAGTTGGATGCACATCCACTAGTTTCTTTTGTTGAGCTTTCATTCATATTTAGCTCTAGTGCATCCGTTGCATGGCTATCCCTACTCACTCACATTGATATCAATTGATGGGCATCTCCATAGCCCGTTGATACGCCTAGTCGATGTGAGACTATATCCCTCTTTCTGTCTTCTCCACAACCACCTCTATTCCACCCATAGTGCTATATCCATGGCTCACACTCATGTATTGCGTGAAAGTTGAAAGGTTTGAAAAGATAGAGCATGAAAACAAATGCTTGGCTGAAATCGGGGTTGTCCATGATATGAATATTTTGTGTGATAGCAAGGGAGCATAGCCAACACTATATGATTTTGTAGGGATAACTTTCTTTAGCCATAGTATTTTGAGAAGACGTGATTGCTTTGTTAGTATTGCTTGAAGTATTATTGTTTCTTATGTCAATATAGACTTTTATCTTGAATCTTTCAGATCTGAACATTCATGCCACAATTAAGAGAATTACATTGAAACACTATATTGGTTAGCATTCCACATCAAAAATTCTTTCTTTATCATTTACCTACTCAAGGACGAGCATGAATTAAGCTTGGGGATGCTTGATACGTCTCCAACGTATCTATAATTTTTTATTGTTCCATGCTATTATTTATGAAGTCCTGGATGTTTAATGGGCTTTATCATTCACTTTTATATCATTTTTGGACTAACCTACTAACCCAAAGGCCCAGTACAAATTGCTGTTTTTTTGCCTATTTCAGGGTTTTGCAGAAAAGGAATATCAAACGGAGTCCAAACGGAATAAAACATTCGCAGGAGATATTTTTGGAGGAAATCACGCACGAAAGACTTCGAGGCCAAGCCAGAGGATAGGGCACCCACCCTCGAGGGTGGGAGGCGCGCCCCCCTTCCTAGGGCGCGCCCCCCTGCCTTGAGGGCAGCCTCTGTGGCCCCCGGTGCCCCTCTTCTTCCTATATATACCTACACACCCCAGAAACTCCATACGCAAAGAGAAAACCCCAATTCCACCGTCGTAGCTACTGTTCCCATGGAGATCCCATCTTGGAGCCTCTTCCGGGAGGGGGATCCATCACGGAGGCCTTCATCATCATCATCATCGCCCTCAGCATGAGTTGTGAGTAGTTTACCACAGACCTTCGGGTCCATAGCTAGTATCTAGATGGCTTCTTATCTCTCTCTGGATCTCAATACAAAGTTCTCCTCGGTCTTCGAGGAGATCTATTCGATGTAATCTCTTTTTGCGGTGTGTTTGTCGAGATCCGATGAATTGTGAGTTTATGATCAAGGTTATCTATGAAAGATATTTGGTACTTCTCTAAACTTTTTATGTGTGCTCATAATATCCTTGCAAGTCTCTTCGAATTATTGGTTTGGTTTGGCCTACTAGATCTATAGTTCTTGCAATGGGAGAAGTGCTTTGCTTTGGGTTCAATCTTCTGGTGTCCTTTCCCAGTGACAGTAGGGGCAGCAAGGCACGCATTGTATTGTTGCCATCGAGGATAAAAAGATGGGGTTTTCATCATATTGCTTGAGTTTATCCCTCTACATCATGTCATCTTGCTTAAGGCGTTACTCTGTTCGTATGTACTCAATACACTAGATGCATGCTGGATAGCGGTCGATGTGTGGAGTAATAGTAGTAGATGCAGGCAGGAATTGGTCTACTTGTCTCGGACGTGATGCCTATATACAATAATCATGCCTAGATAGTCTCATAATTATTCGCTTTTCTATCAATTGCTCGACAGTAATTTGTTTACTCGTCGTAGAATATCGCTATCATGAGAGAAGCCACTAGGGAAAACTATGGCCCCCGGGTCTATCTTTATCATATTACTTTCCGTCAACTAGCCAATTTCTGCCGCCGTTGTTTATTTGCTGTTTTATTAAACTAAAAAATACCAAAAATATTATCCTCTCATCTCTATCAGATCTCACTATCGTAAGTGACCGTAAAGGGATTGACAACCCCTTATCGTGTTGGCTGCGAAGTTCTTATTTGTTTGTGCAGGTGCGAGGGACTGGCGCATGGTCTCCTACTGGATTGATACATTGGTTCTCAAAAACTGAGGGAAATACTTACGCTACTGTGTTGCATCTCCCTTTCCTCTTCGAGGGAATACAACTCAAGCTCAAGAGGTAGCAGACACCAACAAGGTTGTCTCACTATCTTGAACCTTATCTGCATCACTTTCTCTACCATTGCATAATAGGCTGCTCTTCTCCAATATTCTGTCGGCATTCTACAAAAGAGGAACAGGAAGACACGTCACAGGTTTACCATGTTGTATATGAACCTCATTTTCGTAAACAGGTTCAGTTGTAAGGTGGATAGGATAACAACATGAAACAAACATATATCTATGTAGTATGGTCAATTTATGGTCTATATCATTCTAATTTATGTTGCCAAATCAAGATAGAGACAATTCAAATCATATCTATTTAAGACAAAGCAGCATAGACAAAATATAAGTGTGGGAAACTACACAACACTAACAACACTTGTAATGTGCATGCCATGAGAACATAACTGTTTATTCGATTGAAACTGAAATCAACACAGAGCAAGTTACAACAGCAAACCAATTAAATAAACAGGTTTAAAACATACCTTTTGCACCATTGGAGTTTCAATTGCATCCTTCAAATTTGAAATTAGTTGGTACGAGTAAATATAGTGATGCTAGAGCAAAGGAGTATGAACCATAGCTATGGAACCTGACCTGACAACAATTCGTCTTCTGCTTTAAGCGTTGACTTGGGGTTCGGAGTGGTGGTCCTCGTACTTTGAGCACTGCACTTGCCTTACTAACTGCTCGTGTTTGGGTGCTGTGTGATGGAGACGGTGCTATGTCAACTTGAACTGGGGTATTGTCTGCTAGGGTTGGGGTTAGAAGGGGTGTAGCTGGTTCTCTGTCCAACTGGTTAGGGGTACAATCTGCGTGAGTCTGGGTTATGTGTGGTGGGGCTCGTTCTTGGGCAAGTACAACCGTGGTTCTATCTGCATCGACGGGTAGCACGATCTTTTCTGAAGATCGTGTTTTTACTCCCATAGATACTTCCATCACCCTCTCCAATTCAAATGGTTGATAAACAAGAAAAGTAATTGGATGTACATACATTGTATGATAGACAGGTGCAATGGATAGTAGAGAAGAAAACATGGCATGAAATAATTCACATTTATGTCGTCTAACCAAATAGGATAGCATGACCCTATTTCACATATATGATAGCTAATTAAACATGATAGCATGACACAAATTCACATATATGATGGCTAACTAAACATGGTAGAATGACATACTTCAAAAAATGATGACTATGTAAAAGGATGACATTATATACCTATACGATGTGTCTATTAAAGTGGTTGGCATGCCATAATTCACATACATGGATGGAAACATGATGGCATGATATAATTCACGGATAGAATGACATAATTCAAAATATGATGACTATAAACATGATGAGATGATATACTATATTATTTCTTTAGAAAATGTGTTGGCATACCATAATTCAGATACATGATGTCTATGTAAACATCATGACATGATATAATTCAAATATATGATTTATATACTAAGCAAGTGAACAGAGGGCAATTGCATATAGGATGTGTCAACTAAGCAAATGACATTCAATATTGTGTATATGATGTAAAAACTAAGCATTGCAAGACAACATATGAATGATATGAGTAATATAACCCTGCCAAGTTTGAGCATACACCTCAGGGGGGAAATAGGACTAGTCATCTGTCTCTGAATCCTCCTCTGAGGAGCTATCTGTAACCAGCAAGATATATGCTTCAACAGGTAGCACTGTCTGCTCTGAGGACCTTGTTTTCGCTCCAGATTTTTGCATCACCAATTCAAATGGCTAATGCAGAGGAAGAGTAGTTGAATATACAAACATTGTCGGCAAATAGAATACGTAATACAAAAAAAGGATGGCATGATATAATTCACATATATGATGCTTGGCTAAACATCATGGCATTGCATAATTCACATATATAGTGCCTTGCGACAATATAGCATTGCATAATTGACATTTATAATGTCTTGCAACAAGATGGTATTACATAATTCACATATATGGTAACTGGACACTAAACATGTGGCATTCACACATAGCATGTCTAAACTAAGCAAATAACATGGCAATGCATGCACCATATGTACGATATGAGCAATATAACCATGCCAAGTTAGAGCATGCACCTCGGGGGGGGGGACAGGACTGGTCATCTATCTCTGAATCCTCCTCTGAGGAGCTATCCGTAACCAGCAAGACATGCGCTTCATCAGATAGCATTGTCTGCTCTGAAGACCTTGTTTTCACTCCAGATTTTTTCATGACCACGTCGAATGGTAGATGCACATGAAGAGTAATTGAATGTACTAACATTGTTGACAAATTTATTACGTAATAAAAAATGATGGCATGATATAATTCACATATAAGATGACTGGCTAACTAGGATGGCATTGCAAAATTCACATATATGATGAATGGCTAAACAAGATGGCATTGCATGATTCACATTGATATAGAAGCTAAACATGTGGCATTCACACAGTACATGTCAAAACTAAGGAGATGGCATATTTTGTGTGTAAAGTAAGCAATGCAAGGCACCATATGCATGATATGACCAATATCAGCATGCCAAGTTAGAGAAAAAGACCCGAGGGATTAAATAGGAGTGGTTTGCTCCCTCTGAATCCCCCTCTGAACAATTATTTTCCTCTCGATTACAGTCTGGAATGGGGGGGTTGCTTTTGCGCCCACCATGGAGCGACGTTTGCATGAAATTTTATTGCCACGCATGGCTCGTCTCTTTTCCTCTACATGTTTAGTACCATTGTGTACAATAACTGACATGCATAGGAATAAAACATAATGATATTATCTAAGGAGTGCATACTATGGATAGACCCAAAACCAATTATAGTAGGCAGATAATAGCTTCAGTTAAAAAATATAGATAATGGCTCCTTTAATGTTTGTTTCCACCCAACATGAAACTTATAGTAGACACCCGAGATTATTGACATCGTAGACATATAGTATTGATTTCTGCCCAATATGTACCCCACAACCATTTAAAAACTTAAGTTTGAGCATTAGTTTGGACCTGACTCGAGGTCTAATCGGTGAACATGACGATAAAGTAGCATGTCATCATGTTAAGCAATGCATACCATAAGCACACACGAAAGAGTGCGACCTCTCTTGCAGACCCGTGTAGTCTGATACAACTCATGGTGAGGGCGATGATGATGATGATGAAGGCCTCTGTGATGGATCCCCCTCCCGGAACAGGCTCCAAGATGGGATCTCCACGGGAACAGCAACTACGGCAGTGGAATTAGGGTTTTCTCTCTGCGTATGGAGTTTCTGGGGTACGTAGGTATATATAGGAAGAAGAGGGGCACCGGGGGCCACACGGGCTGCCCTCGAGGCAGGGGGCACGCCCTGGGAAGGGGGGCGCGCCCCCCACCCTCGAGGGTGGCCCCTCTGTCCCCTGGCTTGGCCCCGAAGTCTTTCGTGCGTGATTTCCTCCAAAAATATCTCTCGCGAAGGTTTCATTCCATTTGGACTCCGTTTGATATTCCTTTTCTGCAAAACCTTGAAATAGGCAAAAAATAGCAATCTGGACTGGGCCTTTGGGTTAGTAGGTTAGTCCCAAAAATGATATAAAAGTGAATGATAAAGCCCATTAAACATCCAAGACTTCATAAATAAAAGCATGGAACAATAAAAAATTATGGATACGTTGGAGACATATCAGTACGTACTCCGTAAAATCAGATTTTCCCAAAACTAAGTCGCTCAACCTTTATTTGCTTGTTTCCCTTCTTGCCTCCTTGCCTCGAACAGACTATGCCAAACACCCCATGTCTGCCGCGCGGGAAAAGACCCGACCTCGCCTTTTTTTTAGTCCGGGTTTGTATCAATGGATCGCGCGAAGCAGCAAAAACCCAAGTTGTATCTTGTACTCCTCCGTCGACGCTCGCTTTCATGAATTATGTACTTCCTGTCGCCGACATGTGGGACATATAGCAACCGGGTCGACGTGTCAAGCACCAAATAACTTTTTGATTGTTCCATGCTATTATTCATGATGTTTTGGATGTTTAATGGGCTTTGTTATAAACTTTTATATTACTTTTGGGACTAACCTATTAACCCAAAGGCCTAGTCCAGATTGCTGTTTTTGCCTATTTCAGGGTTTTACAGAAAAGGAATATCAAACGGAGTCCAAACGGAATAAAACTTCGGGAGAGATATTTTTGGAGCAAAATACGCACGGGAGACTTGAGAACCACGGAGTAGGGTACACGTGGCGTCCACGAGGGTGGGGGGCGCGCCACCCCTATAGGGCGCGCCCCCTGCCTCGTGGGCCCCACGTTTGGCCCCCGGTGCCCTCATTCCTCCTATTTATACCTACGTACCCCGAAACCATCAGAAGAAGAGAGAAAACCCTAGTTCCACCGCCGCAACCTTCTGTTCCCGTGAGATCCCATCTTGGGGCCTGTTCCGGAGCTCCGCCGGAGGGGGGATCTACCACGGAGTGCTTCTACATCATCATCATCGCCTCACCATGAGTTGTGAGTAGTTTACCATAGAGCTTCGGGTCCATAGCTTGTATCTAGATGGCTTCTTCTCTCTCTTTGGATCTCAATACCAAGTTCTCCTCGGTCTTCGAGGAGATCTATTCAATGTAATCTCTTTTTGCGGTGTGTTTGTTAAGATCCGATGAATTGTGGGTTTAAGATCAAGATTATCTATGAGAAATATTTGGTTCTTTTCTGAACTCTTTATGTATGATTATAATATCCTTGCAAGTCTCTTCGAATTATTGGTCTGGTTTGGCCTACTAGATCTATAGTTATTGCAATGGGAGAAGTGCTTAGCTTTGGCTTCAATCTTGCGGTGTCCTTTCCTAGTGACAGTAGGGGCAGCAAGGCACGTATTGTATTGTTGCCATCGAGGATAAAAAGATGGGGTTTATATCATGTGCTACATCATGTCATCTTGCTTAAGGCGTTACTCTGTTCTTATGAACTTAATACTCTGGATGCATGCTGGATAGCGGTCGATGTGTGGAGTAATAGTAGTAGATGCAGAATCGTTTCGGTCTACTTGTTTTGGACGTGATGCCTATATATATAATGATCATGCCTAGATATTCTCATAAGTATTCGCTTTTCTATCAATTGCTCGACAGTAATTTGTTTACCCGCCGAAGAGTAACGCTATCATGAGAGAAGCCACTAGAGAAAACTATGGCCCCCGGGTCTATTCTCGACATATCAATCTACAATCTACTTTAATTTTCCGTTTTTACTTTCCGTTCTTATATCCAAAAATACCAAAAATATCAAACTATCCTGTCTATCAGATCTCACTTTCGTAAGTGACCGTAAAGGGATTGACAACTCCTTATCGCGTTGGCTGCGAATTACTTATTTGTTTGTGCAGGTGCGAGGGACTCGCACGTGGTCTCTTACTGGATTGATACCTTGGTTCCCAAAAACTGAGGAAAATACTTACACTAGTGTGCTGCATCACCCTTTCTTCTTTGAGGGAATACAACACAAGCTCGAGAAGTAGCAAGAAGAATTTCTGGCACCGTTGTCGGGGAGGCTTACGCAAAAGTCATATACCAACTACCTATCACAAACCCTTATCCTTCGCATTACCTTTATTTTCCTCTCCCCCACTTCACCCTTGTCGTTTTATTTGCCCTTCTTCTTCCATGTGTTTACCGTTCGCTTGCCTCTCGTTTGCTTGTGTTGCTATTTACCCTCAATTAGCTTGCATCTTCGCTTGCTAAAGTATGGCTCCTCATCCACTTGCTAATCTCTTTAAGAGATCCAATTGTGTTGAACCTATTGCTAGTGAGCTGCGTGCACTAGATTATCTTTATGAGGTTTTGCTTGAAATTCATGAATCTGAAAATTGTGAGGAATTGTTAAAAGAAAAAGTGATTCATGATAGTTCCTTAAATAAAAAGCATGATTGCAATGATTTTATTATAAATTCTATTAACGTCAATTGTGCTAATGATATGAAAGACCCTAAGCTTGGGGATGCTTATTTTGCTATGCCCACTACTTGTTGCAATGATCATGATTGGTGTGGTGTTTCTTATGATCTTGAAAATTTACTTAACTCCCATGATGAATATGAGATTAAAAATAGTGTTTGCAATAACATTGAAAGTGGTTTTGGAAGAGTGTCAACTTTAGATCCCACATATTTGGAGAATGTTCAATCTTAGTTAATGTTAATCCCACTATTTTGGAAGAGTGTCTACTTTGCATGCATGTGGATCATGTTGAGAATATGTTATGTGATAGCTATTTTGTTGAATTTTATCATGATACTACATGCAATTATTATGAGAGAGGGAAATATGGTTGTAGAAATTTTCATGTTACTAAATTACCTCTCGTTATGTTGAGAATGCTATTGTTTCTTTCTCCTTCCTTACATATGCTAGATCTTGCTTGTCTTGGTAATTTGTTTTCCTATAATATGCCTATGCATAGGAAGTATGTTAGACTTAGATGTGTTTGTCACATGTCTTATGATGCTCTCTTTGTGCCTCAATCCTTGTCTTTCATGTGAGCATCATTGACTTATCAAGCCTATCTTAATGGCTATAAAGAAAGAGCTTGTTGGGAGGCAACCCAATTTTATTCTCTTTGTTTTTGCTTCTGTTTAGGAATAAATATTGCATCAAGCTTCTGTTTAGATGTGGGTTTGTGTTTTAATTAGTGTTTGTGCCAAGTAGAACCTTTGGGAAGACTTGTGTGAAGTTTATATGATCTTGCTGTGAAAAACATAATCGTTAGCGCTCGCTAGAATGGTCACCAGATTTTCCTGGAGTGTGCTATTTAGTTGATTCTTTTTGAAGATTATTAATAGACAAATTCCTCACGTTTACCAATTTATTTCAATTTTTTTGGAGTTACAGAAGTATCCGAAAGTTACAGATTACTACAAACTGTTCTGTTTTCGACAGATTCTGTTTTTCGTGTGTTGTTTGCTTGTTTTGATGAATATATGAGTAGTATTGGGGAGTATGAATCATAGAGAAGTTGGAATACAGTAGGTTTAACACCAATATAAACAAAGAATGAGTTCATTACAGTACCTTTGAGTAGTGGTTTGTTTTCTTATACTAACGGAGCTCATGAGATTTTTGTCTAAGTTTTGTGTTGTGAAGTTTTCAAGTTTTGAGTATTGCTTTGATAGACTATGGAACAAATAGTTACAAGAGCCTAATCTTGGGGATGCCCAAGGCACCCCAAGGTAAAATTCAAGGACAACCAAAAGCCTAAGCTTGGGGATGCCCCGGGAAGGCATCCCCTCTTTCGCCTTGGTAACTATACTCGGAGCTATATTTTTATTCACCACATGATATGTGTTCTACTTGGAGCATCGTGTATCATTTTAGTCTTTGCTTGTTAGTTTGCCAAAATTATCCTTGCTGGACACACCTTTTTGAAAGAGATAAATATGGCCTAGGAATTGTTAGAACACTCTATGTGCTTCACTTATATCTTTTGAGTTGAATAGATTTTGCTCTGGTGCTTCACTTATATCTTTTAGAGAATGATGGTAATTATATTTTGTAGAAATTGTTGATCTCTCATGATTCACTTATATCCTTTTGAGAGTCTATTAAAACAGCACGGTAATGTGCTTTGGCTATAAAACTAGCCTTCACATGATAGGCATCCAAGATCAATGTAGTAAAAACTTTCACACAAAGTGCATTGAGTATGAAGAGAAGTTGGATGGTTGATAATTGTTTTGAGATATGAGGATAGTGATATTAGAGTCACGCTAGTGGAGTTATTATGAAATTGAGAAATACTTGTGTTAAGGTTAGTGATTCCCGTAGCATGCACGTATGGTGAACCGCTATGTGATGAAGTTAGAGCATGAGGTATTTGTAGAGTGTCAACCTTTGTGTGTAGGTTGGAGGCGCGCGATGGTTAACTCCTACCAACCTCCCCCCTATGAGCATGCGTTGATTGCTTTGTTTTGATGACTCGTAAATTTTTGCAATAAGTATATGAGTTCTTATGACTAATGTTGAGTCCATGGATTATACGCACTCTCACCCTTCCACCATTGCTTGCCTCTCTTGTACCACACAACTTTCGCCGGTACCATACACCCACTATATATCCTTCCTCAAAACATCCACCATATATCTTCGTCAAAATAGCCACCATACCTACCTATCATGGCATTTCCATAGCCATTCCGAGATATATTGCTATGCAACTTTCCACCGTTCTGTTCATATGACACGCTTCATATTGGCATATTGCCATGCATGATCATGTAGTTGACATTGTATTTGTGGCAAAGTGATACGTCCAAAACATATCTATAATTTCTGCTTGCTCCATGCCTCTTTTGTGTGATATTGCTATGATATTTATGCACTTCCATACACTTTTGATCATATTTGGACTAACCTATTAACTCAGTGCACCCCAGTGCCAGTTTCTGTTTTCTGCTGTTTTTCTATTTCAGGTTTTCCCATTACTTAAATTGTCAGAAAAATTCCGGGAAAAATATATAAAAAAATCAGCGTTCCGGAAGCTTCCATGCGGCAGAAGTAGGGCCAGAGGGGGGCCAGAGGGGCTCCAGGCACCCTGAGGGGGCGGCCCCCCTCCTGGCCGCGCCGGGGGGGGGGGGGGCGCCTGGGCCCCCCTTACCTCGTCTGGTGACCCCCTTTGGCATATATTTACACCGCGTCCCGAAACCCTCGAGGACGGAACCCTTTTTCGCGATCTCATCTCTGTTCCGCCACCGCCGCGCTTCCAAGATCGGGAGCACCAGGAGAACTCTTCCCGGCACCCAGCCGGAGGGGAGAACCACCACCGGGAGCTTCTCCACCACCATGGACGCTTCCCGGATGAGTTGTGAGTAGTCCCCCTTGGACCATGGGTCCATGACCAGTAGCTATGTGATGTTCTCCTCCCCTCTTTGTTCTTCACCGATTAGACCTCGTGAGCTGCCCTACATGATCGAGGCACATATGTAATCCTTATGCTGTTGCTATGATGAGTTTGCTGGGATCCGATGGATTATGAGATTATGTTCAGATTGTGTGTGAGTAATATATTTGATTCACCTCTTTTATATTTATGTTCTTGAGTAATTCTTGCATGTTCTCCGTTGTTGTTTATTGCTTTGGCCAAGTAGTAGGTAGTAACTCCAAGAGGGAACGTTATGCTTGATTGCGGGTTCATGCCCCTCGATGACTAGCTTGAGTGACAGAAACATGAGTCTAGGGGATGTGCTGTTGCCACAAGGGGGAAAACAACGGTGCTTGTACTTGCGGGTGCAAGGATTGTTTACTTTACGCAAAGTTCTTTTAATGCAGTTGTCTGTTGCTTTGAGTTTACACTATGGGTTGGACTCGCAACTTAATACCAGCGAGATCTTCTGGATAGATATCTCAAGGTGGATGATTAGTAGTAGATGCAGATGGATTTCGGTCTACTTGCCTTGGCGTATCGCCCATGCTTTTGAGCCTCTACCTTTCTTTGCAGCATAGTTAGCATTGGTTTGCGCACATAATCCTGTCAATTGCCCAGCTGTAATTTGTTTACCTCGCTTGGCTGTTTTATCGTCTTTTGGGAGAGAGACATCACTAGTGAACATCATGGGACCCCAGTCCATATTACCATCACTGATCACACCCGCTATTTACTTCCTGTTCTTATTTACTAGTTGCAGTCATACCTATCACTATTATCTCTTGCGTTTGATCCTTTGTAAACGACAAGGCTGGAGGGATTGACAACCTCTCTGTACTCGTTGGGAGCAAAGTTATTTGTATCTGTGTGCAGGTCCTGTCAAGCAAAAGTCTCTGGCGCTATTGACACCTTCTTGTCGACCCTCGGAGTCTCACGGGATTCGATCCTTGGTATCTTTGCCAAGGGAAAACTTCCGCTACGCTACATCTCAAACCTTCCACTTGGGGTAACCAACGAGGGGCGAGAAGCCATCAAGCAAAGTTTTCTGGCGCCGTTGCCAGGGACTCCACTCTTCAAGATAGGGGAGTTGCACGCTATCTTTTATCTTTGCTTATTAGTCTTGTTAGTTTACCTTTCAGTTTTTGCTTTAGTTCCCTCTATCAAAAATCACAAAAAAATTATTTGCTTTTCTGTTAGTAGTCCTTTCTGTTTAGTCAAGCATGTTAGGATTTGGTGCTTTGAGGGAATCAGAAGTTCTAGATTTCCATCAAAGGGATGGAGAAAATATGAAAAAGGCATGGGACAGAATTTCTGATGCACATAGGAGAATTATGCCTTGGATACCTATAAAAATTGTGCTTAGAAATTTTTACCATGGTCTTTTTAAATGGTGTAAACACTCTCTTGATATTATAGCTGAAGGAGATTTCCTAGAGTGTGATGAAGCTAGAGCTCTTGAAATTATACATGGTCTATCTAGTTGCTTTGTTTATGATCATAATTTTGATACTGTCATAGATAGACTTGCTACTATTGAGAAGAGAATGGATGCTCTAGACTTGATGAAGGTAGAGAAACCCAAACCCAATAAGAGAGATATTTTGGAAATAGACAATGATTGGGAGCCTTTTGTTAGGATTAACATCTCTAATCAAGACTTGCTTATTGTGATATTGGATCTATGGTTTCTACTATGCCAAAAATTGTTCATGATTCTTTGAAATTTAACATGGACAGATTATCATCCTATCATGAACATGCTAATGGAGACATTTTTGAGATCCAGGGAAGAATAAAAGATGTGCCAATTACCTTCCTTAAAGGGATTGCAATGGTTGATTTCTTCATCATGAAGCCAAACCAAGGAAATATAGTGCTTGGAAGGGACTTCCTCCGAGCCGTAAAAGGCTTCATCGATATAGGTAAGGGACAAATCCGCTTACGCGGGAAGGCAAAAGGTATGTACCCCTTTCCTAGAAGGAATAAGAGTGAACTTGTTGAGGAACCATTTGAAGCAATTTATAACTCCGATTATTATGATGATTATTGATTCCTCTTTGCATTATGCCTAGCTTAAAGGCATAAAAGAAAGCGCTTTTGGGAGGCAGCCAATGAATAAAATTTTATTTTGCTTTTGTTGTGTCTTGATGTTTGTTACTACAGTAGCATCATCATTGTATCTTTACTTTTCAGCTTTGTGCCAAGTTTAGCCTCTGATTGCAAGAAAGTTCAAAAGTTGTGACGTGCTGTCCAGGAAACAGATTCTGTCCTTGGACAGAAAAATTCGTATAAAATCACCAGATCATCTTTTTGATCTTAATTTTTTTCGACAGCGTGCTCTATACAATTGGCTTTCGGGCGTCTGTTCTGAGTTTTTTGATTTGAGTTGCAGAAGTGCCCCGAAAAAATTATTTACTACCTGCTGGTCTGTTTTTCACAGATTCTGTCCTGTTTTGCCTTTCCTTCGTTTTGCAAACCTTGAGCTTGCTTTTTCTTTGCAAAAACCTTTTGGAAATCTTGAGAAACAGTAGCCCTTCAAGATTATCCTTATTTCCAGCAAGGAAACATTATTTTATTGTGGGTACTAACCTCGCTAATCAGATTATGATGAGTTATGTATGAAGGGAGTTTTCAAGTGTGCGAGGGAAGATGATAAAAAGATTCAGGAGGGTCAAACGCTCAAGCTTGGGGATGCCCCCGTGCACCCCCAAGAAATATTCAAGAAGACTCAAGTGTCTAAGCTTGGGGATGCCCCCGTGCATCCCCTTCTCCATCAACAATTATCAGTTCGTCTTTCGTTCCACTATATTTTAATCACTTCATGCGTTATGTGCTATGCTTGGAGCGTCTTGCTCTTAGTTTCCTTTTTAGTTTTCTTTAGCTTTGCTTGCTGTTCATAACAAGTTAGAACCCAGCTTTCTTTGTGTGGGAGAGAAACACGCTCCACTTCAACCTAGAACACAACATAGGATTTTCATGCTTATCTTTGCTGCGTGTGTTCTTTGTCTTTCAATAGCTACTGCCATGTTTAGCTCTTAGTTTTCATGCTTTACTTTTCAAAGAGCTTTTGTTTAGTTGGTTGCTGAACTCTCTTGAGTTTCATGTTTATCTTGTTGAGAGAGTTTGTCTATTGCATTGAGTTGTGTGTCTTAACTTAAAGTAGGTAATTGAGGTTGCAATTTAATTTTAGTAGTAACTTGCAATAGTTTTGAGGTATTGCCATGAGTAATGTCTGAACTTTTGGTGTCAAGAGCTTTAGCCTATTAGTGATAGATGTCGTATTTTGGGCAATCCGTGTTTATTTTCGAAAACCTACAAAATAGTTGAGAACTTTAGCTACTAAATGGATCACTAATCTTTGGAGGGATCGAATATTAGAGAACACTCACGTATCATGAGTCGAGGATGCGCAAGGATAACCAAATCCCCATACACTCCTCCTCGGGGTACTTGTCTCTTTGTGAACCTCCTAATTAGATTGAGAGTTACCGATAATAAGTGCATGAGTTCTTCGGACTAATGTGAGTATTCGAAAGTTGACACTTCCACCTATCCATATTTTTCTAGCCTCTTCGGTACCGTGCATTGCCCTTTCTCACCTCGAGAGTTGGCGCATACTTCGCCGGTGCATCCAAATCCTTGGCACGATACGCTCTGTCATCATAAGCCTCATTATATCCTTCCTCAAAACAGCCACCATACCTACCTATTAAGGCATTTCCATAGCCTTTCCGAGATACATTGCCATGCAACATCCATCCTCTCATGACTTGATCTTCATCTCATACATGCTTTTTGCTTGATCGATGAGCCGCATGCTAGTTGGGCCTTGCCCTAATCATTGCTACATGACGCGCTAGTATCATTGCATATCCTGCTACACTGGCAGAGGCATACATTTGCATACATCATGATAGTTTCATTTTCTTTATGTTGAGTACTTTTGTAAAGTGTGAAAGATCTTCTATACCTCTTGTAATACATAGAGTGTTGCCCCTAAAGTGAGGAAAAGATCCCAAAGAGGACAAATCAAAAGATCCCAAAGAGGAAACAATCAAAAGATCCCAAAGAGGACAAATGAGAGATAAATAGAAAGAGCCATTGAGGCCACAAAAAAATAAAAAAAAAAGAGAAAAAAAAAGAGAAAAAGAAATAAAAAGAGAGAAGGGGGCACACTACTATTTCTTTTGAGAGATCCACACTCGCACTCCATCTTATACCTTGTACTCCATAGAGATTATCATTTATGCATATAGCTATGTGGGGACCTTTACACTATAGAACTTGGCTTGTATATTCCAATGATGAGCCTCCTCAAAAGAGCTCTAGGTATTCTTGAGCAAGCAAGTTGGATGCACCCCCACTAGTTCCATTGGAGAGCTTACCTTAGCTCATATGTGCATCCGTTGCATGGCAATCCCTACTCCTCGCATCATATCTATCATTTGGCTTTCTCTCGCCGATGATTGTCCTCATTGATGTGAGCCTTTCACACCTTTTTTGTCTTCCCCCTCTATCATTTCTCTCTTTGCCATCCTAAGTGTCGACTTTCTTGCTTACGCTCATCCATTGCATGAGTGCTCAAAATATCAAAAGGGAGTGGATCATTTTGACTTGTACCTGGCTGACGGTCTGGGGATGAGTCAAGATAAGATTCCAAAGAAGACCAAGTGTGAAACTTTAGTAGATTAAGTTCTCAACAATACAAAAACTATGTTTTACTCTCTCATATATCCCTATCCCCTTTCTTGCACGCAAACACCATTTGGAGACATTCGAGTCACGGACAGCGAGAGCTCTTGCACCTTTATGTTCTTATGTTACTTGTTACAATGCTAATATAGACTCTTGCTTGTTATGACTTGAATTGGATTACATGCCTTGATTTCTTTACTTAAAAGTTCTTATATGGTCGATAGCATGTCACCACAGAAATTATGCTTGTTATCATTTACCTACTCGAGGACGAGCAGGAATTAAGCTTGGGGATGTTGATACGTCCAAAACGTATCTATAATTTCTGCTTGCTCCATGCCTCTTTTGTGTGATATTGCTATGATATTTATGCACTTCCATACACTTTTGATCATATTTGGACTAACCTACTAACTTAGTGCACCCCAGTGCCAGTTTCTGTTTTCTGTTGTTTTTCTATTTCAGGTTTTCCCATTACTTAAATTGCCAGAAAAATTCCGGGAAAAATATATAAAAAATCAGCGTTCTGGAAGCTTCCATGCGGCAGAAGTAGGGCCAGAGAGGGGCCAGAGGGGCTCCAGGCGCCCTGAGGGGGCGGCCCCCCTCCTGGCCGCGCCGGGGGGGGGGGCGCCTGGGCCCCCCTTACCTCCTCTGGTGACCCCCTTTGGCATATATTTACACCGCGTCCGGAACCCGTTTTCGCGATCTCATCTCTGTTCCGCCGCCGCCGCGCTTCCAAGATCGGGAGCACCAGGAGAACTCTTCCCGGCACCCTGCCGGAGGGGAGAACCACCACCGGGAGCTTCTCCACCACCATGGACGCTTCCTGGATGAGTTGTGAGTAGTCCCCCTTGGACCATGGGTCCATGACCAGTAGCTATGTGATGTTCTCCTCCCCTCTTTGTTCTTCACCGATTAGACATCATGAGCTGCCCTACATGATCGAGGCACATATGTAATCCTTATGCTGTTGCTATGATGAGTTTGCTGGGATCCGATGGATTATGAGATTATGTTCAGATTGTGTGTGAGTAATATATTTGATTCACCTCTTTTATATTTATGTTCTTGAGTAATTCTTGCATGTTCTCCGTTGCTGTTTATTGCTTTGGCCAAGTAGTAGGTAGTAACTCCAAGAGGGAACGTTATGCTTGATTGTGGGTTCATGCCCCTCGATGACTAGCTTGAGTGACAGAAACATGAGTCTAGGGGATGTGTTGTTGCCACAAGGGGGAAAACAACGGTGCTTGTACTTGCGGGTGCAAGGATTGTTTACTTTACGCAAAGTTCTTTTAATGCAGTTGTCTGTTGCTTTGAGTTTACACTATGGGTGGGACTCGCAACTTAATACCAGCGAGATGTTCTGGATAGATATCTCAAGGTGGATGATTAGTAGTAGATGCAGATGGATTTCGGTCTACTTGCCTTGGCGTACCGCCCATGCTTTTGATCCTCTACCTTTCTTTGCAGCATAGTTAGCATTGGTTTGCGCACATAATCATGTCAATTGCCCAGCTGTAATTTGTTTACCTCGCTTAGCTGTTTTATCGTCTTTTGGGAGAGAGACATCACTAGTGAACATCATGGGACCCCGGTCCATATTACCATCACTGATCACACCCGCTATTTACTTCCTGTTCTTATTTACTAGTTGCAGTCATACCTATCACTATTATCTCTTGCGTTTGATCCTTTGAAAACAACAAGGCCGGAGGGATTGACAACCTCTCTGTACTCGTTGGGAGCAAAGTTATTTGTATCTGTGTGCAGGTCCTGTCAAGCAAAAGTCTCTGGCGCTATTGACACCTTCTTGTCGACCCTCAGAGTCTCACGGGATTCGATCCTTGGTATCTTTGCCAAGGGAAAACTTCCGCTACGCTACATCTCAAACCTTCCACTTGGGGTAACCAACGAGGGGCGAGAAGCCATCACAAACCCACCATGCATAATTTTTCATACATGTCACTCATGTTTCATTGGACATCCCGGTACACCGCCGGAGGCATTCATATAGGGTCATACTTTGTTCTAGTATCAAGATGTAATATCGAGTTGTAATTCAATAGAAGTGTGATGATCATCATTATTAGAGCATTTTCCCATGTGAGGAAAGGCCGAACAAAAGAAAAGGCCCCTCCAAAAAAGAAAAAAAAAGGAAAAAAGAGAGCAGAAAAAAGGGACAATTGCTACTATCATTTTCCACACTTGTGCTACAAAGTAGCACCATGTTCTTAATGATAGCCAGTCTCTTGTTTAGTCACTTTCATATACTAGTGGGAATTTTTATTATAGAACTTGGCTTGTATATTCCAACGATGTGCTTCCTCAAATGCCCTAGGTCTTCGTGAGCAAGCAAGTTGGATGCACACCCACTTAGTTTCTTTTGTTGAGCTTTCATACATATTTAGCTCTAGTGCATCCATTGCATGGCAATCCCTACTCACATGGATATCTATTAATGGGCATCTCCATAGTTCGTTGATACGCCTAGTCGATCTGAGACTATCTCCTCCTTTTTTTCTTCTCCACAACCACCATTCTATTCCACATAGTGCTATGTCCATGGCTCACGCTCATGTATTGCATGAAAGTTGAAAGGTTTGAAAGAATAGAGTATGAAAACAAGTGCTTGGCTGAAACCGGGATTGTGCATGATATGAATATTTTGTGTGATGAAGAGGGAGCATAGCCAGACTATATATATTTGTAGGGATAACTTTCTTTAGCCAAAGTATTTTGAGAAGACATAATTGCTTTGTTAGTATGCTTGAAGTATTATTATTTCTTATGTCAATATAGACTTTTGTCTTGAATCTTTCAGATCTGAACATTCATGCTTGATACGTCTCCAACGTATCTATAATTGTTTATTGTTCCATGCTATTATTTATGATGTTTTGGATGTTTAATGGGCTTTGTTATACACTTTTATATTATTTTTGGGACTAACCTATTAACCCAAAGGCTCAGTCCAGATTGCTGTTTTTTGCCTATTTCAGGGTTTTATAGAAAAGGAATATCAAACGGAGTCCAAACGGAATGAAACTTCGGGAGAGATATTTTTGGAGCAAAATACGCACGAAGACTTGAGAACCACGGAGTAGGGCACACGTGGCGTCCACGAGGGTGGGGGGCGCGCCCCTTATAGGGCGCGGCCCCTACCTCGTGGGCCCCACGTTTGGCCCCCGGTGCCCTCCTTCCTCCTGTATATACCTACGTACCCCGAAACCATCAGAAGAAGAGAGAAAACCCTAGTTCCACCGCTGCAACCTTCTGTTCCCGTGAGATCCCATCTTGGGGCCTGTTCCGGAGCTCCGCCGGAGGGGGATCTACCACGGAGTGCTTCTACATCATCATCATCGCCTCACCATGAGTTGTGAGTAGCTTACCACAGACCTTCGGGTCCATAGCTAGTATCTAGATGGCTTCTTTTCTCTCTTTGGATCTCAATACCAAGTTCTCCTTGGTCTTCGAGGAGATCTATTCGATGTAATCTCGTTTTGCGGTGTGTTTGTCGAGATCCGATGTATTGTGGGTTTATGATCAAGATTATCTATGAGAAACATTTGGTTCTTTTCTGAACTCTTTATGTATGATTATAATATACTTGCAAGTCTCTTCGAATTATTGGTTTGGTTTGGCCTACTACATCTATAGTTCTTCAATGGGAGAAGTGCTTGGCTTTGGGTTCAATCTTGCGGTGTCCTTTCCTAGTGACAGTAGGGGCAACAAGGCACATATTGTATTCTTGCCATCGAGGTTAAAAAGATGGGGTTTATATCATGTTATTTGAGTTTATCCCTCTACATCATGTCATCTTGCTTAAGGTGTTACTGTATTCTTATGAACTTAATACTCTAGATGCATGCTGGATAGCGGTCAATGTGTGGAGTAATAGTAGTAGATGCAGAATCGTTTCGGTCTACTTGTTTCGGACGTGATGCCTATATATAATGATCATGCCTAGATAGTCTCATAATTATTCGCTTTTCTATCAATTGCTCGACAGTAATTTGTTTACCTGTCGTAGAATATCGCTATCATGAGAGAAGCCACTAGAGAACACTATGGTCCCCGGGTCTGTTCTCAACATATCAATCTACACTTACTTTACTTTTTCCGCTTTTACTTTCTGTTCTTATAATAAAAAATACCAAAAATATAAACTATCATCTCTATCATATCTCACTTTCGTAAGTGACCCTAAAGGGATTGACAACCCCTTATCGCGTTGGCTGCGAAGTTCTTATTTGTTTGTGCAGGTGCGAGGGACTCATGCGTGGTCTCCTACTGGATTGATACCTTGGTTCTAAAAAACTGAGGGAAATACTTACGCTACTATGCTGCATCACCCTTTCCTCTTCGAGGGAATACAACGCAAGCTTGAGAAGTAGCATAGTCCTCAAGGTCCTCTGCTTAGTTGATGATGCTAATGCGGTTGTCGTGGCTGCTGGTAGCAGGAAAGAAGATCTGAGGCTGCGAAAGAAGTCTAGAGGGCGGATCCCTGCTGTAGTGAACCCTTCCATCGTTGGAGCAGCTGAGCTGGGGTGGACCACAACGCAGCAGGAGCGAGACAAACCACACAAGGTTTTCTTTAATGCATATCTGTAACAGAAGTAATTCTATAAGGGCTTGTTTGAATTGGATGATTCTAACAATGCAGGGATAGAAAATACACAGGAATAGGATAGGAATGCACGCGCAAAACAGAGAATTTAAAACCACAAGATTTCTGTCAATCTGGGTGTTTGGTTCACAAGAATTGGAAGATCACAAGAATACAAAGAAGCATGGTGAAATTGCGTCAAACCATAAGAAATGTACAGTTATAATGCTATTATGCTACTATCGCATAGTCTTGTGCTTCATGAATAGGAATTTGAAAAGGAGGCCAATTTGATATTAAAATTCCTACGGTTTTTCTATCAAGGAAAGACTAAAGGAACAAATCCTACAGTTTTCCTTTGCTCCATTCCTTTGAACCAAACGCTGAATAGTAGTACCATAGGAAACTTTTCCAATTCCTATGTTTTTCCTTCATTTTTCCTTTCAAGCACTGGCGATTCTAGTAGGCAGGCTTGAACAGGGAAAAGCCTACACTCCAACATGTTTGTGTGCTACTTCTACTACTTTGGACCCAGGCCACTGCCTACTAGCTCAACTCCCAGGCCCATATAGAAATGCACAACTCAAACGTGCAGAAATAATGATGTCTTTCAAGAGAGTCCACCATGGATAGCTAGGTTTCCTGGTACCTCACTTCTTGTTATATAGGAGAAACTAATCGTATTTCACGTTACTACATGTGCTCAGCGGACAATATATATAACATGTAGAGTAAAAAAGCGATGCAGCAAGTGTACAACCTCTTTGGCGAAGCCATGTCGGTCTCAACATCATTGGGTTGGTCGTTGAGGATGCTGCGGCTGATGTGGCAGTCGGAGGAGGGGAAGAAGATCTTAGGCGCCTGGAGATGGAGCCAAGGGTACTGCTCGGCTGTGATGGAGGGTTTTGTCGTTGGAGCAGCTCCGGTGAGTTATACGATGGCGAGTCTGAAGCAGGACAAGAGAGACAACGTTAAACTGAGTGGAATTCTAATATCATCTCCAATAGATGATGTAAAATACATAACCAAACAAGTTCTAGATGTAAAATACATCAGCCGCTCATCTTTAAACTTAACTGTTGAAACTGAATTTAACTGTCGAAACTGAATTTTACTGACGAAACTGATTTTTGCTGTCGAAACTGAATTTTACTGTCGAAACTGAACACACTAGTAGCAGAAAAGCAGTAGCAGCAACAGCGGCCAGAGTAGCAGCGCACGTGAGAGCCGGGATAGCTGGTCCTGTAGCGGCATCTCGGGTAGCAGCTGTAAGGGCTCGAGCCATCAAGCGAGAGCAGGATCTATTGCTCGTGCAGCTACAGTGCGAGGAAGACTAGAGCAGCAGCACAAGCAAGAGCAAGAGCGGGATCTGCTACTTGTGCAGCAGCAGCGAAAGGAAGACTAGAGCAGCAGTGCAAGCAAGAGAAAGAGCAAGAGTAGCAGCATGAGCAAGAGTAAGAGCAGACTAGGCAGGGGACCGGAGAGCAAGAGCAGAGCAACAGCGCGAGCGAGAGCCAAAGCAGCAGCAGCTCCGACTGATGTGGACATCGCCGCTAAGGGAGCGACACCGTAAAGGAAGTGGTCGGCGACGCTGCCGTAGATGGAGCTGCGCCATGGCGGCTCGGGACCGAGCGCCGACAGCACCATGAGATCGAAGCAAGAAAAAAATGCAGCGATTAGTGTAAAACCTCTTTGGTGGTGCCGATTAGGCCTCAGCTTCATCCAAGGAATCAGTGATGATGCTGCTCTTCCGGCGGTGTGGGAATGGAGGTGGCGCGAAAGACAAGGGGAACGTCGGGGCAGCTCCTTGGAGGTGGAGGACGGGGTAGCTGAACCGGCGGGACAGCAAAATCGACGACGGATCCTCATCCGGTGCAGTGGATGAGGAACGTTGAGTTGTTGCGGTGGTCGATGTCATCGGGGAAGAGGCTCGGGCTGGGTGGCGGACGGAGGAGGGTGTGGGTCTTCGCGGGTTTTTGCGGCCTTGGTGTTCGGATGGGGGTGACGGAGGGATGGGAGGGGGAACCATGGCTTAGGGACGTGCTTGTCCGAAATGTGGGGTAAGTTACAAAATACCCCCACCGATTTGAACTAGGTGGCTCTTTCGGTTCAGGGGGTATCTCGGGAATTTTGTGTGTCGGGATTTCGTAGGAGGTGGGAGTTTTTACGCGCAGTGTAATTTTGGGATGGCAACACGCGGGTTGAGATGGAGGGAGTTTTTCGAGCACAACGAGACAAATAGTTAGCCTCAAATTTCGGGATAACAAGCCACAGATTGAAGAGGCGGGAGTTTCTCAACACGATTGACAGAGATGCTGGCTTGAAATTTCGGCATAACAACGCGCGGCTTAAAATTTCGGGAGAACAAGCTTAACGTGTTCGGAAAAAAAAATTGCACCTAACTATGAGAGCCATGTCCCGTTTTACTATATTACTATAAATGCATTCAAATACAACAACAAAAAACTAAAAAAACGGGACACCAAGCTTAACGTGTTTAACATGCGCAACACACAGACATAATGTGTTTAACATGCGCAACACACACAGACACACACACACACACACACACACACACCATTTAGACTAGTAAGGTACACGTGCATTGCACACATGAGATATGGCAAGCAAATTATGAATAAATACCACATTATAGCATGTAAGCTTTGAGTTATATATATGCATGATGTAGATGTTCGTTTAATTCTTATAGTTCATCTCATTCAAAATCACTTAGTTTTTATCAAAAAGCTAATCTATTTTAAGATTCATGGAATTGTGCGTTGAAAAGCACAAAGTAAAAATAAATAATGGTGATTCATCTAGAAAAAAGGGAAATTATGATACAGAAGATTCTACAACAGAGGAGAAATGCTTGTGTTTTGAGGTTTGTGCATTCTGCTTAAGTTCAACCATGGAGTTTTCTAGATTGTACATGTGGCGGAATCTGGTGGAATGTAGATGATATCCAACGGCTAGTAGTGCTCGGATTTTTCCATCTTTGCACCATCGGATTGGTTTCATCCAACGACCATCTTTCGAAGTTGATTCGCACACTATATAGGGGTATAAATATGTGATGCGAAAGCCACCCATCATCCCCAATCTGAGTAGTGTGTCCATGCGTGGATGCAATGTGGCCAAACGATGCCTGCCATCGGTATCTCAAATTCAAATCAGTCTGACCTTGTTCAATGTGTATACAATATAGCATGCTCATTTCCAAACCACACCACGCATATCTGAGTTATATTCATGTATGCATGGGTTCCAAACATCATGATCTCTTATTCAAATATTTGAATTCAACTTTACATTGATTATGACCTCACCTACTAGTCTTTTACACCCACACATTCATCTTCTTTTTATAATTGTACCACTAACTTTCTCTCTTGTATGCATGTACACACACTACCACTCGGTATTATCCACCACACACATGCAATATTTTTCTTCAGGTCGGTCTCCCATGCATGCACACACACACCTCCCCCTCTTCATCATTTCAGGCATTCTTTATCTCTCACATGCATGCTCAATGATCGATGTTCATCTATGTGTGTAAATATATAGCTAGGTCTTTTCCAGTTTTCCACACAAACCGATCGATCTGTATATCTAGTCAGGTCTCACCCTCTTTCCCACGTACACATCGATCAATATACACCTCTCTTTATAGGACCGCATAGCTAATATACCCACGTTATCTATCCCATCGTCTCCCTCTCATCATCTATGCTTTTTGCTTCATATCTCAGATGCGCGCACAGTGGCGAAGGCAGGGGTAGTAAGGGCCCTGCCCCCCCCCCTAACATCACTATATATTGAGGCTAATATGAATGTGATCAGTAAATATATTGCTGGTAAAATGGTTTAAGTTGATGAATTGGCCCTCCACGTAAAGTATTAGCAATGCTTGCCCCCCTAGCTCATTTATTTTTCATGGCTCTGTCACTGCGCAACCGCATACGTTCTCGCCCCCTCTCTTTAAATATCGATCTCGCACTTGTGCACACCTTCATAGTCTCCCTCCACTTGGCCCCTCACACCATCTTCCATCTCCCCATGTCCCAGTGCTTGTACGCTCGTAGAGCTCTTCCCTCTATATGTCTCTATCGATATCTCACGCGGTCGACCCCTCCCTTCTCGTATATCACGCCGGCCCGATGCACATACATTTATGTATATAGGCCTCTTCTTCCCACAAATTGAATTGACACGTATTCCCTCGCCATATCTTAGTATCTCTCACACACACGGACTACGTGTGCGAAAGAGAAGAGGTACACACACGCACTCGATTCCACATACAAACGCGCGGGGTGCATGGTAGAGCACATTTCTAGAAAAAATGAGTGTGTAGAAAGGCTTTAGATGATGTGCCACTAGTCTATATCTATACCTCTGTATCTATATTTATATATATACTCTATACCCCTATATAGTGTGCGAATAAATTTGAAAGATGGTCGTTGGATGAAGACAATCCGACGGTGCAGAGATGGCAAATCCGAGCACTACTGGTCGTTGGATATCATCTACATTCCACCAGATTCTGCCACATGTACAATCTAGAAGACTCCATGGTTGAACTTAAGCATAATGCACAAACCTCAAAACACAAGTACTTCTCTTTTGTCTAGAATCTTCCGTATCATAATTACCCAAACTTTTTTTCTAGTTGAACTGCCATTATTTGTTTTTACTTTATGCTTTACAACGCACAATTCCATGAATCATAAAATAGATTAAGATTTTTATAAAAACTAATTGATTTTGAATGAGATGAATTATAAGAATTAAACGAACGTCTACATCATGCATATATGACTCAAAGCTTACGTGCTATAGTGTGGTATTTATTCATAATTTGGTTGCCAAAATTCATGCGTGCAATGCACGTGTACCTTACCAGTACTTCCAAGATGTGCAAAACACGTAAATTTGAATTCCAATGGCATGCTACACAATGTCTCTCCCTATTTCAGTTAATATATTATGATTAAAATGACGTGGTGGCATCCATGAAGCCACGTGGCACATGTGGAGGCGTTGTCGCGACCTCCTTGTGTGGATTAATCAAAGTGACGTGCTACTGGTTCAAGAAGAATGTACGCGTTCTCTATCACGCACACTGGCAGTATGTGCACGAAGCGAAGATGTGCATGCATGCACTCATTCCCTCGCACGCACAAGCGGGTACACGGTGGGACGCATTTTTGTATGAAGGTCCACCCCATGTGATAATTTGACGTGTGTAAAGTCGTTCACTTCATTAATGGTCAATTAATATAGTGCATGCAAATAGAGTGAACGTGAGGGAGGAAGTAGTTGAGAATAATTACTCCAGTGCGTGCATGCGAGTAGTAAAATCATGGATTGCTACTTCTATTGGTCTCCTTCGTATTTTGTGCCAAATTTTGACCATAATTTTAAGGAACACAATATTTATGCATGTCATAAAAAATAATGTAATCGAAAATTATGTTCAAATGTGATTCCAATGATATAATTTTTCATGACATGCATTAACAATTTCTTAGTTAAATTTTTGGTCAAAAATTGGCATAAAATAAAAAGGGAGCCAATAAGCCAGGACGCATGCATCATGATCAATTTTTGCATGGGTTACTATTGGTGGAATTTGTATTTAAATATTGACGGAGTGGAGTACTATTCTTTATCGTAGCCTCATAGGGCTCTCCCAGCGCCTACGCTCGCCTCCCCGCCTCGCCCACCGAATCCCGCCATGGATAATCCCTTAGATACCAGGATCCCGCGGGCTACCCTCTCACTGCGGCGCGCAACACTACCGCCATTGAGCGAAACCCACATGTGTATCATAGGGGATCAATTGCTCTGGAATCATAGATCGGTGGTGCCGAAGGACATGTCAGGGCCGTGTTTCAGGTGGTGGGCAGCAAGGGCAAATCAGATCGAGGAAGCATCACATCGTATGGAGACAAGTTCGAAGGAGCTGCGCATGGCGAAGCACAAGGCGGAGGCGCAAGTCGATCTCAGGGGAGAGATGCTGAGGGATGTCAGCATCTAGCAGCGTCACGTTGATTTCGAGCTGGGGCTAATGGCAGAGATCATATTCACGGAGTCAACTATGGAGGAAAGAACACGCATGCCTGCGGGATGGGATGAGCAGCAGGCGCAATTGTTCAAATGGGCACTAGGAGAAGCCAAATCGTGAAGCCAGCTGCGGCGGCAGCGCTGGGGATGCATCGTAGGCGAGGTGAGTTGCCCTCCTTCCCCGCCACCGATGTAGTGACCTACTCGGTTGCTGCTGTAGTGAACTTGCAATGCCATGGCGGTTTGCAACCGTGACAATCACCCCATCTATATGTATTGTATTCGTGTGAAAATACTTGGTCGTTTGGAAAAAAGATGGTAATTGATTTATCACTGGTTTTTGACTGCTTGGTCGTGACAATCACCCGAAGCCACAACCATAAGTCTCCATTGCGTAATTCTTACGGTCGGTCGGGCCAACAGACGGTCGGTCGGACCCGCGACACGCATCGTCTTGGTTTGACATGTACGACCAGTTACATTGTTGACTTGTGCGACCGCATTTGAGCAGTAGTACTTGAATTTTGTGTTCCAGAAAACTCATCGGGAGCCGTTTCGGGCCTCGACCATCAATTAATCTTTAGCTTGTTCCCATCACATTCCAAAGTAGTACTACCATGGTATAATTAAGTGCAAACCTGCTCACACCTAGTTTGTATCAAACCTGATCATGTTCCCACTATGCAGGTTTTAGTACTAGTGCAGTAGTATGCTATAAAAATGGAAACTATACCTAGCCAAAAATCACTCTACCTTCCTCCTCATAAGTCTTTCTTGTTCGTCCGTCCTTGCCATGGCCGGTGTGCAGAGTTCTAGGTCGAGAACTACTCGTAGCAACGGAGCGGCGACCAAGGTCGCAGAAAAAAACAGGGCTCTCCGCCTCACAGAAACCTCGAAAGATCACTCACAGGCAGGTGAGGGCTCCCAGGAGCGCCCTAGCCGCAGAGGCAAACATGCGGAGCTAGCGGTGCTGGAGTCATTATACCTCAACGACATGCCCGATTAGCTCAATAAGTAGAAGGAGTTCATCGATGTCTTGGTGGAGCTGCTCAAGGAGAGCCTCGACGACATGCCCGCTAAGCTCAATAAGCAGGAGGAGTTGACCGCCGGCTTGATGATGCAGCTGAAGGAGATCATTACCTCGGGTAAGAAGGCGACCAGCAAAATCCTGCAGCTTTAGGAGGACAATGCAAAGTTCCGCCACGAGCTCGACCTGCTGGAGGAGGAGAACGCCGGCTAGAAGGAGCTGCATGAGAAGAGTAGTTCCTCCGTGAAGATGTTGTAAGCCGACATCATGGAATAGAAGGAGGAGTTGGTGAAGCTTCGCATCGAGCACCCGACTGCTGTCAAGGTACATAATGCGGCCATGTAAGAGATGATGAATGCTCGCGTCGAGAAGTCTCGTGTCTTGGACAGACTGAAGAAGTTGGCGGAGGAGACGAGTGAGGAGATGAAGGTCGTGGAGGCGATGAAGAAGCAGTTAGGACTCTGCGGTCAACTCTTCATGAAGTAGAGAGCAGCGCCCCACACTTGTGTCTGTGTCTTCCTTCTTTTTCGAGGGGTGGGGGGCAATCTTCCTTCTTCTTTTGCTTTGGGTGTTTCGTGCTACTTCTTGAGCTTGCGTTGTATTCCCTCGAAGAGGAAAGGGAGATGCAGCATAGTAGCGTAAGTATTTCCCTCAGTTTTTGAGAACCAAGGTATCAATCCAGTAGGAGACCACGCGTGAGTCCCTCGCACCTGCACAAACAAATAAGAACTTCGCAGCCAACGCGGTAAGGGGTTGTCAATCCCTTTACGGTCACTTACGAAAGTGAGATATGATAGAGATGATAGTTTATATTTTTGGTATTTTTGATTATAAGAACAGAAAGTAAAAGCGGAAAAAGTAAAGTAAGTGTAGATTGATATGTTGAGAACAGACCCGGGGACCATAGTGTTCTCTAGTGGCTTCTCTCAGGATAGCGATATTCTACGACAGGTAAACAAATTACTGTCGAGCAATTGATAGAAAAGCGAATAATTATGAGACTATCTAGGAATGATCATTGTATATATGCATCGCGTCCGAGACAAGTAGACCGACTCCTGCCTGCATCTACTACTATTACTCCACACATCGACCGCTATCCAGCATGCATCTAGTGTATTGAGTTCATAAGAACAGAGCAATGCCTTAAGAAAGATGACATGATGTAGAGGGATAAAATCAAGCAATATGATATAAACCCCATCTTTTTATCCTCGATGGCAACAATACAATACATGCCTTGCTGCCCCTACTGTCACTGGGAAAGGAAACCGCAAGATTGAACCCAAAGCCAAGCACTTCTCCCATTGCAAGAACTATAGATCTAGTAGGCCAAACCAAACCAATAATTCGAAGAGACTTCCAAGGATATTATGTGCACACATAAAGAGTTGAGAAAAGAACCAAATATTTCTCATAGATAATCTTGATCATAAACCCACAATTCATCGGATCTCGACAAACACACCGCAAAAAGAGATTACATCGAATAGATCTCCTCGAGGATCGAGGAGAACTTTGTATTGAGATCCAAAGAGAGAGAAGAAGCCATCTAGATACTAGCTATGGACCCGAAGGTCTATGGTAAACTACTCACAATTCATGGTGAGGCGATGATGATGATGTAGAAGCACTCCGTGATGGATTCCCCCACCGGCGGAGCTCTGGAACAGGCCTCAAGATGGGATCTCACGGGAACAGAAGGTTACGGCGGTGGAACTAGGGTTTTCTCTCCTCCTCTGATGGTTTCGGGGTACGTAGGTTTATATAGGAGGAAGGAGGACACTAGGGGCCTCACGAGGGGTCCACGAGGCAGGGGGCGCGCCCTAGGGGGGGGGGCGCCCCCACCCTCGTGGCCACCTCATGGCCCCTACTCCGTGGTTCTCAAGTCTCCCGTGCGTGATTTTCTCCAAAAATATCTCTCCCGAAGGTTTCATTCCGTTTGGACTCCATTTGATATCCCTTTTCTGTAAAACCCTAAAATAGGCAAAAAAAAACAGCAATCTGGACTGGGCCTTTGGGTTAGTAGGTTAGTCCCAAAAATAATAGAAAAGTGTATGACAAAGCCCATTAAACATCCAAAACATCATAAATAATAGCATAGAAAAATAAAAAATTATACATACGTTGGAGACGTATCAAGCATCCCCAAGCTTAATTCCTGCTCGTCCTCGAGTAGGTAAAGGATAAAAACAGAATTTTTGATGTGGAATGCTAGCCAACATAGTTTTTCAAAGTAATTCTCTTAATTGTGGCATGAATGTTCAGATCTGAAAGATTCATGACAAAAGTCTGTATTGACATAAGAAATAATAATACTTCAAGCCTAACAACAAAGCAATCATGTCTTCTCAAAATACTATGGCTAAAGAAAGTTATCCCTACAAAATCATATAGTCTGGCTATGCTCCCTCTTCATCGCATAAAATATTCATATCATGCACAACCCTGATTTCAGCCAAGCACTTGTTTTCATACTCTATTCTTTCAAACCTTTCAACTTTCACGCAATACATGAGCGAGAGCCATGGACATAGCACTATGGGTGGAATAGAGAGGTGGTTGTGGAGAAGACAAAAAGGAGGGAGATAGTCTCACATCGACTAGGCGTATCAACGGGCTATGGAGATGCCCATCAATAGATATCAATGTGAGTGAGTTGGGATTGCCATGTAATGGATGCACTAGAGCTAAATATGTATGAAATCTCAACAAAAGAAACTAGTGGGTGTGCATCCAACTTGCTTGCCCACGAAAACCTAGGGCATTTGAGGAAGCCCATCATTGGAATATACAAGCCAAGTTATATAATGAAAATTCCCACTAGTATACGGAAGTGACTAAACATGAGACTCTCTATCATGAACAACATGGTGCTACTTTGAAGCACAAGTGCGGAAAAAAGATAGTAGCAATTGTCCCTTTTTTGTTTTCTTTTTTGGGCCTTTCTTTTTCTTCGGCCTTTCTTTTTTGTGTGGAGGGTTTTTATTGATTTAGCCTTTCCTCCCATGGGACAATGCTCTAATAATGATGATCATCAAACTTTTTGTGACACCCCAAGACCGACGCTCCAGAAGACTTCCTTATGTTCCGGGTTTCGCGTGTGTTTTATTTGTGCTTGCTTTATTTATTTTGCATTGCATCATGTCATCATGCCATCAACTCTTTTAATTTTAAAACTCAACTAAATAAACCATATGGATCCTCGATCCATTAAAATTGAGGGATACTCACTATGGTGACTTCTCTTTATAACATATAAAAGCCTCTCAATATTATTAGGGAGCTATATTAAATTATTCCATTTGCTTGGAATTCACCATAACACACTTGCATATTTTCCCCATGCCTTTCTACTTCAAGTTTGAGCTCCAAACCTTGTCTATAATTCTTATTCATTTTTATCGAGGCTCCTCCAAAAATTCGAACATTTTTTTGGGGCACTTCAAAAACCTTGCCCTAGTTCAAACCATTCAAATTTAAATTCAAATGGATTTGAATTTAAATCTTTCAATTAGCAACTTTTATTTTCCTGGATGAGGCAGATTTTTATGGGTCCGGGAAATTACCCGCATGCCAAAAATATTTTCTCTAACATTTGTTACTTCACTCCTTCTCTTTCTTCACATTTTCTTCTGTAATTGGGAAATAAGAAGAAGAGAAAGGGAGAGCAGCTGCCAGCTGGGCCGGCCTCCCAGGCCAACCACCTCCCCCGCGGCCCACTTAACCCCAACCCTAGCCCGTTTCCATCTCTCCCCAATGCCCGACCCTCTCACCCATCGTTCTCCCTCGCGCCGCCATTCTGTCCTTCGTCCTCCTTTCTCCAGCGACTCCAGTGCCGCGCCCCGATCCGCCTCTCTCCTTCCGCCCCTCCGCATCGACGCCGCCGCTCTGCTTCGCACCGGGCCGCGCTTGCGCCATTCCCCATCGCCCCGCCGACGCTCGTTCTCCATCCCACGCCCGAGATCCTTCCCTGCCGCCCTGTGCCTCGGGTCCTGCTCCGGCCGCCGCCCGCGTCGTCAACCGCCACCGCGTCGGCACTTCATGCGCCGGCCTCAAGCCCATCGCCGCCGTGCCATGGCGCCGCCTTAGCTCATGCCTCCTCCGCGCCTACTCCTCCGCCAGAGTGCCTGCCTCGTCCTGTCCCCTCTGGCCTCCTCCTCTCATTGCACCGCCGTCCACCGCCTACGTGCCAGGCGCCCGCGCGTCAGTCGCTGGACCGCGCCGGCAGGATCCCTTCTCCTCTGCCCGATCCCCTGCTGCGTCGCTCCCCATCGGACCTTGCACTACCGTCGAGCCGGCGTGCAGAGGCCGCCGCAACGTCGCTTGCCTTGCCTCGTTGTTTTGCTCCTGCGCCCGCGAACACCGCACCTCTGTCCGCTCGCCCTGAGACCCACCTGCTCTTTCCATGGAGCCACGGCCTCTCCAGCACTGTCACAGCAGTCCGACGGCAAGAACACCTAGAGTTCAATCACATGGATCAGCAAGTACCTCTACGCACGGATACGCCAAGATCCCAAGTTCGACTACAGCATGAAGATATGTACAACTACAGGGATTCGCCAAGTACCACATCGGCAAGCCTGTACGCCCGAACGACTACCTTCGCCGAAGACTCGTGAATGACCACACATTCGGAACGCGGCAAGTACCACGACGCCCGGAGCCCTCGGAACCGCCAAGTTCCTCTATGAATCGGGAACGACTACCGCCGTCGTGACATCTACAAAAACGTGTTCCGCTACCTGATGACCCTCAACCGTAAGGGATCTGTTGCAGCGTTTTCGATAAGTAAGAGTGTCGAACCCAACGAGGAGCAGAAGGTATTGATAAGCGATTCTGAGCAAGAAATTACTGCAAGCACTGAAAGATAACTTTTAGGGGTTTTCTCGATATAAGCAATAGGAATGTAATGGCGAGTAATGTAAAAGGTACTGAAAGTAACAAGTGGCCCAGTCCTTTCTTAGCAAAGGAGAGGCCTAGCAACTGAACTTATAAAGACTAAAGCGTTCTTGAGGACACACGGGAGAGGTAGTCATGTGCTTTTGTCATATTCCGTATCGATACTATGTTATGTGTTGATAAGTGTTGGTGGGTGGATCTATGCTAGTGCACTCTCTAGACTAAGATGAATGCACTCTTATGATTAAACACCTTGCAAGCATCCGCAAATACAAGATAGCATTTAAGGCAAAAGCCTAACCATAGCAATACGATCGAGGATCCATTATTCCCTTATGCAAAAGCGTGCGAACTGGGGTTCAGGTTTCTGTCACTCCGGCAACCCACCATAAGCATTCTTTATACACAATGCATTCCCCTAGGTCCTTAATAAGGCGAAGTGTTGGGTGTTCGACTCACACAACACCACTAGTAGAATGACAACACAACTTAAGTATCAAACAACACATATTACTTCAACAGCATATGACTACTAACAACAAGACTTTCCCCATGTCCTCAAGAACTAAAGTAACTACTCACAAGACATAAAGGAGATCATGATCAGAGGGGATAAATAGGTGATAAACAATCTGGACATAATAATATTTCTCCAACAAAACTCAATAGCATTCACCACAAAGTAGTAATCAACACCGATGGAGTAGAGAGGATAGGTAGTACAAGTTACAACACGAGTTGCGATGGAAAGATGAGATTTGGATGAAGATGGAGATGGTGCTGGTGTTGGGGATGATGTTGATGATGATCTCGATGATGCCCGTGATGATGGTGATGACGATGGCGACGATCTCCCCTTCCGGGAGGTGATCTCCCCGGCGGAATCTGCCCACCGGAGATGCCCTTTTCTTCTCTGTAGGTTTCCGCCTCAAAGCGGCGGCGGAACTCCGTAAAAAGTCCCGTGGCTAGGGTTTTCGGGAGACGGAGAGCATATATGCCAAAGGGGGCGGCCAGAGGTGGGCCAGGGAGTCTAGGCGCCCCCCCGGCGCAGCCAGGGGGCGCGCCCCCAGGCCGCCTGGGCACCCTGTGGCCCCCCTCTGACTCCCCTTTTGCGTGTCTTCGTTATTCTTCTGAGAAACACGTCCCGTCAATTTTCAGGTAATTTGGAGGTGTTCTTCTTCAGCAACTTAGTATCCACTTTTTCCTGCTGAATCCTGCGTCTGCTGTTTCGGCATCGGAAAGTTGCAAACTGTGTAAAATAGACCAAAACAACATAAGAACATCATCATAACGTGGAATATATCAATGAATAAGGAGAAATTATAATATAAAATAGTGATGCATTTTGGACGTATCAACACCCCCAAGCTTAGACCTCGCTTGTCCCCAAGCGAAAATGAACTCGGTAAACCTGTCCACAAGTTTAGAGAGTGAAGTGTCGATAAATAGAATACGGACAAGAAGCATCATAGTCTCTTCACCAACTCAAATATCCTCAGCAACAATCTTCAACTCATAAGGTTCTTATGAAAAAGTGTCAACACTTATATTCGAAGGTAGGACCAATAGAAACTCATTATATCATAGCAAACATGTCCTTTGGTCAAGGAACAACAAATAATTTTAACTTTTGCTTTTGATGGGATTAATTGAAGCTTTTTGAAATAATAAGTTAATAAGCAAAAAGTGAAAGTGTTAACACAAAGGAAGATATTTGCCTTACATGACAAACAACTTATCAAATGATAATGTCAACAAGGATATGGTATGACAAATCTTAATGCAGCTTTATATGTATGAATCCTTATCAACATCAACCGTCTGCTCTCTTTGAGAAATAGAAGGAAGTAGGAATAACTAACTCAACTTAAAATTAAAAGATAGGCCCTGCTCTAGGGTAGTAGGGAAAACTCATGTGCTATCCTCAAATCAAACAGAACGAAAACAAATTTTTGAGAGGTGCATGATTTGTCAACGAATGCTAATAGATAACTCAATTGCTTCTTGAACTGGACAAGTTTCGAGGAACGGCTCCCGTATGAGGACGATAACATCCTCTTATTCTCCTTTGTTTATCACTACCAAAGTTTTCTGATTTCTCATGAACAAAGCGTGAAGGAGGGTTTGTTTGTTATATTATTTTTAAGCCGGGCGCACTCAATGCCAGTTCCTGTTCGTATTATGGGTTTGCACATTATACATGCAATCCCGGGGTGAAGCTTGTCCAACTCAAAAAAGGTCATGAATTAGCTACTACTTCCTCATGAGCTAAAGCAGAGGCACTAAATAAAAGATTTTGAACTTTTAAGGATAACACATAAATTATATACTTTTAGGAGGTGGTAGTGAAGTACCACGAGTAGGTACGTATGGTGGACTCATATGGAAGGTATTGGCTTAAGGGCATGGATGCACAAGCAGAATTCCGCTTAGTACAGAGTTAGGCTAGCAAAGGCTTTGAGAGAGCAGACAATCGGTGATGACTAAGATGCAAAGCAATATAAAGCATGAACATTGAAATAAGCATAACACATCAAGTTGTCTTCCTTGTCAACATAACACTTCAAGTATAATAACATAAAGGTTTTGGCTATGTTGATACTCTAAGAGAATCATGCTTGTTGTTATGACCAAAGCTATGTTTTCCAAGATTAAATAAAGTTTCATAGCCATACCTGACATAAGGTCAATACTCCCCATAGGAATCATCATATAAGGTCGATTGCATGAAGAGAATATCGAGTGCAGCAAAAAGGAACCGATAAACTTCTCATTAATATTCCATCATAGATGACTCCACACACACGGATACAATTCTTCACCAAGGGGGCGATAGACCTCAATGCACACACCTATCTCATATAATAACTTCCCTAGACATGATACGACTCTACTTGACTCCTGCAAGACACAAGGTGAAAGATAAAGATACCGGGCACTCCCCCAAGCTTGGAACAAGCCAAGGGAATGCCATTACCCACGGATATTTCACTCATCATCTTTGTTAGCGTTGATCAAGTAGTTCTTGGCGAAACTCTTCCATGGAAGAGGTTCTCCAGTCTCATATGAGAAGCTCGTCTCCTGGATCCTGCATTCAGCACCCAAACCCATGTGTAGAAACCTTAGTTCATACTCACAGTTCTGGTTATGTAGATCATTAATTTGCCCCTGGAGTTCTGTGATTCTGTCTTCAGCCGCGGCAATTCTTTCCCACATCTCCTTCATCTCCTTCAGAAAGTAGTTCTTCAGCTCGTTGGTGATGTCAAAGTTAGCTTCGACACCACGCTCGGTCATCTTCTTGTACTCGAAGACTTCCTGCTCCACTTCTTCCAGCCTGGCCTGGACGCTCCCCTCCTTGATAGGTCCTTTCAGATCTTCTTGATGAAGGACGCCTTCCTTCATCTAAACCACCTGAGGATGCTTCTTCACCTCAGCGAGGTAAGGGTTGATGACGTTGACGACGAACGTGTCCTTGGGGGAACTTGGAGAAGCCATGGCATCTAAATTTAGCTGAAAGATTTCCTGGCAGAAACAGATCGAAGAGAAAACACGCGAAATCGCAAGATACGTTGCCGGAACAACCCGGGCAAATATATAGGAAAAATTTATGCACAGAAAGGAAGGTAACGGATCAAAGCGGGGTCGGAGACGGGCACCAGGGTGCCCAGGCGGCCCAGGGGGGGTGCGCCAGGGGGGCGCCTGGACTCCCTGGTGGTCGTCTCCGGCTCCACTTCGACTCGGAATTTTACTAATTTTTAAAAAACGCGTAATACGGAACTTTTATGATGTTTTGCGGTGTTTTCTTACCGTACTACGTGAAGGAAATATGCCCTAGAGGCAATAATAAAGTTGTTATTTATATTTCCTTATATCATGATAAATGTTTATTATTCATGCTAGAATTGTATTAACCGGAAACTTAGTACATGTGTGAATACATAGACAAAACAGTATGTCCCTAGTATGCCTCTACTAGACTAGCTCATTGATCAAAGATGGTTATGTTTCCTAGCCATAGACATGAGTTGTCATTTGATCAACGGGATCACATCATTATGAGAATGATGTGATGGACAAGACCCATCCGTTAGCATAGCACTATGATCGTTTAGTTTTACTGATATTGCTTTCTTCATGACTTATACATGTTCCTATGACTATGAGATTATGCAACTCTCGAATACCGTAGGAACACCTTGTGTGCTATCAAAGGTCACAACGTAACTGGGTGATCATAAAGATGCTCTACAGGTGTCTCCGAAAGTATTCGTGGTGTTGGCATAGATCAAGATTAGGATTTGTCACTCCGAGTGTCGGAGAGGTATCTCTGGGCCCTCTCGGTAACACACATCACAATAAGCCTTGCAAGCAAAAGACTAATGAGTTAGTCACGAGATGATGTGTTACGGAACGAGTAAAGAGACTTGCCGGTAACGAGATTGAACTAGGTATGGAGATACCGACGATCGAATCTCGGGCAAGTAACATACCGATGACAAAAGGAACAACATATGTTGTTATGCGGTTCTGACCGATAAAAGATCTTCGTAGAATATGTAGGAGCCAATATGAACATCCAGGTTCCGCTATTGGTTATTGACTGGATATGAGTCTCGGTCATGTCTACATAGTTCTCGAACCCGTAGGGTCCGCACGCTTAACGTTTGATGACGATCGGTATTATGAGTTTATGAGTTTTGATGTACCGAAGGTAGTTCGGAGTCCCCGATGAGATCACGGACATGACGAGGAGTCTCGGAATGTTCGAGACATAAAGATTGATATATTGGACGACTATATTCGGACAACGGAAGTATACCGGAAAAGTTTCGGATTTAACGGGATTGCCGGAGGGGGTTACCGGAACCCCCTACGAAGGGGGATGGTCCATAGTGGGCCTTATGGAAAAGAGAGAGGCAGCCCATAGGGCTGGCCGGCGCCCCATCTAGGGTTCCTAGTTGGACTAGGATTGGGGGGGCGCCACCTCTCCCTCTTTTCCTTTCCCTCTCTTCCTTCTTTGGTGGTTCCTACTAGGAATAGGATTGCAATCCTATTCCTAGTAGGATTGCACCCCTAGCCGCACCAAACAAGGGCCGGCCGGCCTCCCCCCTTGCTCCTTTATATACGGGGGCAGAGGGGGCACCCAAAAACACACAAGTTGAATTGTTCCAGCCGTGTGCGGTGCCCCCCTCCACAGAAACACACCTCGGTCATACCGTCGCGGTGCTTAGGCGAAGCCCTGCGCCGGTGAATACATCATATCCGTCACCACGCCGTCGTGCTGACGAAACTCTCCCGTGAAGCTCAACTGGATCAAGAGCTCGTGGGACGTCATCAAGCTGAACGTGTGCTGAACGCGGAGGTGCCGTACGTTCGGTGCTTGATCGGTTGAATCGCGAAGAAGTTCGACTACATCAACCGCGTCACTTGACGCTTCCGCTTCCGGTCTACGAGGGTACGTAGACACACTCTTCCCTCTCGTTGCTATGCATCTGGTAGATAGATCTTGCGTGATCGTAGGAAAATTTTAAATTACTACGTTCCCCAACAGTGGCATCATGAGCCAGGTCTATGCGAAGATGATATGCACGAGTAGAACACAATGAGTTGTGGGCGATACTAGTCATACTGCTTACCAGCATGTCATACTTTGCTTCGGCGGTATTGTGAGATGAAGCGGCCCGGACCGACATTACGCGTACGCTTACGCGAGACTGGTTTCACCGTTACGAGCACTCGTTGCTTAAAGGTGACTGGCGGGTGTCTGTCTCTCTCACTTTAGCTGAATCAAGTGTGGCTACGCCCGGTCCTTGTGAAGGTTAAAACAGCACATACTTGACGAAACATCGTTGTGGTTTTGTATGCGTAGGTAAGAACGGTTCTTGCTAAGCCCGTAGCAGCCACGTAAAACTTGCAACAACAAAGTAGAGGACGTCTAACTTGTTTTTGCAGGGCATGTTGTGATGTGATATGGTCAAGACATGATGAGTTATACGGTTTTGTATGAGATGATCATGTTTTGTAATGTTATCGGCAACTGGCAGGAGCCATATGGTTGTCGCTTTATTGTATGAAATGCAATCGCCATGTAATTGCTTTACTTTATCACTAAGCGGTAGCGATAGTCGTAGAAGCAATAGTTGGCGAGACGACAATGATGCTACAATGGAGATCAGGGTGTCGCGCTGGTGACGAAGGTGATCATGACGGTGCTTTGGAGATGGAGATCAAAAGCACAAGATGATGATGGCCATATCATGTCACATATTTTGATTTGCATGTGATGTTTATCTTATTATGCTTCTTATTTTGCTTAGAACGACGGTTGCATTATAAAATGATCCCTTACTAAAATTCAAGGTATAAGTGTTCTCCCTGAGTATGCACCGTTGCGAAAGTTCGTCGTGCCGAGACACCACGTGATGATCGGGTGTGATAAGCTCTACGTTCAAATACAACGGGTGTAAGCCAGTTTTGCACACGCAGAATACTCGGGTTAAACTTGACGAGCCTAGCATATGCAGATATGGCCTCGGAACACTGGAGACCGAAAGGTCGAGCGTGAATCATATAGTAGATATGATCAACATAAGATGTTCACCATTGAAACTACTCCATCTCACGTGATGATCGGACATGGTTTAGTTGATTTGGATCACGTGATCATTTAGATGACCGGAGGGATGTCTATCTAAGTGGGAGTTCTTAAGTAATATGATTAATTGAACTTTAACTTATCATGAACTTAGTCTTGGTAGTATTAGCATATCTATGTTGTAGATCAATAGCTCGCGATGTTGCTCCACGTTTATTTTTTATATGTTCCTAGAGAAAACCAAGTTGAAAGATGTTAGTAGCAATGATGCGGAACTGTTCCGTGATCTGAGGATTATCCTCATTGCTGCACAGAAGAATTATGTCCTTGATGCACCGCTAGGTGACAGACCTATTGCAGGAGCAGATGTAGACGTTATGAACGTTTTGACAAAAGCTCGATATGATGACTACTTGATAGTTTAGTGCACCATGCTTTACGGCTTATAACCGGGACTTCAAAAACGTTTTGAAACGCCACGGAGCATATGAGATGTTCCAAGAGTTGAAATTAGTATTTCATACTCATGCCCGTGTCGAGAGGTATAAGACCTCTGACAGTACTTTGCCTACAAGATGGAGGAGAATAGCTCAACCAGTGAGCATGTGCTCAGATTGTCTGGGTAGTACAATTGCTTGAATCAAGTGGGAGTTGATCTTCCAGATAAGATAGTAATTGACAAAGTTCTCTAGACACTATCACCAAGTTAGTAGAATTTCGTGATGAACTATAATATGCAAGGGATGACGAAAGTAATTCCCGAGCTCTTCACGATGCTGAAATCGGCGAAGGTAGAAATCAAGAAAGAGCATCAAGTGTTGATGGTTAACCAGACCACTTATTTCAAGTAAAGGGCAAAGGGATAGAAGGGGAACTTCAAGAAGAATGACAAACAAGTTGTCACTCCCGTGAAGAAACCCAAAGCTAAACTCAAGCCTGAAACTAAGTGCTTCTACTGCAAAGGAAATGGTCACTAGAAGTGGAACTGCCCTAGATATTTAGCGGATAAGAAGGATGGCAAAGTGAACAAAGGTATATTTGATATACAGATTATTGATGTATATTTTACTAGTGTTCGTAGCAACCCCTCGGTATTTGATATTGGTTCAGTTGCTAAAGAGTAGTAACTCGAAATGGGAGTTGCATAATGAACATAAACTAGTTAAAGGATGAAGTGACGATGAGTATTGGAAGTAGTTCCAAGATTGATATGATCATCATCGCACACTCCCTATACTGTTGGGATTAGTGTTGAACCTAAATAAGTGTTATTTGGTGTTGAGCATGAATATGATTTGATCATGTTTATTGCAATACGGTTATTCATGTAAGTTAGAGAATAATTGTTTTTCTGTTTACATGAATAAAACCTTCTATGGTCATACACCCAATGAAAAATGGTTTGTTGGATCTCGATCGTGGTGATACATATATTCATAATATTGAAGCCAAAAGATGCAAGGTTAATAATGATAGTGCAACTTATTTGTGGCACTGTCGTTTAGGTCATATTGGTGTAAAGCGCATGAAGAAACTCCATAGTGATGGACTTTTGGAATCACTTGATTATGAATCACTTGGTGCTTGCGAACCATGCCTCATGGGCAAGATGACTAAAACTCCGTTCTCCGGAACTGTGGAGCGAGCAACAGATTTGTTGGAGATCATACATACAGATGTACGTGGACCAATGAGTGTTGAAGCTCGCGGCGGGTATCATTATTTTCTGACCTTCACTGATGATTTGAGCAGATATGGGTATATCTACTTAATGAAGCACAAGTCTGAAACATTTGAAAAGTTCAAAGAATTTCAGAGTGAAGTGGAGAATCATCGTAACAAGAAAATAAGAGTTTCTACGATATGATCGTAGAGGTAAAATATTTGAGTTAGCGAGTTTGGCCTTCAGTAAAAACAATGTGAAATAGTTTCACTACTCACGCCATCTGGAACACCCTAGTGTAATGGTATGTCCGAACATCATAACCGTACTTTATTAGATATGGTGCGATCGATGATGTCTCTTACCGATGTACTACTATCACTTTTGGGGTTATGCATTAGAGACAGCTACATTCACGTTAAATAGGGCACCATCTAAATCCGTGGAGATGACACCGTATGAACTGTGGTTTGACGAGAAACCTAAGCTGTCATTTCTTTAAGTTTGGCACTGCGATGCTTATGTGAAAAAGTTTCAACATGATAAGCTCGAAACCAAATCGGAGAAGTAAATCTTCATAGGATACCCAAAAAGAAACTGTTGGGTACACCTTCTATCACAGATCCTAAGGCCAAGGTCTTTGTTGCTAAGAGTGGATCCTTTCTAGAGAAGGAGTTTCTCTCGAAAGAAGTGAGTGGGAGGAAAGTAGAACTTGATGAGGTAATTGTACCTTCTCCCGGATTGAAAAGTAGTACATCACAGAAAATTGTTCCAGTGATTCCTACACCAATCAGTGAGGAAGTTAATGATGATGATCATGAAACTTCGGATCAAGTTTCTGCTGAACGTCGTAGATCAACCAGAGTACGTTCCGCACCAGAGTGGTACGGCAACCCAGTTCTGGAAATCATGTTACTAGACCATGATGAACCTACGAACTATGAGGAAGCGATGATGAGCCCAGATTCCGCAAAATGTCTTGAGGCCATGAAATATGAGATGGGATCCATGTATGAGAACAAAGTGTGGACTTTGGTTGACTTGCCCGATGATCAGCAGGCCATCGAAAATAAATGGATTTTCAAGAGGAAGACCGACGCAGATGGTAATGTTACTGTTTACAAAGCTCGACTTGTTGCGAAAGGGTTTCGACAAGTTCAAGGAGTTGACTACGATGAGACTTTCTCACCCGTAGCGATGCTTAAGTCTGTCCGAATCATGTTAGTAATTGCCGCATTTTATGAAATCTGGCAAATGGATAACAAAACTGCATTCTTTAATGGATTTATTAAAGAAGACTTGTATATGATGCAACCAGAAGGTTTTGTCAATCCTAAAGGTGCTAACAAAATGTGCAAGCTCCAGCGATCCATCTATGGACTGGTGCAAGCATCTCGGAGTTGGAATATACGCTTTGATAAGTTGATCAAAGCATATAGATTTATACAGACTTGCGGTGAAGCCTGTATTTACAAGAAGTGAGTGGGAGCACTACAACCTTTCTGATAAGTATATGTGAATGACATATTGTCGATCGGAAATGATGTAGAATTTTCTGAAAAGCATAAAGGAGTGTTTGAAAGGAGTTTTTCAAAGAAAGACCTTGGTGAAGCTGCTTACATATTGGGCATCAAGATCTATAGAGATAGATCAAGACGCTTGATAAGACTTTCGATGAGTACATACCTTGATAAGATTTTTGAAGTAGTTCAAAATGGATCAGTCAAAGAAGGAGTTCTTGCCTAACTTGTAAGGTGTGAAGTTGAGTAAGACTCAAAGCCAGACCACGGCAGAAAAATATAGAGAGAATGAAAGTCATTCTCAATGCCTCAGCCATAGGTTCTGTAAAGTATGCCATGCTGTGTACAAAACACGTTGTGTACCTTGCCATGAGTTTGACAGGGAAGTACAATAGTGATCCAGGAGTAGATCACTGTACGGCGGTCAAAATTATCCTTAGTAATTGGATGACTAAAGAAATGTTTCTCGATTATGGAGGTGATAAAGAGTTCGTCGTAAAGGGTTACGCCGATGCAAGCTTTGACACTAAATCCAGATGACTCTAAGTATCAATCTGGATGCGTATTGAAAGTGGGAGCAATTAGCTAGAGTAGCTCCATGCAGAGCATTGTAAACATAGAAATTTGCGAAATACATACGGATCTGAATGTGACAGACCCGTTGACTAAACTTCTCTCACAAGCAAAACATGATCACACCTTATTACTCTTGGGTATTAATCACATAGCGATGTGAACTAGATTATTGACTCTAGTAAACCCTTTGGGTGTTGGTCACATGGTGATGTGAACTATGGGTGTTATTCACATAACGATGTGAACTATCGGTATTAAATCACATGGCGATGTGAGCTAGATTATTGACTCTAGTGCAAGTGGGAGACTGAAGGAAATATGCCCTAGAGGCAATAATAAAGTTGTTATTTATATTTCCTTATATCATGATAAATGTTTATTATTCATGCAAGAATTGTATTAACCGGAAACTTAGTACATGTGTGAATACATAGACAAAACAGTATGTCCCTAGTATGCCTCTACTAGACTAGCTCATTGATCAAAGATGGTTATGTTTCCTAGCCATAGACATGAGTTGTCATTTGATCAACGGGATCACATCATTAGGAGAATGATGTGATGGACAAGACCCATCCGTTAGCATAGCACTATGATCGTTTAGTTTTACTGCTATTGCTTTCTTCATGACTTATACATGTTCCTATGACTATGAGATTATGCAACTCTCGAATACCGTAGGAACACCTTGTGTGCTATCAAACGTCACAACGTAACTGGGTGATCATAAAGATGCTCTATAGGTGTCTCCGAAAGTATTCGTGGTGTTGGCATAGATCAAGATTAGGATTTGTCACTCCGAGTGTCGGAGTCTCGGATGAGATCACGGACATGACGAGGAGTCTCGGAATGTTCGAGACATAAAGATTGATATATTGGACGACTATATTCGGACAACGGAAGTATACCGGAAAAGTTTCGGATTTAACGGGATTGCCGGAGGGGGTTACCGGAACCCCCTACGAAGGGGGATGGTCCATAGTGGGCCTTATGGAAAAGAGAGAGGCAGCCCATAGGGCTGGCCGGCGCCCCACCTAGGGTTCCTAGTTGGACTAGGAATGGGGGGGCGCCACCTCTCCCTCTTTTCCTTTCCCTTTCCCTCTCTTCCTTCTTTGGTGGTTCCTACTAGGAATAGGATTGCAATCCTATTCCTAGTAGGATTGCACCCCTAGCCGCACGAAACAAGGGCCGGCCGGCCTCCCCCCTTGCTCCTTTATATACGGGGGCAGAGGGGGCACCCAAAAACACACAAGTTGAATTGTTCCAGCCGTGTGCGGTGCCCCCTCCACAGAAACACACCTCGGTCATACCGTCGCGGTGCTTAGGCGAAGCCCTGCGCCTGTGAATACATCATATCCGTCACCACGCCGTCGTGCTGACGAAACTCTCCCGTGAAGCTCAACTGGATCAAGAGCTCGTGGGACGTCATCAAGCTGAACGTGTGCTGAACGCGGAGGTGCCGTACGTTCGGTGCTTGATCGGTTGAATCGCGAAGAAGTTCGACTACATCAACCGCGTCACTTGACGCTTCCGCTTCCGGTCTACGAGGGTACGTAGACACACTCTTCCCTCTCGTTGCTATGCATCTGGTAGATAGATCTTGCGTGATCGTAGGAAAATTTTAAATTACTACGTTCCCCAACACTACGTACCTTTTCTTTATTCTGCTTCTGCTGGCGTCTGAAACATGGCTGCAACATGTTCTTCGTGGGTTGTTGTGTATATTATATTCACATCAACATCGATAGGGTCTCCTGCTATGTAATGCTTAAGTCTTTGCCCATTCACAACTTGAGGTTTGGTGCCTTCAAAATTATTAATCTTAATTGCACCGGACCGATAAACTTCTTCTATATGAAATGGTCCTTCCCACCTGGAAAGTAGTTTACCTGGAGAAAACCTGAAACGGGATCTAAACAACAAAACTTTATCACCAACATTAAATTCACGTTTCAGAATCTTCCTACCATGCCACCTTTTTCCTTTTCTTTGAACATTTTAGCGCTCTCGTAAGCTTCACTTCTCCATTCATCTAGAGAAGTCAAGTTCATGAGACGCTTCTCACCAGCTAGTTTTGGGTCAGCGTTAAGCTCTCTAACAGCCCAGAAAGCTTTGTGCTCTAGTTCTAATGGCAGATGTCAAGCCTTGCCATATACCATCTTATATGGGGACATACCCATGGGGTTTTTGTAAGCAGTTCTATATGCCCACAAAGCATCTCCCAATTTATTTGGCCAATCCTTCCTATTTCTATTTACTGTTTTTTGCAAGATCAACTTAATCTCTCTATTGGTGAGCTCAACTTGCCCACTGGTTTGAGGATGATAAGGTGAAGCAATTCTATGATTAACATCGTATTTAGCCAAAGCTTTTCTAAAAGCTCCGTGTGTGAAGTGTGATCCTCCATCGGTCATGAGGTACCTTGGTACACCAAACCTAGGAAATATTACATCCTTAAGCATTTTCAGGGATGTTTGTGGTCAACACTTTCAGTGGGGATTGCTTCGACCCACTTGGTCACATAATCAACAGCTACTAAAATGTGAGTGTACTTGTGCGAAGAAGGAAAAGGACCCATAAAATCAAAACCCCAACAATCAAAAGGTTCAATCACTAGTGAGTAATTCATAGGCATCTCATTCCTTCTACTAATGTTACCAACTCTCTGACATTTATCACAAGCTAAAACATAATTTCTAGCATCTTTAAAGAGAGTAGGCCAATAAAAACCTGATTGAAGAACCTTATGTGCAGTCCTCTCACCGGCGTGATGCCCTCCATAGGGACTATCATGACACCGTCGAAGAACGTCCTTCTGCTCATGTTCCGGAATGCATCTCCTCACGATCCCGTCGGGACCTTCTTTGAAAAGATGTGGGTCATCCCAAAAGTAGTGCCTCAAATCATGAAAGAACTTCTTCCTTTGCTGAAATGTTAGACCTGGAGGCATATACTTTGCAACAATAAAATTAGCATAATCTGCATACCAAGGATCGTAGAGAGGTTGTAGTTTTACAACGGCAAGTTGCTCGTCTAGAAAACTATCGTTAACTGGGATGGGGTCATGTGGTATATCTTCCATTCTTGAAAGATTGTCCGCTACCGGATTGTCTTCCCCTTTCCTATCAACAATCTGTAAATCAAATTCTTGAAGAAGGAGTACCCATCTGATAAGCCTTGGCTTAGCATCCTTCTTTGTCATAAGATATTTAATGGCAGCATGATCAGTATGAATAATAACTTTGGAATCAACAATGTACTGCCTAAACTTATCACAAGCAAACACTACAGCTAAGAATTCCTTCTCGGTAGTAGCATAATTTCTTTGAGCACTATCAAGGGTCTTACTAGCATAATGTATAACATTCAATTTCTTATCAACCCTTTGTCCTAAAACAGCTCCAACAGCAAAATCACTTGCATCACACATAATCTCAAAAGGTAAATTCCAGTCAGGTGGTTGTACTATAGGAGCAGTTATTAAAGCTTTCTTAAGGATTTCAAAAGCTTCCTTACAATTTTCATCAAACACAAAAGGAACATCCTTCTGGAGAAGGTTAGTGAGGGGTCTAGAGGTTTTAGAAAAATCTTTAATAAACCTTCTATAAAAACCTGCATGACCGAGAAAACTGCGAATACCTTTGATGTCCCTTGGATAGGGCATCCTTTCAATAGCTTCGATCTTGGCTTTGTCCACTTCAATTCCCCTTTCGGAAATCTTGTGACCAAGAACAATTCCTTCATTAACCATAAAGTGGCACTTCTCCCAGTTGAGTACCAAATTTGTCTCCTCGCATCTCTGCAAAACTTTATTAAGGTTGTGAAGACAATGGTCAAATGAAGTTCCATAGACGAAGAAATCGTCCATGAAGACTTCCATAATATCCCCGCAGAAACCATGAAAGATAGAAGACATACACCTTTGAAAAGTAGCAGGGGCATTACATAAACCAAAAGGCATACGTCTGTAAGCATAAGTACCAAAGGGACAAGTAAAAGTGGTCTTCTCTTGATCGACAGTGTTAACATGAATTTGAGAGAAGCCAGAATAACCATCGAGATAACAAAAGTGGGTATTTTTGGATAACCTTTCAAGCATTTGGTCGATGAACGGCAACGGGTAGTGATCCTTCCTGGTTGCTTTGTTCAACTTCCTGTAATCAATACACATTCTATATCCAATAATATTTCTCTGAGGTATTAGTTCATTTTTATCATTAGGAACCACAGTTGTACCTCCTTTCTTAGGAACGCAATGTACAGGACTTACCCACTTACTATCAGCTATAGGGTAGATAATACCTACGGCTAGAAGCTTGAGAATCTCAGTTCTCACGACATCCATCATCTTCGGGTTCAACCGTCGTTGATGATCAACAACTGGTTTAGCATCGGGCTCAAGATTGATAGTATGTTGACAGATAGATGGACTAATCCCCTTAAGGTCATCAAGGGTGTAGCCAATTGCGCCTCGGTGTTTACGAAGCACTTCCAATAATCGCTCTTCTTCATATCCTGAAAGGTTAGAATTGATAATAACAGGATATAGTTTCTTTTCATCTAAATAAGCATACTTGAGCGTATTGGGAAGAGGTTTAAGATCGAACACCGGGTCTTCTTTTGGTTTTGATAAAATTCCCAAAGGTTCAACCGGAAGGTTGTGCTTCAGGATAGCAGGCTGCCTCAAGAATATTTCATCTAGTTCATTTCTTTCCTGCATATGTAAATCATTCTCGTGGTCCTCCATGTATTGTTGCAAAAGATCATCAGGAGGAATAGCAATAGAGTCAATACTTTCAATAATTTTATCATCACTAGGTAAATTAGTACCACGAGGCTGCTTAGAGAACTTAGAAAAATTAAATTCATATGGCTCACCATTGAATTCAACAGAAACTTTACCTTTCTTGCAATCTATTATAGCTCCACAAGTTCTAAAAAAGGTCTACCAAAAATGATGGGACAAAAATCGTCCCTGGCTGAACCAAGTACCAAAAAGTCTGTAGGGTATTTTACCTTTCCACATAGGACTTCAACGTCCCTCACAATTCCGATAGGAGAGATAGTTGATCTATTTGCAAGATCAATAGTAACATCAACTTCTTCAAGTTCACAAGGGGAAATCTCACCGATGATTTCTTCATAAAGTGAATAAGGAATAGCACTTGCACTCGATCCCAAATCGCATAGCCCATAATAATTATGATCTCCTATTTTAACAGATACCACCGGAGTACCTGAAATTGGGCCTTTGTTCTTGGCTGTGACAAGGTTAGTGGAAACAGCACAAAAAGTTATATTGGAATCCAAAACATCATCAGTAACAAGGTCTTTAATCAATGCAGCTCGATGATCGACCCTGATCTGGTCCTCAGGTTCATCAACTCTTCTCTCACTTTTGTTTATTATGCCTGTTACAAGGGAGTGTTCCTTTATCCTCGTGGGAAAAGGGGGCTTTTCATATATGACTGCAGGCAAAATAGGCTCAGCAACATAAATATCAATAGGTTTTTCTTTAAAAGGTGCATGGTGCTGGTCTCTATTCTTTTCAAAAGAATCAACATGAGAGGCAAAATTCTTACACAAGTCAATCACTAGGTGGGAATCAAGACCAATCTTAGAGCAAAAAGTATTGAAGTAATCAGTTTCTACATAGCTCTCAATATAATCATGTTCATAATTTATAGTTGGTTCAATACCTTTATCAATTTCCCAATCTTCGGTATTCCTCTAGATTCTTTCAAGGAGATCCCACCTTTCTTCAACACTCTTCTTCTGAAACACCCCACTAGAGGAGGCATCCAGCATCTCCTTATCCTGACGAGAAAGCCTGGCATAAAAATTTGTAAGTATAATCTCCTTGGGGAACCTATGAATAGGACATTTGAGCATTAGAGACTTCAATCTCCCCCAAGCTTGAGCAATGCTTTCTCCGTCACGAGACCTAAAGTTATAAATATAATTCCTGTCTCGATGAATTTCGTGAAGAGGATAAAATTTAGTATAAAAGAGAGACATAAGCTCCTGCCAGTCCAGCAAGAGTGGGTTATCAAGAAGCCCATACCAATCTGAAGCTTTATCTGTAAGGGATACGACAAACAATTTCCTCATGACATACTCCCTCGATACACCTGCAAGCTTAAATAATGAACATAGTCGTGACAAATACAGCAAGTGTTCACCGGGATGTCTGTCTCCTGCATAACGATTAGTCAAAACATAATCGATAATGCCAACTGGTATTTTATAAGGCACAATTTCAGTAGGGGGAGGATCAACCACCACAGGTGTGGGGTGTCTTCCCGCAAGCAACGCTCCAATAATAGGGTTATCCATAAGGACAGAGGATAGCAATAAGAATAAAAAACAGAATTATAAAAAAAACTTTCTTACCAGTTTCACTTTACCAATAGCGCTATGCTCCCCGACAACGACGCCAGAAAACGGTACTTGATGACCCTCAACCGTAAGGGATCTGTTGCAGCGTTTTCGATAAGTAAGAGTGTCGAACCCAACGAGGAGCAGAAGGTATTGATAAGCGATTCTGAGCAAGAAATTACTGCAAGCACTGAAAGATAACTTTTAGGGGTTTTCTCGATATAAGCAATAGGAATGTAATGGCGAGTAATGTAAAAGGTACTGAAAGTAACAAGTGGCCCAGTCCTTTCTTAGCAAAGGAGAGGCCTAGCAACTGAACTTATAAAGACTAAAGCGTTCTTGAGGACACACGGGAGAGGTAGTCATGTGCTTTCGTCATATTCCGTATCGATACTATGTTATGTGTTGATAAGTGTTGGTGGGTGGATCTATGCAAGTGCACTCTCTAGACTAAGATGAATGCACTCTTATGATTAAACACCTTGCAAGCATCCGCAAATACAAGATAGAATTTAAGGCAAAAGCCTAACCATAGCAATACGATCGAGGATCCATTATTCCCTTATGCAAAAGCGTGCGAACTGGGGTTCAGGTTTCTGTCACTCCGGCAACCCACCATAAGCATTCTTTATACACAATGCATTCCCCTAGGTCCTTAATAAGGCGAAGTGTTGGGTGTTCGACTCACACAACACCACTAGTAGAATGACAACACAACTTAAGTATCAAACAACACATATTACTTCAACAGCATATGACTACTAACAACAAGACTTTCCCCATGTCCTCAAGAACTAAAGTAACTACTCACAAGACATAAAGGAGATCATGATCAGAGGGGATAAATAGGTGATAAACAATCTGGACATAATAATATTTCTCCAACAAAACTCAATAGCATTCACCACAAAGTAGTAATCAACACCGATGGAGTAGAGAGGATATGTAGTACAAGTTACAACACGAGTTGCGATGGAAAGATGAGATTTGGATGAAGATGGAGATGGTGCTGGTGTTGGGGATGATGTTGATGATGATCTCGATGATGCCCGTGATGATGGTGATGACGATGGCGACGATCTCCCCTTCCGGGAGGTGATCTCCCCGGCGGAATCTGCCCACCGGAGATGCCCTTTTCTTCTCTGTAGGTTTCCGCCTCGAAGTGGCGGCGGAACTCCGTAAAAAGTCCCGTGGCTAGGGTTTTCGGGAGACGGAGAGCATATATGCCAAAGGGGGCGGCCAGAGAGTCCAGGCGCCCCCCGGCGCGGCCAGGGGGGGCGCGCCCCCAGGCCGCCTAGGCACCCTGTGGCCCCCCTCTGACTCCCCTTTTGCGTGTCTTCGTTATTCTTCTGAAAAACACGTCCCGTCAATTTTCAGGTAATTTGGAGGTGTTCTTCTTCAGCAACTTAGTATCCACTTTTTCCTGCTGAATCCTGCGTCTGCTGTTTCGGCATCGGAAAGTTGCAAACTGTGTAAAATAGACCAAAACAACATAAGAACATCATCATAACGTGGAATATATCAATGAATAAGGATAAATTATAATATAAAATAGTGATGCATTTTGGACGTATCACTACCGTCGCCGAAGACCCATGTACAACTACCGGCGCCGTGTACAACTACTTCCACTACGAACTCGAACCGCTTCGAAAACGAACGCTTCGAAGGTATAACTGTCGAGTCGATGACCCCGTGGATGATGCATGTGAATGTGTGGTGTATGAGATGTTCAGTTATTGCATCGAGTATGATATGCCCCTCGTTTGCCTCGTCGTCAACCCGTGGGAACCCGGTTACCGGGAGCGCCCCATCATCTTGTTCGACATGTTCACACCACCTTTTTTTTGCATCGGTATCTCGACGAGTTGTCGGATCATCGGAACGTTGCCGTGGCACCGTTTACATTCTCGCCACCATGACACCCCTTTCCTTTCCGTCCTGGCGACCAAATGCTTCATATCTTGTTAATTGTCAACTTTTACTAAAAACTTGCATTTGTCATCCGCATCATGATAACAACCTTTAAATGCTTGATTTTGTTCTTTGCTTTACGAATTGCTAAATATGCACATGGGGAGTTTCCGGAATTGTTGTTGTTATTTTCGGCCTCTTTTAAAATGACTAGATAGTGTATTTGTTTAAGCATCACCTCTTGCCATGTTAACAAACATTTAATCTTGTCTTGTAAATAAACGAGAGTCAACTAAATAAATAAAATGTCGTGTTTCGTCAATATGCAACTCGTTGCATATTGAGCTCCACTTAACTTGTAGTACTTGTTTGAGCACTTTGACATGCCATGCATATTTAAACCGGACATGCATCATACTTGTTTGTGCATCATATGTCGTGTTTGAGCTTGTTTGTTTACCGTGTTGTTTGCTTCTTTCCGGTATGCTTCTCTCGTTAGCTTCAGTTTCGTTCCGGAGTTGTGAGGAGTTGTTCGACTACTTCATGTTGGACTCGTTCTTCTTCCTTGCGGAATCCCAGGCAAGATGACCATTCCCCGATATCACCTCTATCTTTGCCTATGCTAGATGTCTCGCTCTTTAGATATTGCCTCGATGCCTATGTCTGTTTGTCAGCACCCTATTGTTGCCATGAAACCTCTAACCTTTGACACCTTCCTAGCAAACCATTGTTTGGCTATGTTACCTGCTTGCTCAGCCCCTCTTATAGCGTTGTTAGTTGCAGGTGAAGATGAAGATTGCTCCATGTTGGAACTTGTTGTTGGAATATCACAATATCTCTTAAATATATTAACACACCTATATACTTGGCAATGGGTGGAAGGCTTGGCCTTTTGCTCGGTGTTTTGTTCCACTCATGCCACCTTAGGACCCGATAAACCAGTTTTATGTTCCCGGATTTTGCATTCCTAACATGGTTGGGGTTTATAGGCCCCCCTTGATAACTCGCTTAGTGCTAAAGCTTTTCCAGCAAGGCCCAACTTTGGTTCTACATTTGCCTAACAACTAAAACTTGTCGAGGGAGTAATTAACCCGAGGATTTATTAATCAACCCCCTGGGCCAGTGCTTGTTTTGAGTGTTGGTCCAAACTGAGCAGACTGCAGGGCCACCTCGAGGAAACTCAAGGGCTGGTAACAACCTGTAGGATGACTTATCTGGTCGTGAGCTTGTGATGGGCTAAGTTGGGACACCCCTGCAGGGTTTTGATCTTTCGAAAGTCGTGCCCGCGGTTATGTGGCAGATGGGAATTTGTTAATATCTGGTTGTAGAAAACATGACACTCTATCCTTAAGAATACACTACCTGTGTGAGTTCCGTGATTGTCTCTTCTCGAAGGGGTTTCGAGAAGAAGAACACTGTGGGGTTATGTCTGACGTGAGAAGTTAGGATCACTTCGTGATCACCTTGACGATCGTTGGCTCTTACTCTCGACGAAGAGTTTGGCCGTATGTATGTGACATTTTCGACGATCAGTATTGGTTCCTACTAGGGACGATCCGGGCTTGTGTTTTATGGTATCTTTCTCATTTGGATTTTCGTCCGTAGTCGGACCCTGTGTTATTTGGATGATGTATGCTATTGTGTTTGGTACACAGCATGGCATACTTTATAGAACCTATGGCCGAGGCATAGGGAATGACTTTCATTCTCTCTATATTTTTCTGCCGTGGTCTGGCTTTGAGTCTTACTCAACTTCACACCTTACAAGTCAGGCAAGAACTCCTTCTTTGACTAATCCATTTTGAACTACTTCAAAATCTTATCAAGGTATGCACTCATCGAAAGTCTTATCAAGCGTCTTGATCTATCTCTATAGATCTTGATGCCCAATATGTAAGCACCTTCACCGAGGTATTTCTTTGAAAAACTCCTTTCAAACACTCCTTTATGCTTTCCAGAATATTCTACATTATTTCTGATCAACAATATGTCATTCACATATACAGAAATGTTGTAGTGCTCCCACTCACTTTCTTGTAAATACAGGCTTCACCTCAAGTCTGTATAAATCTATATGCTTTGATCAACTTATCAAAGCGTATATTCCAACTCCGAGATCCATGCACCAGTCCATAGATGGATCGTTGGAGCTTGCACATTTTGCTAGCACCTTTAGGATTGACAAAACCTTCTGGTTGCATCATATACAATTCTTCTTTAATAAATCCATTAAAGAATGCAGTTTTATTGTCCATTTGCCAGATTTCATAAAATGCGGCAATTGCTAACATGATTCGGATAGACTTAAGCATCGCTACGGGTGAGAAAGTCTCATCGTAGTCAACTCCTTGAACTTGTCGAAACCCTTTCGCAACAAGTCGAGCTTTGTAAACAGTAACATTACTGTCAGCGTCAGTCTTCCTCTTGAAGATCCATTTATTTTCGATGGCTTGCCGACCATCGGGCAAGTCAACCAAAGTCCACACTTTGTTCTCATACATGGATCCCATCTCAGATTTCATGGTCTCAAGCCATTTTGCGGAATCTGGGCTCATCATCGCTTCCTCATAGTTCGTAGGTTCATCATGGTCCAGTAACATGACTTCCAGAACCGGGTAGCCGTACCACTCTGGTGCGGAACGTACTCTGGTTGATCTACGAAGTTCTGCAGTAACTTGATCCGAAGTTTCATGATCATCATCATTAGCTTCCTCACTAATTGGTGTAGGAATCACTGGAACCAGTTTCTGTGATGTACTACTATCCAATTCGGGAGAAGGTACAATTACCTCATCAAGTTCCACTTTCCTCCCACTCACTTCTTTCGAGAGAAACTCCTTCTCTAGAAAGGATCCACTCTTAGCAACACAGACCTTGCCTTAGGATCTGTGATAGAAGGTGTACCCAATAGTTTCTTTTGGGTATCCTATGAAGATTTACTTCTCCGATTTGGGTTCGAGCTTATCATGTTGAAACTTTTTCACATAAGCATCGTAGTCCCAGACTTAAAGAAATGACAGCTTAGGTTTCTCGTCAAACCACAGTTCATACGGTGTCATCTCCATGGTTTTAGATGGTGCCCTATTTAACGTGAATGTAGCTGTCTCTAATGCATAACTGATACGTCCAAAACGTATCTATAATTTCTGCTTGCTCCATGCCTCTTTTGTGTGATATTGCTATGATATTTATGCACTTCCATACATTTTTGATCATATTTGGACTAACCTATTAACTCAGTGCACCCCAGTGCCAGTTTCTGTTTTCTGCTGTTTTTGTATTTCACGTTTTCCCATTACTTAAATTGCCAGAAAAAATCCGGGAAAAATATATAAAAAATCAGCGCTCCAGAAGCTTCCATGCGGCAGAAGTAGGGCCAGAGGGGGGCCAGAGGGGCTCCAGGCGCCCTGAGGGGGCGGCCCCCCTCCTGGCCGCGCCGGGGGCGCCTGGGCCCCCCTTACCTCCTCTGGTGCTCCCCTTTGGCATATATTTAGCACGCGTCCCGAAACCCTCGAGGACGGAACCCTTTTTCGCGATCTCATCTCTGTTCCGCCGCCGCCGCGCTTCCAAGATCGGGAGCACCAGGAGAACCCTTCCCAGCACCCTGCCGGAGGGGAGAACCACCACCGGGAGCTTCTCCACCATAATGGACGCCTCCCGGATGAGTTGTGAGTAGTCCCCCTTGGACCATGGGTCCATGACCAGTAGCTATGTGATGTTATCCTCCCCTCTTTGTTCTTCACCGATTAGACCTCATGAGCTGCCCTACATGATCGAGGCACATATGTAATCCTTATGCTGTTGCTATGATGAGTTTGCTGGGATCCGATGGATTATGAGATTATGTTCAGATTGTGTGTGAGTAATATATTTGATTCACCTCTTTTATATTTATGTTCTTGAGTAATTCTTGCTTGTTCTCCGTTGTTGTTTATTGCTTTGGCCAAGTAGTAGGTAGTAACTCCAAGAGGGAAAGTTATGCTTGATTGTGGGTTCATGCCCCTCGATGACTAGCTTGAGTGACAGAAACATGAGTCTAGGGGATGTGCTGTTGCCACAAGGGGGAAAACAACGGTGCTTGTACTTGCGGGTGCAAGGATTGTTTACTTTACGCAAAGTTCTTTTAATGCAGTTGTCTGTTGCTTTGAGTTTACACTATGGGTGGGACTCGCAACTTAATACCAGCGAGATGTTCTGGATAGATATCTCAAGGTGGATGATTAGTAGTAGATGCAGATGGATTTCGGTCTACTTGCCTTGGCGTACCGCCCATGGTTTTGAGCCTCTACCTTACTTACAGCATAGTTAGCATTGGTTTGCGCACATAATCCTGTCAATTGCCCAGCTGTAATTCGTTTACCTCGCTTAGCTGTTTTATCGTCTTTTGGGAGAGAGACATCACTAGTGAACATCATGGGACCCCGGTCCATATTACCATCACTGATCACACCCGTTATTTACTTATTGTTCTTATTTACTAGTTGTAGTCATACCTATCACTATTATCCCTTGCGTTTGATCCTTTGTAAACGACAAGGCCGGAGGGATTGACAACCTCTCTATACTCGTTGGGAGCAAAGTTATTTGTATCTGTGTGCAGGTCCTGTCAAGCAAAAGTCTCTGGCGCTATTGACACCTTCTTGTTGACCCTCAGAGTCTCACGGGATTCGATCCTTGGTATCTTTGCCAAGGGAAAACTACCGCTACACTACATCTCAAACCTTCCACTTGGGGTAACCAACGAGGGGCGAGAAGCCATCAAGCAAAGTTTTCTGGCGCCGTTGCCAGGGACTCCACTCTTCAAGATAGGGGAGTTGCACACTATCTTTTACCTTTGCTTTTTAGTCTTGTTAGTTTACCTTTCAGTTTTTGCTTTAGTGTCCCTTACCAAAAATCACAAAAATAGTTATCTTGCTTGCTGCTGCTATGGGTTCCACCGAGAACACCAAGTTATGTGACTTCACTAGTCATAACAACGATGACTTTATTTGCACGCCTATTACTACACCTGCCACTTCAGCACCTTCTTACGAAATTAAACCTGCTTTACTGAACCTAGTTATGAAAGATCAATTCTCCGGTGCTGGAGATGATGCTGCTTTGCACTTAAATAATTTTGTTGAGCTCAGTGATATGCAAAAGTACAAAGAAGTAGATGGTGATATTGTTAAGCTTAAGCTTTTTCCTTTCTCCTTGAGAGGAGGAGCTAAAATCTGGTTTCAATCCTTGCCTAGGTATAGCATAGATTCTTGGGACAAGTGCAAGGATGCCTTTATTGGGAAGTACTATCCCCCTGCTAAAATTATCCAACTAAGGAGTAACATAATGAATTTTAAACAATTGCATAATGAACACATTGCCCAAGCTTGGGAACGCATGAAATCTTTTGTCAAGAACTGCCCTACTCATGGTTTGACTACTTGGATGGTTATCCAAACTTTTTATGCAGGCTTGAACTTTACCTCGCCGAACTTGTTAGATTCGGCCGCGGGAGGAACCTTTATGTCAACTACACTTGGTGCTGCCACGAAGCTTCTCGACGAGATGATGACCAATTATTCCCAATGGCACACCGAACGCTCTCCAACAGGTAGGAAGGTAAACTCTGTCGAGGAGATTTCCTCCCTAAATGAAAAAGTTGACTTGATCATGTCTCTACTTTCCAAGCAATCTTCTATTGATCCTCATGATGTTCCCTTAAATTCTTTGATTGCTCAAGATCAAGTAGATGTGAACTTTATCTCTAGAAACAATTTCAATAACAATGCTTATAGGAGTAATTTTGGTAGCAACCCTAGACAGTTCCTCTCTAATTCCTATGGGAACAACAATGCTTATCCTAGCACCAAGAACTCCACCCCTAGAGATAGAGACATGCCTAGTTATGAGAAACTTCTAGAAATAGAGAAGGCCACTAAGAACTACATGCACACACAATATGAACAAAACAAGACCTTCTCGAGGCAATTAGATGAGCATACTGCTATCTTGCGAGACATTGGTAGACAACTGGAGAGCCTAAATACTGAGATTTCTAACCTCCAGACTAGGCTCACCATCACTGAGACCCAAGTTTCTAATATGTCCCACACACAAGCCACTTTGATAAACCAAATGGCAGCTAAACCTAAAGTGGTTGCACCCCTGAAGGAGGAAGAAGATAGAATTAAGAGCCTTCCTACCCACCACACTGTTGCTACTATCCAAGTTGTTGAGGATATCCAAACTCTTAGCACCCAATGCACTCCTAGTCCCATTGGACCTATTAATGGTGATGCTATGACCTCAACCGTAGAAGAAACTCCTATGACCATAGAAGCTACCAAACAAGTGAGCCTAAAGGACACCACTACCAGTTTACTTGATAGTAGTGACCTTGATTTTGATAATTGCACCCTTTCTGAAGTTATTAGTTTTCTTCACAAGATGTCTAGAGATCACCACACTAGCACACTTAATATTGCCTTCACGGAGCATATCACTAATGCTCTTATCAAAGCTAGGGAGGAGAAGCTTAGGGTAGAAGCCTCCATACCTAGAAAGCTAGAAGATGGTTGGGATCCTATGATTAAAATTAAGTTGAATAACTTCTCTTGCTATGCTTTATGTGATGTTGGAGCTAGTACCTCCGTTATGCCCAAAAGAATATATGATATGTTTAAATTGAAATCTTTTGATCCTTGTTCTTTTGGTGTTCGTCTTGTTGATTCTTCCGTAAAGAAACCTTTGGGGAAGATCGACGATATTCTTATCATTGTCAATGACAATTATGTTCCCGTTGATTTTACTATTATGGATATTGAATATGAACCTTCTTGTCCAATTATTTTGGGACGTCCTTTTCTTCGCACCGTTGGTGCTATCATTGACATGAAAGAGGGGAATATAAAATTCCAATTTCCTCTCAAGAAAGGGATGGAACACTTCCCTAGAAAGAAGATTAAATTGCCTTTTGAGTCCGTTACACGGGCTAGCTATTCTCTTACTCTTGATAAAACTTGATTTTCTCTTTTTGCATCATGCCTAGCTTAAAGGCATAAAAGAAAGCGCTTTTGGGAGGCAGCCCACAACGAATTAGGATTTATTTTTTTGCTTTTGTTGTGTCTTGATGTTTGTTACTACAGTAGCATCATCATTGTATTTTTTCTTTCTAGCTTTGTGCCAAGTTTAGCCTCTGATTGCAAGAAAGTTTAAAAGTTGTGACGTGCTGTCCAGGAAACAGATTCTGTCCTTGGACAGAAAAATTCGTATAAAATCACCAGACAATCTTTTTGGTCTGAATTTTTTCGACAGCGTGCTCTATGCAATTGGCTTTCGGGCGTCTGTTCTGAGTTTTTTTATTTGAGTTGCAGAAGTGCCCCGAAAAAATTATTTACTACCTGCTGGTCTGTTTTTCACAGATTCTGTCCTGTTTTGCCTTTCCTTCGTTTTGCAAACCTTGAGCTTGCTTTTTCTTTGCAAAAACTTTTGGCAATCTTGAGAAATAGTAGCCCTTCAAGATTATCCTTATTTCCAGCAAGGAAAGATTATTTTATTATGGGTACTAACCTCGCTAATCAGATTATGATGAGTTATGTATGAAGGGAGTTTTCAAGTGTGCGAGGGAAGATGATAAAAAGATTCAGGAGGGTCAAACGCTCAAGCTTGGGGATGCCCCCGTGCACCCCCAAGAAATATTCAAGAAGACTCAAGCGTCTAAGCTTGGGGATGCCCCCGTGCATCCCCTTCTCCATCAACAATTATCAGTTCGTCTTTCGTTCCACTATATTTTAATCACTTCATGTGTTATGTGCTATGCTTGGAGCGTCTTGCTTTTAGTTTCCTTTTTGGTTTTCTTTAGCTTCGCTTGCTGTTCATAACGAGTTAGAACCCAGCTTTCTTTGTGTGGGAGAGAAACACGCTCCACTTCAACCTAGAACACAACATAGGATTTTCATGCTTATCTTTGCTATGTATGTTCTTTGTCTTTCAATAGCTACTGTCATGTTTAGCTCTTAGTTTTCATGCTTTTCTTTTTAAAGAGCTTTTTCTTAGTTGGTTGCTTTTGGAACTCTCTTGAGTTATCATGCTTATCTTGTTAAGAGAGTTGGCTTCAGTGGCACTGGTTGATATGTCTATGATAAAAATGCTATGTGCATAATGGTGCTTAGTAGTTCATGTTTTCTTATGGTTAGTCTCAAATAGCTGGGGGTTCTTAATGTGTTATTGAAGCACCAACATGATTTGTTTGCCTGTGATGTGGTAAGGTTTAGTGATATCTTCCTCCAAGAATTTATTTTGATTGACTTGGCATATGCTCACGCATAATTAAGACTGTAAAGAAAGTCTATCAAGCCTTGATGATCTTTAATTTCTGAGTAGTGATATAACTTCCATGCCCGATTCAATGTTGCTTTGTCGCTCTGCATGATTATGGCCGTCATTGCTCTCTTAGTTGGTCGCTCCCGGTCTTTTGCTAGCCTTCACCTGTACTAAGCGGACTGACTGCTTGTGCATCCAAAATTCTTGAAACCAGTTATGCCATATGAGTCCACCATACCTTCCTATATATGGTATTTACTTGCCATTCCTAACGAAGACTCTCTTGTACCATCTCAAAATTATTCAAAAGCATTTCTCTTTTGTGCCTCTGTTTTAGCTCATGAGGAAGTAGTAGTTAATTCATGATCTTTTTAAGTTGGACAAGTTTTACCCCGGGATTGCATGTCTAATCTGCAAACCCCTAATACGAGAAGGAACTGGCAAAGAGTGCGCCCGGCTCATAAAAAAATTACAACAAACAAACCCTCCTTCACGCTTTGTTCATGAGAAATCAGAAAACTTTTGGCAGTGATAAACAAAGGAGATTAAGGGGATGTGATCGTCCCCGTGCGGGAGCCGTTCCTCGAAACTTGTCCAGCTCGAGAAGTAATTGAGTTATCTACTAGCATTCGTTGACGAAATATGCATCTCCCAAAAATCATTTTTACCTCTATTTTTAAAACCAAGAGCTCTGGTACATGTTTAGTCTTTGCTTCCAACCACGGGTTTTCAACCTTACCATCAAAAGCCACGGTTCGAGAGTCTCCACCTTCTTTCTTCAAAGCACCAACTATTGAGAGCATGATTGTCATTCTGAGTGTAATGTGCATTGTCCCAAAGTACCATTGTCTTCTGCATGATTATGATATCGCTTATTCTGAAATCATTGTATCTAGTCGTCACTTAAACTTCGGAGGTGCTCCTGCATTTATGTTTTGCTTCACTAAAGGGGGCAAGCGAGGTATCACTTTGTCATGTTTGCACACCATGCTCACTACAAATTTATTGGGTGTTTCGGTATCATATTGTAGAACTTTCAGTTCTTTGTGATATTCTCATGAGGCAACTTAGTTACTAAAGAATCATTATCTCAGTAAGCATTTGTCATGTGACTATGAAAGATTCTTTGGTAGCATGTCACCACCGAAATTATGCTTGTTATCATTTACCTACTCGAGGACGAGCAGGAATTAAGCTTGGGGATGTTGATACGTCCAAAACGTATCTATAATTTCTGCTTGCTCCATGCCTCTTTTGTGTGATATTGCTATGATATTTATGCACTTCCATACACTTTTGATCATATTTGGACTAACCTATTAACTCAGTGCACCCCAGTGCCAGTTTCTGTTTTCTGCTATTTTTGTATTTCAGGTTTTCCCATTACTTAAATTGCCAGAAAAATTCCGGGAAAAATATATAAAAAATCAGCGCTCCAGAAGCTTCCATGCGGCAGAAGTAGGGCCAGAGGGGCTCCAGGCGCCCTGAGGGGGCGGCCCCCCTCCTGGCCGCGCCGGGGGGCGCCTGGGCCCCCCTTACCTCCTCTGGTGCTCCCCTTTGGCATATATTTAGCACGCGTCCCGAAACCCTCGAGGACGGAACCCTTTTTCGCGATCTCATCTCTGTTGCACCGCCGCCGCGCTTCCAAGATCGGGAGCACCAGGAGAACTCTTCCCGGCACCCTGCCGGAGGGGAGAACCACCATCGGGAGCTTCTCCACCACAATGGACGCCTCCCGGATGAGTTGTGAGTAGTCCCCCTTGGACCATGGGTCCATGACCAGTAGCTATGTGATGTTCTCCTCCCCTCTTTGTTCTTCACCGATTAGACCTCGTGAGCTGCCCTACATGATCGAGGCACATATGTAATCCTTATGCTGTTGCTATGATGAGTTTGCTGGGATCCGATGGATTATGAGATTATGTTCAGATTGTGTGTGAGTAATATATTTGATTCACCTCTTTTATATTTATGTTCTTGAGTAATTCTTGCATGTTCTTCGTTGCTGTTTATTGCTTTGGCCAGGTAGTAGGTAGTAACTCCAAGAGGGAACGTTATGCTTGATTGTGGGTTCATGCCCCTCGATGACTAGCTTGAGTGACAGAAACATGAGTCTAGGGGATGTGCTGTTGCCACAAGGAGGAAAACAACGGTGCTTGTACTTGCGGGTGCAAGGATTGTTTACTTTACGCAAAGTTCTTTTAATGCAGTTGTCTGTTGCTTTGAGTTTACACTATGGGTGGGACTCGCAACTTAATACCAGCGAGACGTTCTGGATAGATATCTCAAGGTGGATGATTAGTAGTAGATGCAGATGGATTTCGGTCTACTTGCCTTGGCGTACCGCCCATGCTTTTGAGCCTCTACCTTTCTTACAGCATAGTTAGCATTGGTTTGCGCACATAATCCTGTCAATTGCCCAGCTGTAATTCGTTTACCTCGCTTAGCTGTTTTATCGTCTTTTGGGAGAGAGAGACATCACTAGTGAACATCATGGGACCCCGGTTCATATTACCATCACTGATCACACCCGTTATTTACTTACTGTTCTTATTTACTAGTTGCAGTCATACCTATCACTATTATCTCTTGCGTTTGATCCTTTGTAAACGACAAGGCCGGAGGGATTGACAACCTCTCTGTACTCGTTGGGAGAAAAGTTATTTGTATCTGTGTGCAGGTCCTGTCAAGCAAAAGTCTCTGGCGCTATTGACACCTTCTTGTTGACCCTCGGAGTCTCACGGGATTCTATCCTTGGTATCTTTGCCAAGGGAAAACTACCGCTACGCTACATCTCAAACCTCCCACTTGGGGTAATCAACGAGGGGCGAGAAGCCATCAATAACCCCAAAAGCGATACTGGTAGATAGGTAAGAGACATCATTGATCGCACCATATCTAATAAAGTACGGTTATGACGTTCGGACACACCATTACACTGTGGTGTTCCAGGTGGCGTGAGTAGTGAAACTATTTCACATTGTTTTTACTGAAGGCCAAACTCGCTAACTCAAATATTTTACCTCTACGATCATATCGTAGAAACTCTTATTTTCTTGTTACGATGATTCTCCACTTCACTCTGAAATTCTTTGAACTTTTCAAATGTTTCAGACTTGTGCTTCATTAAGTAGATATACCCATATCTGCTCAAATCATCAGTGAAGGTCAGAAAATAACGATACCCGCCGCGAGCTTCAACACTCATTGGTCCGCATACATCAGTATGTATGATTTCCAACAACTCTGTTGCTCGCTCCACAGTTCCGGAGAACGGAGTTTTAGTCATCTTGCCCATGAGGCATGGTTCGCAAGCACCAAGTGATTCATAATCAAGTGATTCCAAAAGTCCATCACTATGGAGTTTCTTCATGCGCTTTACACCAGTATGACCTAAACGGCAGTGCCACAAATAAGTTGCACTATCATTATTAACCTTGCATCTTTTGGCTTCAATATTATGAATATGTGTATCACACGATCGAGATCCAACAAACCATTTTCATTGGGTGTATGACCATAGAAGGTTTTATTCATGTAAACAGAACAACAATTATTCTCTAACTTACATGAATAACCGTATTGCAATAAACATGATCAAATCATATTCATGCTCAACACAAACACCAAATAACACTTATTTAGGTTCAACACTAATCCCGAAAGTATAGGGAGTGTGCGATGATGATCATATCAATCTTGGAACCACTTCCAACACACTTTCACCTTTAACTAGTTTCTGTTCATTATGCAACTCCCATTTCGAGTTACTACTCTTTAGCAACTGAACCAATATCAAATACCGATGGGTTGCTATGAACACTAGTAAAATACACATCAATAATCTGTATATCAAATATACCTTTGTTCACTTTGCCATCCTTCTTATCCGCCAAGTATCTAGGGCAGTTCCACTTCCACTGACCATTTCCTTTGCAGTAGAAGAACTTAGTTTCAGGCTTGAGTTTTAGCTTTGGGTTTCTTCACGGGAGTGACAACTTGCTTGTCATTCTTCTTGAAGTTCCCCTTCTATCCCTTTGCCCTTTACTTGAAACAAGTGGTCTTGTTAACCATCAACACTTGATGCTTTTTCATGATTTCTACCTTCGCCGACTTCAGCATCGCGAAGAGCTCGGGAATTCCTTTCGTCATCCCTTGCATATTATAGTTCATCACAAAGTTCTACTAACTTGGTGATAGTGACTAGAGAACTTTGTCAATTACTATCTTATCTGGAAGATTAACTCCCACTTGATTCAAGTAATTGTAGTACCCAGACAATCTGAGCACATGCTCACTGGTTGAGCTATTCTCCTCCAACTTGTAGGCAAAGTACTATTAGAAGTCTTATACCTCTCGACACAGGCATGAGTATGAAATACTAATTTCAACTCTTGGAACATCTTATATGCTCCGTGGCGTTCAAAACGTTTTTGAAGTCCCGGTTCTAAGCCGTAAAGCATGGTGCACTTAAACTATCAAGTAGTCATCATACCGAGCTTTTGTCAAAACGTTCATAACATCTACATCTCCTCCTGCAATAGGTCTGTCACCTAGCGGTGCATCAAGGACATAATTCTCTGTGCAGCAATGAGGATAATCCTCAGATCACGGAACAATTCCGCATCATTGCTACTAACATCTTTCAACTTAGTTTTCTCTAGGAACATATAAAAAATAAACGGGGAGCAACATCGTGAGCTATTGATCTACAACATAGATATGCTAATACTACGCGGACTAAGTTCATGATAAAATAAAGTTCAATTTAATCATATTACTTAAGAACTCCCATTTAGATAGACATCCCTCTAGTCATCTAAATGATCACGTGATCCAAATCAACTAAACCATGTCCGATCATCACGTGAGATGGAGTAGTTTCAATGGTGAACATCTTATGTTGATCATATCTACTGTATGATTCACGCTCGACCTTTCGGTCTCTAGTGTTCCGAGGCCATATCTGCATATGCTAGGCCCGTCAAGTTTAACCCGAGTATTCTGTGTGTGCAAAACTGGCTTACACCCATTGTATTTGAACGTAGAGCTTATCACACCCGATCATCACGTGGTGTCTCGGCACGACGAACTTTCGCAACGGTGCATACTTAGGGAGAACACTTATACCTTGAAATTTTGTAATGGATCATCTTATAATGCTACCGTCATACTAAGCAAAATAAGAAGCATAATAAGAAAAACATCACATGCAATCAAAATATGTGACATGATATGGCCATCATCATCTTGTGCTTTTGATCTCCATCTCCAAAGCACCATCATGATCACCTTCGTCACCGGTGCGACACCTTGATCTTCATCGTAGCATCGTTGTCGGCTCGCCAACTATTGCTTCTACAACTATCGCTACCGCTTAGTGATAAAGTAAAGCAATTACATGGCGATTGCATTTCATACAATAAAGCGACAACCATATGGCTCATGCCAGTTGCCGATAACTTTACAAAACATGATCATCTCATACAAAACCGTATAACTCATCATGTCTTGACCATATCACATCACAACATGCCCTGCAAAAACAAGTTAGACATCCTCTACTTTGTTGTTGCAAGTTTTACGTGGCTGCTACGGGCTTAGCAAGAACCGTTCTTACCTACGCATACAAAAACCACAACGATGTTTCGTCAAGTATGTGCTTTTAACCTTCACAAGGACCGGGCGTAGTCACACTTGATTCAGCTAAAGTGAGAGAGACAGACACCCGCCAGTCACCTTTAAGCAACGAGTGCTCATAACGGTGAAACCAGTCTCGCGTAAGTGTACGCATAATGTCGGTCCGGGCCGCTTCATCTCACAATACCGCCGAAGCAAAGTATGACATGATGGTAAGCAGTATGACTAGTATCGTCCACAACTCATTTGTGTTCTACTCGTGCACATCATCTACGCATAGACCTGGCTCATGATGCCACTGTTGAAGAACGTAGTATTTTAAAATTTTCCTACGATCACGCAAGATCTATCTACCAGATGCATAGCATCGAGAGGGGAGAGTGAGTTTACGTACCCTCGTAGACCGAAAGCGGAAGCGTTAGAACAACGCGGTTGATGTAGTCGTATGTCTTCACGTCCCGACCGATCAAGCACCGAAACTACGGCACCTCCGAGTTCTAGCACACGTCCAGCTCGATGACGTCCCTCGAACTCCGATCCAGCCGAGTGTCGAGGGCGAGTTCCGTCAGCACGACGGCGTGGTGACGATCTTGATGTTCTATCGTCGCAGGGCTTCGCCTAAGCACCGCTACAATATTATCGAGGAGAACTATGTTGGAGGGGGGCACCGCACACGGCTAAGAGATCAAGAGATCAATTGTTGTGTCTAGAGGTGCCCCCCTGCCCCCGTATATAAAGGAGGGAGGGGGAGGCCGGTCCTAGAGGGGGCACGCCAAGTGTGGGGAGTCCTACTAGGACTCCCAAGTCCTAGTAGGATTCCCCTTTCCTTTCCGGAGTAGGAGAGAAGGAAAGAGGGGGAGAGGGAGAAGGAAAAGGGGGCTGCACCCCTTGTCCAATTCGGACCAGAAGGGGGGCGCGCGCCTCCTTCCTTTTGGCCTATCTCCTCTATTCCCGTAACTCCCCGGTACTCCGAAAATACCCGAATCACTCGGAACCTTTCCGATGTCCGAATATAGTCGTCCAATATATCGATTTTTACGTCTCGACCATTTCGAGACTCCTCGTCATGTCCCCGGTCTCATCCGGGACTCCAAACTCCTTCGGTACATCAAAACTCATAAACTCATAATAAAACTGTCATCGAAACCTTAAGCGTGCGGACCCTACGGGTTCGAGAACTATGTAGACATGACCGAGACACGTCTCCGGTCAATAACTAATAGCGGAACCTGGATGCTCATATTGGCTCCCACATATTCTACGAAGATCTTTATCGGTCAAACCGCATAACAATATACGTTGTTCCCTTTGTCATCGGTATGTTACTTGCCCGAGATTCGATCGTCGGTATCTCAATACCTAGTTCAATCTCGTTACCGGCAAGTCTCTTTACTCGTTCCGTAATACAACATCCCGCAACTAACTCATTAGCTGCAATGCTTGCAAGGCTTATAGTGATGTGCATTACCGAGTGGGCCCAGAGACACCTCTCTGACAATCGGAGTGACAAATCCTAATCTCGAAATACGCAACCCAACAAATACCTTCGGAGACACCTGTAGAGTAACTTTATAATCACCCAGTTACGTTGTGACGTTTGGTAGCATACAAAGTGTTCCTCCGGTATTCGGGAGTTGCATAATCTCATAGTCATAGGAACATGTATAAGTCATGAAGAAAGCAATAGCAGTAAAACTTAAACGATCATAGTGCTAAGCTAACGGATGGGTCTTGTCCATCACATCATTCTCCTAATGATATGATCCCGTTGATCAAATGACAACTCATGTCTATGGCTAGGAAACATAACCATCTTTGATCAATGAGCTAGTTTAGTAGAGGCATACTAGGGACACTCTGTTTTGTCTATGTATTCACACATGTATTAAGTTTCTGGTTAATACAATTCTAGCATGAATAATAAACATTTATCATGATATAAAGAAATAAATAATAACTTTATTATTGCCTCTAGGGCATATTTCCTTCAGCCGAGGATGTGCTTGAGCGTGCTGATATGGAGAACTGCAAGCCGGCCCCGACTCCTGTGGACACCAAGGCCAAGCTCCCTGCTGCTGCTGGACCGCGCGTCGCCGACCCTACTTCGTACCGCAGTCTCGCCGACGCGCTCCAGTACCTCACCGTCACGCGGCCGGAGCCTGCCTATGCGGTCCAACAGATATGCCTGCATATGCATGACCCGCGCGAATGCCATCAAGCGCTGATCAAGCAAGCTCTGCGCTACATCCGCGGCACGGCGTCCCTCGGCCTACATCTTCGGGCGTCCTCCGACCTTGATCTGCGAGTCTACACCGACGCCGACTGGGCTGGTTGTCCAGACACACGGCGTTCCACATCGGGGTACTGCGTTTACCTCGGTGACGCTCTCGTCTCATGGTCATCCAAATGCCAGCCCACTGTCTCCAGATCAAGCGCCGAGGCTGAGTATCACGGTGTGGCGAACGCGGTAGCCGAATGCATCTGGCTGCGTCAACTCCTCGGCGAGCTCCGGTGCTCTGTCAAGACCGCCACGCTCGTGTACTGCGACAACATCTCTGCAGTGTACATGTCCAGCAATCCGGTCCACCATCGACGCATCAAGCATGTCGAGCTCGATATCCATTTTGTGTGCGAGCGTGTGGCTCTCGGCGACTTCCGTGTCCTGCACTTTCCCATGAGCCAGCAGCTCGCCGACGTGATGACCAAAGGGTTGCCGACCGACGTCTTCACTGACTTCCGTTCCAGTCTTTGTGTCGCTCCGCGCGACGTCACGACTGCGCGG
>LR738712.1:518886367-518923729 GCA_902687465.1 Secale cereale
GTGATAACCTACATGTATATGTGTGTGTGAGATTTGTATGTAGTCTACTGTATAGGCTAGTATAGCGTACGTGTGTGCAGTTTTCCCGTGAAGCACACACGTCCCTCCACCTCTCGAACATGGCCTCCCACGATCACCATCGTGGCCTAGACGCCCTCTGTTCCAACTGTATATGTACCCCTCAGATCAATGCAACAAGTGTGTTCGATCTCTCCACTGAAACAGAGTGGGTGCGGAACATGCACTGAATGAAGGATGCTAACTTATTGTCCTGAGGAGAGCTACCGCTACCATTGACCGGAATGAAGACAAAGGATCAATTTAGGTGGTGAATGGAAGACTTAATTCGAGCAACCTGCATAGAGCCAAAGAACAACGACAGTAAGAAGCACATTTCCTGTTCGTTTACATGGGGCACTTCGTCGCTAGCCTTGAATAAGATTTCATCTGTTTCATCAGACCAAAAACTGTAGAAAGAACTCTGGTAATCTGTCAAAGCTTACTTGGCCTGAAACTATTTATTTTGTGTTTATCTTCGCAGGATGAAGGATTTAGCTTCTTCTTTGCCTTTTTATTTTTTTCCATGTATCATGTTACTCGGCAAAGCGAAGCAATCAAAAAACTCCAGCAACATACACTGAAATTGTCACTTTTAAAAAGGAACGGGCAGAACCCATGGTGTGGCCTGGTGGGTGCGGACGTCAAATTGACCATTAATTAACACCCAGCACCTCGATCCAGATTTATTTCATGGAAAATTGAAAGCCTGTCATGTGTACCTCTAATGCAGAAATAGGCAAGCACACGAGAAGAATTGATCAAACACGTTCTTAGCCTGACTGCCCGAGGTAAATAGTACATCCATGAAAGCTGTCAAATCATTATGTTTTATTATGTTTTTTCTCATTATGTAGCGAACTGAGTAGCAATCTATTATGCTTTTTCTTGACAAAATTCAGTGTACTATTATTGGGATGTCCCCGTGTTCTTAGGCAATGTGTACATGATTTCCGTTTTGTATTCACTTCAGTTTATCTGCCTTGTCACCTAGATGATTTTCACATATATTTCTCTGGCAAAGTGCAGCTGGGAGCGTGTATAGGATGTTCAGTTTTGCATGTTCTGGTAAGTAACCTGGATGCTACACATGTGGACAACGACTTGCTTCACTTTTATCAGGCTCACTAAACAGGTGCCATTAACTCCTACAATGGCATGTTTTTCCCTAAGATGCCAGATAATGTTCAGTTGAAAGAGATGACTATGAGGTGCGTGCAAGTACAAGCGTGAAATGAGGTACCCCTATCTTACACCTTTTTTCTCATAAAAAACGGTACATGCTTCTCTTCATTTCGTTTTCTTTTCTATGTGCAGTGTCAATTTGTTATTCGCCAAAATGATATGAAAACGAAGATCCTGTAACTGAAGTTGCATCCTCAGTCCTACATAACACATCCTTTTTCGCAGAATAAATGGTCACAACTTCTTCATATGTGTTTAATTAAATCTCAAGTTTCATGCTATGAATTATGAACCAAATTTTATGTTACACATGACTAGATTTCTTCTGGTTGAATTGAATATTGATGTATCGCAAAATATCCAGTTATCAAACATGTGCATGTAGGTAAAATGTTTCTATTCATTTTGGTTAAATACTAATTAATGTGTTTTTTCTCAAGATATAGGCGGTGTCGGTGGCAGAATGGCAAGATGCCCAGTCAGATGACCTAGGTCTGTGGCAAGTTGGTGGACCTCGACTACAGGAACATCACCGAGGCAATCGATAGTAGGTTGGTCAATTGCTAACACAACATGTTTTGAATTGTAGAATTAAGTTTGTTCTTTTGTTTATTTTTTTCTGATTGAAAGTGACAGTTCGTGTTGTTGTATAACATATTTTGAATAACAAAATTAATTCTCTGGTTACACACATGGGATTGTTTCTTCAACTTTTCCGCACGTCACTGACTTAGCCACACCACCAGGCAACTGTTCTATACATAGTAAGAGAGAGAGAGAGAGAGAGAGAGAGAGAGAGAGAGAGAGAGAGAGAGAGAAAATATATGTGATTCATGGATGGAGAGAGACCAGGTTGGCCCATCCAAGTTGCACAACTCCAGTTGAGCTGCTTTCTCCGGCCCAAGGTCCCAGCGGTGCAGCCATTCTATAATCAATCTTTCACATTCACCCACTTCACTCCCTTACACACAATGACGTCAGTTTATATATGTCTGTTCTTTGGAACCAATAAGATGTCTTAGAAACCAATAAAGACATGGTGAGGTGTGGCTTCTATTTATCCCTGAGGGGGAGACCCAAATAGATATTGGTTGATTGACGCGCCTCCGTAATTAACCTCTACAATATGTGATGGGCTAATTATGCATGGTGCATAATTATAGTAGGATTGGGTGTCTGTAATGGCCAACGAAAGAGATACTCAATTAATGTAAGGCATAAGACATCGAGGGTCGAGATAGAGAAACATGCGAAGGAAATGCTGATGGTGGAAGTTTTTTTTTGCTTGGTTCAACGCACGGGCATATTTGCTAGTACCTACTAATAAAGCAAGGTGTGTTTCGCCAATTTTTTCATCCGTTCATAGGCAAAAAAAATCTATCCGATGTGTTACTAAATTCTTATGAGTTCGTCTACTAAAAAAAGGTTTATCTATAATGTCGTATATGGGCCGCGCTCTGTGGCCCAGCTAAGCCAACCCACTTATTTTTCTACCCATGCATCTGGGAAAATTCTATTTTCCGCAAAGGGCAACAAATAGCGGGAGCTTCGCACAAGACAACTAATAATTGGTTGGCCCATTTTTCTTTCTTTCTGTGTTTTACTTCTAATTTTATTATCCTTCCCCTATCTCTTTTTTCCCTTCCAAGTTTATTTTTCTTATAGAATTTATTTCATAAATTCAAAATTCTCAAAAAATATTCAGAATTTCAAAAAACAAATTGGAAAATGTTCAGAGTTAGAAACTTTTGTTGCTATTTTTAAAAATATACAGAACTTGGAAAAAGTTTCCCATTTTTTCAAAAAAAAAATCAAAATTGTTCCATCTTTTAAAAAAATGCTGCATTCTAAAAATATTCTTGGTTTAGTGAAACTTTTACAATTCAAAATAATGTTCGCATATAAAAGATACACATTTTCAAAAAATGTTATAAATTTTGAAAACATGTACCCGTATAATAAAAATGTTCACAAGTTCAAATAATGTCCATGTTTTAATAATTAAAATTGGTGTTTTTCAAAAAAAAATACTCGTGAATTTTAAAAGATGTTCCTGTTTCATATTTGGTTAGCGTTTTTCTGAAAGTGTACATAATTTTTAAAAACATGTTCAGGATTTAAAAATGGGTGATGTTTCCTATAATATTCTGATACTCCATACCTTAAAATCTCCTCGGTTGAAATGAAAAGTAGATTGAATCATTCATGGTCCTTCTCTGACATACGATGACGTAACAAAACTCTTAAATGCTCTCGATCAATGAGTGGAAAAATAGCGGATTGGTTACTTCACACCCGGCGAAACCAGGAAGCTAAATGTTCATTTTTCACGTGCACACGGGTTTTTGCTTGCACATATAATTCTCACCAACTTTAAATACATATTATTTTTCCTCCCGTTGCAACGCACGAGCATATGTGCTATCATTTATAGCATATGTTGTTGTTAAGTTGCTTGTCTCCTAGGCTGCAAGTGGTCTTTACGCCACGGGTGCTCTATTCATAAAAGGAACATTTTTTGTATGTATATCCCATGGCTTGCTTAACATCCGGGTTGTAGTTGCTCTTTGCGTCAAGGGCACAACGGGTCATCTTGTTACAATAAAAAATGTAGTGTTGTCCTTCCTCGCTGTCTTTATATAGTTGATAACATAATTTCTGTAAGGCAACTAAAGATTTAGCACACATTTTTTGTCCTTAGCCCCCGCCCCTAAATTTATTGATTTATAAGGAAGAATTTAATGGCGTAGCTGCCATATGAGCAATTAATTAGTTTGTGTTGTGTTTTGAGTGAGGACAATACCATAGTCCCCCTAAATAGCGCCCAATCTCATCTTTACCACTAAAAATCATGTGCTCAAGTTAGCCCCTCTTCCATCTAGTGGCATTACAAAAATGCCCTTTCATGCCATTTGCGTCTGGTCAAAGGCTTTTGACCGTCTACTAGACATTTTTTTGGATATTACTGCCCATTTGTGCATCTGTCACTGACATGGGCACCCGTAATCCCTGCCCTCACATCGATTTTCGTTTTCGGTCGTCCATTTTCATGATCTGTGTGTCTCTGGCCGTCAGATCTTGTGTAGAATGCAATCTATCCCGCACTGTGTGAATTCCGGCCCAGCTGTCCTGTGGGTTGCTGCTCCATGGGCCGAAACGGAGGCTTGTGGTAAACTGGGTCGTCCGCCAGCCCAATCAAGCAAATCCATCTGCGCAAGGAGGGGACGGGGGGATACAGTAAAAAAAAGGATACAGAGGAGCGGCCCGTGTGCGGTGATGCGAAGCGGGAGCGACGCGGCGGGGCCGGTCGACGTTTTCCCTCCCCGTCTATCATGGCGTCGAGGACCGTTACCGCCGGCTCGCCTCCTTCTCCTTTACTCTGTGAGCCCTACTTATTCTTTCTGTCATAGGTAATCTCCTTTCTCGTGCACGCATCTACCAGATCTGTTGCCCAACTCCTGAGGGCACGTCAGATGTGAGGAAGAGGACAAGAGGGGGAGAGAGGTGCCTCTCCCATTTTGGGCCACGCTGCTGTGCAAGTGGAGATAAGGCTACTCGAGCCCGCCCTGCATGATGGCCACGGGCTCCCCATCCGTGGTGTCTTCCAATCAGACCTCCTCTTCCTTGCCGGCGGGATGAACTAACTCCCGGGTTGCTGCTTGACTGGTGAGCCTCCTTGTTGGTTGTGAAATATATTTTTCTGCAATGTGCTCTCGTTGATGTATACAACTCAAAAGGATGATACTGGTAGGGATGATTCGTAGATCTGGCACCTCATCCATGTTGGAAGTTCAGGTTATTTTTGATTTTGTGCCAGAGTAGAGTCAGTTAATGCATTGGTGTTGTCCAGCTTGAGGCCTAGGCTGCCTCCGCAGGTTCAAGAAAATAAAGTACGATGAGAAGCAGTAGCACCAGCTAGGCAACCCTGAGGAGGAGCAGTTATTGGCAGCCGCAGAAGGACTGAAGGAAGCCAGCCAGAGCATCACCCATACAGAAGGATACCTTTCTCTGTTTCTCCATGGTATTTCCTAAAAAAATCTCTGAGTTGTGTTGTCCTTTGTTGTAAAATTAGAAAGAAAGTGATGAGTAAGAGACTAGAGTCGATGAGGGAGGTTCATTGTTGCCACATTTTGATCAACCTAATAGTGCAGCCATTTATTTTCTAAAGAAAATACGACCGATAACTTTCAGAATTTTTCGATCATTGAATCAGTTTACTTTGCCCGGCAGGATTTTAACTACGTAGTCGAGTTTATATTGTTGATATCTTTGTTGGAGACCACATCCACAGAGGCAGTGGAGGCCACATTAGCTCATCTTCAGAAGTTAAGCATCCAGTACAGTTTTTTAATTGATCAGGCAACCTCAGGTACGATGAAATGGGTTTCTTTTGCTTCTGCCTTCACATTGTCGATATGACTCTGAATCTGCCCTGCACTTGACTGCACCCACTATCTTGAGCTGCTTAACAACTTATAATTTGCACAAACATTCCCGTGCATAATTTGTCCTTGGTCTGAAGAGCCAATCCTACAGTCACAAACACCCCCGTGCGTATTTCAAATTAGGTTGTTTTCTGGACCGTATGAACTATGAACAATATGTACAGGCACGCTGCCGTTATCTGTTTTCTCTCAAGTTTTCACTGCATTTTGCTTCTGTTCCTTTTTAGAATCCTTAAACCACATAGATTGCAGAGCAAAGATAGACACATCTTAACTAATCAGCAGGGCTGATTACTACCTTTCTCTTGTTTTCTACAGTTGACAACTTCAAATTATCCAAGGAGAGCACAACATACAAGGATGTAAGGCTTCTGCACTTTCGTATGGAAATTTGGAAGTTGGTAAACTCTGTTTTAAATGGATTTTTGAGGGGAACTTTGTTTTCGATCAAAGACGGGAACAACAATAAGATATATTGACAAAAGTAATTAATTGCTCGGAAAACCGGCTTCACTTCTGTGCCACTTTAGTTGAGTAAATTACTGGATCATTCATACTACCCTACAATCTGTTGTGGTTACTTTCCTAGGACTCTGAAAACAGTTGCTCTGACATTAGACCATCCATACCTTCGGCTCAGTAATTAGTTGCTCTGCAAAAGTTAGCTAGACTTTTAAATGCTGCTTAGATGAATAGTTACCTAAAATCGGGAGGCACCAAGTCCAACACTGAATCTGAAACTCTACACATTTCTCTAGCGGACAGCAATAGATGCTCTAACTGAAACTCTCAAACTCGATTGCGGCCTGAGTGCCTAACCATGTTCGTCGATGTAGATCTCATTACAGAGTCTTTGTTTGCGCTGTGAAATCAATGCAGATGTGGACATCCGGTCGTGGAGAGATGAACTCTCGAGCTGCATCTCGTTGGTCGTCAACCCTGACCCCAACACCACGTGATCAACCAACTGATGTAGATAGATCCTGAGCGATCGTGCTCTGAATCTGAAGCTAAAATGGAACTTTGCCACTAAAATGGAACTTTGCCACATCGTTCCTGAGCCGCAGATGGTGTATTTTTTCTTAATTATTAATTCTGATTTGATGTCACTATTTTGATTCCTTGCAGCGATATATGTTCAAAGATATCCTCCCATTCATTAGAACCGATGGTAACGGATCACAATTGACATAGTAGTTCTTCAAATATATGCAGCTTACTTGTAAGCAAAAATTTGATCGCAAGATGGAGCTATTTGTTATAGTACTACACAATCATCCGAATGTTGCAGCCCTTGAAACTTGAGCTATTCCAAGCCACTTTTATGAGTTCCATTTTCTGTTTTCTAACGTTATCTCATGGCCAAATAAAAATAAAAATCCCAACGATTACTTTCTGCTATAGCAAGCTCTGTACTTTTGGAACTCCCTTGTTGTAGAAAAAAAAACTTGTACAGTTTTGTATCTTTGGTCTATGGTTAGATTGCATTCATTTTAGTATCATATGTATCACCCCTTGCTTTAACACTTGCTTAGCCCTGGACGGGCGCGACAGCGCGCCATCAATGATCTAGTAAACAATAAATCTTATCCCTAGCCATAGGGTATGACAAGCGGACGTGATATCTAATCAAACGGTTAGTAGTTGACTGTGTCAATAACTGATTGGGCCCACTTGCCATAGGCTAGTTATTTTAGGATTGATTTAAGTTCAATTATTTAATTTAGAGGGGTCAATCCCTATCTAGTAGATCTACATGGTGGTGGGGTCACAGGCAGTGCCAAGTGCCAATGCTAGGCAGTGTCGGCCAGCCCAAATCATGCAACACGGCCGCTAGGTAGTGTTGGTTGGCTGAAATTAGACTGCGCCGAGACTTGGCACTCCCACTCCAATGGGCCAACCGTCCAGTTTGATGAAGAGGAATGCGTCTGGACAATGGCGTTGAAATCATGGGATGCATCGGTAGCCAACCATAGAATGCGTATGGACAATGGCGTTGAAATCATGGCATGGCCTAACGAAGGCAAGGAGCTCCATGCAGTCGTCATCGGTGGGAGATAGGGGAAGACACAACTATGGGCAGGCGGGTAGGCTACTGCAGATGGGCTACCGCTTGAGGCTTCTACTACCAGCGAGATGATGTCGGGAGAGAGAGATAGATCACATGAAGGCCATGAGTTAGAGAGGTAGAGAGGAGAAAGAGAGTTTTTTTTTCTGTCGGGTCCCATGTGTAATTGATAGAGGTGGGTGGGTGAGTTTTTTTTCTTTTCCCTTTTCTTTGGGGGAGTCCCCACCTACACGTGACATAGGCGGCGCGGTGTACAAATGTCCAAAGAATAGCTCATAGACGGTCAAAGCCATTTAACCAGTGGAAACGGCACAGAAGGGCATTTCTGTAAGGCCACCAAACATAAGAGGGGCAAACTGATGCAAAAGATTTTTCCGAGCTAAAGATGACACTGGGCACAAATTAGGAAAAACTGGAATTATCCCTTTTGAGTTAATGCATTCGCGTCTATAGAAGGAAAATAATAATTGGGGTTGCTTGTTTAACCCTCACTAATTAATACGTACATATATAGTAGTAAATAAGAACTGAAAGGCGCTAATTAGATATTATAAACTAGACATGATGCACTAATGATTCTACATTTCTTGATTAATTTATCGATAGTTGAACTTCTGTTGCCATGAATAGGATATAATCGATTCCGTTTATGGGAGAATTCTTATATTTATTTTATATAAGAATTTCTTCCTCAAGCAAATGATATGATCTTGATTATTCTAATGCAAGCATGAAATGTACATGATATCGAAGGTTTTATTATCTACAATGCTCAATATTAATCGCTTTGATGGAATTAAGTGAATATGTGATCTTTATTTAAGATATTTCATTATAAACATTGTATATCTTTTTATTAAAGATGATTTTAAAAATATTTGCATATGTATTAATTTGTGAATATAAAATAAGTAACCCATCTTGATGGGCCAGCCCATTTACCCACCCCGTCCCCCCTGCGCGCGCTATAAATAGTGACTCCCACAATACTTCTTTAACCTAGAAGCCAACCACACTCCTTCCTTCCCCTTCATACCCGCCGCCACCTAGAATGAAACCCTAAACTTGTTCTTCCCTTTCGTTTTTATCATTACCAAATCATCTATTTGTCATCCTCGCGGTGGAACCAGCCCACCACCATTCCCACTCTAGTCATTGTTTTCTTTGAATTTGGTGAATTGCCCACTGTCGCTTCTACAAAGGAAGACGAGGTCTCCATTGAACCTAGATCGTAAACAAATCCAGAGGTATGAACACCTTGTTCAATATATGAGAAGTTTTATTAGTTTCCTCAAATTTAGATTATTATGATTGGAGTAAATTCCACTGTATACCTAACTTTACCTATTAAATTGTTCAAAAACATATGCAGTGCCTTGCTCAGAGGAAAGGGAGGTATCTATTGTTGGTAACTTCGTAGATCATGGAAATTTTGCACTCCCATGCCAGCCCAAACTGGAGAGACTGGGCCCAACTATGTTTAGATCTTGTGAAGGAAATCTCCAATCGGCTACTCACCTTTGAAATTGCAGACTACATCCGCTTTCGGGCAACTTGCAAGCCATGGCGTGACTTCACTGATGACCCCCACAGATGTGATGGGATGGACATCCGCTTTCGCCCACGCAACTGGATCACACTCGCTCATTGTGCATCCCCGTCACGACGCACCCTTCTCAATGTCACCACCGGTGCGTGTACCAACATTGACTTCCCGGCTCTGGACACCCACCATCACATCGGCATAGCCGACGGCCTCCTTATCCTTGGCCATAAGCGCACTAATACCATTCGTCTACTCCACCCATTCACCAATAAGTTCACAGACTTCCCTTCACACTACATGACATCCACATCGAATAGGCGGTTTCGAGTGAACTTATCTTCCATCAATGGTGCCGGCATAGATGACTCGACCATTCCCAGTACGCTCGTTATTATCCTGAGAAATGGTCCGCGTCAAGTTATTTGTGCCAAGCCTAATGACAATCTTTGGGCTTTTGTGCAAGCTATCGACCAACGCGCATATAGATCTGTTGAGAAGGCTAGAGGCCACTCGTTGCTGACCTTTGGAGGGCGATGCTACTTCACGACATCAGAGGGCATAATAATGGCATTGGATTTAAGCCTAGAGGCTGAACCTCGTATGGTTTGCCTCCTCGATAAAGATCCACGGTTGGTGAATAGTCATGAGACAATAATTTACTCATATCTTGTCAGGTCCCATGATCGAATGCTCATGTTGAGGTACCTCTTCGGTACAAACCTTCTCCAGAAAGGTGGATACAATGAAGAGGATATATTCATGTGGCAAGGTTGCCCATCCCATATGGAGGTGCTTGAGGTGGACCTCCCTAGGAGGAGACTGGTGACACGTCATGGAATTGGTAGTCGTTGTGCGGCATTTGTTGGTACCTCTCACACAGTCATGGTTTCCACTGAGAAATTCCCTCGAATCATTTCCAATGCGGTGTACCTCAACTATTTTATGCAAGGAGTATTTCGTCATTTTGCTGCCTACTGCTTTGAAGATCATACAACTATATCTTCAAGGGACTTTCAAGATCGTCGAATTGGCAAAAGGTCTCCTTGTGCTTGCCACTGGGAGCTTGAAGATTATCTTATCTGTGATGTCGAGAAGGGCTACCGCGTGTAAGGTCATAAATTGACTAGTTGTGGCATTTATGGGCAATTAATTTTCTTCAAAAATAAAATGTTTTCTGTAAAACTTCATCCTAGCTGTAGTTGCATAAATAAAGGATGCGAGCCTCCCTCTCTCAAATTCTAAACCTATTGTATATGGAACCTTCCAATTTCATGGTTTCGTGAGAAATCATTATTTATTAAAAAAAAAAAATTTCTCTTGAAAATATCATTTGATTAATACACTCTCAGAAAATTCTTGGTAACCAAGCCATGTCTTACCATCGTGATTTAGCTATTAAGTTGATGATCATATGTCACATCCCAAATTTTGAAAATTAGGATATGAACATATATTACATATGCATGACATTTTTTCACTGCATTTTGGATATTTAGAAGTTAATCTAGTTATTTAACGAACCATAATTTAATTTAGGGATTTGTGTAATATTTCATATTAAGTCCATTTACATAAGATGATTCCTCAAAGTTGCATTGGCGTTACAAATATATTTCCTACGATCTATAATAGTGCCAGCATTTTCCCACTAGTTTCTGGATTTTTTAGGATTTGAATTTGGAAATATTTAAACCCAGCACAAAATTCATAGAATAGATTAGAGAGAAAATAAAAAAGCAGTATTCACTATGCCGACGACGTAGCCCAGTAGCACTTCCCAGCCGGCCACCACCGCACTTTTGGCCCATGGCCTACTCACCCAGCTAGACTGGTACGCGCAACACGACTAAGTTGTAGGCGTATAATCTTCATAAGATCCCACGACAGACAACATGCCCGATCCCATTGACTAAGTTGCATCATCAATCTTTTGCGATTTTGCCGGCACATCTACCCGCGCATGATTCCATGCCCAGTAAGATGCAACGCCCCAACGGCCACCCGGAGTGCATGGTTTAACAGCCCTCAACACCCTAGACAGATCATTGAAACCCTAGTCCCTCAGTAGCTAACTCTGGCAAATGATTCTGATGAGCCCATGTAAATCCCTTTCCCACCCTTCTTTCTGTAGGGGAACGTAATATTTCAAAAAAAAATCCTACGATCACGCAAGATCTATCTACTAGATGCATAGCAACAAGAGGGGAGAGTGTGCCTACATACCCTCGTAGAACGAAAGCGAAAGCGTCTAGTGACGCGGTTGATGTAGTCGAACGTCTTCGCGATCCAACCGATCAAGCATCGAATGTACGGCACCTACGCGTTCAGCACACGTTCAGCTCGATGAAGTCCCACGAGCTCTTGATCCAGTTGAGCTTCACGGGATAGTTTTGTCAGCACGACAGCGTGGTGACGGAGATGATGAAGCTACCGGCGCAAGGCTTCGCCTAAGCACTGCATCGGTATGACCGAGGTGTGTTTTGTGGAGGGGGGCACCACACACGGCTAAAAAATCAATGATCAACTTGTCTCTATGGGGTGCCCCCCACCCCCGTATATGAAGGAGTGGATGAGGGGGAGAGCCGGCCCTCTATGGCGCGCCTAGGAGGAGAACTACTTCCACCGGGAGTAGGATTACCCCCTTCCCTAGTTGGAGTAGGAGAGGAAGGGAAGGAGGAGTAGGAGAGAAGGAAAGGGGGCGACCCCCCCCCCCCCAAACGTATTCCAATTCGGCCTCCTGCCCAAGGGGGGCGCACCAGCCCCTTGTGGGCTGGTGTGCTTCCTTCTTATGGCCCATAAGGCCCATGACTTCTCTCGGGAGGTACCGGTAACCTCCCGGTACTCCGGAAAAATGCCCGAACCACTCGGAACCTTTCCGATGTCCGAATATAGCCTTCCAATATATCGATCTTTATGTCTTAGACATTCCGAGACTAGTCGTCATATCCGTGATCTCATCCGGGACTTCAAACTACCTTCGGTACATCAAAACTCATAAACTCATAATACTGATCGTCATCGAACGTTAAGCGTGCGAACCCTACGGGTTCGAGAACTATGTAGACATGACCGAGACTCATCTTCGGTCAATAACCAATAGCGGAACCTGGATGCTCATATTGGCTCCTACATATTCTACGAAGATCTTTATCGGTCAAACCGCATAACAACATACGGTGTTCCCTTTGTCATCGGTATGTTACTTGCCCGAGATTCGATCGTCGGTATCTCAATACCTTGTTCAATATCATTACCGGCAAGTCTCTTTACTCGTTTCGTAATACATCATCTCGTGACTAACTCATTAGTCATTTGCTTGCAAGGCTTATTACGATGTGTATTACCGAGAGGGCCCAGAGATACCTCTCCGACACTCGGAGTGACAAATCCTATTCTTGATCTATGCCAACACCACGAACACCTTCGGAGACACCTGTAGAGCATCTTTATGATCACCCAGTTACGTTGTGACGTTTGATAGCACACAAGGTGTTCCTTCGATAGGAACATGTATAAGTCATGAAGAAAGCAATAGCAGTAAAACTAAACGATCATAGTGCTAAGCTAACGGATGGGTCTTGTCCATCACATCATTCTCCTAATGATGTGATCCCGTTGATCAAATGACAACTCATGTCTATGGCTAGGAAACATACCCATCTTTGATCAATGAGCTAGTCTAGTAGAGGCATACTAGGGACACTCTGTTTTGTCTATGTATTCACACATGTACTATGTTTCCGATTAATACAATTCTAGCATGAATAATAAAAATTTATCATGATATAAGGAAATACAAATAACAACTTTATTATTGCCTCTAGGGCATATTTCCTCCAGTCTCTCACTTGCACTAGAGTCGATAATCTAGTTCACATCACCATGTGATTTAACACCAATAGTTCACATCGCCATGCGACCAATACCCAAAAAGGTTTACTAGAGTCAGTAATCTAGTTCACATCGCCATGTGATTAACACCCAAAGAGTACTAAGGTGTGATCATGTTTTGCTTGTGAGAGAGTTTTAGTCAATGGGTCTGCCACATTCAGATCCGTGTGTATTTTGCAAATTTCTATGTCTACAATGCTCTGCACTGAGCTACTCTAGCTAAATGCTCCCACTTTCAATATGTATCCAGATCGAGACTCAGAGTCACCCAGATCAGTGTCAAAGCTTGCATCGACGTAACTCTTTATGACGAACTCTTTATCACCTCCATAACCGAGAAATATTTCCTTAGTCATCCAGTAACTAAGGATAATTTTGACCGCTATCCAGTGATCTACTCCTGGATCACTTTTGTACCTCCATGCCAAACTCATGGCAAGGTACACAACAGGTTTGGTACACAACATGGCATACTTTATAGAACCTATGGCTGAGGCATAGGGAATGACTTTCATTCTTTCTCTATATTCTGCCGTGGTCGGGTTTTGAGTCTTACTCAACTTCATACCTTGCAACACATGCAACAACAACACTTGTCAAGGTATGTACTCATTGAAAAAAACTTATCAAGCGCAGCTTCACCGAGGTCTTTCTTTGAAAAACTCCTTTCAAACACTCATTTATGATTTCCAGAAAATTCTACATCATTTCTGGTCGATAATATGTCATTCACATATACTTATCAGAAAGGTTGTAGTGCTCACACTCACTTTCTTGTAAATACAGGCTTCACCGCAAGTCTGTATAAAACTATATGCTTTGATCAACTTATCAAAGCGTATATTCCAACTCCGAGATGCTTGCACCAGTCCATAGATGGATCGCTGGAGCTTGCACATTTTGTTAGCACCTTTAGGATTGACAAAACCTTCTGGTTGCATCATATACAACTCTTCTTTAATAAATCCATTAAAGAATGCAATTTTGTTATCCATTTGCCAGATTTCATAAAATGCGGCAATTGCTAACATGATTCGGACAGGCTTAAGCATCGGTACGAGTGAGAAAATCTTATCGTAGTCAACACCTTGAACTTGTCGAAAACCTTTCGCAACAAGTCGAGCTTTGTAAACGGTAACATTACCATTAGCGTCGGTCTTCCTCTTGAAGATCCATTTATTTTCGATGGCTTGCCGATCATCGGGCAAGTCAACCAAAGTCCACACTTTGTTCTCATACATGGATCCCATCTCAGATTTCATGGCCTCAAGCCATTTTGCGGAATCTGGGCTCATCATCGCTTCCTCATAGTTCGTAGGTTCATCATGGTCTAGTAACATGACTTCCAGAACTGGGTAGTCGTACCACTCTGGTGCGGAACGTACTCTAGTTGATCTACAAAGTTCAGCAACAACTTGATCCAAAGTTTCATGATCATCATCATTAGCTTCCTCGCTGATTGGTGTAGGAATCACTGGAACTAGTTTCTATGATGTACTACTTTCCAATTCGGGAGAAGGTACAATTACCTCATCAAGTTCCACTTTCCTCCCACTCACTTCTTTCGAGAGAAACTCCTTCTCTAGAAAGGATCCATTCTTAGCAACGAATATCTTGCCTTCGGATCTTTGATAGAAGGTGTACCCAATAGTGAAAGTGCAACTAATCCCCGGGTGGTTTTGGTAATTAATAACAACATATATATCATTGAACTAATATTTACTTGAGAATCATTTCAGAGAAGTTCGATGATATGGGTATGGAAATGTCTGAAGAAGTGGACCCCTCAAAATGCTAAGACAAGCATTGGCAAAAGCTCAAGACTCTATTTTTGGTTTAGTGATCAAAGATCACATTGAGTCCATAGGAAAAGCCAATACTATTAAAAGGGGATGAGGTTGTGTTAATGATCTGGTTGCTCAAGTGCTTGATGATCTAGCTCCCTCAACTATCAGCACCTTTCACTACTTAACACACTCATAAGTAATCTCGGACAAACCAATTCTGCAAACTCAGTCCCACCGAGATGAACCACCTCAGTTATTCTTCCAAACCCTAATTTCTCGGTCCATCCGATTTTGAGTTTCGGTCTCACCGAAACTGGACTGTCAACCTTCTGTAACCAATTGACATCACTTCGGAATATCCGAGTTGTTAATTTCGGTCCCACCGAGATGGCAAGCTCCAACCTTTGACTCACTTCGGACACACCGAGATGGTATTTTCGGTCCCACCGAAAATCCCAACGTTCACTATATTTGAACTTTCGGTCTGACCGAGTTTTCACTTCGGTCTCACCGAGATTGCTCAAATATGTGTGTAACGGTTGGATTTTGTGTGGAGGCTATATATACCCCTCCACCCCCTCTTCATTCGTGGAGAGAGCCATCAGAAAGTCTACCACTCCTACCATACACTTTCTGAGAAGAGAACCACCTACCCTTGTGTTGAGATCAAGCCATTCCATTCCTACCATATGAAACTTGATTTCTAGCCTTCCCAAGTTGCTTTCCACTCAAACCCTTCTTCCACCACAGCCATATCAGTGAGGAGAGTTGAGTGTTGGGGAGATTATCATTTGAAGCACAAGAGCAAGGAGTTCATCATCATCAACAACATCTATTACCTTTTGGAGGGTGGTGCCTCCTAGATTGGTTAGGTGTCGCTTGGGAGCCTCCGTCTTTGAGATGTGGAGTTGAACCAAGAAGTTTGTAAGGGCAAGGAGATCGCCTACTTCGTGAAGATCTACCCCGAGTAAGGCTAGTCCTCCGTGGGCGTAGTCCATGATGGAATAGACAAGGTTGCTTCTTCGTGGACCCTTCGTGGGTGGAGCCCTCCGTGGACTCGCGCAGCCGTTACCCTCCGTGGGTTGAAGTCTCCATCAACGTGGATGTACGATAGCACCACCTATCGGAACCACGACAAAAATCTCCGTGTCTCCAAACTGTGTTTGATCTTCTCCACCTCTCTTTACTACATGTGCAATTTACTTTCCGCTGCTTATACTCTAGAATTGCATGTGTAGGGTGATACTTGAATTGATCTTAATTGTGAAACTGCCAAAAACTTTGCTCAATCAAAAGGCAGATTTTTTATATTGTCAAGTAGTCTAATCACCCCCCCTTTAGACATACTTTCGATCCTACAAGTGGTATCAGAGCTTTGGTCTCCATTGTTTTGGTTTTCATTGCATTGGACTCCATAAGCTTGGTTTCACAACCTAGGAGAGTATGGCGTCTAGTGAGGGTAATTATCGTAGAGGTCCTTATTTTGATGGCACAAATTTTGCTAGTTGGAAGCATAAAATGAAAATGCATATTCTTGGTCATAACCCAGCCGCATGGGGCATTATTTGTGTTGGTATGCAAGGTGATTTCTTCGAAGAAGGAAAAGTTCCGGATCGCGAAGCTACACCGGAAGAGTTGCGGATGTTACAAAACAATGCTCAAGCTTGTGACATTCTCTTCAATGCTTTGTGTCCCGAGGAGTTCAACAAAATCAGCCGTCTTGAGAATGCTAAAGAGATTTGGGATACTTTGGTTGAAATGCACGAAGGTACTGAATCTGTGAAGGAATCAAAGCTAGATATTCTTCAAGGACAACTTGACAAGTTCAAGATGAAGGATGGTGAAGGAGTCGCTGAAATGTACTCTAGGCGTGCTCTCATCACAAATGAGATTGCCGGCTTAGGAAGCGAAGAAATGACCGACCGATTCATCATTAAGAAGATTCTCAGAGCTTTGGATGGAAAGTATGACACCGTGTGCACTTTGATCCAAATGATGCCAAACTACAAGACTCTCAAGCCAACTGAAGTCATTGGAAGAATTGTTGCTCATGAGATGACACTTAAGGATAAGGAAGAGCTTCACAATAAGTCAAGTGGTGCTTACAAAGCTGCAAGTGATGCTCCTACTACCTCAAGTGACAAGCTAATTTCCAATGAAGAGATAAGCCTAATGGTCAAGAACTTCAACAAGTTCTACAAGAATAGAGGCAAAGAAAGAAGCTCAAAGTCTAGATCATATGATGAAAAGAGATCTTCTAGTCGTGATCGAAACTGCTACAATTGTGGAAGACCCGGACACTTCTCAAATGAGTGTACGGCTCCCCACAAGAGAAGAGAAGAATCTCCAAGAAGAAGAGCAAGAGATGAGTCACCTCGGAGAGAGAGAAGGAGTAGAGATGATCGTTATGAACGAAGACCCTCTCGGAGAAGCAAGGATTCGGAGAGGAAAGACAAGTCATCAAGGAGCTACACAAGAAGAAGACATCAAGCTCATGTAGGTGAATGGGTCTCCGGCTCCGACTCCGACAACCAATCCGATGGAAGCTATCACTCCGACTCCGACTATAGTCAAGATGAAGGTGTTGCCGGACTTGCGCTCGTATCCTCCAACTCCAACTCCTACGACTTATTTGATTCACCAAATGAGGGAATTGGAAGATGCTTCATGGCTAAAGGCCCCAAGGTAACACACCCTGAATTCATTGACTTTGATAGTGATGAGGATGACTTGCTTGGTGAAGATGAGCTCTTGCATGATAAATCTAGTGAGCTTAGTAATGATGAAAATGCTAGTAGTCTTTATAGTCGAGAAGAGTCGAATGACAATGCTATGAAGGAGATTGAGCGTCTAACTAAAGAACTAAACACTCTTAAGTTAGCTCATGAAACAACTCAAGAAGATCATAGAGAGCTCCTAAGATCTCATGAGAAGCTACGCTTCGAGAAGCTCACTCTAGAGCAAGAACACGAGTTTCTGAAAGCGATCAATGACGATCTTCGAAAGAAGAGTTCTTCATATCTTGCCAAACGACTTCTCTTGTCTAATTTCTTGCCACCTATTAAGACTAAGCATGACAAGCATAAGAAAAATTCTTCCTCTAGTAGTAACAATAACAATGTTAAATCCAATATTGTTGCTTCTAGTAGTTCTCTTGATTCCACTAACAATGTTTCAAGCCAAGTTACACTTGAGCAAGAAAATAGCTTATTGAAGGAAATCATAGAGAAAGGTGTCTACAAGAGTCTTGCCGGAAGCAAGAACTTTGAGGAGATTGTTCGCAAACAAGGAAGACACCGGAAGAATCAAGGGATTGGTTTTGAGCGAAAGTTCAACGCCGAAGGTGTTGAGTGGGAAGAAGGTCAATACCCTACTCCACAGTTTGTCTCACAAAAGGAGAAGTATGATCCTACTTCTTCCAATGTGGAACAAGCTCAAGATGACCTTCCACCACAAGACCACAAGCTAAAGGCCAAGGACAAGCTTCAAGAGGAGATTGATGCATTCATTGAAGCACCTCAAGCCATGGTCAAGTGGGTTCCCAAGGACACATCAAGTTCTACTTCGTCAAGCTCAACTACAACACCAAGGATTTGTTGGAAATATGCCCTAGAGGCAATAATAAAAGAGTTATTATTATATTTCCTTGTTCATGATAATCGTTTATTATCCATGCTATAACTGTATTGATTGGAAACTCAAATACACGTGTGGATGAATAGACAGACTTTGTGTCCCTAGTGAGCCTCTACAGGACTAGCTCGTTGATCAAAGATGACCGCGGTTTCCAGGTCATAGACATGAGTTGTCATTTGATAACGGGATCACATCATTAGGAGAATGATGTGATGGACGAGACCCAAACGTTAACATAGCTTTTGATCGTGTCAGTTATCGCTATAGTTTTCTGCATGTCAAGTATAAGTTCCTATGACCATGAGATCATGTAACTCACTGACACCGTAGGAGTGCTTTGTGTGTGCCAAACGTCGCAACGTAACTGGGTGACTATAAAGGTACTCTACAGGTATCTCCGAAGGTGTCTGTTGAGTTGACATGGATCGAGACTGGGATTTGTCACTCCGTGTGACGGAGAGGTATCTCCGGGCCCACTCGGTAATATGTCATCTCAATGAGCTCAAAGTGACTAAGTAGTTGGTCACGGGATTATGTATTACGGTAACGAGTAAAGAGACTTGCCGGTAACGAGATTGAACTAGGTATAGAGATACCGACGATCGAATCTCGGGCAAGTAACATACCGACGAGACAAAGGGAACTGTATACGGGATTGCCTGAATCCTTGACATCGTGGTTCATCCGATGAGATCATCGAGGAACGTGTGGGAACCAATATGGGTATCCAGATCCCGCTATTGGTTATTGACCTGGGAGTGTCTCGGTCATGTCTACATGGTTTCCGAACCCGCAGGGTCTACACACTTAAGGTTCGGTGACGCTAGGGTTGTTAGTGAGAACAGTGCATGGTTACCGAAGGTTGTTCGGAGTCCCGGATGAGATCCCGGACGTGACGAGGGTCTCCGGAATGGTCCGGGGACAAAGATTGATATATAGGATGAAAGGTTTCGGAGTCTGGAAGTGTTCCGGGGAGCATCGGGAAATCGGCGAATGACCGAAAGGGGTTTCGGGGTCCCGGAAGGGGTTTCGGGCCTAATGGGCCACAAAGGGGGGACACAACAGCCCTCGTAGGGCTGTGCGCCCCCCCTGGGCCCTCTCCTAGTGCGCATGGGGGGCTGGCCCCTCCTAGGGCTGCCGCACCCCCTGGCTTGGGGGGCAAGGCACCTAGGGGGGGAAACCCTAGGGCCTGGCGCAGCCTTTGGCCGCCGCCCCCCCCTCTGCCCTGGCCGCCGGCCCCCCTAGGGGAAACCCTAGGGCGCCCCCCTCCCCTCTATTCCCCCTATATATAGAGAGGTAGAGGGAGGGCAGCGAACACACGTTTGTGCCTCAGTGCTGCCCTCCCTCTCCCATAACATCTTCGTCTTCCCGCGGTGCTTGGCGAAGCCCTGCTGGAATCCTCCACCACCATCACCACCACGCCGTCGTGCTGCCGGTCTCTCCATCAACCTCTCCTCCACCCCTTGCTGGATCAAGAAGGAGGAGACGTCCCCGAGCTGTACGTGTGAAGAACGCGGAGGCACCGTTGCTTCGGTGCTTGGATCTTCAGCGATCTGAATCGCGGCGAGTACGACTCCATCAACCGCGTTCTTGAATGCTTCCGCTTAGCGATCTACAAGGGTATGTGGATCCAACTCTCCCATCGTAGATGCATCTCCTAGATTGATCTTGGTGAACATAGGAAATTTTTTTGTTTTCCATGCAACGTTCCCCAACAGTGGCATCATGAGCTAGGATCTTGCGTAGATGCTTTCACGAGTAGAACACAAAAGGGTTTGTGGACGTTGATGTTTAGATTGCTTCCCTCCTTAGTCTTTCTTGATTCAGCGGTATTATGGGATGAAGCGGCCCGGACCAACTTTACATGTCCACGTACATGAGACCGGTTCCATCGACAGACATGTGACTTTTGTTGCATAAGATGGCTGGCGGGTGTCTGTCTCTCCTATCTTAGTTGAATCGGAACAGAACAAGGCGGTCCTTGTAGAAGGTTAAATAGCAACTTGAATATCACCGTTGTGGCTTTGCGTAGGTAAGAAGCGTTCTTGCTAGATACCCATAGCAGCCACGTAAAACATGCAACAACAAATTAGAGGACGTCTAACTTGTTTTTGCAGGGTATGTATGTGATATGATATGGCCAATGACATGATGAGATATATTTGATGTATGAGATGATCATGTTGTAATAGTTAATATCGACTTGCATGTCGATGCATACGGCAACCGGCAGGAGCCATAGGGTTGTCTTTAATCTTTGTATGACTTGCGTGTCAATCATTAAGCGCTTTGTAATGCTTCACTTTATCGCTAAACGGTAGCAATAGTAGTAAGAGCATGGTGGGCGCGCGACAACCCCGATGGCGACACGATGATGGAGATCATGATGATGGGGATCATGGTGTGGCGCCGGTGACGATGGAGATCATGCCGGTGCTTTGGAGATGGAGATCAAAAGCACGAGTTGATGGCCATATCATGTCACTTATGATTTGCATGTGATGTTAATCCTTTTATGCATCTTATTTTGCTTAGGACGACGGTAGCATTATAAGATGATCCTTCACTAAAATTTCAAGATAAAATTGTGTTCCCCCCGAGTGTGCGCCGTTGCGAAGGTTCGTCGTTTCGAAGCACCACGTGATGATCGGGTGTGATAGACTCTACGTTCGCATACAACGGGTGCAAGCCAGTTTTGCACATGCAGAACACTCGGGTTAGACTTGACGAGCCTGGCATGTACAGACATGGCCTCGGAACACGGAAGACCGAAAGGTCGAGCATGAGTCATATAGTAGATATGATCAACATGTAGATGTTCACCATTGACACCACCTCATCTCACGTGATGATCGGACTTGGGTTGGTGGATCTGGATCATGTCACGCTCGAATGACCAGAGGGATGTCAATTTGAGTGGGAGTTATAAATAATTTGATTAGGTAGTAACTCACTTATCATGAACAATAGTCTAAAATGTCTTTGCAAATCTTTTGTTGTAGATGGCTCGCGCAGTAGCTCCCCTGTTTAATGCGTTCCTAGAGAAAGCTAAACTGAAAGATGATGGGAGCAACTTTGTGGACTGGCTCCGCAATCTGAGGATCATCCTCACAGCTGCCCAAAAGGTTTATGTCCTAAATGCACCGCTAGGTGACCCCCCCGCTCCTACAGCCTCTGCAGACGTTTTGAACGCCTGGCAGTCGCGTTCGGATGACTACTCAATAGTGCAGTGTGCCATGTTGTACGGGTTGGAAGGAGGACTTCAAAGGCGTTTTGAACGTCATGGTGCATATGAGATGTACCAGGAGTTAAAGTTCATCTTTGAAAAGAATGCTAAGATCGAGAGGTATGAGACCACCGATAAATTCTTTGCTTGCAAGATGGAGGAGAATTCGTCTGTCAGTGAGCACTTACTGAAGATGTCTGGGTACTATACCCGCATAGCTGATCTGGGACTTGTGTTCCCGGATGAGGCTATCATTGACAGAATTCTCCAGTCACTCCCTCCTAGCTACAAGAGCTTCGTGCAGCAGTATAACATGCAAGGGATGAACAAAACCATCGCCGAGCTGTTTTCGATGCTGAAAGTCGCTGAGGCAGACATCCAGAAGGAGTATCAAGTGTTGATGGTCAATAAAACCACCAGTTTCAAGAAGAATGGCAAGGGCAAGAAGGGTAACTCTAAGAAGGGTGGCAAGGCAGTTGCTCATCCAGTGAAGAAACCCAAGGCTGGGCCCAAGCCAGAGACTGAGTGTTTCTATTGCAAGGGGAACGACCACTGGAAGCGGAACTGCCCCAAGTATCTGGCAGACAAGAAGGGGGCCAACAACAACAACAAAGGTATATGTGATATACATGTTATTGATGTGTACCTTACCAACTCTCGTTGTAGTGCCTGGGTATTTGATACCGGTTCGGTTGCTCACATTTGCAACTCTAAACAGGAACTGCGGAATAAAAGGAGGCTGGCGAAGGACGAAGTGACGATGCGCGTGGGAAATGGTTCCAAGGTTGATGTGATCGCCGTCGGCACGCTCGCTCTTCGATTACCATCGGGATTAGTTATGAACCTGAATAATTGTTATTTAGTGCCTGCGTTGAGCATGAACATTATATCTGGATCTTGTTTGATGCGAGACGGTTACTCATTTAAATCGGAGAATAAAGGTTGTTCTATTTATATGGGTAATATCTTTTATGGTCATGCACCCGAAGTAAGGGGTTTATTCTTATTGAATCTCGATAGTGATGTTACACATGTTCATAACATTGATGCCAAAAGATGTAGAGTAGATAATGATAATACCACTTTCTTGTGGCACTGCCGTCTGGGTCATATTGGCGTAAAACGCATGAGGAAGCTCCATGCTGATGGACTTTTGGAGTCTCTTGATTTTGAATCACTTGACACGTGCGAGCCGTGCCTCATGGGCAAGATGACAAGGACCCCGTTTTCAGGGACAATGGAACGGGCAAGTGACTTATTGGAAATCATACATACTGATGTGTGTGGTCCGATGAGTGTCACAGCGCGCGGTGGATATCGTTATTTTCTCACCTTCACTGACGACTTAAGTAGATATGGGTATATTTACTTAATGAAGCATAAGTCTGAAACTTTTGAAAAGTTCAAGCAATTTCAGAGTGAAGTTGAAAATCATCGTAACAAGAAGATCAAGTTCCTACGATCTGATCGAGGGGGAGAATATCTGAGTTATGAGTTTGGCGATCACTTAAGAAAATGTGGAATTGTTTCACAGTTGACGCCACCTGGAACACCACAACGTAATGGTGTGTCCGAACGTCGTAATCGAACCCTATTAGATATGGTGCGTTCTATGATGTCTCTTGCCGATTTGCCACTATCGTTCTGGGGATATGCGTTAGAGACAGCTGCATTCACTTTAAATAGGGCTCCATCCAAGTCCGTTGAGACAACACCGTATGAACTATGGTTTGGTAAGAAACCGAAGTCGTCTTTTCTCAAGGTTTGGGGTTGCGATGCTTATGTCAAAAGGCTTCAGCCAGAAAAGCTCGAACCCAAAGCGGACAAATGTGTCTTCATAGGATACCCAAAAGAGACTGTTGGGTACACCTTCTATCTCAGATCCGAAGGCAAAGTGTTTGTCGCTAAGAACGGGTCCTTTCTCGAGAAAGAGTTTCTCTCGAAAGAATTGAGTGGGAGGAAGGTAGAACTTGATGAGGTCATTGAACCTCTGCTTCAACCAGAGAGTAGCGCAGCACAGAAAGATGTTTTTGTGGAGCCTGCAGAGGTTGAAGAGGAAGCCAATGATGATGATCAAGAAGCTTCTAATCAAGTTACTACCGAACCTCGTAGGTCGACAAGGGTACGCACTGCACCTGAGTGGTATGGTAACCCTGTCTTGGAGGTCATGTTGCTAGACAACGGTGAACCTACGAGCTATGGAGAAGCGATGGTGGGCCCGGATTCCGACAAATGGTTAGAGGCCATGAAATCCGAAATGGGATCCATGTATGAAAACAAAGTATGGACTTTGGAAGTATTACCTGAAGGGCGGAAGGCCATTCAGAATAAATGGATTTTTAAGAGGAAGACGGACGCTGACGGGAATGTCACCGTGTATAAGGCTCGGCTTGTGGCAAAGGGTTTTTCACAAGTTCAAGGAATTGACTACGATGAGACTTTCTCACCCGTAGCGATGCTTAAATCCGTCCGAATCATGTTAGCAATAGCTGCATATTTCGATTATGAAATTTGGCAGATGGATGTCAAAACAGCGTTCCTTAACGGTTTTCTTAAGGAAGAGTTGTATATGATGCAACCGGAAGGTTTTGTCGATCCAGAGAATGCTGACAAAGTGTGCAAGCTCCAGCGTTCCATTTATGGGCTGGTGCAAGCATCTCGGAGTTGGAATCTTCGCTTTGATGAGGTGATCAAAGCGTTTGGGTTTGTACAAGTTTACAATGAAGCTTGTATTTACAAGAAAGTGAGTGGGAGCTCTATAGCGTTTCTAATATTATATGTGGATGACATATTGCTGATTGGAAACAATATAGAATTTTTGGATAGCGTGAAGGGGTATTTGAACAAGAGTTTTTCGATGAAGGATCTCGGTGAAGCTGCTTTCATATTGGGCATCAAGATCTACAGAGATAGATCAAGACGCTTGATAGGACTTTCACAAAGTACATACCTTGATAAAGTTTTGAAGAAGTTCAAAATGGATCAATCCAAGAAGGGGTTCTTGCCGGTATTGCAAGGTACAAAGTTGAGTAAGACTCAATGCCCAGTGACTGCGGAAGATAGAGAAAAGATGAGTGTCGTCCCCTATGCTTCAGCCATAGGCTCTATCATGTATGCAATGCTGTGCACAAGACCAGATGTCAGCCTTGCCATAAGTATGGCCGGAAGGTTTCAAAGTAATCCTGGTATGGATCACTGGACAGCGGTCAAGAATATCCTAAAGTACCTGAAAAGGACTAAGGAGATGTTTCTCGTTTATGGAGGTGATCAAGAGCTCGTCGTAAAGGGTTACGTCGATGCAAGCTTTGACACTGATCCGGATGACTCTAAGTCTCAAACCGGATACGTATATATTCTCAACGGGGCAGCGTGGTAGCCGATTCTACATGCGAAGCGGAGTACATAGCTGCCTCGGAGGCGGCAAAGGAAGGTGTCTGGATGAAGGAGTTCATGACAGATCTTGGAGTAGTGCCTAGTGCACTAAACCCAATGACTCTGTTCTGTGACAACACTGGTGCCATTGCTCTAGCCAAGGAACCAAGGTTTCACAAGAGGACCAGACACATAAAGCGACGCTTCAATTCCATCCGTGATTCGGTCAAGGAGGAGGACATAAGTATTTGCAAAGTACACACGGATTTGAATGTTGCAGATCCGTTGACTAAGCCTCTTCCACGGGCTAAGCATGATCAACACCAAGACTCTATGGGTGTTAGATTCATTACCTTGTAATGCTAGATTATTGACTCTAGTGCAAGTGGGAGACTGTTGGAAATATGCCCTAGAGGCAATAATAAAAGAGTTATTATTATATTTCCTTGTTCATGATAATCGTTTATTATCCATGCTATAACTGTATTGATTGGAAACTCAAATACATGTGTGGATGAATAGACAAACTTTGTGTCCCTAGTGAGCCTCTACAGGACTAGCTCGTTGATCAAAGATGACCGCGGTTTCCAGGTCATAGACATGAGTTGTCATTTGATAACGGGATCACATCATTAGGAGAATGATGTGATGGACGAGACCCAAACGTTAAACATAGCTTTTGATCGTATCAGTTATCGCTATAGTTTTCTGCATGTCAAGTATAAGTTCCTATGACCATGAGATCATGTAACTCACTGACACCGTAGGAGTACTTTGTGTGTGCCAAACGTCACAACGTAACTGGGTGACTATAAAGGTACTCTACAGGTATCTCCGAAGGTGTCTGTTGAGTTGACATGGATCGAGACTGGGATTTGTCACTCCGTGTGACGGAGAGGTATCTCCGGGCCCACTCGGTAATACGTCATCTCAATGAGCTCAAAGTGACTAAGTAGTTGGTCACGGGATTATGTATTACGGTAACGAGTAAAGAGACTTGCCGGTAACGAGATTGAACTAGGTATAGAGATACCGACGATCGAATCTCGGGCAAGTAACATACCGACGAGACAAAGGGAACTGTATACGGGATTGCCTGAATCCTTGACATCGTGGTTCATCCGATGAGATCATCGAGGAACGTGTGGGAACCAATATGGGTATCCAGATCCCGCTATTGGTTATTGACCTGGGAGTGTCTCGGTCATGTCTACATGGTTTCCGAACCCGCAGGGTCTACACACTTAAGGTTCGGTGACGCTAGAGTTGTTAGTGAGAACAGTGCATGGTTACCGAAGGTTGTTCGGAGTCCCGGATGAGATCCCGGACGTGACGAGGGTCTCCGGAATGGTCCGGGGACAAAGATTGATATATAGGATGAAAGGTTTCGGAGTCCGGAAGTGTTCCGGGGAGCATCGGGAAATCGGCGAATGACCGAAAGGGGTTTCGGGGTCCCGGAAGGGGTTTCGGGCCTAATGGGCCACAAAGGGGGGACACAACAGCCCTCATAGGGCTGTGCGCCCCCCCTGGGCCCTCTCCTAGTGCGCATGGGGGGCTGGCCCCTCCTAGGGCTGCCGCACCCCCTGGCTTGGGGGGCAAGGCACCTAGGGGGGGAAACCCTAGGGCCTGGCGCAGCCCTTGGCCGCCGCCCCCCCTCTGCCCTGGCCGCCGGCCCCCCTAGGGGAAACCCTAGGGCGCCCCCCTCCCCTCTATTCCCCCTATATATAGAGAGGTAGAGGGAGGGCAGCGAACACACGTTTGTGCCTCAGTGCTGCCCTCCCTCTCCCATAACATCTTCGTCTTCCCGCGGTGCTTGGTGAAGCCCTGCTGGAATCCTCCACCACCATCACCACCACGCCGTCGTGCTGCCGGTCTCTCCATCAACCTCTCCTCCACCCCTTGCTGGATCAAGAAGGAGGAGACGTCCCCGAGCTGTACGTGTGAAGAACGCGGAGGCACCGTTGCTTCGGTGCTTGGATCTTCAGCGATCTGAATCGCGGCGAGTACGACTCCATCAACCGCGTTCTTGAACGCTTCCGCTTAGCGATCTACAAGGGTATGTGGATCCAACTCTCCCATCGTAGATGCATCTCCTAGATTGATCTTGGTGAACGCAGGAATTTTTTTTGTTTTCCATGCAACGTTCCCCAACAACTTCTTCCGATGTGGAACAAGCTCAAGATGACCTTCCACCACAAGACCACAAGCTAAAGGCCAAGGACAAGCTTCAAGAGGAGATTGATGCATTTATTGAAGCACCTCAAGCCATGGTCAAGTGGGTTCCCAAGGACACATCAAGTTCTACTTCGTCAAGCTCAACTACAACACCAAGGATTCCCATCAAGATGATGTGGATCCCAAAGAAGAAGAACTAGAAGGTTCTTGAGGGTGACTCCGCCAACAAACTTCACTCATATTCATTTTGGCAAGAACTTGTGCAATCAACTTCCACATCATGCACCAGTTCATGGAGTCACAAACCCTCTTGTTGGTAAGTCAAGGGACAAGGTAATCATTGCTTTCATGGACATCATCTTTTGTGAACCTCAATCTATGTCTATGGATATTCTTGTTTGTTCCTTGTGGGACTAACCCATGTAGGTATTGAAAGTGCCCTAATCCAAAGGATAGCTCCCAACTCTTGATGATCTACATCAACATTGAGCATCCACATCTTCAACATCTACATGAAGTCTTCTACGACAACCCAAGGTTAGTTTGACCCTTTAAAAGGGGTTCTCACATCTAGGGGGAGCTTTGCTCTAAAAATTGAGCTAAAGCATCTCCAAATGATGTGAACACATAAATGCTTTATGTAAAAGTGGTAACCCCACTTGTGCTTAAACGATGAGTATGACCTATGATCAAATGTTCTCATTTGGCTCCTAAGTCAATATACTCATATATAGATGACCTAGTCATCGACAAATTGTGTGCTAGTAGCTAGAGTGCTGGTTGTGCATGTTTGACACATATTTCAGTTGCTATCTTATTGTGTGAGCATGTTGAATGCATGATTTTATCCATTCAAGGACATCCATTTGTTGTTTTGATGTTTTGATTTTTCTGGCCAAATGGATGGACAAGAATGCCTAAGCACCTTCCCTAGCTATCTATGCTTTCTTGTCTCAAATTCTATTCATGCTCATATCACAACTTTGAACAAGTCTTTTTCGGACTCTCCGAGTGAGGAGCACTCGGAGCCACCGATCCGTATAAGGCTGACTTCCAAAACCTTCTAAGTCCATTTCGGTCTGACCGGCTTTTCCATCTCGGTCCAACCGAAATGCTTAGACTGATCTAGGTTTCATCTCGGTGAAACCGAGTTCAAAATCTCGGTCTGACCGATATGCGTAACTGCACAACAGTTATACATTTCGGTGACACCGAGTTTTTCAACTCGGTCCCACCGACAGCATGGGGTTATATATACCTGAGGGCTGCGCGCGATTTAATTCTTCAAACCGTTCGCCCCCAAGTCCCCTGCTGCCGTCGCCCTGGTCTACGGATCGTCGCCGTCGTCGCCTGTGCGCCCTCGCCGCAGGTCTCCGCCGCCGTCAACGGTAATCATCTCCGCCGTTGCCGCCGTAGAGGGACTCCACCAAGTTAGGGTGAGTCCCGATCCCTTTCGTGCTCCCCATCCAATTCTTGCACGAATGGCTTGCCTTGAATCTTTCCACGTTTGAGATATTCCCTATACATTAGATCAGATCCTCTAGTTTCGAGCGAAATTCTTAGGTTTAGGTTTCCACGGAACGCATCTCGGTGAAGCCGATTTTGAAACTTGGAATGACCGATTTGGCCTCTGGCCATTGCACTGCATCATTCGGTCTAACCGAGTTGTGCAAATCGGTGTGACCGAAACTTAGTTTCAGTGAAACCCTAAGTTATCGGTAGGACCGAAACCCATTTCGGTCTGACCGAAAGTGGTGTGTAGGCCTCTGTATACACTTCGGTTTCACCGAAACTTAAAATCGGTTTGACCGAAATACATTCTGTGAAAACTCAAAACTAAGTTTTAAACTCATTTTTTTTGCAAAAACCTCTGCAGTTGTGATAACTCTTCTACTCTGCCTATACCTTATCTTTTCACAGGTTGTCAGCCATGTCAGATGTAAGTGACAGCCAGAACAGGTCTGAGTCACCTTTTGCTGAGATTCCAGAGGCAGATACAAGTCCCGAGGCTAGCAGTTCCAGTGATGATGGTGAAAGGAGCACCCCTAGTGGTTTGCCTCCTGCAGCCACCAGAACCAGGAAGAAGAGAACTTCTGATGATGAGGACTCTGACTTTGTTGCTGAGGAAGTTACCTCCAAGCCAAAGAGGAATGTGGTTGCCAAAGAGCACCAAGGGCAGCAGACAAGGAAAGGCACAAGCAAAGTAAAGCAGTCAGCTGTTGCAAAGAAGCTCTACTTGGAAGAGCCAGCTCCAAGCAAGGTGAAGAAGACTTCCAAGAGGAAGAGGGTAGTATATGCTGAACCTCAAGTTGATGCTGCTGAAGAAGAAGAAGAAGATGCACCCCAGCCTCCTCCTCAGAAAGCTAAGTTCATGGGTGATGCTATTCGGGCTGAAGCCTCCTCTAAGCCCAAGAAGCCTGCTCAAGCCAAGGCAGCTCCAGCCAAGCCCAAGAGAACAACCAGGAGCATTCCAGCTTCTGAGAAGAACAAAGGTGAGATGCCACCGTCTGAATCAGATGAAGAGCATGTGTTGCTTAAGCTCCGTCCTAAGTTGCCACTCCACAATGATGCTCATCCTCAAGCTGAGGACATGAAGGCAAGGAAGGATAAAGGTCTCAGGCTATGGAGACAGTCGGATCCATATGCCGTGAGGAGAAGGACTGCTGTGGACCCCAGATTCCACACCAGAGAGCAGCAGGATTTCTATGAGACCGTGCTGATGGATAAGAAGCCCATTGTTGCTGACACCAGGTATGTTGACTGGAAGTACATTGACAGTGAAGAGCATCGAGACTTCTTTCCCCATGTGCATGAGAGCTTTACTGCATGTGGAGTTGCTGATTTTGTGGGTCAAGAGCTGACAGCTTGGAATGACGAGATGATCATGCAGTTCTACGCCACAGCCCACTTCTATCCTGATGGCAAGATCACCTGGATGACTGAAGGTCAAAGGTTTTCTTCGTCTGTTGAAGAATGGGCAGAACTTCTGAATGCTCCAGTGCAGAGAGAGGACGACATTGATGTCTATGGGATTCCTAAGAAGAGTCATGATTCCATGAAGAACATGTACAAGGAGATCCCCGCTGCTGACTTGGAAGGGTGGAAGCTTGGCTCAGTGTACTATCTCCAGGCAGGTCTGACCACCACTAACACTATTCTGAGGCATACATTGATGCCTAAGTCTGGAGACCACCGCATGATTCGAGGCTATTCTATCAACATGCTACACATTCTCGATGAGAAGGCACCTTTCAAGGTGATGGACTTAATGGTAGAGACCATTAAGAGGACTGCAGCTGACCAGAAGAGGTCGTGTGGGTTTGCACCGCAGATTCAGATGCTCATCAATGCCAAGTTTGGCACGGGCAAATTCATGTTGGATAGGAAGCACCTGCCACTGCAGCCAGAGCATGAGGACAATGTAGTTGTGATCGATGAGGAGGATCCAACCTCAGTTGAAGGACAGGCCAAAATCAAAGCTGCGAAGAAAGCTAAAGCTGACAAAGAGGCAGCAGCAGCAGCAGCAGCTAAGCCAAAGAGCTTTGGAGAACAAATTCTTGAAGCTACCCAGAGGATTGAACAACGCCTGGCCAGCATTGAGCAATCTCAGGAAAGCCTAGAGAGGATTGTTGAGGACAAGATCCACGCTCTGGACGTGAAGCTGACAGAGATTCAGGTGTCCGTCAACAAGCTTGAGGCAGACATGGAGGAAACAAGGCAGGAGAGAGCAGAACTCATGCAGGATGATCTAGTCCAGGACTCTCATCGCCAGACTGCTCAGGTTCCCAGAGGATCCAGATCTGCAGCTATCCCAGTGACTGACTCCAGGGCTACCACTTCAGCACCAGCCACAGCTCCAGCAGTTACTCCAGCTTCAGCATCCACTCCTCCAGCGCAGACATCAGCAGAAGTCTTCGCCGATGCAGTCATCTCTACACCGACATCTACCCAGACGGGAGCTGCCAGCAGAGCCCGCAGTGACACTTAGCTCTATACCTTTTTCGAACTTTTTGGTAACTTGTTGCCAAAGGGGGAGAAATTGTATAGATCATAGGGCTTCGAGAGAGAGAGTGCTCTTTCGTTCTTTTGCCGGTTTCTTTGAGATACATTGGTTTCTTTTGGTCTTTCGAAACTTTAAGTGTGCTTGCTACTACGTTTGATGCTACCTTAATGAGTGCTTGGTCATACTATGCTTTAATGTGTGCTTAATGCTTATCATATGCTATTCCTTATTGTATGGCTATTTCCTCTTGTCTTGGTGATTGAGTGCATGTTATTCATTCTTATCATTTTGTGCGCTCCACCAAGATGTATGTGACATGGAAGAGTGACCCATAATCCTAATCGATTGTGCATTTGCATTCAAACGCAAATTTTAAATAATGCACAAATTTAGGGGGAGCTCTTGTTTATCAGATACTTCTCAAAGCGACGATATTATTCATTGATTATATCCTTTGTCGAAGCTTTGATCTATATGTTGTCATCAATTACCAAAAAGGGGGAGATTGAAAGTGCAACTAATCCCCGGGTGGTTTTGGTAATTAATAACAACATATATATCATTGAACTAATATTTACTTGAGAATCATTTCAGAGAAGTTCGATGATATGGGTATGGAAATGTCTGAAGAAGTGGACCCCTCAAAATGCTAAGACAAGCATTGGCAAAAGCTCAAGACTCTATTTTTGGTTTAGTGATCAAAGATCACATTGAGTCCATAGGAAAAGCCAATACTATTAAAAGGGGATGAGGTTGTGTTAATGATCTGGTTGCTCAAGTGCTTGATGATCTAGCTCCCTCAACTATCAGCACCTTTCACTACTTAACACACTCATAAGTAATCTCGGACAAACCGATTCTGCAAACTCAGTCCCACCGAGATGAACCACCTCAGTTATTCTTCCAAACCCTAATTTCTCGGTCCATCCGATTTTGAGTTTCGGTCTCACCGAAACTGGACTGTCAACCTTCTGTAACCAATTGACATCACTTCGGAATATCCGAGTTGTTAATTTCGGTCCCACCGAGATGGCAAGCTCCAACCTTTGACTCACTTCGGACACACCGAGATGGTATTTTCGGTCCCACCGAAAATCCCAACGTTCACTATATTTGAACTTTCGGTCTGACCGAGTTTTCACTTCGGTCTCACCGAGATTGCTCAAATATGTGTGTAACAGTTGGATTTTGTGTGGAGGCTATATATACCCCTCCACCCCCTCTTCATTCGTGGAGAGAGCCATCAGAAAGTCTACCACTCCTACCATACACTTTCTGAGAAGAGAACCACCTACCCTTGTGTTGAGATCAAGCCATTCCATTCCTACCATATGAAACTTGATTTCTAGCCTTCCCAAGTTGCTTTCCACTCAATCCTTTCTTCCACCACAGCCATATCAGTGAGGAGAGTTGAGTGTTGGGGAGATTATCATTTGAAGCACAAGAGCAAGGAGTTCATCATCATCAACCAAATCTATTACCTTTTGGAGGGTGGTGCTCCTAGATTGGTTAGGTGTCGCTTGGGAGCCTCCGTCTTTGAGATGTGGAGTTGAACCAAGAAGTTTGTAAGGGCAAGGAGATCGCCTACTTCGTGAAGATCTACCCCGAGTAAGGCTAGTCCTCCGTGGGCGTAGGCCATGATGGAATAGACAAGGTTGCTTCTTCGTGGACCCTTCGTGGGTGGAGCCCTCCGTGGACTCGCGCAGCCGTTACCCTCCGTGGGTTGAAGTCTCCATCAACGTGGATGTACGATAGCACCACCTATCGGAACCACGACAAAAATCTTCGTTTCACCAAACTGCGTTTGATCTTCTCCACCTCTCTTTACTACATGTGCAATTTACTTTCCGCTGCTTATACTCTAGAATTGCATCTGTAGGGTGATTCTTGAATTGATCTTAATTGTGAAACTGCCAAAAACATTGCATGATCAAAAGGCAGATTTTTTATATTGTCAAGTAGTCTAATCACCCCCCTCTAGACATACTTTCGATCCTATGAAGACACATTTCTCCGACTTGGGTTCGAGCTTACCAGGTTGAAGCTTTTTCACATAAGCATCGCAACCCCAAACTTTAAGAAACAACAACTTTGGTTTCTTGCCAAACCACAGTTCATAAGGAGTCGTCTCAACGGATTTAGATGGTGCCCTTATTTAACGTCAATGCAACTGTCTCTAATGCATAACCCAAAACGATAGTGGTAAATCGGTAAGAGACAACATAGATCGCATCATATCTAATAAAGTACGGTTACGACGTTCGGACACACCATTACGCTGTGGTGTTCCGGGTGGCATGAGCTGTGAAACTATTCCACATTATTTTAAATGAAGACCAAACCCGTAACTCAAATATTCGCCTTCGCGATCAGATCGTAGAAACTTAATTTTCTTGTTACGATGATTCTCTACTTCAATCTGAATTTATTTGAACTTTTCAAATGTTTCAGACTTGTGCTTCATCAAGTAGACATACCCATATCTTCTCAAATCATAAGTGAAGGTCAGAAAATAACGATACCCGCCGTGAGCCTCAACACTCATTGGTCCACATATATCAGTATGTATGATTTCCAACAAATTAGTTGCTCGCTCCATTGTTCTGGAGAACGGAGTTTTAGTCATCTTGCCCATGACGCATGGTTCGCAAGCACCAACTTATTCATAATCAATTGATTCCAAAAGCCCATCAGCATGGAGTTTCTTCATGCGCTTTACACCAGTATGACCTAAACGGCAGTGCCACAAATAAGTTGCACTATCATTATCAACTTTGCATCTTTTGGCTTCAATATTATGAATATGTGTATTACTATGATCGAGACCCAACAGACTATTTTCATTGGGTGTATGACCATCAAAGGTTTTATTCATGTAAACAAAATAATAATTATTCTATGACTTTAAATGAATAACCGTATTGCAACAAACATGATCAAATCATATTCATGCTCAACGCAAATGCGAAATAACATTTATTTAGGTTCTACACTAATCCGGAAATTATAGGGAGTGTGCGATGATGATCATATCAATCTTGGAACCACTTCCAACACACATCGTCACTTCACCTTTAACTAGTCTCTTGTTCATTCTGCAACTCTCGTTTCGAGTTACTAATTTTAGCAACTGAACCGGTATCAGATACCCAGGGGTTGCTATGAACACTAGTATAGTACACATCAATAATATGTATATCAAATATACCTTTGTTCACTTTGCCATCCTTCTTATCCACCAAGTATCTAGGGCAGTTCCACTTCCAGTGACCATTTCCTTTGCAGTAGAAGCACTTAGTTTTAGGCTTGAGTTTAGCTTTGGGTTTCTTCACGGGAGTGACAACTTGCTTGTCATTCTTCTTGAAGTTCCCCTTCTATTCCTTTGCCCTTTACTTGAAACAAGTGGTCTTGTTAACCATCAACACTTGATGCTCTTTCTTGATATCTACCTTCACCGATTTCAGCATCGCGAAGAGCTCGGTAATTACTTTCGTCATCCCTTGCATATTATAGTTCATCACGAAGTTCTACTAACTTGGTGATAGTGACTAGAGAACTTTGTCAATTACTATCTTATCTGGAAGATTAACTCCCACTTGATTCAAGCAATTGTAGTACCCAGAAAATTTGAGCACATGCTCACTGGTTGAGCTATTCTCCTCCAGCTTGTAGGCAAAGTACCGTCAGAGGTCTCATACCTCTCGACACGGGCATGAGTATGAAATACTAATTTCAACTCTTGGAACATCTTATATGCTCCGTGGCGTTCAAAACGTTTTTGAGGTCCCGGTTCTAAGCCGTAAAGCATGGTAGACTAAACTATTAACTAGACATCATATTGAGCTTTGCCAAACGTTCATAACGTTTGCATCTGCTCCTGCAATAGATTTGTCACCTAGCGGTGCATCAAGGACATAATACTTTTGTGCAGCAATGAGGATAATCGTCAGATCACGGACCTAGTCCGCATCATTGCTACTAACATCTTTCTACTTAGTTTTCTCTAGGAACATATCAAAAAACATAGGGGAGCTATAACACGAGCTATTGATCTACAACATAATTTGCAAATACTATCAAGACTAAGTTCATGATAAATTAAAGTTCAATTAATCATATTATTTAAGAACTCCCACTTAGATAGACATCCCTCTAGTCATATAAATGATCACGTGATCCAAATCAACTAAACCATGTCCGATCATCACGTGAGATGGAGTAGTTTTCAATGGTGAACATCTTATGTTGATGCTTTCTACTATATGATTCACGCTCGACCTTTCGGTCTCCAGTGTTCCGAGGCCATATCTGCATATGCTAGGCTCGTCAAGTTTAACCCGAGTATTCTGCGCGTGCAAAACTGTCTTACACCCGTTGTATTTGAACATAGAGCTTATCACACCCGATCATCACGTGGTGTCTCGGCACGACGAACTTTCGCAATGGTGCATACTCAGGGAGAACACTTGTACGTTGAAATTTTGTAAGGGATCATCTTATAATGCTACCACCGTACTAAGCAAAAAAACAGCATAATAAGATAAACATCACATGCAATCAAAATATGTGACATGATATGGCCATCATCATGTTGTGCTTTTGATCTCCATCTCCAAGGCACCGTCATGATCACCATCGTCACCGGCGCGACACCTTGATCTCCATCGTAGCATCGTTGTCATCTCGCCAACTATTGCTTTCACGACTATCGCTACCGCTTAGTGATAAAGTAAAGCAATTACATGGCGACTGTATTTCCTACAATAAAGCGACAACCATATGGCTCCTGCCAGTTGTCGATAACTTTACAAAACATGATCATCTCATACAATAACGTATAACTCATCATGTCTTCACCATATCACATCACAACATGCCCTGCAAAAACAAATTAGATGTCCTCTACTTTGTTGTTGCAAGTTTTACGTGGCTGCTACGGGCTTAGCAAGAAACGTTCTTACCTACACATACAAAACCACAACGATTTTTCGTCAAGTATGTGTTGTTCTAACCTTCACAGCGACCGGGTGTAGCCACATTCGATTCAACTAAAGTGAGAGACACAGACACCCACCAGTCACCTTTAAGCAACGAGTGCTCTTAACGGTGAAATCAGTCTCGCGTAAGCGTACGCGTAATGTCGGTCCGGGCCGCTTCATATCACAATACCGCCGAATCAAAGTATACATGCTGGTAAGCAGTATGACTATTATCGCCCACAACTCATTGTGTTCTACTCGTGCATATCATCTACGCATAGACCTAGCTCATGATGCCACTGTAGGAGAACGTAGTATTTCAAAAAAAATCCTACGATCACGCAAGATCTATCTACTAGATGCATAGCAACGAGAGGGGAGAGTGTGTCTACGTTCCCTCGTAAACCGAAAGCGGAAGCATTTAGTGACGCGGTTGATGTAGTCAAACGTCTTCGCGATCCAACCGATCAAGCACCGAACGTACGGCACCTCTGCGTTCAGCACGCGTTCAGCTCGATGACGTCCCACGAGCTCTTAATCCAGTTGAGCTTCACGAGAGAGTTTTGTCAGCACGACACCGTGGTGATGGAGATGATGAAGCTACCGGCGCAGGGCTTCGCCTAAGCACTGCAATGGTCCGACCGAGGTGTGTTTCTGTGGAGGGGGGTACCGCACACGGCTAAAAGATCAATGATTAACTTGTCCCTATGGGGTGCCCCCCACCCCCGTATATAAAGGAGTGGAGGAGGGGGAGAGGCCGGCCCTCTATGGCGCGCCTAAGAGGAGTCCTACTCCCACCGGTAGTAGGATTCCCCCCCTTCCCTAGTTGGAGTAGGAGAGGAAGGGAAGGAGGAGTAGCAGAGAAGGAAAGGGGGCGCCCTTCCCCCAACCCTATTCCAATTCGGCCTCCTTCCCAAGGGGGGGGGGGGCACCAGCCCCTTGTGGGCTGGTGTGCTTCCTTCTTATGGCCCATAAGGCCCATAACTTCTCCC
>LR738712.1:518923775-518997640 GCA_902687465.1 Secale cereale
GGGGGGGGGTCCGGTAACCTCCCGGTACTCCGGAAAAATGCCCGAGCCACTCGGAACCTTTTCGATGTCTGAATATAGTCTTCCAATATATCGATCTTTACATCTCGGAAATTCCGAGACTCCTCTTCATGTCCGTGTTCTCATCCGGGAATCCAAACTACCTTCGATACATCAAAACTCATAAACTCATAATACTAATCATCATCAAACGTTAAGCGTGCGGACCCTACTGGTTCGAGAAGTATGTAGACATGACCGAGACTCATCTTCGGTCAATAACCAATAGTGGAACCTGGATTCTCATATTGGCTCCTACATATTCTACGAAGATCTTTATTGGTCAAACCGCATAACAACATACGTTGTTCCCTTTGTCATCGGTATGTTACTTGCCCGAGATTCGATCGTCGGTATCTCAATACCTAGTTCAATCTCGTTACCTGCAAGTCTCTTTACTCGTTCCGTAATACATCATCTCGTGACTAACTCATTAGTAATTTTCTTGCAAGGCTTATTATGATGTGTATTACCGAGAGGGCCCAGAGATACCTCTCCGACACTCGGAGTGACAAATCCTATTCTTGATTTATGCCAACACCACGAACACCTTCGGAGACACCTGTAGAGCATCTTTATAATCACCCAGTTACGTTGTGACGTTTGATAGCACACAAGGTGTTCCTTCGGTATTCGTGAGTTGCATAATCTCATAGTCATAGGAACATGTATAAGTCATGAAGAAAGCAATAGCAGTAAAACTAAACGATCATAGTGCTAAGCTAACGGATGGGTCTTGTCCATCACATCATTCTCCTAATGATGTGATCCCGTTGATCAAATGACAACTCATGTCTATGGCTAGGAAACATACCCATCTTTGATCAATGAGCTAGTCTAGTAGAGGCATACTAGGGACACTCTGTTTTGTCTATGTATTCACACATGTACTAAGTTTCCGGTTAATACAATTCTAGCATGAATAATAAACATTTATCATGATATAAGGAAATACAAATAAAAACTTTATTATTGCTTCTAGGGCATATTTCCTTCACTTTCCAACCTACCCATGCACATTGGTATAACATTCTAACAACCTGAATGTGTCCAAGACAACCCCGGAGCATGACTTCGACCACCTCGATGCACTTCAACTGCTATTATCTCCATTCCAGTGAGTTAAGGATGAGGTCAAGCCTCTAACCTTGTCCAATCGCTCAACTATGACATTGCACATCATGTTGACCCATTAACATGACCATAGGACAATGACATCACTAAGTCTAGTGAAACCTAGACACTTCCTATGTTGAACGAAACTCTAGCAAGGAATTCTCGCAAACGTTGGTGAGCCCTCACACCGCTGTCACCATCGTGTCACCTCACTCTTGCAGGTATAATGCATGCAGCTCTGGCCCCTCTATTGCACCATAGTTGTGCTCCACCTTAGTTGATGTCATCTCCGTGGAGAAACTCCATCTGGCCAAATCCTAGAGCCAACATGGCCACATCAGGGCATCCATCAAACCAGATCGCACACCTACATTTTAATTCAATTGAACTGGTACATTTAATTTAGAGCCGTCCATTGCCAATCGATCTGATGAAATAGATTGATCACCATTCTGATTTTTTTGAACTAAATGAAAACACTATTAATTATTTCCTTTTGTAGAAAAGACCCTGCAACTTAAAACCGTCATAACTTTTTATATGTAAGTCCATGTTAGGTTATTATTTTTCATATTTACCCTCATTAGATGCACTATTCAATGGTACCAATTCAAATTTGAGTGGAACTTTTTTGTAAAATGGTCCTTTAGATGTTAATTTTCATAGTCCAACATTTAAATTTAAACCTAAAAACTTCAGATTCATAGCAGAAACTACTGCCATGACAGTCATTCTGGCTCAGTTTTCACTAGCATCGCAAGCTTTCATGAATCCTCCCATGGCAGCCGTTTCCTTCTCTCATGGAAGAGGTGTTGGTGCAATATATATCTACCCACCGTACATTTTGGAGATTGTTGACTGAAACATGTATGGACTGATTTGTTTGCTAGTGCATACAGAGAGAAAAATTCCATACATAACCGAAGAGAATGCTATCTCCGGTGCTGAGTTTGAGGAACTACACCGAAGCATATCTGCGTAGCAGAGAATAATGAGCTATATCTATTGAAGACATATAGTCGAGGAGATTTACAAGAAGAAATCGACCCCTCGAAAGCTTACTGCTGAAGAGAAGCATTTGACTCGGTACAGTCGTCCAAAGAAATTGACCGTAGTGATGGAAGTCGAAGAGAAAGTGAAGATGTAGTATTCATTTCATTGTTCTTCTTTCATTCTTTTGAGTCATAGGACCTCCGTACTATTGAGAGGGGTATAGATTCTTGATGCTTAGATCAAATGTGATGCTTAGCCAAAACCTATGAAACCTACGAGCGAAATCTCTTTATGTTCCGAGGAAATACTTGCCAACAAGAGACTGTGATCTTCTTCGATGCAAGAGATTTGCCTCAGACTGAGGAGTTAGCATTTCGTGCCTCACACGAAATGTTACGGTTGTGATCAAATTCCGACCATTGGAATCGTGTCGTTCGGCCATTGGTTGAACTCGATGTCTAATTTGGTCATTTCCCATCAGGGAAGGATGCGGCTATAAATAGCCACCCTGCTCCAACTTTGATGGTTGGATGCTCCGCTTGAGATTTCTGATAAGATTGATTTGAGCAACCCCTCTCCGAGTAATTTGAGTTTAAGATCCACTGAGAGAGAAATCAAGAGCCCAAACTTAGACAAATGGTTTAGCATCACAATAGTTCTGAGTGAGAGTTCTTGTACCTATTACTCTTGAGAGCTACGCACTCTCTAGACGGATAGGCTTGGCTTCGAGTGTTGAATAGTTGTTGTCTTCACCGAGCCAGATTTTCAACAACCAAGAGTATTGTGGTTTGCGTTGATTGACCGAAGGTTTGGAGATCACCGACAAGGATCTACCACGAGTGAAATCAACTTGAGTCTGATCAGCTATGCGTTGAAGGAGAATAGGGTGAAGAGAGTTTATCTTTTGTGTTAAGCCACAACCCCTCCAACCAGACGTAGCCCTTTGGCAGAAGGGTGAACTGGTCTACCAAATCTCTCTGTCGCCATCGAGCACCACCGGTCCCTTTCACCTCCCTGTATTTCGTTCGGGAATGAATACATGTGCTCTGTGATGATAGTTTCATTGATCTTCTACATTGTTGCTTTTTATTCGCTTCTCTATGTTTTAGTTTTACCATTCTCCCTCTATTGTCCGTATATCCATCCCTCGGCTAGTTGTGTAGTCGCTATGAGTTGATGTTTATCTCTGTAATTGTTCTTCGTCTCAGTTATTGCTCTTTGTTCAGCTCTAGTTCTTAGTCATGTTTGTTTACGTGTTAGCATTTTTTTACTATCCTCATCGTCAAGCCCGTCATTTATTATGCCAGGTCAATTATAGCATCTTACCTTGAAGTATTTGTTTCTCAGTAGCCTTCCCATTTGTGTGTTCTTCTTCCGTATCGTTTACTCCGCTGTAGTGTTTGGGATCAGTTCAAAACTTTCGAAAGAAATTTTGAATCTCCCATTCAACCCCCCCTCTGGTCGATATACTCCCAGTCCTAACAATTGGTATCAGAGTAGGTTCTCCCTGTCCCTGTTTATTAAAGTTCTACCATCCTTGGAGTTTTGAGTATGTAATTTGCATGTAGATCCTTGCACTCTGGAAGATTTCCTATCTTTGATGGAAATGACTATCTATACTAGAAGGAATGAATGAGAATCAGAATTCAAGCCGTCAACTATGATATGTGGGAACTTGTGGAAGATGGCTACACCATTCAGCAGGCGAACAATCTGACTCCCGATGACAAAGCAAATTTGTAGTTTTATGCTCAAGCTAAAGATATCATCTGTGGTTATCTATAAAAAGATATATTCTTTTGATTCCATAGGTTGACACAGCTAAGCAAATTTGGGATGCTATCAACAGTGCCCATGAAGATAACTAGTTGCGAGATCAGATCCTCACATTCAAATGTTTCGTGTTATGTTCACTAGATTCATAAGTCTTCATCACGAAAGTATTATGGAACTCACTAATCGATTGACAAACACAGTCAAAAGACTACATCAGCGAGGGATACCTAATATCACTCATAGAGATGTAGTGAACAAGCTTCTGAGCGTGCTTGATGAATCTTTCGATACAATTGTAGTTGAAATCAAACAAAGACCAAATTATGAAGAGCTTTACTATGTGGAGGTCATGACACTGATGTCTATTCAAGAAGAAAAGATGGAACTCGAAAATGTAGATAAAGAATCCTCTTTGGAAAGTGAAGGACAAATTCTCTCACACTATGGCAGTTCCGAAGAAGAAGAAGAAGAAGAAGATGTCAAGAATCAACACACCATCAAAAGAGAGCTTGAAATGCTCACACAAAGGCTAAGTGATTTCAAAAGACAGAACTTACATATGGTGAGTAATGTGAAGATGATATGCCTGAATCATCAAGAATTTTGCCTCCAAAAGAAATGAAGTGCTTCAAGTGCAAACAGTTCGGACATATGATTGCTGATTGTCCTTGCTGGGAAGGAAAACCTAGCAACTGATGGAAACATCTTCATTGCAGTGGATTCACTCGAACCAATCGTCACACTAAGCTCACAAAGTGAAATGAGTTACCCTCATCTTCTTCAACGAGACCAGTCAGTGACATGAATGCAAGAGCAGTCATTGAATCAAACATGAAAAAGATATCCCAACTTAATAGAGCTTGTGCCGATCTAATTTTGGACTCCGAAGAATAAGCCATTGACTTTGAATCAAACGATGAAGAATTCTACAAAAAGATTGGAAGAAGCAATGCTTATGTTGCCATTGAATCACTGGAAGATTTCAGCGAATCAGATACTGACAATGACACAAGTGATGATGAACAAGTCGCTTTCTGTCTCATGACAAAATCTTCAGAGGATCAGGTATCCACGAAATATCAAAGATCTGTGAATGAATACTCACCTGATTATATTTCCTATGCCAAGCTGATTAAGATCATCAAATCCCAAAATGATGAACTTGAAATGCTTGAGAGAAATCTCAGGAAAACTGAAGGATTGTTGGTCGAAGAGATGGAGAAAAATAAAAAGTTGATTAAAGAGCAAGATATTGTTTCATCAACTATTGATGATATCACAATTCGATATGATTCGCTTTCAGGTGACTATGAGAGTTTATCAAACGAACTCCTTAACAGGAATCAAGAACCCGTGTCACTAAAAGAATCTCATAACGAACTAGTGTGGAGAAAGCTTCTCTCTTCGTCGAGCAATCTGTTCGATTTCCTGATGATTTTATACCTCCTTGTTCGAAATGCCTTGAATGTATCAATGTAGATTCTCATGCTGAGACCTCTAATTCAGTCTCAAAGTACTCTGCTACTACTGAAACCTGTTCTACTGACCCCTTTTGAGGATTTTGCTGCTATCTCTGAAGAAAATTGCAGGTTGAAGGGCTTACTTGAGACTGGGATGCTAAGGAGCCTAAAAGGGCATCAAACCTTGTGTGACATACTCAAGAAGTCGATTCTTCAGAAAAATCCTAGAAGGAAGGACTGAGTTTCGAGAAGAAACTCAATGTAGATGGTTCCTATTGGACTCTAGAGCAATATCCTCGAATGACCTGGATTCGTGCCAAGAGTAAAGCCCTCGAACCTGAGACTCTATCTGGTTATTACGTACCCATTCCCGTTGAATCTGACAAGTCGGTTGACTCAAATAATAAATTCTTCAAACAATAGAATGGATTTTTTTTGCTCAATATGTTAGAACTAACTGCAGGTCAAGCTCACCTAAAAGGCAAATATATGTGAAGAAGTGTATGATTGAAAACTTACATGTCACTGCTAACATAAATGTGCAAGATAAGAACCGAAGTGTAAGTAGATATCATTTGCAAAATCCCTCAGGATTTCTGTCGAATGATTATCATCCTAACCTGAGTCAGAAGGAGTATATGCGTACCTTTTCATATCATTATACTCATGTCTCTGGAAACTACTTCAATGCCTACACTTACAATTATTCTCAGGAATCACAGGTGTCTCACTGGCCTCACCGAAGGAATACATCTACCAAGATCAAGCAAATGAGATCTCACCTCCTACGCAAGTGTGGGTTATGAAGAAAAACTAATCTCGTTTACAGGAAACTCTCCCATGGACATCACTTGTTTATCTCAAGCCCTGAGATTAAATATTATTGGTGCATTTCCCTCTGACTCTGTATTCAATGTTTTTGTGCTTTCATCTGGTTGTTTTTTATTGTCTTAAGTTTTTTCTGTGCTTTTGTGTCGCAAACGTGCAACTTGATCTGAAGATGATTTCACTCTGAAGTCCTTGCTCGCGAATGAAATCAAATTCGAAGTTTTTCTTCTGTTTTAGCGCTTGCACTTCCTCAAACCTTTCGGCTTTCAGTTCAGTTACCAATATTTTCGCAGGAAACTATTGACACATGCCCACGATCTCACAATCACAGTCCAGTCCGTTGAATGCGGAATGTCCTGGATTTTTTGGCTCTCGATCTCGGAGAGGGCAGTTTTCCCCTCAGGCTATATAAACCCCTTCTCCAGGTCTCTTCTAACTTTTCTCCTTTCCCTTTCGGCCTCAAACCTCTCTCGTTATCCGTCCAATACCAAGCTCGAAGCAGCGTCGACGAAGTGCCTCGCCGTGCAACTCCGGCGAAGCTCCGTTGCCGTTGGTCGCACCACATCAGTAACTCTCCTCCACCACCCTGTTGTAGGTTATCTATACTGCCAAGTTAGGGTGTGCAGATCCAGTTCTTGGCCTATCCCTCTTCTTTTCTAGGGCAGTTCTTCCTGACGCCATTTATCGTGACTTATCTTCTTGCGGTAGGTCTTTAGGACTCACTAAGTCTTTGCTTGTGCGGTTTGTAGTTGATCCTCGCACCAGTTTCTTTGGATCTAGGGTTCATCGTATATACTTTGAAAGATTAGAGGAGTTGTTACTATGTCATTATGCTCATTTCAATTATCTCGAAGATATCTTGTTAAGTATATGCCATGTATCTCTTGCTTCTTCCGAAAATTTATCTACCTTGAGTTTAAAATTCTTCTGTGCATGTTTCTGACTTTTCTCCTGTATGCAGTTTCGAATTTGTGTTCTCTCTCAGGAGTGGTCATGGCAAAAAGTTTGGATGGGCATTCTGGGTCAGGTGAAGATACCCCTCAGCAACCACAAGTGGATGTAGAAGCCAAAGTGACGAAGATAAAATCGACAAAGCCACCAAAAGTGCCGAAGAAAAACATAGAATCAGAATCTGTTAAAGAAGATGATGATATTCCCTCAACTCACAGTCAGTAAGAGGACGAGCTTGTCACTGGCTCCAAAATCCTGTTCTCAGATGCTGAATCATACAAGACTCCTCCTGGTGTGGAAACTGCAACTGAAAGGGATAAAATATTATAGAAGATTCATTGACATTGGGCGAAGAAATGGTTCAACTATGAGAACATCCGAAGAAAATATCAGATCCTGTTTGCCTTCAATCCACCAGGGAATGATTGCATTGCAGAAGGCTGTCTAGGCCAGGATGATGTAAAAGCTAGGCCAGCTCCTCCTCCAAATGCCCATGTTGATTCTTTGACAACTGTCGCTGATTTCCCAGAGGAAGTGGAAAAGAGGGCAAAGGCCAAGGCTAAGCGTGATGCAAAAGCCTCGAAGAAAAATCAGGTGGAACAACGGAATGTTGCACTAACTCAACAAGATGTTCAAGAAAAGAAGGAAATGGCATGTGCCCAAAAAGAAAAGAAGAAGAGGAAATATGTTTCTCCTCGTGCCTCGAAGAAAAATTTTGTTGCCAGGAAATCAAGAAAGGCTGCATCTGCCTCAACTGGTGATTCCTCCGATGATGATGCTGGTGAAGAAATTCCCATGTACGACCAAAAGGTCTGCTTGATAAGCCATATCAAACTCTGTCTCCAGCAATGGCTTCGCCACCATTGAGGTCTTCGCCAAGGCTGGCTCCTGTCCCTTCAGATAAACCTTCAGGTTCTGCTGCCCCTGTGGCAAAGAGAAAGTTGATGACTGATGAAGTTACTACTGGTCCTGCCAAGAAGGCAAAGAATTTTTTCCCATCTCCATAGAAAAATATGATTTTGATTTCATGTTCGACATCATTGAAGGTGCTTCATATGATGCTAATCCTTCTGAACTGAGCAATCTAGGTCTACCTGATGACGTTACCAAGCTGGTTGCAAAGCATTTTGCCACGCTGAAATAAATTACCACAGAACTGAACTAGGCTATTCAGGACAAGAAATTGCTTGAGAAGATTAGAAATGAAGCTCCCTTAGAGTGTGAAAGAAAAGATGCAAACAAGAGAATTCTCGAGATCACCAAAGCTCTTACTGTTATGAGGAATAACAAGATAGAATGGCACTACAAGCTGAGAACAGATGTGTATAAACTTTGTGATCGAAGAAATGGAGAGTTTAAGTGTCAGGCAGATCTTGCTTGACATCGAGAAAAAGAAAAAAAGCATAAGAAAGGTCAGGCCGGAGCCAGTTAGTTGAGGGCCTCTAAGGATCAGCGTATCCAATATGTGTCAACTGAGGTACCCGTCGACGCAGGTGTTCCACCGCAATAGATACCACCATCTCCTCCACGTGAAGAAGAAACCAGATAGCTTGTTGAGCCAGTAGTCATGTCCTCGACCGCTCATCAAGAACAAGATGTGGTGAATATCTTTCTGAATGAAAATGATGGTGAAGGTTAAGTGCCTGAGCAAAATGTACCTGAAGAAAGAATGGACAAAGAGATTGAGATGGAAAGGGAAGATTCATCGCCTTTGAATAAGTTACAAGCGGAGCCCTCCGAATCCATCAAGGAGGGTGAGAAGGTTGAGGGGGAGCAAGTTGTTGCCCAAGGAAATACCACCCGGTCTCCTAATCCGGTGCCCCTATCCAGATGTGGGTCGACCCTTCTACTGGTTCATGGCTTCACAACTAGAACATGAAGAGAAGAAATTGTAAGAGCCCATGGCTCCCGAAGAGAAAGAACCTACGGTTATACTACCAGTGTTTCCCTAGCAGACTGAAGGAGAACGTAATGTGTCTCAAGAGTGTGAAGAAGTTGTCATTCCACCCCCAATCGGGAAATCTTCGAAGGAAAAGGCCCTAGTGTCTGAGATTCAAGTTGTTGCTGAAGGAGTACCAGCGAATGAAATTGTGAATCAAGAGGTAGTCACCGCTGATGGAGTTCCAGCGAAGATAATTGAAGGCCGGTCCAGTGCTGCCATGCAAATTGATTCAATGAAAGTTGATGTGCCCCCTGCTCCAGTAAAGCCAATTGATGAGAATGTGTTAGCCTCTGAAGATGTTCAGCCGATGGAAATTAGCGAGGAAGAACGTCGGAAAAATCCTCAGGAATCATTTCCTCTATTTCCAGCTGAGTATGGCCCCAAGGGTCCCGCATTCAATGAACAACTTCATTCTGTGAAGCTTGCTTTCTTTGGAGTCAGCCCTTATGATGGAGAAAGGATATCATTGTCTCCGAGGTTTTGGATCGAAGAACAAGCAGTATATTATGCTCGAATCTTATATTTGGCAAGCAAAGGATTTTCAATCATAAGATATTAAACTTTGCCAAGCTCGAAGAAATGCCTTGCTTCCACTCTGCTATCAAGCACATAGAACATGCTCTTCTGCAGGGTTTCATGCGTTTCAATCATGGCTAGAACAAGGGAATCATTCTTCAATTCTATGCCACCTTATACATATCAGGAGTACTGGAAAACATCTCCACCTGGACACTTGAATGGATGACTGACAGCGAGAGAATCAAATGCTCGGCATATCATTTTCTGTCACTGATAAATATTCCGCAATGTGAGTTTCCAAAGGATTGTGAATCAAGGTTGCATTTCTGGGATGTGCCCGAAGAACAACTCCACGTCCTGATGGATCCCACCATGGTAAGCGACGAATGCATTGATGTTGATCCGAGGAAGTTGGCTTACGATAACAAAGTTCTATTTCACATTCTGTGCAATACCATCACGCCAACATACATGCCAACATCCATCAAAGGCATTGTGGGAATGCTCTTGTGGCTGTATCTCAAGGAATCAAGTTTGACATTCCTGATCTTTTTATTCAGAACCTGGCTTGTGCAACAGATAGCCCTCAGTCAATGAAGCCATATGCTCCATGGATTATGTTCGCAATTGAGCAGATGACAAATGAGGAATTCTTCTGGGCTTACACACCGACAGTCTTCATGCCTCCAGTTCGTGACACTCTATATATTGTGAAGGATTATCGCAAAGGGAAGGAACCTGTTGATAATGCCGCCGAGTCTGAAAATGCTCCAAAAGTGAAGGAAGCCAACGTTGAAATCCCTCGTGATGAAAATCCATCTCTCTATGAGATTTGCATTCGCACTCAGCAAACCTTGGAAAGGCATATCAAGATGGACAGAAAAGAAAAGATGGAATTGATGACTGAGCTGAATTTGATCCACAATCACACTCGTCAAATTCTTTTGCATGAGAAGGAAGCTAGGAAGCAATCATGGACCTTGTTGAGAAAGCATTATTCTCGCAAGGATTTAGCTAACAAAGGCCTGTTCAAGGATTACGACTACTTGGAATTGTTTGTTGTTCCTCGTGTCCGAAGACAAACTCTAGTGCTCCCACAACGTTCTAACTCTACAGATCTAGTGTTTATCGATCATGATGGCGAAGTTGCAGATACGGCTGGCAGTCTTGTCTACAAGCCAGATGCTCACAGTTTGAAGCTACTACTCCTGCTTCTGCCTCGACCATTCCATATTCTTGAGATACTGATTCGTCGACTGGTTTTAATTCTGATTTAGAAGACTCTCCCATGGAGTAATTCCTCGTATGTCTTCCCTTTCCTTTCTGACACTCGTTGACAAAAAGGAGGAGAATTACATCGAGTGATAGTTTATCGGGGTTTGTAGGATGCATTTATTCGCCATTTAGTTTCCCTCGAACAATTTGCTTCTTGAACTTATCGCACCACTTGTGGTGTTCAAAAACTTGGACGTCATGTAACATTAATAATCCCGCCTGTAATATTATTTGCTTTTGCAATCTTTGTCTATAGGTATTATCAAGTGTGTTTCTCCTATGGATGTTTATCATCAACATTTTCTTTCAGGGACAAATTTCTGCTTCTCGAAGAAGCTCAGAGAATCATCTTATGATGATAATTTTGTTTAGGAGAAGTGTTGTGGTTGGATATGCCTTCATGATTGATATCCTTCATCATCTGACCCTGTAGGAAGAATAAGAAAATCCTCCCAAGCATATCCACCTTGTGAACCTATGTTTTTCTTGCTCTGGTCATATCGTATATCTAACATGCAGGAAAACTACATCGTGTGTGGATTCATTTGTGTTCTGAGAAAACCTTCAGGCTTTACCATTGTCACATATCTCTAAAACTATTATCTTATTTCTCTCTCGAAGATTTTGCAACATGAATCACCTCAGACACCGTCGAATGCATTGAAAGAAGTCAAATGTCAATTCACATTTCAATTTAACTCATACGAAGATTAATCCAATCTCCCTCCAGTTCATCATGCTTTGCAGCATATCTTCAGTGGTAGAATAATTCATCTTCGTACTTATCTCTTGACTTCCATTACTCTTCACATTTCATTCCATTATTTAAACTATCCTTCAATGTGATCTATTTTGTCAGCAATCGTCCAAAAAGGGGGAGATTGTTGGTGCAATATCTACCCACCGTATGTTTTGGAGATTGTTGATAGAAACGGGTATGGAATGATTTGTTTGCTAATGCATATAGAGATAAAAAGTCCAACACAACCGAAGGGAATGTTATCTCCGGTATTGAGTTCGAGGAACTACACCGAAGCATATGTGCGTAGCTATAGCGACCAGACCTCAAACAGTCTGATCTCCATGCATCAGTGTCATCCCTGGATCAGTAATGCTGACACGCATGGTACTCGAAGGATTTATAACAGAGTGGCAATCACACACTTATTACATCGATAGTCAAACGATGAATTTATTACAAGTAATATGGCTGAGGGCCATCTAATACGGTAACAGCGGAAGGCTTGGAAGATAAGTGAGTCCATCAACTCCAGCGGCATCACTAAGTATAGAACCACGACCTAAAAGGGCATCTTACTCGTCGTCTGAAAAGTCTGCAACATGAAACATTGCAGCCCGAAAAACGGGTCAGCACATGGAATATGCTGGCAAGATAACACAAGAGATGCAATGAAAGTAAAACTATACTATATGCAATATGGTTGGTGGAAAGCTCTATGGCTAAGTTTTTGCGTAAAGCCAATTTTTCCCTACTTCAAAGGAATGTATTTTAATTAACTATCATGGTAGTTGAAACATCGTTGAGAAGATAGACATCCTCTCAACCCCAATTAAAGTAATCATTAAACCCAACAAAATTAAGTTAAAGTAACATGTTGAGATGCACATGATAATCCAAGTACCAGATACTCAAGATGTCCATAACCGGGGACACGGCTAATCATGATCAGTTTGTACACTCTGCAGAGGTTTGTGCACTTTCCCCACAAGACTCGATCGCCTCCGTTTGGTTTCTCGCACTGCATGGTATTTGAGAAACGGATGACCGAGACACAGTCTTTCCGAAGAGGTCCCCTTAACCAGATAGATAGGCCGGTACACCTACAAAAGCCAACTACATCTGCTAGCCCATCATGGAAAGGTTTCCCACAACTTACTCAACTATGCCAGAGCCCATATTGGCATGTGGCTGCACACGGAAGTTTCTAGTATGAAATATCTCATGATCCCTTTGAGCCTGGGTGGCGGTCCAAAAGAAAAACAGGCAATCCTGGAATACCCAGATGCCTCAATCCACCCAGATGTGTATTAAAGTTGCCACCTTAAGTTGAACCATTAATTAACAACTCACATTTGTCATGGATTTCACTCAAACCCAACCACGTCTACGAGCATAGCATGTCCTAACAGCAAACCTAGAAGTAACTCCCAAGGGTTTGAATGTAATGCAGGTAATAGGTATTACCTCAATCTACTTCCCAATCCCACAAATTAATTGATCCTACTCATGCAATGTGTCAGGGGTTTGACTAATGCAATGAAAACTGGGTAATTGGAAAACATGATCAAAGTGTTACTTGCCTTGCTGATGATCTGCAAAACCTAGAGACTCAAAGTAGCAAGCGGCGCACTCCGGGTACTCTATCGCAATCAAACAACAAGCATACAATAAGTACTTAACTAATGCACGGGTAAAACTCAAATAAGAGATCTAACCAGAAAGTTCAACTTAAGAACTCCGGTTTGCAAAAAGAATCAACTCGAAAGAAGCAACGAAACTCAAACTGCAAAAGAAACGAGCTCCGAATTACTAGTTGGTCTAAAGTCAAATTTGAAGGAAATATGCCCTAGAGGCAATAATAAAGATGTTATTTGTATTTCCTTATATCATGATAAATGTCTTTATTCATGCTAGAATTGTATTAACCGGAAACTTAGTACATGTGTGGATACATAGACAAAAACAGTATGTCCCTAGTATGCCTCTACTAGACTAGCTCATTGATCAAAGATGGTTATGTTTCCTAGCCATAGACAAGAGTTGTCATTTGATCAACGGGATCACATCATTAGGAGAATGATGTGATGGACAAGACCCATCCGTTAGCATAGCACTATGATCGTTTAGTTTTACTGCTATTGCTTTCTTCATGACTTATACATGTTCCTATGACTATGAGATTATGCAACTCCCGAATACCGTAGGAACACCTTCTGTGCTATCAAACGTCACAACGTTACTGGGTGATCATAAAGATGCTCTACAGGTGTCTCCGAAAGTATTCGTGGTGTTGGCATAGATCAAGATTAGGATTTGTCACTCCGAGTGTCGGAGAGGTATCTCTGGGCCCTCTCGGTAACACACATCACAATAAGCCTTGCAAGCAAAAGACTAATGAGTTAGTCACGAGATGATGTGTTACGGAATGAGTAAAGAGACTTGCCAGTAACGAGATTGAACTATGTATAGAGATACCGACGATCGAATCTCAGGCAAGTAACATACCGATGACAAAAGGAACAACGTATGTTGTTATGCGGTTTTGACCGATAAGTAATCTTCGTAGAATATGTAGGAGCCAATATGAACATCTAGGTTCCGCTATTGGTTATTGACCGGAGATGAGTCTCGGTCACGTCTACATAGTTCTCGAACCCGTAGGGTCCGCACGCTTAACGTTTGATGACGATCGGTATTATGAGTTTATGAGTTTTGATGTACCGAAGGTAGTTCGGAGTCCCGGATGAGATCACGGACATGACGAGGAGTCTCGGAATGTCCGAGACATAAAGATTGATATATTGGACGACTATATTCGGACACCGGAAGTGTTCCGGAAAAGTTTCGGATTTAACGGGATTGCCGGAGGGGGTTACCGGAACCCCCTACGAGGGGGGATGGTCCATAGTGGGCCTTAAGGGAAAGAGAGAGGCAGCCCATAGGGCTGGCCGGCGCCCCACCTAGGGTTCCTAGTTGGACTAGGATTGGGGGGGGCGCCACCTCTCCCTCTTTTCCTTTCCCTCTCTTCCTTCTTTGGTGATTCCTACTAGGAATAGGATTGCAATCCTATTCCTAGTAGGATTGCACCCCTAACCGCACCACAGAAGGGCCGGCCGGCCTCCCCCCTTGCTCCTTTATATACGGGGGCAGGGGGGCACCCAAAGACACACAAGTTGAATTGTTCCAGCCGTGTGCGGTGCCCCCCTCCACAAAAACACACCCCGGTCATACCGTCGCGGTGCTTAGGCGAAGCCCTGCGCCAGTGAATACATCATATCCGTCACCACGCCGTCGTGCTGACGAAACTCTCCCGTGAAGCTCAACTGGATCAAGAGCTCGTGGGACGTCATCAAGCTGAACGTGTGCTGAACGCGGAGGTGCCGTATGTTCGGTGCTTGATCGGTTGAATCGTGAAGAAGTTCGACTACATCAACCGCGTCACTTGACGCTTCCGCTCCCGGTCTACGAGGGTACGTAGACACACTCTTCCCTCTCGTTGCTATGCATCTGGTAGATAGATCTTGCGTGATCGTAGGAAATTTTAAAATACTACGTTCCCCAAAAGTGGCATCATGAGCCAGGTCTATGCGTAGATGATATGCACGAGTAGAACACAATGAGTTGTGGGCGATACTAGTCATACTGCTTACCAGCATGTCATACTTTGCTTCGGCGGTATTGTGAGATGAAGCGGCCCGGACCGACATTACGCGTACGCTTACGCGAGACTGGTTTCACCGTTACGAGCACTCGTTGCTTAAAGGTGACTGGCGGGTGTCTGTCTCTCTCACTTTAACTAAATCAAGTGTGGCTACGCCCGGTCCTTGTGAAGGTTAAAACAGCACATACTTGACGAAACATCGTTGTGGTTTTGTATGCGTAGGTAAGAACGGTTCTTGCTAAGCCCGTAGCAGCCACGTAAAACATGCAACAACAAAGTAGAGGACGTCTAACTTGTTTTTGCAGGGCATGTTGTGATGTGATATGGTCAAGACATGATGAGTTATACGGTTTTGTATGAGATGATCATGTTTTGTAAAGTTATCGGCAACTGGCAGGAGCCATATGGTTGTCGCTTTATTGTATGAAATGCAATCGCCATGTAATTGCTTTACTTTATCACTAAGCGGTAGCGATAGTCGTAGAAGCAATAGTTGGCGAGACGACAATGATGCTACGATGGAGATCAAGGTGTCGCGCCGGTGACGAAGGTGATCATGACGGTGCTTTGGAGATGGAGATCAAAAGCACAAGATGATGATGGCCATATCATGTCACATATTTTGATTGCATGTGATGTTTATCTTATTATGCTTCTTATTTTTCTTAGAACGACGATAGCATTATAAGATGATACCTTACTAAATTTCAAGGTATAAGTGTTCTCCCTGAGTATGCACCGTTGCGAAAGTTCGTCGTGCCGAGACACCACGTGATGATCGGGTGTGATAAGCTCTACGTTCAAATACAACGGGTGTAAGCCAGTTTTGCACACGCAGAATACTCGGGTTAAACTTGACGAGCCTAGCATATGCAGATATGGCCTCGGAACACTGGAGACCGAAAGGTCGAGCGTGAATCATATAGTAGATATGATCAACATAAGATGTTCACCATTGAAACTACTCCATCTCACGTGATGATCGGACATGGTTTAGTTGATTTGGATCACGTGATCATTTAGATGACCGGAGGGATGTCTATCTAAGTGGGAGTTCTTTAATTAATATGATTAAATTGAACTTTAACTTATCATGAACTTAGTACTGATAGTTTTTGCATATCTATGTTGTTGTAGATCAATGGCCCGTGCTACCGTTCCTTTGAATTTTAATGCATTCCTAGAGAAAGCTAAGTTGAAAGATGATGGTAGCAATTACACGGACTGGGTCCGTAACCTGAGGATTATCCTCATTGCTGCACAGAAGAATTATGTCCTTGAAGCACCGCTAGGTGACAAGCCCCCTCCCGCTAATGTAGACGCTTTGAACGTCTGGCAGTCGCGGTCTGATGACTACACGATAGTTCAGTGTGCCATGCTTTACGGCTTAGAACCGGGACTTCAACGACGTTTTGAACGTCATGGACCATATGAGATGTTCCAGGAGTTGAAGTTAATATTTCAAGCAAATGCCCGGATTGAGAAATATGAGATTTCCAATAAATTCTACAGCTGCAAAATGGAGGAGAATAGTTCTATTAGTGAACACTTGCTCAGAATGTCTCGGTACTACAATCATATGACTCAACTTGGTTGCAAAGTTGACGAGGATAGTGTTATTGATAGAGTTCTTCAATCACTGCCACCAAGCTATAAAGGCTTTGTGATGAACTATAATATGCAAGGGATGCAAAAGACAATTCCCGAGCTCTTCGCCATGCTCAAGGCTGCGGAGGTAGAAATCAAGAAGGAGCATCAAGTGTTGATGGTTAACAAGACCACTAGTTTCAAGAAAAAAGGCAAGGGAAAGAAGGGGAACTTCAAGAAGAATAGCAAGACAGTTGCTACTTCCACGAAGAAACCCATGTCTGGAGCCAAGCCTGAAACTGAGTGCTTCTACTGCAAGGGGACTGGACACTGGAAGCGGAACTGCCCCAAGTATTTGGCGGATAAGAAGGATGGCAAGGTGAACAAAGGTATATGTGATATACATGTTATTGATGTGTACCTTACTAATGCTCGTAGTAGTACCTGGGTATTTGATACCGGTTCGGTTGCTAATATTTGTAACTCGAAACAGGGACTACGGATTAAACGAAGATTGGCTAAGGACGAGGTGACGATGCGCGTGGGAAACGGTTCCAAAGTCGATGTGATCGCCGTCGGCACGCTACCTCTACATCTACCTTCGGGATTAGTTTTAGACCTAAATAATTGTTATTTGGTGCCAGCGTTGAGCATGAACATTATATCTGGATCTTGTTTGTTGCGAGACGGTTATTCATTTAAATCAGAGAATAATGGTTGTTCTATTTTTATGAATAATATCTTTTATGGTCATGCACCCTTAAAGAGTGGTCTATTCTTATTGGATCTCGATTGTAGTGATACACATATTCATAATATTGAAACCAAAAGATGCAAGGTTAATAATGATAGTGCAACTTATTTGTGGCACTGCCATTTAGGTCATATTGGTGTAAAACGCATGAAGAAACTCCATAGTGATGGACTTTTGGAATCACTTGATTATGAATCACTTGGTGCTTGCGAACCATGCCTCATGGGCAAGATGACTAAAACTCCGTTCTCCGGAACCATGAAGCGAGCAACAGATTTATTGGAAATCATACATATTGATGTATGTGGACCAATGAGTGTTGAAGCACGCGGCGGGTATCGTTATTTTCTGACCTTCACTGATGATTTGAGCAGATATGGGTATATCTACTTAATGAAACACAAGTCTGAAACATTTGAAAAGTTCAAAGAATTTCAGAGTGAAGTATAGAATCATCGTAACAAGAAAATAAAGTTTCTACGATCTGATCGTGGAGGAGAATATTTGAGTTACGAGTTTGGTCTTCATTTGAAACAATGTGGAATAGTTTCACAACTCACGCCACCCGGAACACCACAGCGTAATGGTGTGTCCGAACGTCGTAACCGTACTTTATTGGATATGGTACGATCTATGATGTCTCTTACCGATTTACCACTATCGTTTTGGGGTTATGCTTTAGAGACAGCTGCATTCACGTTAAATAGGGCACCATCTAAATCCGCTGATACGACACTGTCAGGACCCCGATCCTAAGTCACACAGGTCTAGCCGGTAACACATCATATCACTTTGCGGCCTCACGCACGGTATCCCCACGGGTGCCACCTTACCTGGCCCGGGACCGTTTGCGCATTTTGGCACACGTATATGATAGTGTCGCTAGCATCCATATGACAAAGAACCCGGGCCGACATGACCAGTTATAAACCAAAAGTGGCACTAAATTACAGAGACAGGCATACATGACCCAGCAACGAACGTGTCGGTCATCAACGTATGAACCCAAGTCGTAGCAAGCTACAAGGACTTAAAGGAACAACGCGTGACATTTCCCCTAAGGGACAGACACAGGAACGAAGAAGGACACATGCCGGCCAGCCTAAGTGTTCCGGAGCAGTAGCAAGCTACCAAGGCTCAGTGGAAGCACTAGGAGACATTTCCATGTAAGATAGGCTACCAAAGGTAAACAACTAGGTGTCGGATCCCACACATAACAATACACATTACACGTACGCATAACATGCAAGTATGTGATGTACAACATGGCATCACAACATAACTCAACAACTCATATAGATAAGGCCCAGAAGAGCCATCATAGCATTTATTACAATCAGAGGTCACATGACCCAACATACAGAGCATACAGGCAACGGAAGCATTACATGTCTGAGTACAGACATCTACAAATGGAAAAGACTAAGAAGCCTGACTATTTACAAGACCCTCCCAAGGGTACAAGATCATAGCTGAGGTAACAAGCTAAACGTCGAAGTCCACGCGGAACCACTAGCGAGACTGAAGTCTCTCTGCAAAACATAAATTAAGAAAACGTGAGTACAAAGGTACTCAGCAAGACTTACATCAGATCTATCTACATATGCATCGGTATCAACAAAGGGGTGGTGGTGTTCGACTGCAGCAAGCCAGCTTTGACTCGGTGTTTATCCTGAACTACGACTGCAAGTAACTCTTTTGAGGTGGCGCACACGAGTCCACATATTCACCAATCAATACACCACTATGGATCCGCTCCCGTCTCCCTACGAGAAGGCCATCCATAGCACTCACGCTTATCTTGCGCGTTTTAGAGTATCCACTTTCACTTGTCTATGAACTGTAATAGGCAACCCAGAAGTCCATTACCGCGGACACGGCTATTCGAATAGATTATAGTTAACCCTGCAGGGGTGTACTTCTTCACACACGCTCTCACCACTTACCGCTGTTTACACGACATGTACTCGGCAACCTTCAAGCGGAGGCCCAACGAGGGTGTCTGCCACGACCTGACTAACCACACAAGTCTCTCGTCCAGGTTTATCGCCTATTTGGGTTCCATCCGTGGGGAGATCCGGCCGGGGTGTCGCTCACGGCCCCAAACGATGTGTACAGGGTTCCCGCATCACCAAACGGGCAATCGGTACACCGTGCCACGTACCTGCCGTGTCACAGCCCACCCCGAGGGTCAGCGCTGCGCACGACCTCCAGTAAACTACAAACACCAGAAACTAGTTGCAACTCCTGGACAGAGATCATGTTGATTAATAAGTCGAAATAGTCAATTAAGGATCCCAATGTGTGGTAGTAGCTGTTTCATGGACCAACCAACACAGAACTCAGTTCCTGAGGACGGCTGCAATGAGACAACCCACCATGTACTCCTACATGGCCTCTCATCGCTACCTTTACCAAATCGTGTTCACACACTTAGCTCACACACAATAGGACATGTTCATCACATTCCAATTCATCCCCGATGAATCAGACCTGACACAACTCTAAGCAATAGCAGGCATAACCAGAAAGCATCAATGAGTAGACACAACATGGCTCAAACAACTCCTACTCATACTAGTGGGTTTCAACTATTTACTGTGGCAATGACGGGTCATGCAGTGGAAAGGGGTTCAACTACTGCAGCAAGTAACAGTTGAAGCGATGTTGTCCTAATGCAGTAAAAGAGAGCAAGAGCGAGAGAGTGGGATTGTATCGGAATGCTCAATGGGGTTTTGCTTGCCTGGCACTTCTGAAGATAACATTGGGTCTTCATCGGTGTCATCGAACTCATCGTCGGAACGTCGTCTACTGAGAGGGGACAAAACCGACAAACAGAGAAAGAACACAATCAATGCAATGCAACAATATGATGCATGATCATGACATGGCAATATGCTGTTGATTGAGCTAATGCAACTAGCAACACAATTAAATGAAGCTGGTTTGAACCAAAGGTTCAAATTCAAACTTCATATGTGATTATTTAAATGCCATTTAATTGATTTGACCTGATCAGCAGGTTTAACTTGTTCAAACATGCATGAAAATGCCATAAACAGATTCCTTGACTTTTTCTGATCAATTTTCATATATAAATTATTTTCATCTGAGTTATGGATTAATTTCTATGATTTTTAGAAGTTTTGGCTATTTTCTGAAATAAATAAATCATTTCTGATTTATTTAAAATCCCAGAAAATAGTTACTGCGTCAACACTAGGTCATGCTGACATCAGCAAGTCAACAGGGGCTGGTCCAGTCAAACCTGACCAGTGGGGCCCACTGGTCAGTGTCTAAGGGCTGGTTTGTGTGCATGATAGGTGGGACCAGTCAGTGTTGACTTGACCAAAGTCAAACTGCCATGTGGGGTCCACCGGATTAGTACTAAGCTAAACAGGAAAATTAGACTAACCTAATTAGGCGCGAGGGCCCACATGTCAGTGTCAGTAGGGTTAATTAAGCTTAACAAAACTTAATTTAAATTAACAGGGCCCAGGGCCCACTTGTCAGCGACTCGGGGGAGGTCAACCTCGCCGGTCAGAACGGTCATCCCGCCGGCGAGGCTGGACGCGGCGGAGGGCGTCGGAAATCCTCCTCCGGCGACCAAATGGCCGGCGGAGGGCATCTACGTGGAGCTGGGACTCGCCCGCATCCAGCTGGCTGCTCGGGAGGTCGCGGGGTGGCCGGAATCGACCGCACCGGCGAGCGGGGCGGCGCCGGAGTTCGGACGTCGGCGGAAAGGGTGCTACAAAGCACGGGGCGGTGAGCTAAGTGGTGCGTTCGGCTCCTGGGAGCTCGGTGAGAATGGTAACGTGCTCGTTTTCGAGCTTGCGCGTCTGTGGCTACGACGGCGACAAGCTCGGCGGCGGCCGGCGACGGTGAGGAAGGGGGCGACGGCTACGGCACGGAAAAGAAGCGGGGAAGAAGGGGTTTCGGTGCAGGAGCTCACAACGAAGCTGCAGGGACGGTCAGCGGGCTCGGGGGCATGCTGGTTGCCGCGAATTCGTCGGTGAGGTCGTCGGCGGCCGGAGGTTGAACGTGAGGTCGGGGACGACGCCATGGGGCTCCCGAGCTTGCGTGCGTGGGCGTGTAGGTCCACGGGTTCGTGGCGGAGCTCGTGGTCACGTTGCGGGGGCGTGGGGAGGGCTGTGGCCACGGTGGTGGCGAGCGGCGGCGACGGTGGCGTTTGGCCATGGCGGGGAGGGACTGGGAAACGAGGGGAAAAGGAGTGCGGGGAGGTGGGATGGAACGAGGGGACCGTGGGCGTCTTCGTGGCACGAGTAGAAGGCCGGAGGCATCGCGGTGGAAGCAGGAGGTGGCCTGCGTGTCGCGGGCACGCGCCCTCCGTCCTTCTGTCACGAGGAAGACGACAGGGGGGGGGGCAGGTGGGCTGGGCCGAGCTGCTGGGCCACCAGACTACAGGTAGGTGGGCCTCAGGTAAGCTTCCCTCTCTCTCTTTCTAATTTTCTGTTTTCTATTTTATCTTCTGTTTTCTAATTCTTTTGTAACTTGGTGGCTTTTCTAAAAATGCTTAGGCATTTTCAAAAATCACCAAACTGCTCATGCCCACTATTTAGCATATAACCAACATGGAACATTTCAGTTTGGGATTATTTGAACATTTAAAATAATATATAAAATTTAAATGCCCAAATGCAATAAGATATGATTTAATTCAAAAATCCAGAATGATCCTAGAAATATGTGCAACATTTTTGGCAGAGGTTTTTAATCAATCCAAAAATGATGAACTTTTCCAAAGAGCATTTTGGGTTCATTGAAAAAGATTTGAATTTTGAACCTAGTTGGTTTCATCTGGTGCTAGGGTTTAGTCATCCCCATTTCAGTTTAAGAGAAATTTAAACATGATGCAACACAAGACTAACTGGACGAGAGCAGACCAGAACTGGGGATGTGACAACTCACCCCTACTAAACAAGAATCTCGTCCCGAGATTCAGGACGTGAGATAAGAAATCAGAGGGGACACTATCTAACACAATCTTCTCGATCCCGGTTTCCCTCCTCGAAAAAATGTTGATTCATTGCATCCTATTGATCTTGTCATCCTTTCTTGAGATCTTCATCCAAACGGTGATGATGAGAGAAACTCTACAACATTGATCTTCCAAAAGATCGAGCAACTCAAGATCAACCCATGGAGTGGGACGTTGAAACATCTCTTGAGCTGAGACACGGAGTACACCTCCAGGGGGATGGGGTGAAACAAACGATGAAGGTTCACCTAGTGGCAATAATTCCACACCTAAGAAGATGGTGATCGATACCACCAGACGGGGTACCTTAGAGGAGGTGACTCGTAGAGTTACTCCCTTAAGTGGCAAAAAGAATTACTTTTGATATAGAGGTCATTGAAACTCTCTATACCAGCCGGAGGCAAATCACAATCGATCATTTGACGGTGTCCGAAGGAATGACATACTCGGCCAGAATGGATGATGTGGACTACCTTATTAAAGACAACACAAGGGATAATTTTGGTTATCATCGGAAATGGACGGGACCCATGGTAAAATGGCACATTGGCGGTGCAAGTTGGGAACAAAATGCAAATGCTGGGAATGATTCTGGTAACTGGAAGAATCCCAACAGTAGAGAGTAATTCTACTCTTGAGGGGTTATAGCATAACCAAGAGCACTGGGAGCAATCCCGGTTGGTGTCGAGGATAACACCTAGTGCTTGTGCGTGCTCTCAAGAACTTGAGCATTCCCATATTCACCAAGGTTTCACCAATATCCGTGTCAAGGATTCTGGCAACACCACATACTACCATGATGAATAATGATGGATGATGCAGATGCAAAGGAAGATAACACCTTCTCGGATTTCACCTTGGCGAGGCCAAGGGGACGAAATCTGGATGATCAACCGAGAGACATTTAGCACTCTGCTTCTAATGTTCTCCTTGATGTGTTAGCGCAACCCCTTTATTAAAATGGTTTGGTACCTAGAACGTCAAGTAAAAGATCGGACTTCAGGAGCACAAAATTCCATAAGGAACAACTAGGGAGTAATTCCTACGAAGTCCTTATGGGGAGGTGGCCAATTTCTTCAATCGAGATACTACAACGATAGGTCTTCCGGCTAGGTGTGTTGGCCATGACATCCACTTTACCGGTAATCGAGAGACCAATATTATAGCTCTTGGGAAATGCACCAGCCATCATATCTGCCTGAGATTCAGTTCTGGTTGGTGTCAGGATATTCCAGACTCATCTAGTCTAGAAGGAAAAATGAAAGTTTGCAACACAATTCGTCGAGACGACGTTGCAAGATTCTCGGGAATGAACTACGTTAGCAAGCTCCAAAACATGAGCTGGTTCTGCTACAAACCTGTGAACACGTTGTCCAAGACAAGCATGACCACATAGCAGTCTTACGATAAAACACTACCGAGTTCTGGTTGGGAACCATCGTCTAGGATATCGAAGTCCTTACATAAGTCATATGATTAGCTCTTATGATGGAACTTTTCTCCTTGAACAAATCAATCAGTGGCTTGGGGTGCTAGGAATACATATAGAGTGAAGGTTGCAAGTCTCCAAACCACAGAATACTTCGCACGTATGCATGACTGACTTGAGATGAATCCACAGGAAGCCAAAACAACTTTCTCAAACTCACGGTGGCAACTTGCATCAACTACACATGAATTAGGGAAAGTTTCTTCTCTCATCTAACATATACCTCATGAACGGGACACGAAGGCAATGTTTACAAAGTTTCCAACACTAGCTTAATGTCCTACAAACCATGGAGAAGGTAGCAGTGTTGCTGATGGGCTCAACAACAATTCATCCAGGTTTCCATGGAGATGGAATTCCATAATTATGTGAACAAGTGATAGTATTGGTCAGACCCAGAAGATATAATGGCGTATGCTCGAGGGATCAACCACGAGTAAGACAACATTATGAACATCGTTGGTTCTGATTTGATTTGATGATAGCCCATACTCAAATCAAAGTTTTGATATGACACTAGGGCCAACAACTGATCACAGGGACCAATTGAGGAAGATGTCATCTATTTTCAACACACGCAAACATACCCCTTGAGATGAACTAAGCTGGCAAGCTTTTACCTTCCAACTCTCCACGTTATTGTTTTAGCTTAACCAACCAGTTCATGGTATCCAACACATATTCTTGGAGAAATGGTGGTTTATAAGGAACCAACTCGATCACGAACTCAACATAACGGTCAGGTGACATCCTGGTAATACTTCCGAGAAGATATTCGGAAAATTACGAACCACCAATATGTTACTAAGCTCGAGAACAATCTTGCTTTTCAGGGCGAGATGATATGATCAAATGAGCGAGGAGTTATCAAAGTCCTAACTCATCAATCAAGAGGTGCACCAGGAAAATGGACTAGATAGCACGATCAATCTTAGGGTGATGATTCGGTAACCATCATGCTAAGAATGAGATTATCATCCATTAACTACCAAGCAACGAAGTTGCTAGGAGTATTGATTTCACACATCAGAATTCACTTGTCGGTATTCCGGTTATAACAACGCGAAGAACGAGGAATGAACGACGATGGTGAGAAGTATTACTGTGTCAAGTGTTCATAGAATAATGTGCAATTCCCATGACATTCTTGACATAAAGATGGTAATACTCCAGGATAGAACAGCTTAGAAGCTGCATTAGCATTCTTCATCCGCGAAGTACAACTTCTTTGACCCAATCCTGGATAAGGATAGGGTACTGGAGTTTATTTCTCCTAGTCATTCCAGAATAAAATGGCTTGACAGACCACAAGAGTAAAAGGCATCGATGAACACGAGTGCACAACTACTCCTGACTATCAATTGATAGACGAGGGTCATAAAACAAATGAAAAGGGACAACTCAAAGAACATATAACTTCTGAGTTGTGGATGCATAGGTTAGTATGTCGAACGAGTTCCACATATTTCTTCCGGATAACCCATGCAGAAAGGTAGGACTGGCAGAGTCACAATATGAATGGAGTACCACTCAGGAGCACTCTGGTTGTGATCTTTTGGTTCAGAAGAACTTCTGCCATGATGGTTCATGGTATTGGAAGAACGATAACCACGGACCTCGAGGACTATCGCAAGGTTACTAATATCCTAAAGGAACGATCAAATACTATCAACATGAAGTAAGTAGGGTGAAGCTCGGGTTCAAGAACCCAGGAATAGAATACCTACCAACTAAATGGCATCACGAGATGCTTTCGAGAATAATGGCCAGAATCATCACACTGTGAATATAAAGCATTGCTAGATTACTGGGTGATCCTCTAAGACACCTAGGGTCATAATAATAACTCCAACATATGTGTCGAGGTAATAAGGTACCACAACTCACCGTCTAGTGTGGTTAATCTGGCCTAAAAGGACATTAAGAACAGGTAGGAATGATTTGCGAATGCATCAGATTGTTTAGAGACCTGGGATAACTCGGACAGCATAACGGCTGCAAATGCTCGAAAATACTTTTGAGATCCAAGCAATAGGGTAGCATATCCACTTAACATCATCATGTCAAGGTTCTGAGACCAATAGTTAAACAAACAGAAGTAGTAGAAACTGAACTGAGGGTTGAATCCACAATAACGTGATCCTGATAAATAGAATGAGAATCCTAGTTCTTAATCCCCATGGAATAGAAGAAGGTGACTCAGATTAGAAGCTTATAAGGTAAAGGAGTAAAAAGAGCCTTACGTTCCCTTCCACAATCAATTCCCTTATATAACTAAAGAGTTTCTAGACACAACTTCGACCAGTTGGGCTTGCTAATCCTACAGGCAGTCAGGCTCTGATACCAAAGCTGTCAGGACCCCGATCCTAAGTCACACAGGTCTAGCCGGTAACACATCATATCACTTTGCGGCCTCACGCACGGTATCCCCACGGGTGCCACCTTAACTGGCCCGGGACCGTTTGCGCATTTTGGCACACGTATATGATAGTGTCGCTAGCATCCATATGACAGAGAACCCGGGCCGACATGACCAGTTATAAACCAAAAGTGGCACTAAATTACAGAGACAGGCATACATGACCCAGCAACGAACGTGTCGGTCATCAACGTATGAACCCAAGTCGTAGAAAGCTACAAGGACTTCAAGGAAAAACGCGTGACATTTCCCCTAAGGGACAGACACATGAACGAAGAAGGACACATGCCGGCCAGCCTAAGTGTTCCGGAGCAGTAGCAAGCTACCAAGGCTCAGTGGAAGCACTAGGAGACATTTCCCTGTAAGATAGGCTACCAAAGGTAAACAACTAGGTGTCGGATCCCACACATAACAATACACATTACACGTACGCATAACATGCAAGTATGTGCTGTACAACATGGCATCACAACATAACTCAACAACTCATATAGATAAGGCCCAGAAGAGCCATCATAGCATTTATTACAATCATAGGTCACATGACCCAACATACAGAGCATACAGGCAACAGAAGCATTACATGTCTGAGTACAGACATCTACAAATGGAAAAGACTAAGAAGCCTGACTATTTACAAGACCCTCCCAAGGGTACAAGATTGTAGCTGAGGTAACAAGCTAAACGTCAAAGTCCACGCGGAACCACTAGCGAGACTAAAGTCTCTCTGCAAAACATAAATTAAGCAAACGTGAGTACAAAGGTACTCAGCAAGACTTACATCAGATCTATCTACATATGCATCGGTATCAACAAAGGGGTGGTGGTGTTCGACTGCAGCAAGCCAGCTTTGACTCGGTGGCTATCCTGAACTACGACTGCAAGTAACTCTTTTGAGGTGGCGCACACGAGTCCACATATTCACCAATCAATACACCACTATGGATCCGCTCCCGTCTCCCTACGAGAAGGCCATCCATAGCACTCACGCTTATCTTGCGCGTTTTAGAGTATCCACTTTCACTTGTCTATGAACTGTAATAGGCAACCCAGAAGTCCATTACCGCGGACACGGCTATTCGAATAGATTATAGTTAACCCTGCAGGGGTGTACTTCTTCACACACGCTCTCACCACTTACCGCCGTTTACACGACATGTACTCGGCAACCTTCAAGCGGAGGCCCAACGAGGGTGTCTGCCACGACCTGACTAACCACACAAGTCTCTCGTCCAGGTTTATCGCCTATTTGGGTTCCATCCGTGGGGAGATCCGGCCGGGGTGTCGCTCACGGCCCCAAACGATGTGTACAGGGTTCCCGCATCACCAAACGGGCAATCGGTACACCGTGCCACGTACCTGCCGTGTCACAGCCCACCCCGAGGGTCAGCGCTGCGCACGACCTCCAGTAAACTACAAACACCAGAAACTAGTTGCAACTCCTGGACAGAGATCATGTTGATTAATAAGTCGAAAGAGTCAATTAAGGATCCCAATGTGTGGTAGTAGCTGTTTCATGGACCAACCAACACAGAACTCAGTTCCTGAGGACGGCTGCAATGAGACAACCCACCATGTACTCCTACATGGCCTCTCATCGCTACCTTTACCAAATCGTGTTCACACACTTAGCTCAGACACAGTAGGACATGTTCATCACATTCCAATTCATCCCCGATGAATCAGACCTGACACAACTCTAAGCAATAGCAGGCATAACCAGAAAGCATCAATGAGTAGGCACAACATGGCTCAAACAACTCCTACTCATACTAGTGGGTTTCAACTATTTACTGTGGCAATGACGGGTCATGCAGTGGAAAGGGGTTCAACTACCGCAGCAAGTAACAGTTGAAGCGATGTTGTCCTAATGCAGTAAAAGAGAGCAAGAGCGAGAGAGTGGGATTGTATCGGAATGCTCAATGGGGTTTTGCTTGCCTGGCACTTCTGAAGATAACATTGGGTCTTCATCGGTGTCATCGAACTCATCGTCGGAACGTCGTCTACTGAGAGGGGACAAAACCGACAAACAGAGAAAGAACACAATCAATGCAATGCAACAATATGATGCATGATCATGACATGGCAATATGCTGTTGATTGAGCTAATGCAACTAGCAACACAATTAAATGAAGCTGGTTTGAACCAAAGGTTCAAATTCAAACTTCATATGTGATTATTTAAATGCCATTTAATTGATTTGACCTGATCAGCAGGTTTAACTTGTTCAAACATGCATGAAAATGCCATAAACAGATTCCTTGACTTTTTCTGATCAATTTTCATATATAAATTATTTTCATCTGAGTTATGGATTAATTTCTATGATTTTTAGAAGTTTTGGCTATTTTCTCAAATAAATAAATCATTTCTGATTTATTTAAAATCCCAGAAAATAGTTACTGCGTCAGCACTAGGTCATGCTGACATCAGCAAGTCAACAGGGGCTGGTCCAGTCAAACCTGACCAGTGGGGCCCACTGGTCAGTGTCTAAGGGCTGGTTTGTGTGCATGACAGGTGGGACCAGTCAGTGTTGACTTGACCAATGTCAAACTGCCATGTGGGGTCCACCGGATTAGTACTAAGCTAAACAGGAAAATTAGACTAACCTAATTAGGCGCGAGGGCCCACATGTCAGTGTCAGTAGGGTTAATTAAGCTTAACAAAACTTAATTTAAATTAACAGGGCCCAGGGCACACTTGTCAGCGACTCGGGGGAGGTCAACCTCGCCGGTCAAAACGGTCATCCCGCCGGCGAGGCTGGACGCGGCGGAGGGCGTCGGAAATCCTCCTCCGGCGACCAAATGGCCGGCGGAGGGCATCTACGTGGAGCTGGGACTCGCCCGCATCCAGCTGGCTGCTCGGGAGGTCGCGGGGTGGCCGGAATCGACCGCACCGGCGAGCGGGGCGGCGCCGGAGTTCGGACGTCGACGGAAAGGGTGCTACAAAGCACGGAGCGGTGAGCTAAGTGGTGCGTTCGGCTCCTGGGAGCTCGGTGAGCATGGTAACGTGCTCGTTTTCGAGCTTGCGCGTCTGTGGCTACGACGGCGAGAAGCTCGGCGGCGGCCGGCGACGGTGAGGAAGGGGGCGACGGCTACGGCACGGAAAAGAAGCGGGGAAGAAGGGGTTTCGGTGCAGGAGCTCACAACGAAGCTGCAGGGACGGTCAGCGGGCTCGGGGGCATGCTGGTTGCCGCGAATTCATCGGTGAGGTCGTCGGCGGCCGGAGGTTGAACGTGAGGTCGGGGACGACGCCATGGGGCTCCCGAGCTTGCGTGCGTGGGCATGTAGGTCCACGGGTTCGTGGCGGAGCTCGTGGTCACGTTGCGGGGGCGTGGGGAGGGCTGTGGCCACGGTGGTGGCGAGCGGCGGCGACGGTGGCGTTCGGCCATGGCGGGGAGGGACTGGGAAACGAGGGGAAAAGGAGTGCGGGGAGGTGGGATGGAACGAGGGGACCGTGGGCGTCTTCGTGGCACGAGTAGAAGGCCGGAGGCGTCGCGGTGGAAGCAGGAGGTGGCTGGCGTGCCGCGGGCACGCGCCCTCCGTCCTTCTGTCACGAGGAAGACGACAGGGGGGGGCAGGTGGGCTGGGCCGAGCTGCTGGGCCACCAGACTACAGGTAGGTGGGCCTCAGGTAAGCTTCCCTCTCTCTCTTTCTAATTTTCTGTTTTCTATTTTATCTTCTGTTTTCTAATTCTTTTGTAACTTGGTGGCTTTTCTAAAAATGCTTAGGCATTTTCAAAAATCACCAAACTGCTCATGCCCACTGTTTAGCATATAACCAACATGGAACATTTCAGTTTGGGATTATTTGAACATTTAAAATAATATATAAAATTTAAATGCCCAAATGCAATAAGATATGATTTAATTCAAAAATCCAGAATGATCCTAGAAATATGTGCAACATTTTTGGCAGAGGTTTTTAATCAATCCAAAAATGATGAACTTTTCCAAAGAGCATTTTGGGTTCATTGAAAAAGATTTGAATTTTGAACCTAGTTGGTTTCATCTGGTGCTAGGGTTTAGTCATCCCCATTTCAGTTTAAGAGAAATTTTAACATGATGCAACACAAGACTAACTGGACCAGAGCAGACCAGAACTGGGGATGTGACAGACACCTTATGAACTATGGTTTGGCAAGAAACCAAAGTTGTCGTTTCTTAAAATTTGGGGCTGCGATGCTTATGTAAAAAAGCTTCAACCTGATAAGCTCGAACCCAAGTCGGAGAAATGTGTCTTCATAGGATACCCAAAAGAGACTGTTGGGTACACCTTCTATCACAGATCCGAAGGCAAGATATTCGTTGCTAAGAATGGATCCTTTCTAGAGAAGGAGTTTCTCTCGAAAGAAATGAGTGGGAGGAAAGTAGAACTTGATGAGGTAATTGTACCTTCTCCCGGATTGGAAAGTAGTACATCACAGAAAATTGTTCCAGTGATTCCTACACCAATCAGTGAGGAAGTTAATGATGATGATCATGAAACTTCAGATCAAGTTTCTGCTGAACGTCGTAGATCAACCAGAGTACGTTCCGCACCAGAGTGGTACGACAACCCAGTTCTGGAAATCATGTTACTAGACCATGATGAACCTACGAACTATGAGGAAGCGATGATGAGCCCAGATTCCGCAAAATGGCTTGAAGCCATGAAATCTGAGATGGGATCCATGTATGAGAACAAAGTGTGGACTTTGGTTGACTTGCCCGATGATCGGCATGCCATCGAAAATAAATGGATCTTCAAGAGGAAGACCGACGCAGACGGTAATGTTACTGTTTACAAAGCTCGACTTGTTGCGAAAGGTTTTCGACAAGTTCAAGGAGTTGACTACGATGAGACTTTCTCACCTGTAGCGATGCTTAAGTCTGTCCGAATCATGTTAGCAATTGTCGCATTTTATGATTATGAAATCTGGCAAATGGATGTCAAAACTGCATTCCTGAATGGATATCTCAAAGAAGAGTTGTATATGATGCAACCAGAAGGTTTTGTCGATCCAAAAGGTGCTAACAAAGTATGCAAGCTCCAGCGATCCATCTATGGACTGGTGCAAGCATCTCGGAGTTGGAATATACGCTTTGATGAAGTGATCAAAGCATATGGTTTTATACAGACTTTTGGAGAAGCCTGTATTTACAAGAAAGTGAGTGGGAGCTCTGTAGCATTTCTAATATTATATGTGGATGACATATTGTTGATTGGAAATGATATAGAATTTCTGGACAGCATAAAAGGATACTTGAATAAGAGTTTTTCAATGAAAGACCTCGGTGAAGCTGCTTATATATTAGGCATCAAGATCTATAGAGATAGATCAAGACGCTTAATTGGACTTTCACAAAGCACATACCTTGATAAGATTTTGAAGAAGTTCAAAATGGATCAGTCAAAGAAAGGGTTCTTGCCTGTATTACAAGGTATGAAGTTGAGTAAGACTCAATGCCCGACCACTGCAGAAGATAGAGAGAAAATGAAAGTTATTCCCTATGCCTTAGCCATAGGATCTATCATGTATGCGATGCTGTGTACCAGACCTGATGTGTGCCTTGCTATAAGTTTAGCAGGGAGGTACCAAAGTAATCTAGGAGTGGATCACTGGACAGCGGTCAAGAACATCCTAAAGTATCTGAAAAGGACAAAGGATATGTTTCTCGTGTATGTAGGTGACAAAGAGCTCGTCGTAAACGGTTACGTCGATTCTAGCTTTGACACTGATCCGGATGACTCTAAGTCACAAACCGGATATGTATTTTTATTGAACGGTGGAGCTGTCAGTTGGTGCAGTTCCAAGCAGAGCGTCGTGGCGGGATCTACGTGTGAAGCGGAATACATAGCTTCTTCAGAAGCAGCAAATGAAGGAGTCTGGATGAAGGAGTTCATATCCGATCTAGGTGTAATACCTAGTGCATCGGGTCCAATGAAAATCTTTTGTGACAACACTGGAGCAATAGCCTTGGCGAAGGAATCTAGGTTTCACAAGAGAACAAAGCACATCAAAAGACGCTTCAATTCCATCCGCGATCTAGTCAAGGAGGGAGAAATAGAGATTTGCAAAATACATACGTATCTGAATGTTGCAGACCTGTTGACTAAACCTCTTCCACGGGCAAAACATGATCAGCACCAGGACTCCATGGGTGTGAGGATCATCACTTTGTAATCTAGATTATTGACTCTAGTTCAAGTGGGAGACTGAAGGAAATATGCCCTAGAGGCAATAATAAAGATGTTATTTGTATTTCCTTATATCATGATAAATGTCTTTTATTCATGCTAGAATTGTATTAACCGGAAACTTAGTACATGTGTGGATACATAGACAAAAACAGTATGTCCCTAGTATGCCTCTACTAGACTAGCTCATTGATCAAAGATGGTTATGTTTCCTAGCCATAGACATGAGTTGTCATTTGATCAATGGGATCACATCATTAGGAGAATGATGTGATGGACAAGACCCATCCGTTAGCATAGCACTATGATCGTTTAGTTTTACTGCTATTGCTTTCTTCATGACTTATACATGTTCCTATGACTATGAGATTATGCAACTCCCGAATACCGCAGGAACACCTTGTGTACTATCAAACGTCACAACGTTACTGGGTGATCATAAAGATGCTCTACAGGTGTCTCCGAAAGTATTCGTGGTGTTGGCATAGATCAAGATTAGGATTTGTCACTCCGAGTGTCGGAGAGGTATCTCTGGGCCCTCTCGGTAACACACATCACAATAAGCCTTGCAAGCAAAAGACTAATGAGTTAGTCACGAGATGATGTGTTACGGAACGAGTAAAGAGACTTGCCAGTAACGAGATTGAACTATGTATAGAGATACCGACGATCGAATCTCAGGCAAGTAACATACCGATGACAAAAGGAACAACATATGTTGTTATGCGGTTTTGACCGATAAATGATCTTCGTAGAATATGTAGGAGCCAATATGAACATCCAGGTTCCGCTATTGGTTATTGACCGGAGATGAGTTTCGGTCATGTCTACATAGTTCTCGAACCCGTAGGGTCCGCACGCTTAACGTTTGATGACGATCGGTATTATGAGTTTATGAGTTTTGATGTACCGAAGGTAGTTCGGAGTCCCGGATGAGATCACGGACATGACGAGGAGTCTCGGAATGTCCGAGACATAAAGATTGATATATTGGACGACTATATTCGGACACCGGAAGTGTTCCGGAAAAGTTTCGGATTTAACGGGATTGTCGGAGGGGGTTACCGGAACCCCCTACGAGGGGGGATGGTCCATAGTGGGCCTTAAGGGAAAGAGAGAGGCAGCCCATAGGGCTGGCCGGCGCCCCACCTAGGGTTCCTAGTTGGACTAGGATTGGGGGGGCGCCACCTCTCCCTCTTTTCCTTTCCCTCTCTTCCTTCTTTGGTGATTCCTACTAGGAATAGGATTGCAATCCTATTCCTAGTAGGATTGCACCCCTAGCCGCACCAGAGAAGGGCCAGCCGGCCTCCCCCCTTGCTCCTTTATATACGGGGGCAGGGGGCACCCAAAGACACACAAGTTGATTGTTCCAGCCGTGTGCGGTGCCCCCCTCCACAGAAACACACCTCGGTCATACCGTCGCGGTGCTTAGGCGAAGCCCTGCGCCGGTGAATACATCATATCCGTCACCACGCCGTCGTGCTGACGAAACTCTCCCGTGAAGCTCAACTGGATCAAGAGCTCGTGGGACGTCATCAAGCTGAACGTGTGCTGAACGCGGAGGTGCCGTACGTTCGGTGCTTGATCGGTTGAATCGTGAAGAAGTTCGACTACATCAACCGCGTCACTTGACGCTTCCGCTCCCGGTCTACGAGGGTACGTAGACACACTCTTCCCTCTCGTTGCTATGCATCTGGTAGATAGATCTTGCGTGATCGTAGGAAATTTTAAAATACTATGTTCCCCAAAAAAAATTTACAGTAGCCAAAACTTTGTTCAAGTTGATCTAACGTAAAGAGGGCTTCGAGACGAAGATCTGGGATTTTGAATCACCTGATTCCGACTCTCGAGCGAAAAGAAAAACGAAAAACAAGATCAGGGCAGAAATCGCGATCGGAAAAATCGCGGTTAAATACACCGAAAAAGAAAAACGACGAACAGGCTAACGAACGAACGTTCGCTGTCTGCGGTTAACTAACGAAAACCGTTCGTTAAAACGAACGTACGGACGAAGGTCCGCTATTTAACTAAACCGGCGGAAAACAAAAAAACCGAACCGATCTAATCTAAAAAAACGAATCTACTGGTTTATTTCTAAACCGATCGGTTTTCTAAAAAAACTAAAAAAACTACCTCGACGACTCCGGCGACTCCGGCGGAGGGTGGCGGCTCCGGCGGCGGCGTGCGGAGGCGCGGGGCGGCGGGCGTGGCGGCGGCGGCGGGCTGCGGCGCGGGCGGCGAGGCAAGTGGCGACGGCGACGGGTGCTAGGGTTTGGGCAACGGGGCGAACGGGCTGGCGGGCCGAGCGGGCCGGCTCTGGCGCTTTTAAAGCCCAGAGTCCTGGTCCTTTACTAGTCCTAGTCGGTTTCTGTTTTTTTTTAAATAGAGTCCCAGCGCAGTAAAACTAACGAAAGAAATACCAAACGGACTCCAAAATTCCCGAAATAAATTTTCCCCGTCCTCTAATAATATTTAGGACAAAGTGAACATTTTTTCCGGACCTAAATGCAATTTTGAAAAACGCGTATTTTTCCTATGCAAATAAATCCGAAAATAAATCCAGAAAAATACCAAAAGTGATTTTAATATATTTCCTCCAATATTTCTGTTATTTTGGAGAAGTCATATTATCTCCGCTCATTTATTTTATTTAGAAATATTTTTAGGAGAGAAAAATAATTAGAATCACACTGTCCTCGTACCGGTATTCGAGCGAACTCAAATACGAAAACGGTAAAATTCCCGACTCTCTCCGTAGGTCCTTGAGTTGCTTAGAATTTCGAGGAATGCCACGAACAAAAATGCAAAACAATGAAAATGCAATATGATCTATGTATAACATTCCAAATTGAAAATTTGGGATGTTACAAACCTACCCCCCTTAGAATGAATCTCGCCCTCGAGATTCGACTTGGCTAGAGAACAGGTGTGGGTGGTCCTTGCGTAGATCATCTTCTCGCTCCCAGGTGGCTTCTTCCTCGGTGTGGTGACTCCACTGAACTTTGCAAAACTTGATAACCTTGCTGCGAGTAACTCTACTCGAAAATTCGAGAATCTTAACGGGCTTCTCCTCGTATGTCAGGTCACTGTCCAACTGAATTGCTTCCAGGGGTACTGTGTCTCTAAGCGGTATATCGGCCATCTTCGCGTGGCACTTCTTAAGCTGCGAAACGTGAAACACGTCGTGCACTCCTGACAATCCTTCGGGCAATTCCAACTTATAGGCAACCTCTCCCATGCGTTCCAAAACACGGTAAGGTCCCACAAATCTTGGGGCTAACTTCCCTTTAACTCCGAAACGTTTAACTCCTCGCAGCGGCGATACCCTCAAGTACGCTCTGTCTCCGATCTCATAGGTTATCTCCTTGCGCTTCGAGTCGGCATAACTCTTCTGCCTGGACTGAGCTACCTTCAGTTTATCTCGAATTAACTTCACTTTCTCCTCAGACTCTTTTATTAAGTCTGGTCCAAACAGTTGTCGGTCTCCAACTTCATCCCATGACAACGGTGTTCGGCATCTCCTTCCATACAATGCCTCGAACGGTGCCATCTTCAAACTGGCTTGGTAACTGTTGTTGTATGAGAACTCCGCGTAGGGCAAGTTGTCACCCCAACTAGATCCATAATCTAATGCACAGACTCTCAACATATCCTCCAGAATCTGATTGACTCTCTCCGTCTGTCCATCTATCTGCGGATGAAACGCTGTACTAAACTCTAGCCTGGTACCCAAGGTTTCATGTAACTGTTTCCAGAACTTTGAGGTAAACTGGGTTCCTCTATCAGATACAATACTCCTCGGAACTCCTTGCAGACATACAATTCTGGTCATGTATATCTTTGCCAACTTTGCACTGGTATATGTGGTTTTCACCGGGATAAAGTGGGCTACCTTCGTCAATCTCTACTACTACCCAGATTGAATCATACCCTGCTTTGGTCCTGGGCAATCCGGTGATAAAATCCATACCAAGCTTCTCCCACTTCCATTCGGCATAGGTTGTAGCAATCCTGCTGGCTTCTGATGTTCTGCCTTTACACCCTGACACACATCACAAACTGCTACATACTCTGCAATATCTTTCTTCATACCGGTCCACCAGAAAATATCCTTCAAATCCAAATACATCTTAGTATTTCCTGGGTGAATCGAGTATGGTGAATCATGGGCCTCCTGTAAAATCAACTTCCTAATCTCCGGGTCATTTGGCACATAGATTCGATCCTCAAACAATAAGGTGTCGTGTTCATCCTCACGAAATCCTTTAGCTTTTCCTTCGCTCATCCTCTCCTTTATAGCGACAATCTCCTTGTCAGCTTTCTGAGCTTCTCTGATTTTATCCATCAAGGTAGACTGGATTTCTAGCGTTGCTACATAGCCTCTCGGAACTATCTCCAAACGTAGTTCTCGTAGGTCCTCGGCTAACTCCTTTGGAAACTCCTCCATCATTAGGGTATTGACATGGCTCTTACGGCTTAGCGCATCAGCTACTACATTAGCCTTTCCAGGATGATACTGCAATCTCATGTCATAATCCTTAATGAGTTCCAGCCATCTCCTTTGCCTAAGATTCAGCTCCTTCTGAGTGAATATATACTTCAAACTCTTGTGATCCGTATATACTTCACAATGGTTTCCTATGAGAAAATGTATCCACGTCTTCAATGCATGCACTACGGCTGCTAACTCCAAATCGTGGGTGGCATAGTTCATCTCATGAGGTTTTAGTTGTCGTGAAGCATATGAAACAACTCTTCCTTCCTGCATAAGAGCTGCTCCAAGTCCTCAACGTGAAGCGTCGCAGTACACCTCATAATCCTTATGTTGATCTGGCAGAATCAACACAGGGGATGAGACCAACCTTTTCTTCAACTCCTGGAAACTAGTCTCACATTCTTCGGTCCAACTGAACTTGGTGTCCTTCTTCAAGAACTCCGTCATTGGCTTTGCAATCTTCGAGAAATTCTCGATAAATCTCCGGTAGTATCCTGCGAGTCCAAGAAAACTCCGGATCTCTCCTACGGTCGTCGGTGCCTCCCAATTGGTCACGGTCTCCACCTTGGCGGGATCTACTGCTATTCCTTCTCCGGATATAACATGTCCGAGGAATCCGGCTTCCTTCAACCAAAACTCACATTTGCTAAACTTGGCATACAACTGATGTTCTCTGAGCTTCTCCAATACCAAACGCAAATGCTCTTCATGCTCCTCTTCATCCTTCGAGAAGATCAAAATATCGTCTATGAACACTACGACGAACTTATCCAAATACTCCATAAACACTTTGTTCATCAGGTTCATAAAGTAGGCCGGTGCGTTTGTCAGACCAAACGACATAACGGTATACTCATACAACCCATACCTAGTGGTAAAGGCCGTCTTAGGGATATCTTGCTCTCGAATCTTCAATTGATGGTACCCTGATCGTAGATCGATCTTCGAAAATACCTTTGCTCCTTGCAATCTATCGAACAGATCATTGATCATTGGTAATGGGTACTTATTTTTTATCGTTACTTCATTCAATCCCCGGTAATCAACAACCATTCTTAACGATCCATCCTTCTTCTCCACTAGAAGTACTGGCGAACCCCAAGGCGAAGAACTTGGGCGTATGAATCCTTTATCCAGTAACTCCTTAATCTGCTTCTTAATCTCCTCCAAATCCTTTGCGGGCATCCTATAAGGTCTCTTAGAAATTGGCCCGGTGCCTGGCAAAAGTTCAAGCAAAAACTCTATATCTCTATCCGGTGGCATGCCAGGTAACTCCTCTGAAAACACATCCGGATAATCCTTCACTACTGGCACTTCCTCCTGAACAACTCCCGTGAGAGAATATACTTGAGTCCTTGTAGGCGAATGCCTAGATACATACCTAATCCTTTTTCCCTCCGGGGTGGTGAGCAAAATAGACTTACTGGCACAGGCAATGTTACCTCCATACTTCGACAACCAATCCATTCCTAAGATCACATCCAATCCTTGTGATTCCAGAACTATTAGGTCAGAGGGGAAAGTATGGCGTCCTATGATCAATGGCGTCTGAAAACATCCTTGGTGTGCCATATAATCTGCTCCAGGTGAACTTACTAACATGGGGGTCTTAAGAACTCGGGTGGACATCCTATGTCTCTTCACGAATCCCCTTGAAATGTATGAATGCGATGCACCAGTATCGAAAAGAACTATTACGGTAAATGTCTTAACCAAAAACTTACGGACAACAGCATCTGGTTACTCTTCTACCTCCTCCACGGTCACGTGGTTCACTTGTCCTTTGTTGAACGGGTTGGGCTTCTTCCCGACACTTCCATTGCCGTTCCCATTCTTAACTTCAGGGCATTCATTGGCATAATGTCCAGTCTTCCCACACTTGTAACAAGTGACATGGCTAAAATCCCTCTTGGTGGGTGTGGACGGTGCACGGCGGTTCTGGTTTCCATTGATTCCATTCCCATTCCCATTACCACTGCCATTCTTGGTGCCATTGTGGTTGTGTGAGCTACTTCCTCCATGGGTATGCTGAAACTGTCCTACTGCTTTAGGGGTAAAGCGAGGCTTCTGCTGAGCTCCAGAGTTATACTTTCCTTGCCCATACTTCGTCTTGCGACTCTCAATCTGCTGATGCTTCCTTTCAATCATCAGGGCTCGGTCAACCAACTCCTGATAGTTATTGAAAGTTGCCACCATCAACTGTACACTCATCTCATCATTCAGCCCTTCCATAAATCTCTCCTGCTTCTTGGCATCTGTGGCCACATCATCTGGGGCATAACGAGATAGGGTACTAAACTCATCCACGTACTGGGCCACAGTACGGTTTCCTTGGCGCAAGTTGCGAAACTCCTGCTTCTTCATACTCATTGCTCCAGTCGAGACATGGGTGATGGGCCTCTAACCCCTCGTTGGTTACCCCAAGTGGAAGGTGTGAGATGCAGTGTTGTGGAAGTTTTTCCCTTAGCAAAGATGCCAAGGATCGAATCCCCAGAGACTCCTAGGTTCAACAAGTAGGTGTCAACTGCTACGGCGCCAGATATTAGCAATCAACGTGGACCTGCACACAGATACAAATAACTTTGCTCCCAACGAGTACAGAGAGGTTGTCAATCCCTCCGGCCTTGTAGTTCACAAAGGATTAAACGCAAATGATAGTAGTGATAGATAGTGTTAGCAATAGTAAGTAAAAGCGAAAAGTAAATAGCGGATGTGATCAATGATGGTAATATGGACCGGAGTCTCATGATGTTCACTAGTGATGTCTCTCTCCCAAAAGACGATAAAACAGCTATGTGAGGTAAACAAATTACAGCTGGGCAATTGACAGGACCACGAACGCAAACCAATGCTGACTACATTGCAAGAAAGGTTGAGGTTCAAAGCATGGGCGGTACGCCAAAGTAAGTAGACCAAAATCCATCAATATCTACTACTAATCATCCACCTTGAGATATCTATCCAGAACATCTCACTGGTATTAAGTTGCGAGTCCCACCCATAGTGTAAACTCAATGCAACAGACAACTGCATTAAAAGAACTTTGCGTAAAGTAAACAATCCTTGCACCCGCGGGCACAAGCACCGTTGTTTTCCCCCTTGTGGCCACAGCACATCCCCTAGACTCATGTTTCTGTCACTCAAGCTAGTCATCGAGGGGCATGAACCCACAATCAAGCATAACGTTCCCTCTTGGAGTCACTACCTACTACTTGGCCAAAGCAATAAATAACAACGGAGAACATGCAAGAATTACTTATGAACATAAATATAAAAGAGGTAGATCAAATATATTACTCAAGATCAATCTGAACATAATCTCATAATCCATCGGATCCCAGCAAACTCAACATAGCAACAACATAAGGATTACATATGTGCCTCGACCATGTAGGGCAGCTCACGAGGACTAATTAGTGAAGCACAAGAATGGGAGGAGAACATCACATAGCTACTAGTCATGGACTCATGATCCAAGGGAGACTACTCACGAGTCATCCGGGAGGCGTCCATGGTTGTGGAGTAGCTCCCGGTGGTGATCCTCCCCTCCGGCAAGGTGCCGGGAAGAGTTCTCCTGGTGCTCCCGATCTTGGAAGCGGCAGCGGCGGCGGAACAGAGATGGGCTCGCGAAAAGAGTTCCTGTTCCGAGGGTTTCGGAGGACGCTTTAAATATATGCCAAAGAGGGGCATCGGGGAAGCTTCGGGGGGCCCAGGCGCCCCCCCGGCGAGGCCCAGGGGGGGCGCCGCCAGGGCGCCTGGAGCCCTGGTGCCCCCCGGCTGTCCTTCGGACGCACGGTAGTTTCCGGAACGCTGATTTTTTATATAATTTTTCTGGATTTTTCCTGGCAGTTCTCGTAACGTGAAAACCTGAAATACAAAAACAGCCGAAAACAGAAACTGGCACTGGGGTGCACTGGATTAGTAAGTTAGTCCAAATATGATCAAAAGTGTATGGAAGTGTATGAATATCATAGCAATATCACCCAAACGTGGCATGGAGCAAGCAGAAATTATAGATACGTTTTGGACGTATCAACATCCCCAAGCTTAATTCCTGCTCGTCCTCGAGTAGGTAAATGATAACAAGAATAATTTCTGTGGTGACATGCTATTAACCATATAGGACTTTTTCATAGTCATATGACAAAAGCTTACTGAAACAATGAATCTGTAGTAATTAAGTTGCCTCATGAGAAAATCACAAATGATTGAAAGTTTTACAACATGAAACTGAAACATCAAAAAGATTTGCAATGAACATGATGTGCAAATATGATAAAGTAATATCTAGCTTGCCCCCTTTAGTGAAGCAAAACATAAATGCAGGGGCACCTTCAAGGTTTAAGTGATGAGTAGATACAATGATTTCAAAATAAACGATATCACAATCATGCAAAAGACAATGCTACTTTGGGACAATGCACATTACACTCAGAATGACAATCATGCTCTCAGTAGTTGGTGCTTGAAGAAAGAAGGTGGAGACTCAACATAAAAGTAAAAGAATGGTTAAGTGCTAGAGCTTTTTATTTTGAAAACATAGAAGCAATTTTGTCAACGGTAGTAGTACTTCATATGTGTCATGCATAAGACATCCTATAAGTTGCAAGCCTCATGCATCGAATACCAATAGTGCTCGCACCTTGTCCTAATTAGCTCGGATTTCCATGGGTTATCATTGCATTACATATGTTTCAACCAAGTGTCACAAAGGGGTACCTCTATGCCACCTGTACAAAGGTCCAAGGAGATGAATCGCATTTGATTTCTCATTTTTGATAGATCTCAACTTGAGGACATCCATACTGGGACAACATAGAAAATAGATGATGGACTCCTCTTAAATGCATAAGCATATTCTCATAAGAGATTGAGGATTAATGTCCAAGCTAAAACTTCCACCATGATACATGGCTTTGGTTGGCGGCCCAATGTTCTTCTCTAACAATATGCATATTCATTCAACCCACGGCAAATCACCCTTACTTCAGACAAGACGAACATGCATAGCAACTCACATGATATTCAACAAAAGTGTGACAGTTGATGGCATCCCCAGAAACATGGTTACCGCTCAGCAAGCAACTTATAAGAAATAAGATACATAAGCAACATATTCTTTACCACAATAGTTTTTAAGCTACTTTCCCATGAGCTATGTATTGCAAAGTTAGTTCGCTTAGTACAGGTGGAGGTTAGCAAAAGACTGGGAGCGACCAACTAAGAGAGCAATGACGGTCATAATCATGCAGAGCGACAAATCAATATTGAATCAGGCATGGAAGTTATATCGCTACTCAGAAATAAAAGAATATCAAGGCTTGACAGACTTTCTTTACAATCTTAAATATGAGTGAGCATACGCCAAGTCAATCAAAATAAATTCTTGAGGGAAGATATTACTAAACCATACCACATCATAGGCAAACAAATCAAGTTGGTACTCCAATAACACATTGGGAACCCCCCAGCTATTTGAGATTAACCATAAGAAAACCTGAACTACTAAGCGCCATCATGCACGTAGCATCTTTATCATAAACATATTAACCAATGCAACGGAAGAAAACTCTCTTAATAAGGTGAGCATGATAATTAAAGAGAGTTCAAGCAACCAACTAAACAAAAGCTCTTTGAAAAGATAAGCATGAATACTAAGAGCTGAACATGATAGTAGCTATTAAAAGACAAAGAACACACATAGCAAAGATAGACATGAAAATTCTATGTTATGTTCTAGGTAGAAGTGGAGCATGTTTCTCTCCCACATAAAGAAAGCTGAGTTCCGACTCGTTATGAAAAACTAAAAAGAAAACTAAAAGCAAGACGCTCCAAGCATAGCACATAACACATGAAGTGATAAAAATATAGTGGAACGAAAGACGAACTGATAATGTTGATGGAGAAGGGGATGCACGGGGGCATCCCCAAGCTTAGACGCTTGAGTCTCCTTGAATATTTCTTGGGGGTGCACGGGGGCATCCCCAAGCTTGAGCGCTTGACACTCCTGAATCTTTTTATCATCTTCCCTCGCACACTCGAAAACCCCTTCATACATAACTCATCATAATCTGATTAGCGAGGTTAGTACCCTTAATAAAATAATTATACCTTGCTGGAAATAAAGATATTCTTGAAGTTCTACTGTTTCTCAAGATTGCCAAAAGGTTTTTGCAAAGAAAAAGCAAGCTCTTGATTTGCAAAATGAAGGAAAGGCAAAACATGACAGAATCTGTGAAACACAGAACAGCAGGTAGTAATTGATCTGTTCGGGATACTTCTGCAAATGAAATCAAAAAACTCAGAACAGATGCACGAAAGAAAATTATATAGAGAACGCTGTCGAAAAAATTCAGACCAAAAAGATGATCTGGTGATTTTATACGAATTTTTCTATCCAAGGACAGAATCTGTTTCCTGGACAGCACCTCACAACTTTTGAACTTTCTAGCAATCAGAGGCTATACTTGGCACACATATGAAAAGCAAAGATACAATGATAATGGTACAGCAGTAAACAACATCAAGACACAGCAAAAGCAAAAAAAATTATTCATGTGGGCTGCCTCCCAAAAGCGCTTTCTTTTATGCCTTTAAGCTAGGCATAATGCATAGAGAAATCAATGACCATCATAATAATCGGAGTTATAAATTGATTCATATGGTTCCTCAACAAGTTCACTCTTGTTCCTTCTAGGAAAGGGGTACACACCTTTTGCCTTCCCGCGTAAGCAGATTTGTCCCTTACCTATATCGATGAAGCCTTTTACCGCTCGGAGGAAGTCCCTTCCAAGCACTATATTTCCTTGGTTTGGCTCCATGATGAAGAAATCAACCATTGCAATCCCTTTAAGGAATTTAACTGGCACATCTTTTATTCTTCCCTGGATTTCAGAAATATCTCCATTAGTATGTTCATGATAAGATGGTAATCTATCCATGTTAAATTTTAAAGAATCATGAACAATTTTTGGCATAGTAGAAACCATAGATCCAATATCACAATAAGCAAGGAAGTCTTGATTAGAGATGCTAATCCTAACAAGAGGCTCCCAGTCATTATCTATTTCCAAAATATCTCTCTTATTGGGTTTGGGTTTCTCTACCTTCATTAAGTCTAGAGCATCCATTCTCTTTTCAATAGTAGCAAGTCTATCTATGACAGTATCAAAATTATGATCATAAACAAAGTAACTACATAGACCATGTATAATTTCAAGAGCTCTAGCTTCATCACACTCTAGGAAATCTCCCTCGGCTATAATATCAAGAGAGTGTTTACACCATTTAAAAAGACCATGGTAAAAATTCCTAAGCACAATTTTTATAGGTATCCAAGGCATAATTCTCCTATGTGCATCAGAAATTCTGTCCCATGCCTTCTTCATATTTTCTCCATCCCTTTGATGGAAATCTAGAACTTCTGATTCCCTCAAAGCACCATATCCTAACATGTTTAGATAAACAGATAGGACTACTAACAGGAAGGCAAGATAATTTTTTTGTAATTTTTGATAAAGGATACTAAAGCAAAAACTGAAAGGTAAACTAACAAGACTAAAAAGCAAAGGTAAAAGATAGCGTGCAACCCCCCTATCCTGAAGAGTGGAGTCCCCGGCAACGGCGCCCGAAAAACTCCTTGATGGGCCTCTAACACCTCGTTGGTTACCCCAAGTGGAAGGTGTGAGATGCAGTGTTGTGGAAGTTTTTCCCTTAGCAAAGATGCCAAGGATCGAATCCCCAGAGACTCCTAGGTTCAACAAGTAGGTGTCAACTGCTACGGCGCCAGATATTAGCAATCAACATGGACCTGCACACAGATACAAATAACTTTGCTCCCAACGAGTACAGAGAGGTTGTCAATCCCTCCGGCCTTGTAGTTCACAAAGGATTAAACGCAAATGATAGTAGTGATAGATAGTGTTTGCAATAGTAAGTAAAAGCGAAAAGTAAATAGCGGATGTGATCAATGATGGTAATATGGACCGGAGTCTCGTGATGTTCACTAGTGATGTCTCTCTCCCAAAAGACGATAAAACAGCTATGTGAGGTAAACAAATTACAGCTGGGCAATTGACAGGACCACGAACGCAAACCAATGCTGACTACATTGCAAGAAAGGTTGAGGTTCAAAGCATGGGCGGTACGCCAAAGTAAGTAGACTGAAATCCATCAATATCTACTACTAATCATCCACCTTGAGATATCTATCCAGAACATCTCGCTTGTATTAAGTTGCGAGTCCCACCCATAGTGTAAACTCAATGAAACAGACAACTGCATTAAAAGAACTTTGCGTAAAGTAAACAATCCTTGCACCCGCGGGCACAAGCACCGTTGTTTTCCCCCTTGTGGCAACAGCACATCCCCTAGACTCATGTTTCTGTCACTCAAGCTAGTCATCGAGGGGCATGAACCCACAATCGAGCATAACGTTCCCTCTTGGAGTCACTACCTACTACTTGGCCAAAGCAATAAATAACAACGGAGAACATGCAAGAATTACTTATGAACATAAATATAAAAGAGGTAGATCAAATATATTAATCAAGATCAATCTGAACATAATCTCATAATCCATCGGATCCCAGCAAACTCAACATAGCAACAGCATAAGGATTACATATGTGCCTCGATCATGTAGGGCAGCTCACGAGGACTAATTAGTGAAGCACAAGAACGGGAGGAGAACATCACATAGCTACTGGTCATGGACTCATGGTCCAAGGGAGACTACTCACGAGTCATCCGGGAGGCGTCCATGGTGGTGGAGAAGCTCCCGGTGGTGATCCTCCCCTCCGGCAGGGTGCCGGGAAGAGTTCTCCTGGTGCTCCCGATCTTGGAAGCGGCGGCGGCGGAACAGAGATGGGATCACGAAAAGAGTTCCTGTTCTGAGGGTTTCGGAGGACGCTTTAAATATATGCCAAAGGGGGCATCGGGGAAGCTTCGGGGGGCCCAGGCGCCCCCCCGGCGCGGCCCAGGGGGGGCGCGCCGCCAGGGCGCCTGGAGCCCTGGTGCCCCCCCCCCGGCTGTCCTTCGGACGCATGGTAGTTTCCGGAATGCTGATTTTTTATATAATTTTTCTGGATTTTTCCTGGCAGTTCTCGTAACGTGAAAACCTGAAATACAAAAATAGCCGAAAACAGAAACTGGCACTGGGGTGCACTGGATTAGTAAGTTAGTCCAAATATGATCAAAAGTGTATGGAAGTGTATGAATATCATAGCAATATCACCCAAAAGTGGCATGGAGCAAGCAGAAATTATAGATACGTTTTGGAGGTATCAATGGGCAGTACGAAAAGCTTGCTGAAACTGATCCCAAGTCACATTGGCTACGGGGTAAGTGGCTGTGTAGTTCTCCCACCATGCTGCGGCTGGTCCAGACAACTGGTGTGCGGCAAATCGCGCCTTCTCAGCCTCCGAGCAATTGGCGGTGGTCAAATCCCTTCAAATCTTGCGTAGCTAGTCATCAGCCACAATTGGTTCGATGCTGCCAGCAAACACGGGTGGTTGCAACCTTAAGAAACGTGTCAGGTTGTCCACATGTGGTGGTGGTGGAGGGTTGTTGTTGTTCTGGTTGTTCTGAGTGTTCTGGACAAGAAGTTGCATCAGGGTGTTCTGCTGCTGGATCAGCTGGGTGAGCTCAGGGGGAAACTCGAATTCACGTCTTGGAGGCATCTGATGGGTGTAGAGGGAAGAGATTAGAATAGAATAGAGGTCTAAGGGAAAATCACTACCCATATGCACATGAGACAAACACACAATCATATCACACCAATCAATTTCAAACAAGGTATTACAAATCTAACGATCGTTTACAAAAGTGCTCTAAATCTAATATATGGAGGTATACTACTAGTCATAGGGTGGTCATCTAAAAATATTGGTCGGCAGAGGATTCCATAATATCTGCTCCAGCTTCATCTTCATAGTCTCTTGCTATCCTCAGCTTCTGAATCCGTATCATCTATGATGATATAGTCTTCCGGTGGAATCTCCTTGGGTTCTTCTTCCTCGTCTTCTTCTCCCATGAGTATCCCTAACTTCCGGGTCAAATCATCATTCTTCTCCACAAGTATCTTCATCTCCTCCTCATATCCGTCGCGTGTAGACTTGAGTTCTTCTTTTAGCTCCAAATTCCTATTTAGGTCCTTCTTCAAATCTATCATCCCTGCACACATCTGGTGCTCTTGGCGACGAATGTGGTGGTTCAACTCCTGGATGAATGCTGCTACGGATATACCCTTCTTAGTGCTGATCAAATCCCAATTCTCATCTCGGCGTCCACAAATCAGGTAGATAGTGTCCTTTAGCTCCTGCTTATAGACTTCTCCAATCCTTCCCATAGCAATGTGGGCTGCCATACTCCTTCCTAGGCTCCATGTAGGTGCATTAAAGGAAAATGCTATGAGTGAGGTGACGGGTGCGAACGTCCTTCCTGGAACTCGAGCTTGAATTAACCAACGCTCCTCCTCAGGTAGAGTGGCATTGTAGGTTCCAGTGAAACTTGGTAATCCAATGTGTAGATATCTGGTGACTTCCTTCAGGTGTCGTCCAAATGGCGTGTCGTCATCCGGTTGCATGAACTTGTGCTTTGCTTTCACCATCCTAAAGAATAGAAAAGATGAGGAGTCAGAAGAGAAAAGAGTGGATAGTGTTCTAGGGCTTGTCTTAGTGGTCGTGTCCTACAGTCAGCGTGTGCTCTGATATCATCTTGTAGCGACCAGACCTCAAACAGTCTGATCTCCATGCACCAGTGTCATCCCTGGATCAGTAATGCTGACACGCATGGTACTCGAAGGATTTATAACAGAGTGGCAATCACACAATTATTACATCGATAGTCAAACGATGAATTTATTACAAATAATATGGCTGAGGGCTTGGAAGATAAGTGAGTCCATCAACTCCAGCGGCATCACTGAGTATAGAACCACGACCTAAAAGGGCATCTTACTCGTCGTCTGAAAAGTCTGCAACATGAAACGTTGCAGCCCGAAAAACGGGTCAGCACATGGAGTATGCTGGCAAGATAACACAAGAGATGCAATGAAAGTAAAACTATACTATATGCAATATGGCTGGTGGAAAGCTCTATGGATAAGTTTTTGCGTAAAGCCAATTTTTCCCTACTTCAAAGGAATGTATTTTAATTAACTATCATGGTAGTTGAAACATCGTTGAGAAGATAGACATCCTCTCAACCCCAATTAAAGTAATCATTAAACCCAACAAAATTAAGTTAAAGTAACATGTTGAGATGCACATGATAATCCAAGTACCAGATACTCAAGATGTCCATAACCGGGGACACGGCTAATCATGATCAGTTTGTACACTCTGCAGAGGTTTGTGCACTTTCCCCACAAGACTCAATCGCCTCTGTTTGGTTTCTCGCACTTCATGGTGTTTGAGAAACGGATGACCGAGACACAGTCGTTCCGAAGAGGTCCCCTGTAATGCCCCGGAAGTAATACTTTCCCTTTTGGGCTATATAATATATCTCTGGTTTCATCAATTCCATTCCGGGTTCTTTGTCTTTCGGGTTTTCGTCCTTTTGTCGTGTGCGTGTGTGCACTGCATTGCATTGGTGTTGTCGTTTGCATCCGGTCCCACGCGTTCCTTCCCATTGTCCGTTTCGAGTTCCGGAGCTCTCTCACATGTCCGTGGCATCCCCGAGGCCTACTTTGGTGTTTGGCCGTGTAACGTTTCCGTTTTGGTGTGAGACTTGTCGTGTGTTGTTCGTTTTGGTGTGTGTAACCCGCCTGTCAAATCTCGTCGCGTTTGGAGTTCGTTTGCTACTCCAACAGTTATTCTCGTGGGCTGAAAGTACCTCCACTTTGAGGCCCAAGACACCCCTCCAACAGCCCACCTGTGACGCCCGAAGACCGACGTCCCAGAAGATTCCAGAAGATTCCAGATGTTCCGGGTTTCTCCCGTGTGTTTCGTTTGTGCTTGTGTTATTTATTTTTCGCATTGCATCATGTCATCATGCCATCATGTCATTTTAATTTTTGCATCTCAACTTAAATAAATTGTGTGGACCTTCGGTCCATTTAAATCGAGGGAAGGTGACTTCTCTTTATAACATATGAAAGCCTCCCAATATTATTAGGGAGCTATATAATAAATATTCCATTGTTTGGAATTACCCGCAACACACGTGCATAATTTCCCCATGCTTTTCCTACTTCGAGTTTCCTTCAAAAACCTTGCCAATAATTCTTTTCCGTTGTTTCGAGGTTCCTCCAAAAATTCGAACATTTTTGGACACTTCTATAATCAAGTCTTAGGTCAAACCCATTTGAATTAAATTCAAATATGTTTGAATTATTTTTCTGATCTGGCCTTTTATATTTTTCTCGGACCGTGCTCATTTTACGAGCCCGAGAAAATTAACCTTTGTCCTAATTCTTGCCCTAACCCCCCTCCTCTTTTTCTTTTTCCTTCTCTTTCGTTTTTCTGCTAAAAGAATCGTTAAAAGAAGGGGGCCCAGCCACAGCCGGCAGCCGAGTCCTCCCTGGCCATCAGGCCTTCCAGCAGCCGGCCCATCACCTCCCTAAGCCGGCCCGGTTTCCCCTCCTAACCCTAGCGCCAGTGCCCGACCGCAGCTCCTCCCTCCGTTCCTAGCGCAGCCGCCGCACTCACTCTCGCTCGCCCGAACTCCATCCTCTCCTCTCCCTCGAACCTTCCCAGCACTCCTCCTTCCCCCTCGCGATCCCCATCGCCCCGAGCCTCCCTTCGATCTCCTCTCCTCTAGCCTGAGGCCTGCAACGCCTCCTTGCCACATGGCCTCCCTCCTCCGTCGCCAAGGCAGGCCGCCACCCGCCGCACTCGCCTCCGGGAGCCCCAAGGCCAGGCTCCAGCACCCCTCCAGCCCGTGACCCGTCCCCGTCCTCAACCTCGTGGCCTCCCGGCTCGAGCTCATGAGGCCCAAGCGCCTCGTCCGTCCGGCCAGAGCTGCCCGCATCCTCGAGCCGCGCCCTCCAACCGCAGCTCACCGCAGTGCCGCGTCTCCCTTCGGCCAGGCCCTCGCCTCCTTGCCCGAGCGGTTGCCTCTTCGCCAGCACCTCTGGACGCCCTCCTCTCCAGCCATGGCCCTGCGCCGTCCTCCGCAGCACGCCGCCCCTGCCTCGTCTCCCTCCAGCGCGCGGAGCCGGCCATCCCCTCGGCCCCGACGCCCGTTCCCCAGCTCGCCACGGACGCCCCGGCTACTCTTCTGCCACCGCGCGCCCCCAGCAAGGCCTCCGCTCCGCCGCATGCCGTGGCCTCGCCTCCAGCGACAGGCCAGTCCGTGGCCTCCCTCTGTCTCCAGGACAGCACCGGCGCCCCAGCTCTCCGTGGAGCCGAGCTCCGAACCCTGCTGCTGCCCTTGCATCCTTGCTGCCGTTTTGGTTGTCTTGTTGCTGCTGTTTGTCTATTCGCTAAGTGCCAGGTTGACATGAACAACTACGAGACCGATAAACCGGCTTGTTCGACAAGTACCCCTCCGGTGACTAGTACATCTACGAATGGGAACGCCTACACGACGACACAAGACGGACACCAAGTACCTCTTCATGACCCGAACGAGTACCACGACGACCCGAACGACTACGAACGGAACCACTACTGCCGCTACCGACGTGAACAACTACTTCCCTCTACGGAACGGCTACTTCCACTCCGAACATGAACGCCTTCTTCCTCTACGTCTCGAACCGCCCCGAAACGCACGCTTCGAAGGTATAACGAGACGACCCCGTGGATGACCCGTGTGATGCTTGTTGTGTTGTATGAAATGTTTCCCGTGTGTGCACCGTGCCGTTTCGTCCGTTTGACATGTTCCTCGGTTGCCTCGTCGCCGACTCGTGGGAACCCGGTAACGGGATCGCCCCACCTTTCATCTCGTTTGGCTCGCTCACGCCATCTTTCCTTTTGCACCGGACTCTCAACGAGTTACCGGCACCGATATGTTGCCGTTGCATCATTTCGGATCGTTGCCGTGGCACCCTTTTCCTTCCACCACGGTGACGATGCTTCATATCATCTTCTTGTTAACCTTTTAATAAAATTGCATAAACTTGATCATGTCATCCGCATCATGTTAACAACATTATAATGTGTGAATTGTTGTTTGCTTATAATTACTAAACATGCTCATGGGGATTTTCCGGATATGTTGTTGTTCTTCCGGCCTCATTTAAAATGCCTAAATAGTGTAGTTTTATTATGCTTCACCTCTTGCCATGCTAAAAACAATTAATCTTGTCTTGTAATTAACGAGAGTCAATTAAATAATTATAATGTGGTGTTTCGTCAATATGCAACTCGTTGCATATTGAGCTCCACTTAACTTGTAGTACTTGTTTGTGCACTTTGCCATGCCATGCGTATTTAAACCGGACATGCATCATACTTGGATGTGCATCGTATGCCATGTTTATGCTTGTGTGTTTACCGTGTTGTTTGCTTCTTTCCGGTTGCTTCTCTTGTTAGCTTCGGTTTCGTTCCGGAGTTGTGAGGATTCGCTCGACTGTGTTGCTCCGTCTACTTCATGGACTTGTTCTTCTCCCTTGCGGAATCCCAAGCAAGATGATCATACCCTTGGATACCTTTACTACCATTGCCATGCTTAGTTGTCTCGATGCTATCGTTACATGTCGCGCTACCCATCTTTTATTGTCAGCCTCTCCTTGTTGCCATGAAACCTCTAACCTTTGACACCTTCCTAGCAAAACCACTGTTTGGCTATGTTACCCGCTTGCTCAGCCCCGCTTGCTCAGCCCCTCTTATAGCGTTGTTAGTTGCAGGTGAAGATGAAGTTCGTTCCAGGAGGGAACTTGTTGTTGGATATATCACAATATCTATAATTATTATTAACACACCTGTATACTGGGCATGGGTGGAAGGCTTGGCCTTTTGCTCGGTGTTTTGTTCCACTCATGCCACCTTAGGCGCCGATAAACCGGCATTATGTTCCTTGATTTTGCGTTCCTTACACGATGGGTGAAATGGGGACCCCTTGACAGTTCGACTTTGAATAAAACTCCTCCAGCAAGGCCCAACATTGGTTTTAATTTGCTCATAATAACAACTTATTTAATTAATTAAATTTCATAGGGAGTTAGTGCTACCCGAGGATTCTTAATTCTACATAACAGGGGGGGCCAGTGCTGATGGTGTTGGTCCCAAACTAGAGCCACTTGCGGATACCACCCAGTTCGTTGGGATCTTCGGTATCTGTACGTACTGCTCATCCGGACGTGGCCTGAGACGAGATACGCGCGGCTACTATCAGGGTGTCGGCACGCCGGGAGGTCTTGCTGGACTTGTTTTACCATTGTCGAAATGTCTTGTGCTACCGGGATGCCGAGCCTGATCGGATTTTTCCTAAGATAAGGAGTGATAATATTACATTTATCACTTCAGCTAATCGTGAGAGCTTGTGATGGGCTAAGTTGGAACACCCCTACAGGGTTATGATCTTTCGAAAGCCGTGCCCGCGGTTATGTGGCAGATTGGAATTTGTTAATGTCCGGTTGTAGAAAACTTGACAGAGGATCCGAAGTAAAACACACAACTGTGTGAGTAACCGTGACTGTCTTTTTTCACTTTGAGAAGAGAACACGGTGGGGTTATGTTTGATTCGTATGTAGATTAGGATCTTTAGCGATCACTACTTTTGCGACCGTTTGCGTAGATGCTCTTATCATTCTGGTACTCGTAAGTTAGCCACCATATTATGCTTAGCCGCTGCTGCATCCTCACCACTTTACCTCTTCCTACCCATAAAGCTTTGCTAGTCTTGATACCCATGGTTATGGGATTGCTGAGTCCTCGTGGCTCACAGATACTACAACACCAGATGCAGGTTCAGCCGAGTTTGATGCAGGAGCTGGTTCAAGTTCTTCACCGGGAGCTCGATGAAGAGAGTGGCCGTATGTTTGTGACGTTTCGACGATCAGTAGTGGTTCTTCTACTAGGATTCGATCCTGACCTGTGGCTTTATGTTGTTTTGGTATCTTTCTTTGGATCTTCGTCCGTAGTCGGGTTGTGATGTTTTGAATGATGTTTTGCTTATGTAATGTATTGTGTGAAGTGGCGAGTGTAAGCCAACTATCTCCTTTTGCAATTTAATCCCTCTTTTACATGAGTCGTGCAAAGATACCAAACTTGAGATCATTCTAGGATGGGCTTATACCTTTAAGTCGTGCCTCGACACGTAGGAGGTATAGTCCCATCCTGGGCATTACAAGTTGGTATTCAGAGCCTTCTCCGACCTAGAAGCCCCCACTGATTGATCGAATCGTTGACGGTTGAGTCTAGGCACACACTTGAAAATGTTTTGAGTCCTATATATATATCGGAGAGTAGGATTACTTTTGCTTCTCATCTCTTTTCATTCTGGTGAGGACTCCTGACGACTAGTCTTGCCTCTTCTACTTTCAAAAAATGCACCAAATTTTTTTTTAGGATCTCGCGAGTATTGTTTGGATTGTTCCGATGTCTTTGTGACGAGAACATTGTTCTCGATGCCTCCTGTCATTAGGGGTTGTGGCAGTGTCCCGGGGAGTTGAGCTCCGAGGTGTTGTCGTCACAAATCCATTGCAGCACTACTAGAATACTTAAGACGACCAACATCAAAAACTCTCCTATGCAGTTAGTGGCAAGATAACCCCGACATCACCCAGTACTGGGGAGGTAGTTCGGGAGTATTGCCATAGCTTGTATAGTGGATGCGTTTCGAAGGTCCGAGGTAAACGGTTTCCGAGAAAGACTGGTTATGTGTTGAAGGATGGATACAGCTGGATGTAGGTTTAGAGTTGAGTGCGCGGTGCTTCCCCTGTATCCCCAACACCTGATGGCATAACTGGAAACTTTCGGAAATTAATAGGTGGGTTCATCTAGTAGTTCTAGGCATTCTTCCAACGAGTGCATGATATGAAGTTCAGGATTCTACATTGAGTGAAGTGGTTTTATGGACTTGTTCCGATCGGGAGTTGCATCTTAAAGGGTCCTTGGCTATGCTGATCCGGGGATTGCAAAACCCTTTTGTAACATGTTCCATGAGCTTTCAGCACGAATATGTCGAACGAAGCTTCTATCTTGTATTTGTTCTATCTGATCCTTGTTCCTTTTTATTTACCTTTTATTCTCCAAGTGGCTTCTCGTCAAGTTGATGTACCTGCGGAATTCATTCGTTCAATTCTCTGTTCGGATGATATTGTGAAGATCATGTTGCATATCTATCCTTTGTTCTTGTCTTGATTCTGGTATTCGTGTTGCTTCGATGTCAAATGTTGATTCCATACCTTTCCTAATTGGTGTTCTCATATTTCTATGGGAGTGCTAATTCTTCTTGACCATCAAGATTTTCATGTTATTCCTTTTCGACCGGTGTGCCTTCTCTTCAAGTTATTCCATACGGACGCCATTGAGAAATCTGACGATTGTCTGTTTCATTCTTCCCAAGTCGCCTTTGTTTTTCCCCACCCTCCCACCCCTTTTCTTATGGAGCCAGCAATTCTCAAAGGAAATATCCATTTTATTCTTGTGATATTTCTTCATTCATTTCCTTCAATGTTCTTATCCGGTGATTATCGTGAAGATGCTCAAGAGCTTCAAGTTCATCATTCTTTTGTTCTCAATTCTGCTGGTGGATGTAATTAAAGATTTCGGTGTTGATCTTATCCCTTTCCTCTTTTCACAATGCTTTCTTATTCCGGTGCACCAATTAATCATTCTCCTCTTGCTATTCATATCGGGAGTGTTGAAGATATCTCAGAAGATTCGTGTTTCCATTCTTAAATCCGTTCAAGCTATTTTGAGATTGTCATCTTATTCAGTCATTTAATTCAACCGGTGCAATATCTCTTAAGCAATCTATTCCAACGGTGATTTCTTTGAGTGGGCCCTAACCCACAGGTCTTTTTCCAGGATCTTACCTAACTCTTCCAATTTTTTCCGGAGTTATACTCAAATTCTTTTCAAAGTGTGACGTAAGAATGATTTCCATCAGTCACATGCCTTCTCCAAGATCGCTTTCAAATTATTTTCATCGTTGTTCCAACCTTTTTAATTCTTCATTCCGGAGTGCTCAACAATTCTTATGGCATTTCTCGTCTTCATTCTCAACATTTGGGGATCGGAGAAGAGTTTCTCTTAATCTTGGCCCGTTCTCTTGAAGATTTGTGGTTCTAGCTTCATGCCATTCTCATTATTGTTCCGTTTGTGAGGAATTCTTTTCATACCCATCCGAAGCATTTCATGAATTCTTTTCTTTGTGATCCTTCGAAGGCCATCATTTCAGAATATTTCTTCGTTCTCAGCTTTCAACATCGTCCTCCAACTATTCTTCATTGATGTCTCTTCGTTCGTCTCCATATTTTTACGGTGGTTCATTCAAGTTTACCCTTCCGTTGTTATCGTTTTAATTCACTCGTTCTTTTCATAATCCTACCGGTGGTTCGTTGAATATTTATCCAAGGTTGTGCGGGATCTCTCTTTAATCCTTTCCAACGAGAATAAGTAGTATGCCAAATCCTTTGGTTGTCATCAATTAAATTGGTGAAGGATATGCATAACATAATTCTTATTCTTATTTTCTCGAGGTGATTTAATCTCTGTTTTCCGGAGCTTGTTCATCATATCTTATTCTCGGTTCTAAGTTGTTCATCTTGTTTTCCGGAGCTTCAAGTTATTTCAATTTTATCATTCCAAAGCTCCATCTAATTCACCGCAGGCCTTGAATCTTATTCTTTCATCTTTCACTTCTCATGTTTTCATTACCGGAGTTCTTCATGGTGGTTCATCATCATTTAATTCATCCTTGAAGTCTTCATCAACATTCTTGTTGGAGCTCAAGCATTCTTCATCATGCTTTCCAAGTGCAATTCTTTCTACCTTATCTTTCAGATGGTGTTATGTCATTCTTGACAATTCCTTCATGTTTCGTGATTCACGAGTTATCAAGAATGGGATATTTAAAACCATTCTTCATGTTTCGTGATTCACGAGTTATCAAGAATGTGATATTCACGAGTTAGCCAATTGATTCAATGAAAGTTGATGTGCCCCCTGCTCCAGTAAAGCCAATTGATGAGAATGTGTTAGCCTCTGAAGATGTTCAGCTGATGGAAATTAGCGAGGAAGAACGTCAGAAAAATCCTCAGGAATCATTTCCTCTATTTCCAGCTGAGTATGGCCCCAAGGGTCCCGCATTCAATGAACAACTTCATTCTGTGAAGCTTGCTTTCTTTGGAGTCAGCCCTTATGATGGAGAAAGGATATCATTGTCTCTGAGGTTTTGGATCGAAGAACAAGCAGTATATTATGCTCGAATATTATATTTGGCAAGCAAAGGATTTTCAATCATAAGATATTAAACTTTGCCAAGCTCGAAGAAATGCCTTGCTTCCACTCTGCTATCAAGCACATAGAACATGCTCTTCTACAGGGTTTCATGCGTTTCAATCATGGCTAGAACAAGGGAATCATTCTTCAATTCTATGCCACCTTATACATATCAGGAGTACTGGAAAACATCTCCACCTGGACACTTGAATGGATGACTGACAGCGAGAGAATCAAATGCTCGGCATATCATTTTCTGTCACTGATAAATATTCCGCAATGTGAGTTTCCAAAGGATTGTGAATCAAGGTTGCATTTCTGGGATGTGGCCGAAGAACAACTCCACGTCCTGATGGATCCCACCATGGTAAGCGACGAATGCATTGATGTTGATCTGAGGAAGTTGTCTTATGATAACAAAGTTCTATTTCACATTCTGTGCAATACCATCACGCCAACATACATGCCAACATCCATCAAAGGCATTGTGGGAATGCTCTTGTGGCTGTATCTCAAGGAATCAAGTTTGACATTCCTGATCTTTTTATTCAGAACCTGGCTTGTGCAACAGATAGCCCTCAGTCAGTGAAGCCATATGCTCCATGGATTATGTTCGCAATTGAGCAGATGATAAATGAGGAATTCTTCTGGGCTTACACACGGACAGTCTTCATGCCTCCAACTCGTGACACTCTACGTATTGTGAAGGATTATCGCAAAGGGAAGGAACCTGTTGATAATGCCGCCGAGTCTGAAAATGCTCCAAAAGTGAAGGAAGCCAACGTTGAAATCCCTCGTGATGAAAATCCATCTCTCTATGAGATTTGCATTCGCACTCAGCAAACCTTGGAAAGGCATATCAAGATGGACAGAAAAGAAAAGATGGAATTGATGACTGAGCTGAATTTGATCCACAATCACACTCGTCAAATTCTTTTGCATGAGAAGGAAGCTAGGAAGCAATCATGGACCTTGTTGAGAAAGCATTATTCTCGTAAGGATTTAGCTAACAAAGGCCTGTTCAAGGATTACGACTACTTGGAATTGTTTGTTGTTCCTCGTGTCCGAAGACAAACTCTAGTGCTCCCACAACGTTCTAACTCTACAGATCTAGTGTTTATCGATCATGATGGCGAAGTTGCAGATACGGCTTGCAGTCTTGTCTACAAGCCTGATGCTCACAGTTTCAAGCTGCTACTCCTGCTTCTGCCTCGACCATTCCATATTCTTCAGATACTAATTCGTCGACTGGTTTTAATTCTGATTTAGAAGACTCTCCCATGGAGTAATTCCTCGTATGTCTTCCCTTTCCTTTCTGACACTCGTTGACAAAAAGGAGGAGAATTACATCGAGTGATAGTTTATCGGGGTTTGTAGGATGCATTTATTCGCCATTTAGTTTCCCTCGAACAATTTGCTTCTTGAACTTATCGCACCACTTGTGGTGTTCAAAAACTTGGACGTCATGTAACATTAATAACCCCGCCTGTAATATTATTTGCCTTTGCAATCTTTGTCTATAGGTATTATCAAGTGTGTTTCTCCTATGGATGTTTATCATCAACATTTTCTTTCAGGGACAAATTTCTGCTTCTCGAAGAAGCTCAGAGAATCATCTTATGATGATAATTTTGTTTAGGAGAAGTGTTGTGGTTGGATATGCCTTCATGATTGATATCCTTCATCATCTGACCCTGCAGGAAGAACAAGAAAATCCTCCCAAGCATATCCACCTTGTGCAACCTATGTTTTTCTTGCTCTGGTCATATCGTATATCTAACATGCAGGAAAACTACATCGTGTGTGGATTCATTTGTGTTCTGAGAAAACCTTCAGGCTTTACCATTGTCACATATCTCTAAAACTATTATCTTATTTCTCTCTCGAAGATTTTGCAACATGAATCACCTCAGACACCGTCGAATGCATTGAAAGAAGTCAAATGTCAATTCACATTTCAATTTAACTCATACGAAGATTAATCCAATCTCCCTCCAGTTCATCATGCTTTGCAGCATATCTTCAGTGGTAGAATAATTCATCTTCGTACTTATCTCTTGACTTCCATTACTCTTCACATTTCATTCCATTATTTAAACTATCCTTCAATGTGATCTGTTTTGTCAGCAATCGTCCAAAAAGGGGGAGATTGTTGGTGCAATATCTACCCACCGTATGTTTTGGAGATTGTTGATAGAAACGGGTATGGAATGATTTGTTTGCTAATGCATATAGAGATAAAAAGTCCAACACAACCGAAGGGAATGTTATCTCCGGTATTGAGTTCGAGGAACTACACCGAAGCATATGTGCGTAGCTGTAGCGACCAGACCTCAAACAGTCTGATCTCCATGCATCAGTGTCATCCCTGGATCAGTAATGCTGACACGCATGGTACTTGAAGGATTTATAACAGAGTGGCAATCACACACTTATTACATCGATAGTCAAACGATGAATTTATTACAAGTAATATGGCTGAGGGCCATCTAATACGATAACAGCGGAAGGCTTGGAAGATAAGTGAGTCCATCAACTCCAGCGGCATCACTAAGTATAGAACCACGACCTAAAAGGGCATCTTACTCGTCGTCTGAAAAGTCTGCAACATGAAACGTTGCAGCCCGAAAAACGGGTCAGCACATGGAATATGCTGGCAAGATAACACAAGAGATGCAATGAAAGTAAAACTATACTATATGCAATATGGTTGGTGGAAAGCTCTATGGCTAAGTTTTTGCGTAAAGCCAATTTTTCCCTACTTCAAAGGAATGTATTTTAATTAACTATCATGGTAGTTGAAACATCGTTGAGAAGATAGACATCCTCTCAACCCCAATTAAAGTAATCATTAAACCCAACAAAATTAAGTTAAAGTAACATGTTGAGATGCACATGATAATCCAAGTACCAGATACTCAAGATGTCCATAACCGGGGACACGGCTAATCATGATCAGTTTGTACACTCTGCAGAGGTTTGTGCACTTTCCCCACAAGACTCGATCGCCTCTGTTTGGTTTCTCGCACTGCATGGTGTTTGAGAAACGGATGACCGAGACACAGTCTTTCCGAAGAGGTCCCCTTAACCAGATAGATAGGCCGGTACACCTACAAAACCCAACTACATCTGCTAGCCCATCATGGAAAGGTTTCCCACAACTTACTCAACTATGCCAGAGCCCATATTGGCATGTGGCTGCACACGGAAGTTTCTAGTATGAAATATCTCATGATCCCTTTGAGCCTGGGTGGCGGTCCAAAAGAAAAACAGGCAATCCTGGAATACCCAGATGACTCAATCCACCCAGATGTGTATTAAAGTTGCCACCTTAAGTTGAACCATTAATTAACAACTCACATTTGTCATGGATTTCACTCAAACCCAACCACGTCTACGAGCATAGCATGTCCTAACAGCAAACGTAGAAGTAACTCCCAAGGGTTTGAATGTAATGCAGGTAATAGGTATTACCTCAATCTACTTCCCAATCCCACAAATTAATTGATCCTACTCATGCAATGTGTGAGGGGTTTGACTAATGCAATGAAAACTGGGTAATTGGAAAGCATGATCAAAGTGTTACTTGCCTTGCTGATGATCTGCAAAACCTAGAGACTCAAAGTAGCAAGCGGCGCACTCCGGGTACTCTATCGTAATCAAACAACAAGCATACAATAAGTACTTAACTAATGCACGGGTAAAACTCAAATAAGAGATCTAACCAGAAAGTTTAACTTAAGAACTCCGGTTTGCAAAAAGAATCAACTCGAAAGAAGCAACGAAACTCAAACTGCAAAAGAAACGAGCTCCGAATTACTAGTTGGTCTAAAGTCAAATTTTACAGTAGCCAAAACTTTGTTCAAGTTGATCTAACGTAAAGAGGGCTTCGAGACGAAGATCTGGGATTTTGAATCACCTGATTCCGACTCTCGAGCGAAAAGAAAAACAAAAAACAAGATCAGGGCAGAAATCGCGATCGGAAAAATCGCGGTTAAATACCTCGAAAAAGAAAAACGACGAACAGGCTAACGAACGAACGTTCGCTGTCTGCGGTTAACTAACAAAAACCGTTCGTTAAAACGAACGTACGGACGAAGGTACGCTATTTAACTAAACCGGCGAAAAACAAAAAAACCGAACCGATCTAATCTAAAAAAACGAATCTATTGGTTTATTTCTAAACCGATCAGTTTTCTAAAAAAAACTAAAAAAACTACCTCGACGACTCCGGCGACTCCGGCGGAGGGCGGCGGCTCTGGCGGCAGCGTGCGGAGGCGCGGGGCGGCGGGCGTGGCGGCGGCGGCGGGCTGCGGCGCGGGCGGCGAGGCGAGCGGCGACGGCGGCGGGTGCTAGGGTTTGGGCGACGGGGTGAACGGGCTGGCGGGCCGAGCGGGCCGGCTCTGGCGCTTTTAAAGCCCAGAGTCCTGGTCCTTTACTAGTCCTAGTCGGTTTCTGTTTTTTTTTAAATAGAGTCTCAGCGCAGTAAAACTAACGAAAGAAATACCAAACAGACTCCAAAATTCCCGAAATAAATTTTCCCCGTCCTCTAATAATATTTAGGACAAAGTGAACATTTTTCCCAGACCTAAATGCAATTTTGAAAAACGCGTATTTTTCCTATGCAAATAAATCCGAAAATAAATCCAGAAAAATACCAAAAGTGATTTTAATATTTTTCCTCCAATATTTCTGTTATTTTGGAGAAGTCATATTATCTCCGCTCATTTATTTTATTTAGAAATATTTTTAGGAGAGAAAAATAATTAGAATCACACTGTCCTCGTATCGGTATTCGAGCGAACTCAAATACGAAAACGGTAAAATTCCCAACTCTCTCCGTAGGTCCTTGAGTTGCTTAGAATTTCGAGGAATGCCACGAACAAAAATGCAAAACAATGAAAATGCAATATGATCTATGTATAACATTCCAAATTGAAAATTTGGGATGTTACAAACCTACCCCCCTTAGAATGAATCTCGCCCTCGAGATTCGACTTGGCTAGAGAACATGTGTGGGTGGTCCTTGCGTAGATCATCTTCTCGCTCCCAGGTGGCTTCTTCCTCGGTGTGGTGACTCCACTGAACTTTGCAAAACTTGATAACCTTGCTGCGAGTAACTCTACTCGAAAATTCGAGAATCTTAACGGGCTTCTCCTCGTATGTCAGGTCACTGTCCAACTGAATTGCTTCCAGGGGTACTGTGTCTCTAAGCGGTATATCGGCCATCTTCGCGTGGCACTTCTTAAGCTGCGAAACGTGAAACACGTCGTGCACTCCTGACAATCCTTCGGGCAATTCCAACTTATAGGCAACCTCTCCCATGCGTTCCAAAACACGGTAAGGTCCCACAAATCTTGGGGCTAACTTCCCTTTAACTCCGAAACGTTTAACTCCTCGCAGCGGCGATACCCTCAAGTACGCTCTGTCTCCGATCTCATAGGTTATCTCCTTGCGCTTCGAGTCGGCATAACTCTTCTGCCTGGACTGAGCTACCTTCAGTTTATCTCGAATTAACTTCACTTTCTCCTCAGACTCTTTTATTAAGTCTGGTCCAAACAATTGTCGGTCTCCAACTTCATCCCATGACAACGGTGTTCGGCATCTCCTTCCATACAATGCCTCGAACGGTGCCATCTTCAAACTGGCTTGGTAACTGTTGTTGTATGAGAACTCCGTGTAGGGCAAGTTGTCATCCCAACTAGATCCATAATCTAATGCACAGGCTCTCAACATATCCTCCAGAATCTGATTGACTCTCTCCGTCTGTCCATCTATCTGCGGATGAAACGTTGTACTAAACTCTAGCCTGGTACCCAAGGTTTCATGTAACTGATTCCAGAACTTTGAGGTAAACTGGGTTCCTCTATCAGATACAATACTCCTCGGAACTCCGTGCAGACATACAATTCTGGTCATGTATATCTTTGCCAACTTTGCACTGGTATATGTGGTTTTCACCGGGATAAAGTGGGCTACCTTCGTCAATCGGTCTACTACTACCTAGATTGAATCATACCCTGCTTTGGTCCTGGGCAATCCGGTGATAAAATCCATACCAAGCTTCTCCCACTTCCATTCGGCATAGGTTGTAGCAATCCTGCTGGCTTCTGATGTTCTGCCTTTACTCCCTGACACACATCAAAACTGCTACATACTCTGCAATATCTTTCTTCATACCGGTCCACCAGAAAATATCCTTCAAATCCAAATACATCTTAGTATTTCCTGGGTGAATCGAGTATGGTGAATCATGGGCCTCCTGTAAAATCAACTTCCTAATCTCCGGGTCATTTGGCACATAGATTCGATCCTCAAACAATAAGGTGTCGTGTTCATCCTCACGAAATCCTTTAGCTTTTCCTTCGCTCATCCTCTCCTTTATAGCGACAATCTCCTTGTCAGCTTTCTGAGCTTCTCTGATTTTATCCATCAAGGTAGACTGGATTTCTAGCGTTGCTACATAGCCTCTCGGAACTATCTCCAAACGTAGTTCTCGTAGGTCCTCGGCTAACTCCTTTGGAAACTCCTCCATCATTAGGGTATTGACATGGCTCTTACGGCTTAGCGCATCAGCTACTACATTAGCCTTTCCAGGATGATACTGCAATCTCATGTCATAATCCTTAATGAGTTCCAGCCATCTCCTTTGCCTAAGATTCAGCTCCTTCTGAGTGAATATATACTTCAAACTCTTGTGATCCGTATATACTTCACAATGGTTTCCTATGAGAAAATGTATCCACGTCTTCAATGCATGCACTACGGCTGCTAACTCCAAATCATGGGTGGCATAGTTCATCTCATGAGGTTTTAGTTGTCGTGAAGCATATGAAACAACTCTTCCTTCCTGCATAAGAACTGCTCCAAGTCCTCAACATGAAGCGTCGCAGTACACCTCATAATCCTTATGTTGATCTGGCAGAATCAACACAGGGGATGAGACCAACCTTTTCTTCAACTCCTGGAAACTAGTCTCACATTCTTCGGTCCAACTGAACTTGGTGTCCTTCTTCAAGAACTCCGTCATTGGCTTTGCAATCTTCGAGAAATTCTCGATAAATCTCCGGTAGTATCCTGCGAGTCCAAGAAAACTCCGGATCTCTCCTACGGTCGTCGGTGCCTCCCAATTGGTCACGGTCTCCACCTTGGCGGGATCTACTGCTATTCCTTCTCCGGATATAACATGTCCGAGGAATCCGACTTCCTTCAACCAAAACTCACATTTGCTAAACTTGGCATACAACTGATGTTCTCTGAGCTTCTCCAATACAAAACGCAAATGCTCTTCATGCTCCTCTTCATCCTTCGAGAAGATCAAAATATCGTCTATGAACACTACGACGAACTTATCCAAATACTCCATAAACACTTTGTTCATCAGGTTCATAAAGTAGGCCGGTGCGTTTGTCAGACCAAACGACATAACGGTATACTCATACAACCCATACCTAGTGGTAAAGGCCGTCTTAGGGATATCTTGCTCTCGAATCTTCAATTGATGGTACCCTGATCGTAGATCGATCTTCGAAAATACCTTTGCTCCTTGCAATCTATCGAACAGATCATTGATCATTGGTAATGGGTACTTATTTTTGATCGTTACTTCATTCAATCCCCGGTAATCAACAACCATTCTTAACGATCCATCCTTCTTCTCCACTAGAAGTACTGGCAAACCCCAAGGCGAAGAACTTGGGCGTATGAATCCTTTATCCAGTAACTCCTTAATCTGCTTCTTAATCTCCTCCAAATCCTTTGCGGGCATCCTATAAGGTCTCTTAGAAATTGGCCCGGTGCCTGGCAAAAGTTCAAGCAAAAACTCTATATCTCTATCCGGTGGCATGCCAGGTAACTCCTCTGAAAACACATCCGGATAATCCTTCACTACTGGCACTTCCTCCTGAACAACTCCCGTGAGAGAATATACTTGAGTCCTTGTAGGCGAATGCCTAGATACATACCTAATCCTTTTTCCCTCCGGGGTGGTGAGCAAAATAGACTTACTGGCACAGTCAATGTTACCTCCATACTTCGACAACCAATCCATTCCTAAGATCACATCCAATCCTTGTGATTCCAGAACTATTAGGTCAGAGGGGAAAGTATGGCGTCCTATGATCAATGGCGTCTGAAAACATCCTTGGTGTGCCATATAATCTGCTCCAGGTGAACTTACTAACATGGGGGTCTTAAGAACTCGGGTGGACATCCTATGTCTCTTCACGAATCCCCTTGAAATGTATGAATGCGATGCACCAGTATCGAAAAGAACTATTACGGTAAATGTCTTAACCAAAAACTTACCGACAACAGCATCTGGTTACTCTTCTACCTCCTCCACGGTCACGTGGTTCACTTGTCCTTTGTTGAACGGGTTGGGCTTCTTCCCGGCACTTCCATTGCCGTTCCCATTCTTAACTTCAGGGCATTCATTGGCATAATGTCCAGTCTTCCCACACTTGTAACAAGTGACATGGCTAAAATCCCTCTTGGTGGGTGTGGACGGTGCACGGCGGTTCTGGTTTCCATTGATTCCATTCCCATTCCCATTACCACTGCCATTCTTGGTGCCATTGTGGTTGTGTGAGCTACTTCCTCCATGGGTATGCTGAAACTGTCCTACTGCTTTAGGGGTAAAGCGAGACTTCTGCTGAGCTCCAGAGTTATACTTTCCTTGCCCATACTTCGTCTTGCGACTCTCAATCTGCTGATGCTTCCTTTCAATCATCAGGGCTCGGTCAACCAACTCCTGATAGTTATTGAAAGTTGCCACCATCAACTGTACACTCATCTCATCATTCAGCCCTTCCATAAATCTCTCCTGCTTCTTGGCATCTGTGGCCACATCATCTGGGGCATAACGAGATAGGGTACTAAACTCATCCACGTACTGGGCCACAGTACGGTTTCCTTGGCGCAAGTTGCGAAACTCCTGCTTCTTCATACTCATTGCTCCAGTCGAGACATGGGTGATGGGCCTCTAACCCCTCGTTGGTTACCCCAAGTGGAAGGTGTGAGATGTAGTGTTGTGGAAGTTTTTCCCTTAGCAAAGATGCCAAGGATCGAATCCCCAGAGACTCCTAGGTTCAACAAGTAGGTGTCAACTGCTACGACGCCAGATATTAGCAATCAACGTGGACCTGCACACAGATACAAATAACTTTGCTCCCAACGAGTACAGAGAGGTTGTCAATCCCTCCGGCCTTGTAGTTCACAAAGGATTAAACGCAAATGATAGTAGTGATAGATAGTGTTTGCAATAGTAAGTAAAAGCGAAAAGTAAATAGCGGATGTGATCAATGATGGTAATATGGACCGGAGTCTCATGATGTTCACTAGTGATGTCTCTCTCCCAAAAGACGATAAAACAGCTATGTGAGGTAAACAAATTACAGCTGGGCAATTGACAGGATCACGAACGCAAACCAATGCTGACTACATTGCAAGAAAGGTTGAGGTTCAAAGCATGGGCGGTACGCCAAAGTAAGTAGACCGAAATCCATCAATATCTACTACTAATCATCCACCTTGAGATATCTATCCAGAACATCTCACTGGTATTAAGTTGCAAGTCCCACCCTGTCGGTGTACTAAGGTAGGGGTACCTCAGTACCCCAACTTGTGCACGGGCAGTAGCAGCTTCCCGCGGCGGGGCTCACCACGTGCTTGCCGGAGACCTTCCTGCTCCATATAAAGCCATTCAAAAACAAAGTATACAAGACAGGAAATCAAGGCCCCGGCAAGTGGGACTTGCCGGGAAGGCCGTCCCAGGCTCAAGATCACCTCACTAGCACAATATCCTGGCAAGAGGAGATTGCCAGGAAGACCAGAAGACTACATTACAGAAGACATGCCTCGGCGCAGCCTGCGCCCCGGCAAGGCCCGGGGAGCGACAAGCTTCAGAGCCCGGCAAGCTTCCGGGCCCGGCAAGGTCAAGACCCCGGCAAGGTGCTTGCCGGGGAGAGTTACGCTGTGTGCCCGCGCTCCAGCTCATCGAACCACGCGTCGCCCTGGGGCCATTCCAGGGATGCGTGGCGGACGGCTGTGCAGCCTGGGGGACACGGTGGCACTCCACGGTGATAAAGCTATCGCCGTGGCAAACGGAGACGCAAGGGCGGGCGCTTTTGGGGTCGACGGTGACGGGCATTTAATGCCCTTGTCCCCCACTGTCAAAGTAGGTGATGACCACTGTTCATCCACTGTTCATCCACTGTTCCCGCACTGTTACAACTACCACCAAAGTTACCTTTTTACCCCTTTCTCCTACGTTGACACCTGTCGGTGACCCCTTGAGCTATAAAAGGAGGCCCATGCACAACGTAGAAAGGGTTCGGAACCTAGATCGCTCATTTGCTCGGTGTAGCTAGTTCTTCAAGCTCCCAAGCTCTCCAACTCAATACAATCTAAGCAGGAGTAGGGTTTTACGCGTCCATCGCGGCCCGAACCTGGGTAAACTGCCCGCGTGCTCACCACGATCTGCTCTTTGTGCTCCCTCCGCTCCCTTACCGCACGAACAAGGGGCTCCGGTCCCATAGGTGCTCGTGGTGGACAGTTTCCCCCGACATCTTTGGCGCGCCAGGTAGGGGGCGTCGAGGTTGTGCGAACCTGATCCGGCGTTCACGCGGGCGCATTCTTCATCAACCTCTCCAGCCGCATCATCTTCATCAGCAACAACAGCATGGCCCCGAAGAAGAAGGCTTCGGAGGTCGCAGGCCCGTCTGCGTCTGTTCCACCACCAGAACCAACGGTGGGTGGAGGAGACGCCGGCGGAAGAGTGGTCGCCGGTGAGGAAACTCACGGCACCGCTAAATCCAAGGACAAGGCGGACGGCCGGACCAACTCCAAGGCCTCGGTCTCCGTAGATGCGCCACGTCCATCTCAGCAAACAACAACCCAGCAGCGCCATGGCACAGGAGGTGGCATCCGCTTGCTGGGCCAAGGGCAAACCAGAGGCTCGCGGGATGCTCCGGGCCACCGTCCAGGCACGAGCAAGGCGCGGTCGCCGGGGCGGGACCCTGCTCCTTCTAACCATGTTAGGAGTCCGAGCATATCCCGCTCCTCGCGCCGCTCGCCCCCGCTCCTCTCCTCTCCAGCAGAAGCGCTCGCAAGAGCGCAACTGCTCCTCGACTTCCCTCCAGCGGCAGACAAGGCCGAAGACTGGAGGGCAACCATCCAGAGCCTGATCGCCTTCGCCAACAACGACACGCCGCAGCAGCCAGCGACCTCGCGGCCACGGCAAGTCGAGAAGACGAAGGCCGACGGCGACAAGACCGCCGGGGGTGCAACCACCGTGCACTCCCCGCCGCGGAAGCAGAAGACGCCTCCCCGCCGGATCAACGTCGACGACGACTCCACGGCGTCGTCGGATCCGCGGGCTCGTCGGGACCAGCGCCAGGTCCTTGACGACCGGCGACAAGAAGACGCTCGAACGACGATCGAGCGCCGCCGAGAAGCTCGGCGACAATCAGATCAGCGAGCTGGGAACACTGTCGACATGCACGCGCCCGGTGAACCAGGCGACTTGCCGTACGCGGCAGGTTGCCCTGCGTTTACCCGTGAGCTGCGGCGCGTCCAGTGGCCCAGCATGAAGAACTTCAAGCCCGACGTACCGGAGAAGTACGACGGCAAGACGCACCCCTCGGAATTCCTCAGCATCTACACCATCGCGGTGCAGGCTGCCGGGGGGCGCGACGAGAAGATACTGGCGAATTACTTCCCGCTAGTGCTTAAGCCGAACGTTCGTTCTTGGCTTATGCACTTGCCAGAAGGCTCCATTTCTTCTTGGGCAGATCTTTGCCATCAGTTTGTTGGCGCCTTCACGGGCGGCCACAAACCCCACGGCCAAGAGAGTGATCTCCACATTCTGGCCCAGAAGGAAGGAGAACCCCTGCGCAAGTACATCCAGCGCTTCAGCCGCGTGCAGCACAACATCCCCGACGTCCACCCTGCTGCGGTTATCAGCGCGTTCCACCAGAACGTGCGTAACCGCCGCATGCGTGAGGAGATGGCCATGACCATGATACGGGATGTCAGCGAGCTCTATGCTCTAGCTGATAAGTGCGCGCGCGCCGAAGAGGGGAGGAAACTCCCCGGAGAGGATGCTGGCGCAGGGGGAAGCGACAGCGAGGATGCCGCCCCGGCAAAGAAGAGCCGGCGGCGGAACAATAGAAGAAAGAACAAGAAGGAAGTGCTTGCCGTCGAGAAGTCCGGCAAGGAGGCTCCCGCCAAGCAAACACAGGCTGGCGGCTCCGGCAAGGAGCCTGCCCCTGTAGCGGCAGCCGACAAGTAGGACGGCTCCGACAAGCAATACTGCAAGATCCACCGCACCAAGGGCCACGACCTCTCCAACTGCAAACGCGTCGAGTACCTCGTCGAGCAGCAGAAAGCTGAGTACGAGAGGCGCGACAAGGAGAAGGCCCAAGGTGGCGGAGGGGAGCCAAGCAAGAAGCGGCCATTCAATGGCCGGGGAGGACGCCGCGGCAAGGCCAAGCAGCGGCAAGGTGACCGACCTCCCCGGGGCCGCGACAAGGATGAAGAAGACGACGACGACGACATGGAGGAAGGTGATGACAGCGAGCAGGAGTTCCAGAAGGCCACGGAAGTCCTGTGCGTCGACGGCGGCGCCTCTCTGCATACTTCCCACCGCCAACTCAAGCAGTGGGTGCGGGAAGTAAATGCAGCAGAGCCGCCCGTGGAGTCGCGCAGGCTCCTCAAATGGTCCAGCACGCCCATCATTTTTGATCTTGAGGATCACCTTGACCGCACCACTGCGGTCGGGTGTTTGCCGATGTTGGTCTCACCAACCATCCGCAACCTCAAGGTCACCAAAATGTTGGTTGACGGCGGGGCCGGGCTGAACTTGATCTCCTCTGCCGTGATCAAGAAACTCCAAATCCCAGATGGCGAGCTCGAAGAGACCGGTTCTTTCCAAGGAATCAACCCGGGGAGGAGCAAGCCCAAGGGGAAGATCACTCTGCCAGTGACCTTTGGCGGGGAGCTCAACTTCAGAACTGAGCGCATCACATTCGACGTCGCCGATATACCATTGCCGTATAATGGGATACTCGGCCGTCCTGCCCTCGCCAAGTTCATGGCAGCTTCCCACTACGCCTACAACGTACTCAAGATGCCGGGGCCGATAAGCGTCATCTCTGTCCATGGCGACAAGAAGGACGCGCTTATCTGCGCCGACAAGATATATCGGGATGCAGCAGCCGCAGCGGAGAGCAACACACTTGCCGCTGAAGCTCCCGGGGGGAAGAAGACCAAGACCAAGTCCGGCAAGTGCTCTGGGACCCACTCCGGCAACCGCACCTCCTCGGAGTGCTGCGCTGCCGTTGAGGACGTTCCATCGAGCTCCACCGGCAAGTGCAAGAAGGGGATGGCCGCTCCTCCGGCAACCAAGAAGGTGTCCGCTAAGGAGGACGGCACTGGTGGTACCTTCACCATCAGTGCCACACTTGACACCAAATAGGAAAGCGCGCTCGTTGCCTTCCTGCGGGCGAATGTCGATGTGTTTGCCTGGCAACCATCTGACATCCCCGGTGTTCCCAGGAAGGTAACTGAGCACAAACTTGCTGTTTGTCCTCATGCGCGGCCCGTCAAGCAGAAGGTCAGAAAGCAAGCCGTGGAGCGCCAAGAATTCATTGCCGAAGAGATCAAGAAGCTAGAAGCAGCGGGCCTAGTTAGAGGCGTGATCCATCCGACGTGGTTAGCAAACCCAGTCGTCGTGCGTAAGGCCAACGGGAAGTGGAGGCTGTGTATCGACTTCACTGATGTCAATAAAGCATGTCCCAAGGATCCATTTCCCTTGCCGCGCATTGACCAGATTGTTGACTCCACTGCCGGATGTGAGCTACTCTCTTTTCTTGATGCATATTCAGGGTACCATCAGATTTTCATGGCCAAGGAAGATGAAGAGAAGACTGCATTTATCACTCCATGTGGCACGTATTGTTTCATTCGCATGCCATTTGGACTGAAGAATGCAGGCTCAACCTTTGCAAGGGTGGTATACACTGCTTTTGAGCCACAGATTCACAGAAATATAGAGGCTTACATGGATGATATCGTGGTCAAGAGCAAGAGCAAGGATACACTGATCCAAGATTTGGAAGAGACATTTGAGAACCTGCGCAAGATCCAACTTAAGTTGAACCCCGAGAAGTGCGTCTTTGGAGTCCCCTCCGGCAAACTTCTCGGGTTCTTTGTGTCACAGAGGGGGATTGAAGCCAACCCCGACAAGATAAAAGCCATCGAGCAGATTGAGGCCCCGAAGCGCGTCAAGGATGTCAGGAGACTTGCAGGTTGTGTGGCTGCCCTCAGTAGGTTCATTTCGAAGTCTGCAGAACGCGCCCTGCCTTTCTTCAAGATTTTGAAGAAGGCAGGTCCCATGAAGTGGACTCCGGAAGCGGAGGCAGCGCTGCAAGACTTGAAACGGTACCTATCCTCCACTCCAATACTTGTCGCACCTAGGCCACAGGAAAAGTTGCTACTGTACCTAGCGGCAACCAACCAGGTGGTTAGTGCTGCGTTAGTGGCGGAGAGGGAGGCCGACGAGGAGTCTACGCCACCAGCAAGCGAATCCAGCGACAAGCAGGGGGCTGCTCCGACAAGCTCTGGCCCCGACAAGGACAACTCTGCGCAGGAACAAGGAGAAGTGCGAAGAAAGATGGTGCAGCGCCCGGTGTATTTTGTGAGTTCCCTCTTGCAGGGGGCTAGATCAAGATACTCCGGGGTGCAGAAATTGCTTTTCGGCCTCCTCATGGCCTCGAGAAAGCTGCGCCATTACTTCCAAGCACACGAGATAACAGTGGTCACTCGCTTTCCGCTGAAGAGGATATTGCACAATCCGGAAGCAACTGGCAGGATCGTCGAGTGGGCACTGGAGCTGTCAAGCTTTGGTCTCAAGTTTGAAAGTACTTCAACTATTCAGAGCCGAGCCTTGGCAGAATTCATAGCTGAATGGACCCCAACGCCCGATGAGGAAGTTCCAGAAACAAGTGTACCCGTACAAGAAGCGACAAGTGAATGGGTAATGTACTTTGATGGTGCCTTCTCGCTGCAAGGCGCCGGTGCCGGCGTGGTACTCATCGCGCCCACCGGAGAGCACCTCAAGTATGTTATCCAGATGCACTTTCCCGGGGAGCAAGCGACAAACAATACTGCTGAGTATGAAAGCTTGCTTGCCGGCCTCAGGATTGCGGCCGAACTTGGGATCAGGAAGCTGATTGTCCGAGGAGATTCTCAGTTGGTGGTCCGACAAGTCAACAAGAGTTACCAGAGCCCTTTGATGGAAGCTTATGTAGATGAAGTGAGGAAGCTTGAAGAGCACTTTGAAGGTCTGTAGATGGAGCACGTCCCGAGAACTCAGAATGAAATTGCAGATGGCCTTTCAAAGTGTGCTGCGATGAAGTTACCTGTGGAACCAGGGACCTTCTTGCTCAAGCTAACTCAGCCATCCGTTACACCATCAATTGGGCAGTCTAAGAAGAGAAAGTTGGTCTCCGGCGACTACTTGCCGGCGGATCTCCCCGAAGCCGCCGCCAAGGTCCCCAAGATCAACGACCAGAACGCTGAGGAACAGTTTGCTCCTGCAGATCCTCGGATCTGTACAGTTGAAGCAAGCGTTCCCGACAAGCCTCGCCCCGGCGAGCTTGCCGGGGGACCATCAGCTCCGGCGGAACCAGAGGTTTTTGCCGTAGAAGCTGGGGTTCCCGCAGCGGCCCTCGAGCCTTTAGTCCTTGCCATTGAGCCTCGGGCTCCGGCGTGGGCGCAGCAGATCGTCCGTTTTCTACAAACTGGAGAACTTCCCGACGACCCAGCAGAGATAGAGAAGATAACAAGGCAGTCAAGTATGTACCAGTTCGTGGATAACGAGCTGTACAGAAGAAGACTCAATGGTGTCAGGTTGAAGTGCATTTCCAGAGAAGATGGACAGAAGCTGTTGGCAGAAATACACGGAGGCATATGTGGCCACCACATTGGCGCAAGGGCACTTGCCGGGAAAGCTTTCCGGCAAGGTTTCTTTTGGCAAGAAGCCCTCCAAGATGCAACTGCACTAGTAACTAAGTGTGAAGCGTGCCAGTTCCATGCAAAGCAAATTCATCAGCCAGCTCAAGCTCTCCAGACGATTCCTTTGTCCTGGCCCTTCTCGGTCTGGGGGCTCGATATCCTCGGCCCCTTCCCCCGAGCTGTCGGGGGCTTTGAGTACTTGTACGTTGCAATCGACAAGTTCACAAAGTGGCCAGAAGTGGAACCAGTGAGAAAGGTGACAGCACAGTCAGCAGTCAGGTTCTTCAGGTCGATTGTTTGCCGTTTCAGAATCCCTAACAGGATCATCACCGACAACGGTACACAATTTACTAGTCGCACCTTCATGCAGTACGTCCAAGACCTTGGCGCCAAGGTCTGTTTCGCTTCTGTTGCTCACCCGAGGAGCAACGGTCAAGCGGAGAGGGCCAATGCTGAAGTGCTGCGCGGACTCAAGACAAGGACCTTTGACAGGCTGCGCAAGTGCGGAAGAAACTGGATAGAGGAGCTACCGGCGGCTCTTTGGTCAATCAGAACGACACCAAGTCGAGCCACCGGACAGACACCCTTTGCCCTAGTCTATGGGGCAGAGGCAGTTCTCCCCACGGAACTCGTATACGGATCTCCTCGAGTGCTCGCTTATGATGAGCTCGAGCAAGAGAAACTGCGACAAGATGATGCATTGCTCCTCGAGGAGGAACGTCTCCAGGCTGCTGTACGAGCTGCTCGATACCAGCAGGCCTTGCGCCGCTACCATAGCCGCAAGGTTAAGGCCAGGAGTCTCGAGGAAGGCGACCTTGTTCTTCGGCGTGTTCAGTCCGCCAAGAATTCCAACAAGTTGACGCCGAAGTGGGAAGGCCCTTATCGGGTGAGACAAGTCACAAGGCCCGACGCTGTCCGCCTTGAGACCGAAGAAGGCTTACCGGTGAGCAACTCCTGGAACATAGAGCATCTTCGCAAGTTTCACCCATGAGGCGCGGTTGCCGCGATCCGCTCCGGCAACCACCTTTTGTACAAGCTTTGCCGCTGTTGCATGTAACCCTTTGTACAAAGCCGGGCGCAGATCCCGTGCATCAGCAAAGCTTTTGTGTTTTGCACTATTTGCCTTCCCATGATTTTCTTCGCTATTTGCATGCATTATTTGGCATCTTGTGCAACACACGTATCCGGTAAGCATTAGCACGCCGAAAGGCCATATACTTGTTTCCCTCTTCTTTCTCTTTTCCTCTTAAGCAGAAGGAATGTTCCTC
>LR738712.1:518997756-519044035 GCA_902687465.1 Secale cereale
AAGATGGACCGAGTGCTGTTCAAGAAAGAGAAGCCTTACCGGGAAGCAAGCAAATATATGAAAGCTAAGTTACCAGAATTTCAGCGGTTCAAATTTTTAAATTTTCGTTATCTTCCTTGAACAACCACACTTTGTATGGAAAACCTGTGCGCGGAGGAACCTACCCGTGGCTAGCCACACCATTATCTTGTTTTCGAGTACGCTCAACGACTCGAGTGAGCTGCGACAAGTGTCGCGCCCTTGTTTCGTTTGCGAGTTCGCTCAGCAAGCTAAGTGCGTTGCGACTAGCTGCGGCAAGGTTGCTTGCCGGTAAGACCTTAGCCAGCAGGCTGCTCAGAGTCCAGCACTCAGCGCTCGCGGCAAGGGCCCCTTGCCGGCAAGTCCCCTAGAAGCGTAGGGTTAAAAGCACACAAAGTAAAGGACCAAAGCAAGGGAGATAACACTGCATCGATTTCTCAAAATAAGATAATATCTTACAAGGGATAACTTGTCGCAATCACTAATACATTTGTGTCCATGGCGCACTTTGCAGCAACAAAAGAGATAAAGAAAAGGAGGCCTAATCTACGCGGTCGCCTTCAATCCTAGAGATCTTGTTCACTTTGGCGATGATGTGGGCGACCTGCGCCTTCAGCGCCTCCATATCCGCGTCGGCCGGCAAGCTGCGGAGAACGTTGGCGAGGTTTATACCAGGATTGCGGTACACTATCTTCGTCAAGACGCGCTCCAGAGTTCCCGCGCAGAGATGGCGTGACTCCTCGGCCAGTTGCGCGGGGAGCTTCTTCTGAAGATTTGCAAGAGCCGGCGCGATCCCTCTGAAGAAGAGGCTGAGCTTGGCGCTGTGGGGGAGGTTTGGATCCGGAGAGTATATGAGATGCTCAACCCTCAGCGCCATCAGCTCCTTGTCAATGCTAGCTGCAGAGGCCACCAGGTCTTCGGTCCATACCTCGACGGTTTGGCGGAAGTTGTTGGTCGCTGTGGTAGCGCTCTCCACCAAGCCTCGCTCCTTACGGAGCTCGTCCTTCAGCTTAGTTTCCCGGTCCCGGACGGCGTCAAGAGAGTCCTTCAGCGTGGAAACCTTCAGCTCCAGATCTGCAATCGAATCCTTGGCGGCCTTCAGCTCGTCGCCTTGCTTGGAAAGGCGCACCTGGAGTTCGGAGTTAGTGTGGGCATCGTTCTCGCGCTCTGTGTTGAGCGTGGTGACCCTCTCCGTGCTCGCCCTCAGGAACTCCTCCAACTGCGCGACCTTGGCCTCGAGGTCTTTCTTGGCGGTCTCTGCTGTGGTGGCGGCAGCCTTCGCCTCCTTCAGCTCTCCGCCAAGGGCTTGCTCCCGGGCGGTAAGGTCTTCCTCGTGGGCGTCGAGGTTGACCTTTCGTTGGGTGAGCTCTCCTTCTCGCCGGGACAGCTCTTCTCCGGCGAGTCGTTGCTGCTCCTCGGCCTCGGCCTTCTCCAAGAGCCACTCCTGGTACTCCCCGGCGAGCCTCTCGCGCTCCTCCGCCACATCGCGGAGGGCAGCCTGGTTGGCGGCGCGGAGCTCCCCCGCGCGCTTCTCCATGTCAGCTGCGGCCTTGGCGGTGAGGGCCTCCCGAGATTCAAGTTTCGCCTGCCTGGCCCGGTAAAGGGCCAGGAGCCGATGAAGCAACTTCTCCTCCTCGGGCCCGTCACTCCCGCCAGGCGCCTCGACGATCTTCAGCCCCGCGGAGGCGAGGACCTCTCCATCAAAGGCCTCTCCCTCCGCGGGGGCTCGCGACGAGGACCCCCACGGCACTTGGATGAAGACGCCGTTGGGGGCCTCAAGGTAGTAGGCAGACTGCTCCTTCTCAGTGGAGGGGTCGGCGGCCGGCGCAGCGCTCGACGCTCCTGCCGCCTCCGGGCCGGCAGTATGGCCGCCGTCCCCCTCCCCGGCCGCTGCGTCTGCGGTCGGAGCAGTCTCCTCCGCGGCAGGCTCGGCGGCCCCCGCCACGTCTTCAACGACGGGGGCGTTGCCGCCGTCGCCCTGCGCGCCCTCCTCCTCGACGACGATTTTCGTCTTCATCTGCTCTGGGGGAGGAGGATCTAGAAGAAGAAGAAAAAGAAAAAGTTCAAGCAAATATCCAAAAAAGGCAAATCCAAGAAGACGGAGCTACAAGACTTACCTTGGCGGACTTCGTTGACGGCAGGCTCCCTCGCCGGGGAGCTCTCCCTTGGCGGGGTGGCCACCCTCGCCGGGCTGCTTGCCCTTGGCGGGGTACTCGCCCTTGGCGGAGTACCCGCCCTTGGCGGAGCGCTCTCCCTTGCCGGAGAGTTCGTCCTCGGCGGGGACGGCGGGGCCTGCAGCTCCTCGGGAGTGATCTCCGGATGCTCCTGTGACTGCGGCTCCACCTCTGCACAAGACAATCAAGACAAAACAAGAACAACAAGATGTTAGTATAAACAAGATCCTCAAGCGCGCCCGATGAGCGGAAAGTGCAAAACCAGACTTACGCTGGGGGCTGCGCTGGGGGCTGCTCCTCGGAGCAGCGCTCGGGTCCGGCAAGCTCGTCGCTGGCGTATCCCCTGTAGCCGCGACGGGCGTGTCGTCCTCGACCTCGACGACAGGAACCTTGGCCTTTTTCGCCACTCGCTGGGCCAGGGTCCTGAAACCAAAGCAAGAAGCAAAAAATCAGGATCATCCAAGAAGAAATCAAGAATCCAAGTTAAAAGAAGATACAAAGCTTCAAGTCCTTACTCCTGCTCCTCGTCGTCGTCGTCGTCGCTCAGGGCGGAGAAGTCGAACGCCACCTGAGGCGCGTCCGCGCGAGGAGCAGGAGGAGAAGGCTCCCTCGGGCGCTTGGCGGTCCCTGGGGCTGGGGGCTGCGAAGACCCGGCCCCTGTGGACGCCGAGGCCCGGGGAGCGGGCGGAGCGGCTGCTCCGCTCTGTGAGGACCCTCCTCCACTTGGCACTGACGGACGGGGCGCCTCCGCCGTGGCCTGTGCGTGGGTCACCTCCGCCACGGTTGGTGCGCCGGGTGCTCCCATCGCGGCTTGGCTCCCCCGGGTAGCTCGCGCCGCCCGGCGAGCTGGTTGTTGTCGGGGCGCCTGCGCCCTCGTCGCCGTCGTCGCCTTGCGGAGGCGCTTCAGCGGAGATCGCCTGGGACTTGCCCGAGGCGGGGAGGTCTCCGAGGACGAGGAGACGTCGTCGTTGTAGAGTCCCAGAGACCCATCGGAGTCCTCGCCGGCCCTGGCGTCCTCCTCCTCCTCCTCCTCGGCCGGCTCGCTGGGCCTAGCGCCCTGCCCTGCAGCCGTGCTCCCTCCGGCGCCTCCGCTCCTTCCGGCGCCTCTGCTTCCTCCGGCAACCTCGCCCCTTGCCGCGGCCTCGGTCACAACTCCGGGGATCCCGGCGTGTCTCAAAGAAGGGACCCCGGCGAGCTCGTCGGGCGGAAGCTTCAGCAGCCTACGGATCTCCGCCTCCTCTGCTTGGCAGGACGCTTCCGCAGCCTCTGCCTCTTCAACCGTGAAGCCGAACTCTCCTGCCGCTGCAGCTGCGGCGGCCTCTTCTACCCGAGAAGCTATATAAGCAATCTCTCGGTCAGTGGTGTCCCGGGTGAGCCCCTTGATCTCATCCTTGTTCTTCGGCACCTCCACCAAGTTGTCGAAGAAGCTCATGATGGCGTCTGGCTTGGGCGGTATCCATGTGCGGTCCACGCCATGCGAGTCGCATGCGGGCATCATTGCGCGTAGGGGATCCCGAGCCGTGCTGTTGCAGAGGGGCACCACTCCCCGGGGAGCTCTGAACCACTCAGGGTGGGCCGGGTCGTGCTTAAAAAGTTCCCGGACCATCCCCTTCAGCTCCAGCGACGTGAAGTTGAAGTTTAGCCCCGGGCGCAGTCTCATTATGTCCGCCGCGTTGCCGTACTCCCATGCTGGCCTCTTCCTATCCTATAGAGGGGCAATGCGGCGGCGGAGGAAGTCTGCTCCCACTTCTCCCATGGTCAACCTAGCTACCCGGAGACGAAGAATTCTGACAAGGGCGACGTTGAGCTTGATGTCGTCCGAGTCCAGCTCGCTCCAGTCTCTGCCGCGCACTATGGCGGTTGTGCGCGGCACGGTGAAGGGCTGCGGCTCGTCCTCTACTATCCAGCACCAGTCCGCGCGCCACTCCTCCCACTTGCCGCGTAGCTCCCCTTGCAGATAGGACTCCTTCTTGTTCAAGAGGAAGACCCAAGAGATTCCTCCGGAGAGGGGAGCGCCGGCCTCTACTCTAGGCGTAAAGAAATGCCTAAACAGCGCTACATTCGGATAGATCCCAATATAGTTTTCGCACAGATGTGCGAAAACCGCCATCGTGAGGATGGCGTTGGGGGTGAAGTCTAGAAGATGGAGGTTGTAGGTATTCATGATGTCGCAAAAGAATTCAGAAAAGGGGGGACAAAGGCCGCAGTGGAAGAAAACAGCGAAGAAGAAGTACCCGCCGGGGTAGATGTCCTTGGCGGCGGGGGGATAGGCTCTGGTTCGGGGGTGCGCCTTGGTCTCCTTGGCCCAGAACAAGTAATACTTGTTCCAGAGCTCCCGCGCGCTGAGCCTTGGCGCGAAGACGACATTCCTCTTCCGTAGAAGAGCAAGCCTCGCCGCCTGCTCAGATTTCTCCTTCTTGGTCTTCTCCGCCTTCGCCTTCTCGGTCTTCGGGGCCATGGCGGAGGCGGCGAGAGAAGGAGGGCGAAGAGTCCGACGGCGCCGCGGATGCGGAAGACGGCGGGGGAGGTTTGGAGGCGAAGCGCAAAGGGGAATTTCTGGAGATGGAAGAAGAAGCAATGAAGGCGAAGTAAGGTAACGGCCCCTGCTTCCTCTGCTTTTAAGGGGGAAGTGGGGGACGCTCCGCATTTCCCCATTAAAGAACGTGGCCACGTTCCCTCCCACGACGCCGCAATCGACGCGTGCCGTTACGGAGGGACGCGGCGGATGCGGAAGTGGATTCGGTGTGCCGTGGGCCGCGCGTGCCCGTGCACTGTTTTGGGCCTGGCCCAACAGCGCTCGGCACCGTGTGTGGCCCAGGCCCGGGGGCTCCTGTCGGTGTACTAAGGTAGGGGTACCTCAGTACCCCAACTTGTGCACGGGCAGTAGCAGCTTCCCGCGGCGGGGCTCACCACGTGCTTGCCGGAGACCTTCCTGCTCCATATAAAGCCATTCAAAAACAAAGTATACAAGACAGGAAATCAAGGCCCCGGCAAGTGGGACTTGCCGGGAAGGCCGTCCCAGGCTCAAGATCACCTCACTAGCACAAGACCCTGGCAAGAGGAGATTGCCAGGAAGACCAGAAGACTACATTACAGAAGACATGCCTCGGCGCAGCCTGCGCCCCGGCAGGGCCCGGGGAGCGACAAGCTTCAGAGCCCGGCAAGCTTCCGGGCCCGGCAAGGTCAAGACCCCGGCAAGGTGCTTGCCGGGGAGAGTTACGCTGTGTGCCCGCGCTCCAGCTCATCGAACCACGCGTCGCCCTGGGGCCATTGCAGGGACGCGTGGCGGACGGCTGTGCAGCCTGGGGGACACGGTGGCACTCCACGGTGATAAAGCTATCGCCGTGGCAAACGGAGACGCAAGGGCGGGCGCTTTTGGGGTCGACGGTGACGGGCATTTAATGCCCTTGTCCCCCACTGTCAAAGTAGGTGATGACCACTGTTCATCCACTGTTCATCCACTGTTCCCGCACTGTTACAACTACCACGAAAGTTACCTTTTTACCCCTTTCTCCTACGTTGACACCTGTCGGTGACCCCTTGAGCTATAAAAGGAGGCCCATGCACAACGTAGAAAGGGTTCGGAACCTAGATCGCTCATTTGCTCGGTGTAGCTAGTTCTTCAAGCTCCCGAGCTCTCCAACTCAATACAATCTAAGCAGGAGTAGGGTTTTACGCGTCCATCGCGGCCCGAACCTGGGTAAACTGCCCGCGTGCTCACCACGATCTGCTCTTTGTGCTCCCTCCGCTCCCTTACCGCACGAACAAGGGGCTCCGGTCCCATAGGTGCTCGTGGTGGACAGTTTCCCCCGACACACCCATAGTGTAAACTCAATGCAACAGACAACTGCATTAAAAGAACTTTGCGTAAAGTAAACAATCCTTGCACCCGCGGGCACAAGCACCGTTGTTTTCCCCCTTGTGGCAACAGCACATCCCCTAGACTCATGTTTCTGTCACTCAAGCTAGTCATCGAGGGGCATGAACCCACAATCGAGCATAACGTTCCCTCTTGGAGTCACTACCTACTACTTGGCCAAAGCAATAATTAACAACGGAGAACATGCAAGAATTACTTATGAACATAAATATAAAAGAGGTAGATCAAATATATTACTCAAGATCAATCTGAACGTAATCTCATAATCCATCGGATCCCAGCAAACTCAACATAGCAACAGCATAAGGATTACATATGTGCCTCGATCATGTAGGGCAGCTCACGAGGACTAATTAGTGAAGCACAAGAACGGGAGGAGAACATCACATAGCTACTGGTCAAGGACTCATGGTCCAAGGGAGACTACTCACGAGTCATCCGGGAGGCGTCCATGGTTGTGGAGAAGCTCCCGGTGGTGATCCTCCCCTCCGACAGGGTGCCGGGAAGAGTTCTCCTGGTGCTCCCGATCTTGGAAGCGGCGGCGGCGGCGGAACAGAGATGGGATCGCGAAAAGAGTTCCTGTTCTGAGGGTTTCGGAGGACGCTTTAGATATATGCCAAAGGGGGGCCCAGGCGCCCCCCTGGCGCGGCCCATGGGGGGGGGCGCCGCCAGGGCGCCTGGAGCCCTGGTGCCCCCCCGGCTGTCCTTCGGACGCACGGTAGTTTCCGGAACGCTGATTTTTTATATAATTTTTCTGGATTTTTCCTGGCAGTTCTCGTAACGTGAAAACCGGAAATACAAAAATAGCCGAAAACAGAAACTGGCACTGGGGTGCACTGGATTAGTAAGTTAGTCCAAATATGATCAAAAGTGTATGGAAGTGTATGAATATCATAGCAATATCACCCAAAAGTGGCATGGAGCAAGCAGAAATTATAGATACGTTTTGGACGTATCAACATCCCCAAGCTTAATTCCTGCTCGTCCTCGAGTAGGTAAATGATAACAAGAATAATTTCTGTGGTGACATGCTATTAACCATATAGGAATTTTTCATAGTCATATGACAAAAGCTTACTGAAACAATGAATCTGTAGTAATTAAGTTGCCTCATGAGAAAATCACAAATGACTGAAAGTTTTACAACATGAAAAACATCAAAAAGATTTGCATTGAACATGATGTGCAAATATGATAAAGTAATATCTAGCTTGCCCCCTTTAGTGAAGCAAAACATAAATGCAGGGGCACCTTCAAGGTTTAAGTGATGACTAGATACAATGATTTCAAAATAAACGATATCACAATCATGCAAAAGACAATGCTACTTTGGGACAATGCACATTACACTCAGAATGACAATCATGCTCTCAGTAGTTGGTGCTTGAAGAAAGAAGGTGGAGACTCAACATAAAAGTAAAAGAATGGTTAAGTGCTAGAGCTTTTTATTTTGAAAACATAGAAGCAATTTTGTCAACGGTAGTAGTACTTCATATGTGTCATGCATAAGACATCCTATAAGTTGCAAGCCTCATGCATCGAATACCAATAGTGCTCGCACCTTGTCCTAATTAGCTCGGATTTCCATGGGTTATCATTGCATTACATATGTTTCAACCAAGTGTCACAAAGGGGTACCTCTATGCCACCTGTACAAAGGTCCAAGGAGATAAATCGCATTTGATTTCTCATTTTTGATAGATCTCAACTTGAGGACATCCATACCGGGACAACATAGAAAATAGATGATGGACTCCTCTTAAATGCATAAGCATATTCTCATAAGAGATTGAGGATTAATGTCCAAGCTAAAACTTCCACCATGATACATGGCTTTGGTTGGCGGCCCAATGTTCTTCTCTAACAATATGCATATTCATTCAACCCACGGCAAATCACCCTTACTTCAGACAAGACGAACATGCATAGCAACTCACATGATATTCAACAAAAGTGTGACAGTTGATGGCGTCCCCAGAAACATGGTTACCGCTCAGAAAGCAAGCAACTTATAAGAAATAAGATACATAAGCAACATATTCTTTACCACAATAGTTTTTAAGCTACTTTCCCATGAGCTATGTATTGCAAAGTTAGTTCGCTTAGTACAGGTGGAGGTTAGCAAAAGACTGGGAGCGACCAACTAAGAGAGCAATGACGGTCATAATCATGCAGAGCGACAAAGCAATATTGAATCAGGCATGGAAGTTATATCGCTACTCAGAAATAAAAGATCATCATGGCTTGACAGACTTTCTTTACAGTCTTAAATATGAGTGAGCATACGCCAAGTCAATCAAAATAAATTCTTGAGGGAAGATATTACTAAACCATACCACATCATAGGCAAACAAATCAAGTTGGTACTCCAATAACACATTGGGAACCCCCCAGCTATTTGAGATTAACCATAACAAAACCTGAACTACTAAGCGCCATCATGCACGTAGCATCTTTATCATAAACATATTAACCAATGCAATGGAAGAAAACTCTCTTAATAAGGTGAGCATGATAATTAAAGAGAGTTCAAGCAACCAACTAAACAAAAGCTCTTTGAAAAGATAAGCATGAATACTAAGAGCTGAACATGATAGTAGCTATTAAAAGACAAAGAACACACACAGCAAAGATAGACATGAAAATTCTATGTTATGTTCTAGGTAGAAGTGGAGCGTGTTTCTCTCCCACATAAAGAAAGCTGAGTTCCTACTCGTTATGAAAAACTAAAAAGAAAACTAAAAGCAAGACGCTCCAAGCATAGCACATAACACATGAAGTGATAAAAATATAGTGGAACGAAAGACGAACTGATAATGTTGATGGAGAAGGGGATGCACGGGGGCATCCCCAAGCTTAGACGCTTGAGTCTCCTTGAATATTTCTTGGGGGTGCACGGGGGCATCCCCAAGCTTGAGCGCTTGACACTCCTGAATCTTTTTATCATCTTCCCTCGCACACTTGAAAACCCCTTCATACATAACTCATCATAATCTGATTAGCGAGGTTAGTACCCTTAATAAAATAATTATACCTTGCTGTAAATAAAGATATTCTTGAAGTTCTACTGTTTCTCAAGATTGCCAAAAGGTTTTTGCAAAGAAAAAGCAAGCTCTTGATTTGCAAAATGAAGGAAAGGCAAAACATGACAGAATCTGTGAAAAACAGAACAGCAGGTAGTAATTGATCTATTCGGGATACTTCTGCAACTCAAATCAAAAAACTCAGAACAGATGCACGAAATAAAATTATATAGAGAACGCTGTCGAAAAAATTCAGACCAAAAAGATGATCTGGTGATTTTATACGAATTTTTCTATCCAAGGACAGAATCTGTTTCCTGGACAGCACCTCACAACTTTTGAACTTTCTAGCAATCAGAGGCTATACTTGGCACAAATATGAAAAGCAAAGATACAATGATAATGCTACAGCAGTAAACAACATCAAGACACAGCAAAAGCAAAAAAATTATTCATGTGGGCTGCCTCCCAAAAGCGCTTTCTTTTATGCCTTTAAGCTAGGCATAATGCATAGAGAAATCAATGACCATCATAATAATCGGAGTTATAAATTGATTCATATGGTTCCTCAACAAGTTCACTCTTGTTCCTTCTAGGAAAGGGGTACACACCTTTTGCCTTCCCGCGTAAGCGGATTTGTCCCTTACCTATATCGATGAAGCCTTTTACCGCTCGGAGGAAGTCCCTTCCAAGCACTATATTTCCTTGGTTTGGCTCCATGATGAAGAAATCAACCATTGCAATCCCTTTAAGGAATTTAACTGGAACATCTTTTATTCTTCCCTGGATTTCAGAAATATCTCCGTTAGTATGTTCATGATAAGATGGTAATCTATCCATTTTAAATTTTAAAGAATCATGAACAATTTTTGGCATAGTAGAAACCATAGATCCAATATCACAATAAGCAAGGAAGTCTTGATTAGAGATGCTAATCCTAACAAGAGGCTCCCAGTCATTATCTATTTCCAAAATATCTCTCTTATTGGGTTTGGGTTTCTCTACCTTCATTAAGTCTAGAGCATCCATTCTCTTTTCAATAGTAGCAAGTCTATCTATGACAGTATCAAAATTATGATCATAAAGAAAGTAACTAGATAGACCATGTATAATTACAAGAGCTCTAGCTTCATCACACTCTAGGAAATCTCCCTCGGCTATAATATCAAGAGAGTGTTTACACCATTTAAAAAGACCATGGTAAAAATTCCTAAGCACAATTTTTATAGGTATCCAAGGCATAATTCTCCTATGTGCATCAGAAATTCTGTCCCATGCCTTCTTCATATTTTCTCCATCCCTTTGATGGAAATCTAGAACTTCTGATTCCCTCAAAGCACCATATCCTAACATGTTTAGATAAACAGATAGGACTACTAACAGGAAGGCAAGATAATTTTTTTTGTAATTTTTGATAAAGGATACTAAAGCAAAAACTGAAAGGTAAACTAACAAGACTAAAAAGCAAAGGTAAAAGATAGCGTGCAACTCCCCTATCCTGAAGAGTGGAGTCCCCGGCAACGGCGCCAGAAAAACTCCTTGATGGGCCTCTAACCCCTCGTTGGTTACCCCAAGTGGAAGGTGTGAGATGCAGTGTTGTGGAAGTTTTTCCCTTAGCAAAGATGCCAAGGATCGAATCCCCAGAGACTCCTAGGTTCAACAAGTAGGTGTCAACTGCTACGGCGCCAGATATTAGCAATCAACGTGGACCTGCACACAGATACAAATAACTTTGCTCCCAACGAGTACAGAGAGGTTGTCAATCCCTCCGGCCATGTAGTTCACAAAGGATTAAACGCAAATGATAGTAGTGATAGATAGTGTTTGCAATAGTAAGTAAAAGCGAAAAGTAAATAGCGGATGTGATCAATGATGGTAATATGGACCGGAGTCTCATGATGTTCACTAGTGATGTCTCTCTCCCAAAAGACGATAAAACAGCTATGTGAGGTAAACAAATTATAGTTGGGCAATTGACAGGACCACGAACGCAAACCAATGCTGACTACATTGCAAGAAAGGTTGAGGTTCAAAGCATGGGCGGTACGCCAAAGTAAGTAGACTGAAATCCATCAATATCTACTACTAATCATCCACCTTGAGATATCTATCCAGAACATCTCGCTGGTATTAAGTTGCGAGTCCCACCCATAGTGTAAACTCAATGAAACAGACAACTGCATTAAAAGAACTTTGCGTAAAGTAAACAATCCTTGCACCCGCGGGCACAAGCACCGTTGTTTTCCCCCTTGTGGCAACAACACATCCCCTAGACTCATGTTTCTGTCACTCAAGCTAGTCATAGAGGGGCATGAACCCACAATCGAGCATAACGTTCCCTCTTGGAGTCACTACCTACTACTTCGCCAAAGCAATAAATAACAACGGAGAACATGCAAGAATTACTTATGAACATAAATATAAAAGAGGTAGATCAAATATATTACTCAAGATCAATCTGAACATAATCTCATAATCCATCGGATCCCAGCAAACTCAACATAGCAACAACATAAGGATTACATACGTGCCTCGATAATGTAGGGCAGCTCACGAGGACTAATTAGTGAAGCACAAGAACGGGAGGAGAACATCACATAGCTACTGGTCATGGACTCATGGTCCAAGGGAGACTACTCACGAGTCATCCGGGAGGCGTCCATGGTGGTGGAGAAGCTCCCGGTGGTGATCCTCCCCTCCGGCAGGGTGCCGGGAAGAGTTCTCCTGGTGCTCCCGATCTTGGAAGCGGCGGCGGCGGCGGAACAGAGATGGGATCACGAAAAGAGTTCCTGTTCTGAGGGTTTCGGAGGACGTTTTAAATATATGCCAAAGGGGGGCATCGGGGAAGCTTCGGGGGGCCCAGGCGCCCCCCCGGCGCGGCCCAGGGGGGGCGCGCCGCCAGGGCGCCTGGAGCCCTGGTGCCCCCCCCCCGGTTGTCCTTCGGACGCACGGTAGTTTCCGGAACGCTGATATTTTATATAATTTTTCTGGATTTTTCCTGGCAGTTCTCGTAACGTGAAAACCTGAAATACAAAAACAGCCGAAAACAGAAACTGGCACTGGGGTGCACTGGATTAGTAAGTTAGTCCAAATATGATCAAAAGTGTATGGAAGTGTATGAATATCATAGCAATATCACCCAAAAGTGGCATGGAGCAAGCAGAAATTATAGATACGTTTTGGAGGTATCAATGGGCAGTACGAAAAGCTTGCTGAAACTGATCCCAAGTCACATTGGCTACGGGGTAAGTGGCTGTGTAGTTCTCCCACCATGCTGCGGCTGGTCCAGACAACTGGTGTGCGGCAAATCGCGCCTTCTCAGCCTCCGAGCAATTGGCGGTGGTCAAATCCCTTCAAATCTTGCGTAGCCAGTCATCAGCCACAATTGGTTCGATGCTGCTAGCAAACACGGGTGGTTGCAACCTTAAGAAACGTGTCAGGTTGTCCACAGGTGGTGGTGGTGGAGGGTTGTTGTTGTTGTTGTTGTTGTTCTGGTTGTTCTGAGTGTTCTGGACAAGAAGTTGCATCAGGGTGTTCTGCTGCTGGATCAGCTGGGTGAGCTCAGGGGGAAACTCGAATTCACGTCTTGGAGGCATCTGATGGGTGTAGAGGGAAGAGATTAGAATAGAATAGAGGTCTAAGGGAAAATCACTACCCATATGCACATGAGACAAACACACAATCATATCACACCAATCAATTTCAAACAAGGTATTACAAATCTAACGGTCGTTTACAAAAGTGCTCTAAATCTAATATATGGAGGTATACTACTAGTCATAGGGTGGTCATCTAAAAATATTGGTCGGCAGAGGATTCCATAATATCTGCTCCAGCTTCATCTTCATAGTCTTCATCCTTGCTATCCTCAGCTTCTGAATCCGTATCATCTATGATGATATAGTCTTCCGGTGGAATCTCCTTGGGTTCTTCTTCCTCGTCTTCTTCTCCCATGAGTATCCCTAACTTCCGGGTCAAATCATCAATCTTCTCCACAAGTATCTTCATCTCCTCCTCATATCCGTCGCGTGTAGACTTGAGTTCTTCTTTTAGCTCCAAATTCCTATTTAGGTCCTTCTTCAAATCTATCATCCCTGCACACATCTGGTGCTCTTGGCGACGAATGTGGTGGTTCAACTCCTGGATGAATGCTGCTACGGATATACCCTTCTTAGTGCTGATCAAATCCCAATTCTCATCTCGGCGTCCACAAATCAGGTAGATAGTGTCCTTTAGCTCCTACTTATAGACTTCTCCAATCCTTCCCATAGCAATGTGGGCTGCCATACTCCTTCCTAGGCTCCATGTAGGTGCATTAAAGGAAAATGCTATGAGTGAGGTGACGGGTGCGAACGTCCTTCCTGGAACTTGAGCTTGAATTAACCAACGCTCCTCCTTAGGTAGAGTGGCATTGTAGGTTCCAGTGAAACTTGGTAATCCAATGTGTAGATATCTGGTGACTTCCTTCAGGTGTCGTCCAAATGGCGTGTCGTCATCCGGTTGCATGAACTTGTGCTTTGCTTCCACCATCCTAAAGAATAGAAAAGATGAGGAGTCAGAAGAGAAAAGAGTGGATAGTGTTCTAGGGCTTGTCTTAGTGGTCGTGTCCTACAGTCAGCGTGTGCTCTGATACCATCTTGTAGCGACTAGACCTCAAACAGTCTGATCTCCATGCATCAGTGTCATCCCTGGATCAGTAATGCTGACACGCATGGTACTCGAAGGATTTATAACAGAGTGGCAATCACACACTTATTACATCGATAGTCAAACGATGAATTTATTACAAATAATATGGCTGAGGGCTTGGAAGATAAGTGAGTCCATCAACTCGAGCGGCATCACTGACTATAGAACCACGACCTAAAAGGGCATCTTACTCGTCGTCTGAAAAGTCTGCAACATGAAACGTTGCAGCCCGAAAAACGGGTCAGCACATGGAGTATGCTGGCAAGATAACACAAGAGATGCAATGAAAGTAAAACTATACTATATGCAGTATGGCTGGTGGAAAGCTCTATGGATAAGTTTTTGTGTAAAGCCAATTTATCCCTACTTCAAAGGAATGTATTTTAAATAACTATCATGGTAGTTGAAACATCGTTGAGAAGATAGACATCCTCTCAACCCCAATTAAAGTAATCATTAAACCCAACAAAATTAAGTTAAAGTAACATGTTGAGATGCACATGATAATCCAAGTACCAGATACTCAAGATGTCCATAACCGGGGACACGGCTAATCATGATCAGTTTGTACACTCTGCAGAGGTTTGTGCACTTTCCCCACAAGACTCGATCGCCTCCGTTTGGTTTCTCGCACTTCATGGTGTTTGAGAAACGGATGACCGAGACACAATCGTTACGAAGAGGTCCCCTGTAACGCCCCGGATGTAATACTTTCCCTTTTGGGCTATATAATATATCTCTGGCTTCATCAATTCCATTTCGGGTTCTTTGTCTTTCGGGTTTTCGTCCTTTTGTCGTGTGCGTGTGTGCACTGCATTACATTGGTGTTGTCGTTTGCATCCGGTTCCACGCATTCCTTCCCATTGTCCGTTTCGAGTTCCGGAGCTCTCTCACATGTCCGTGGCGTCCCCGAGGCCTACTTTGGTGTTTGGCCGTGTAATGTTTCCGTTTTGGTGTGAGACTTGTCGTGTGTTGTTGTTTTGGTGTGTGTAACCCGCCTGTCAAATCTCGTCGCGTTTGGAGTTCGTTTGCTACTCCAACAGTTATTCTCGTGGGCTGAAAGTACCTCCACTTTGAGGCCCAAGACACCCCTCCAACAGCCCACCTGTGACGCCCGAAGACCGACGTCCCAGAAGATTCCAGAAGATTCCAGATGTTCCGGGTTTCTCCCGTGTGTTTCGTTTGTGCTTGTGTTATTTATTTTTCGCATTGCATCATGTCATCATGCCATCATGTCATTTTAATTTTTGAATCTCAACTTAAATAAATTGTGTGGACCTTCGGTCCATTTAAATCGAGGGAAGGTGACTTCTCTTTATAACATATGAAAGCCTCCCAATATTATTAGGGAGCTATATAATAAATATTCCATCGTTTGGAATTACCCGCAACACACGTGCATAATTTCCCCATGCTTTTCCTACTTCGAGTTTCCTTCAAAAACCTTGCCAATAATTCTTTTCCGTTGTTTCGAGGTTCCTCCAAAAATTCGAACATTTTTGGACACTTCTATAATCAAGTCTTAGTTCAAACCCATTTGAATTAAATTCAAATATGTTTGAATTATTTTTCCGATCTGGCCTTTTATATTTTTCTCGGACCGTGCTCATTTTACGAGCCCGAGAAAATTAACCTTTGTCCTAATTCTTGCCCTAACCCCCATCCTCTTTTTCTTTTTCCTTCTCTTTCGTTTTTCTGCTAAAAGAATCGTTAAAAGAAGGGGGCCCAGCCACAGCCGGCAGCCTAGTCCTCCCTGTCCATCAGGCCTTCCAGCAGCCGGCCCATCACCTCCCTAAGCCGGCCCGGTTTCCCCTCCTAACCCTAGCGCCAGTGCCCGACCGCAGCTCCTCCCTCTGTTCCTAGCGCAGCCGCCGCACTCACTCTCGCTCGCCCGAACTCCATCCTCTCCTCTCCCTCGAACCTTCCCAGCACTCCTCCTTCCCCCTCGCCATCCCCATCGCCCCGAGCCTCCCTTCGATCTCCTCTCCTCTAGCCTGAGGCCTGCAGCGCCTCCTTGCCACATGGCCTCCCTCCTCCGTCGCCAAGGCAGGCCGCCACCCGCCGCACTCGCCTCCGGGAGCCCCAAGGCCAGGCTCCAGCGCACCTCCAGCCCGCGACTCGTCCCCGTCCTCAACCTCGCGGCCTCCCCGCTCGAGCTCATGAGGCCCGAGCGCCTCGTCCGTCCGGCCAGAGCTGCCCGCATCCTCGAGCCGCGCCCTCCAACCGCAACTCACCGCAGCGCCGCGTCTCCCTTCGGCCAGGCACTCGCCTCCTTGCCCGAGCGGTTGCCTCTTTGCCAGCGCCTCTGGACGCCCTCCTCTCCAGCCATGGCCCTGCACCGTCCTCCGCAGCACGCCGCCCCTGCCTCGTCTCCCTCCAGCGCGCGGAGCCGACCATCCCCTCGGCCCCGACGCCCTTTCCCCAGCTCGCCACGGACGCCCCGGCTACTCTTCTGCCACCGCGCGCCCCCAGCAAGGCCTCCGCTCCGCCGCACGTCGTGGCCTCGCCTCCAGCGACATGCCAGTCCGTGGCCTCCCTTTGTCTTCAGGACAGCACCGGCGCCCCAGCTCTCCGTGGAGCCGAGCTCCGAACCCTGCTGCTGCCCTTGCATCCTTGCTGCCGTTTTAGTTGTCTTGTTGCTGCTGTTTGTCTATTCGCTAAGTGCCAGGTTGACATGAACAACTACGAGACCGATAAACCGGCTTGTTCGACAAGTACCCCTCCGGTGACTAGTACATCTACGAATGGGAACGCCTACACGACGACACAAGACGGACACCAAGTACCTCTTCATGACCCGAACGAGTACCACGACCACCCGAACGACTACGAACGGAACCACTACTGCCGCTACCGACGTGAACAACTACTCCCCTCTACGGAACGGCTACTTCCACTCCGAACGTGAACGCCTTCTTCCTCTACGTCTCGAACCGCCCCGAAACGCACGCTTCGAAGGTATAACGAGACGACCCCGTGGATGACCCGTGTGATGCTTGTTGTGTTGTATGAAATGTTTCCCGTGTGTACACCGTGTCGTTTCGTCCGTTTGACATGTTCCTCGGTTGCCTCGTCGCCGACTCGTGGGAACCCGGTAACGGGATCGCCCCACCTTTCATCTCGTTTGGCTCGCTCACGCCATCTTTCCTTTTGCACCGGACTCTCAACGAGTTACCGGCACCGATATGTTGCCGTTGCATCATTTCGGATCGTTGCCGTAGCACCCTTTTCCTTCCACCACGGTGACGATGCTTCATATCATCTTCTTGTTAACCTTTTAATAAAATTGCATAAACTTGATCATGTCATCCGCATCATGTTAACAACATTATAATGTGTGAATTGTTGTTTGCTTATAATTACTAAACATGCTCATGGGGATTTTCCGGATATGTTGTTGTTCTTCCGGCCTCATTTAAAATGCCTAAATAGTGTAGTTTTATTATGCTTCACCTCTTGCCATGCTAAAAACAATTAATCTTGTCTTGTAATTAACGAGAGTCAATTAAATAATTATAATGTGGTGTTTCGTCAATATGCAACTCGTTGCATATTGAGCTCCACTTAACTTGTAGTACTTGTTTGTGCACTTTGCCATGCCATGCGTATTTAAACCGGACATGCATCATACTTGGATGTGCATCGTATGCCATGTTTATGATTGTGTGTTTACCGTGTTGTTTGCTTCTTTCCGGTTGCTTCTCTTGTTAGCTTCGGTTTCGTTCCGGAGTTGAGAGGATTCGCTCGACTGTGTTGCTCCGTCTACTTCATGGACTTGTTCTTCTCCCTTGCGGAATCCCAGGCAAGATGATCATACCCTTGGATACCTTTACTACCATTGCCATGCTTAGTTGTCTCGATGCTATCGTTACATGTCGCGCTACCCATCTTTTATTGTCAGCCTCTCCTTGTTGCCATGAAACCTCTAACCTTTGACACCTTCCTAGCAAAACCACTGTTTGGCTATGTTACCCGCTTGCTCAGCCCCGCTTGCTCAGCCCCTCTTATAGCGTTGTTAGTTGCAGGTGAAGATGAAGTTCGTTCCAGGAGGGAACTTGTTGTTGGATATATCACAATATCTATAATTATTATTAACACACCTATATACTGGGCATGGGTGGAAGGCTTGGCCTTTTGCTCGGTGTTTTGTTCCACTCATGCCACCTTAGGCGCCGATAAACCGGCATTATGTTCCTTGATTTTGCGTTCCTTACACGATGGGTGAAATGGGGACCCCTTGACAGTTCGACTTTGAATAAAACTCCTCCAGCAAGGCCCAACATTGGTTTAATTTGCTCATAATAACAACTTATTTAATTAATTAAATTGCAAAGGGAGTTAGCGCTACCCGAGGATTCTTAATTCTACATAACAGGGGGGGCCAGTGCTGATGGTGTTGGTCCCAAACTAGAGCCACTTGCGGATACCACCCAGTTCGCTGGGATCTTCGATATCTATACGTACTGCTCATCCGGACGTGGCCTGAGACGAGATACGCGCGGCTACTATCAGGGTGTCGGCACGTCGGGAGGTCTTGCTGGACTTGTTTTACCATTGTCGAAATGTCTTGTGCTACCGGGATGCCGAGCCTGATCAGATTTTCCCTAAGATAAGGAGTGATAATATTATATTTATCACTTCAGCTAATCGTGAGAGCTTGTGATGGGCTAAGTTGGAACACCCCTGCAGGGTTATGATCTTTCGAAAGCCGTGCCCGCGGTTATGTGGCAGATTGGAATTTGTTAATGTTCGGTTGTAGAAAACTTGATAGAGGATCCGAAGTAAAACACACAACTGTGTGAGTTACCGTGACTGTCGCTTTTCACTTTGAGAAGAGAACACGGTGGGTTCATGTTTGATTCGTATGTAGATCAGGATCTTTAGCGATCACTACTTTTGCGACCGTTTGCGTAGATGCTCTTCTCATTCTGGTACTCGTAAGTTAGCCACCATATTATGCTTAGCCGCTGCTGCATCCTCACCACTTTACCTCTTCCTACCCATAAAGCTTTGCTAGTCTTGATACCCATGGTTATGGGATTGCTGAGTCCTCGTGGCTCACAGATACTACAACACCAGATGCAGGTTCAGCCGAGTTTGATGCAGGAGCTGGTTCAAGTTCTTCACCGGGAGCTCGATGAAGATAGTGGCCGTATGTTTGTGACATTTCGACGATCAGTAGTGGTTCTTCTACTAGGATTCGATCCTGACCTGTGGCTTTATGTTGTTTTGGTATCTTTCTTTGGATCTTCGTCCGTAGTCGGGCTATGATGTTTTGAATGATGTTTTGCTTATGTAATGTATTGTGTGAAGTGGCGAGTGTAAGCCAACTATCTCCTTTTGCAATTTAATCCCTCTTTTACATGAGTCGTGCAAAGATACCAAACTTGAGATCATTCTAGGATGGGCTTATACCTTTAAGTCGTGCCTCGACACGTAGGAGGTATAGTCCCATCCTGGGCATTACAAGTTGGTATTCAGAGCCTTCTCCGACCTAGAAGCCCCCACTGATTGATCGAATCTTTGACGGTTGAGTCTAGGCACACGCTTGAAAATGTTTTGAGTCCTATATATATATCGGAGAGTAGGATTTCTTTTGCTTCTCATCTCTTTTCATTCTGGTGAGGACTCCTGACGACTACTCTTGCCTCTTCTACTTTCAAAAAATGCACCAATTTTTTTTAGGATCTCGCGAGTATTGTTTGGATTGTTCCGATGTCTTTGTGACGAGAACATTGTTCTCGATGCCTCCTGTCATTAGGGGTTGTGGCAGTGTCCCGGGGAGTTGAGCTCCGAGGTGTTGTCGTCACAAATCCATCGCGGCAGTACTAGAATACTTAAGACGGCCGACATCGAAAACTCTCCTATGCGGTTAGTGGCAAGATAACCCCGACATCACCCAGTACTGGGGAGGTAGTTTGGGAGTATTGCCATAGCTTGTATAGTGGATGCGTTTCGAAGGTCCGAGGTAAATGGTTTCCGAGAAAGACTGGTTATGTGTTGAAGGATGGATACAGCTGGATGTAGGTTTAGAGTTGAGTGCGCGGTGCTTCCCCTGTATCCCCAACACCTGATGGCATAACTGGAAACTTTCGGAAATTAATAGGTGGGTTCATCTAGTAGTTCTAGGCATTCTTCCAACGAGTGCATGATATGAAGTTCGGGGTTCTACATTGAGTGAAGTGGTTTTATGGACTTGTTCCGATCGGGAGTTGCATCTTAAAGGGTCCTTGGCTATGCTGATCCGGGGATTGCAAAACCCTTTTGTAACACGTTCCATGAGCTTTCAGCACGAATATGTCGAACGAAGCTTCTATCTTGTATTTGTTCTATCTGATCCTTGTTCCTTTTTATTTACCTTTTATTCTCCAAGTGGCCTCTCGTCAAGTTGATGTACCTGCGGAATTCATTCGTTCAATTCTCTGTTCGGATGATATTGTGAAGATCATGTTGCATATCTATCCTTTGTTCTTGTCTTGATTCTGGTATTCGAGTTGCTTCGATGTCAAATGTTGATTCCATACCTTTCCTAATTGGTGTTCTCATATTTCTATGGGAGTGCTAATTCTTCTTGACCATCGAGATTTTCATGTTATTCCTTTTCAACCGGTGTGCCTTCTCTTCAAGTTATTCCATACGGACGCCGTTGAGAAATCTGACGATTGTCTGTTTCATTCTTCCCAAGTCGTCTTTGTTTTTCCCCACCCTCCCACCCCATTTCTTATGGAGCCAGCAATTCTCAAAGGAAATATCCATTTTATTCTTGTGATATTTCTTCATTCATTTCCTTCAATGTTCTTATCCGGTGATTATCGTGAAGATGGTCAAGAGCTTCAAGTTCATCATTCTTTTGTTCTCAATTCTGCTGGTGGATGTAATTCAAGATTTCGGTGTTGATCTTATCCCTTTCCTCTTTTCACAATACTTTCTTATTCCGGTGCACCAATTAATCATTCTCCTCTTGCTATTCATATCCGGAGTGTTGAAGATATCTCAGAAGATTCGTGTTTCCATTCTTAAATCCGTTCAAGCTATTTTGAGATTGTCATCTTATTCAGTCATTTAATTCAACCGGTGCAATATCTCTTAAGCAATCTATTCCAACGGTGATTTCTTTGAGTGGGCCCTAACCCACAGGTCTTTTTCCAGGATCTTACCTAACTCTTCCAATTTTTTCCGGAGTTATACTCAAATTCTTTTCAAAGTGTGACGTAAGAATGATTTCCATCAGTCACATGCCTTCTTCAAGATCGCTTTCAAATTATTTTCATCGTTGTTCCAACCTTTTTAATTCTTCATTCCGAAGTGCTCAACAATTCTTATGGCATTTCTCGTCTTCATTCTCAACATTTGGGGATCGGAGAAGAGTTTTTCTTAATCTTGGCCCGTTCTCTTGAAGATTTGTGGTTCTAGCTTCCTGCCATTCTCATTATTGTTCCATTTGTGAGGAATTCTTTTCATACCCATCCGAAGCATCTCATGAATTCTTTTCTTTGTGATCCTTCGAAGGCCATCATTTCAGAATATTTCTTCGTTCTCAGTTTTCAACTTCGTCCTCCAACTATTCTTCATTGATGTCTCTTCGTTCGTCTCCATATTTTTACGGTGGTTCATTCAAGTTTACCCTTCCGTTGTTCTCGTTTTAATTCACTCGTTCTTTTCATAATCCTACTGGTGGTTCGTTGAATATTTATCCAAGGTTGTGCGGGATCTCTCTTTAATCCTTTCCAACGAGAATAAGTAGTATGCCAAATCCTTTGGTTGTCATTTATTAAATTGTTGAAGGATATGCATAACATAATTCTTATTCTTATTTTCCCGAGGTGATTTAATCTCTGTTTTCCGGAGCTTGTTCATCATATCTTATTCTCGGTTCTAAGTTGTTCATCTTGTTTTCCGGAGCTTCAAGTTATTTCAATTTTATCATTCCAAAGCTCCATCTAATTCACCGCAGGCCTTGAATCTTATTCTTTCATCTTTCACTTCTCATGTTTTCATTACCGGAGTTCTTCATGGTGGTTCATCATCATTTAATTCATCCTTGAAGTCTTCATCAACATTCTTGTTGGAGCTCAAGCATTCTTCATCATGCTTTCCAAGTGCAATTCTTTCTACCTTATCTTTCAGATGGTGTTATGTCATTCTTGACAATTCCTTCATGTTTCGTGATTCATGAGTTATCAAGAATGGGATATTTAAAACCATCATTTTCTTTGTTCAGGAGATCTTTCAACCCTTCAATTTGTTTGTTGGAGTAATCTTGGGTTGTATTTCACCTAAAAGCTTTTCCTAAGGATTGTTGTTATTGTGGTGCTCATAAATGACCCAAGTTCTTCATTATCCTTCCGGTGAAATAAGTTCTTCTTCTCCTTGTTGATCTCTAGGCAATCAATCATTTCCGTTAGTGGCTGGTTGTCACCTCTTAATTTTGAGATGTTTTCCATAAGCCCACATCAAGCTTATTCATTTCGTGTTGATTTTTCCATCAACTCCGTTCAACCCTTCTTCGTAAGGATGTGTTTCATATTCATTTGTCGGAGAAGTTGTCTTTTTCTATCCGTTCAATTCTTTCATGGATCTATATTCTATTCTTTCATTCCGGAGGCATTGTTATGTTGCTCTCTCCAAACCATCATCTCGTTTTATCGAGATCATGTTCTTTTCTTTTCTAGTCCATTTAACCGGAGTGTTGTATTCTTCATTCAGTTTCGTCATTTATCTAGTTTTGCCTCTCTTTTCAACCGGAGTGCTATCTGAATCTTTCTTACCCCTTGTGTCATTCTTTTAATTGTTTCGGAGGCAATGTGCTGTTGATTTCATCAAGTATCACCCCTTCTCCTCAAGTTCATGTTCAATTCCTTCCATTTTCGGACAGAGTGCTGTCCAAATTCTGTCATTCTTATTCCTTGGCTATACCATTGCGGTTTCTTATTCTTTTAGTTCGTAAGCACTTGTTTCATGCCTTTCAACCTGCAAGGTTCTCGTGATGCTCCTTGTTCCTCTTTCCAACGGAGTGTTTTCATCTTCGTTCATCTCCATTGTACTCTTATTCAACTTGTTCAACCTCTCAAGGTTCTTTGGTTTCACTCGTCTGTCAAAGAAGCAACTTTATTTTACCTCTTCCTCTTCCGTTTTTACCCGGTGCTATCTCTAGGATCTCGGGTCGAGATCCTCTGTTAGTGTGGGAGAGTTGTGACGCCCGAAGACCGACGTCCCAGAAGATTCCAGAAGATTCCAGATGTTCCGGGTTTCACCCGTGTGTTTCGTTTGTGCTTGTGTTATTTATTTTTCGCATTGCATCATGTCATCATGCCATCATGTCATTTTAATTTTTGCATCTCAACTTAAATAAATTGTGTGGACCTTCGGTCCATTTAAATCGAGGGAAGGTGACTTCTCTTTATAACATATGAAAGCCTCCCAATATTATTAGGGAGCTATATAATAAATATTCCATTGTTTGGAATTACCCGCAACACACGTGCATAATTTCCCCATGCTTTTCCTACTTCGAGTTTCCTTCAAAAACCTTGCCAATAATTATTTTCCGTTGTTTCGAGGTTCCTCCAAAAATTCGAACATTTTTGGACACTTCTATAATCAAGTCTTAGTTCAAACCCATTTGAATTAAATTCAAATATGTTTGAATTATTTTTCCGATCTGGCCTTTTATATTTTTCTCGGACCGTGCTCATTTTACGAGCCCGAGAAAATTAACCTTTGTCCTAATTCTTGCCCTAACCCCCCTCCTCTTTTTCTTTTTCCTTCTCTTTCGTTTTTCTGCTAAAAGAATCGTTAAAAGAAGGGGGCCCAGCCACAGCCGGCAGCCCAGTCCTCCCTGGCCATCAGGCCTTCCAGCAGCCGGCCCATCACCTCCCTAAGCCGGCCCGGTTTCCCCTCCTAACCCTAGCGCCAGTGCCCGACCGCAGCTCCTCCCTCTGTTCCTAGCGCAGTCGCCGCACTCACTCTCGCTCGCCCGAACTCCATCCTCTCCTCTCCCTCGAACCTTCCCAGCACTCCTCCTTCCCCCTCGCGATCCCCATCGCCCCGAGCCTCCCTTCGATCTCCTCTCCTCTAGCCTGAGGCCTGCAGCGCCTCCTAGCCACATGGCCTCCCTCCTCCGTCGCCAAGGCAGGCCGCCACCCGCCACACTCGCCTCCGGGAGCCCCAAGGCCAGGCTCCAGCGCTCCTCCAGCCCGCGACCCGTCCCCATCCTCAACCTCGCGGCCTCCCCGCTCGAGCTCATGAGGCTCGAGCGCCTCGTCCGTCCGGCCAGAGCTGCCCGCATCCTCGAGCCGCGCCCTCCAACCGCAGCTCACCGCAGCACCGCGTCTCCCTTCGGCCAGGCCCTCGCCTCCTAACCCGAGCGGTTGCCTCTTCGCCAGCGCCTCTGGACGCCCTCCTCTCCAGCCATGGCCCTGCGCCGTCCTCCGCAGCATGCCACCCCTGCCTCGTCTCCCTCCAGCGCGTGGAGCCGGCCATCCCCTCGGCCCCGACGCCCGTTCCCCAGCTCGCCACGGACGCCCCGGCTACTCTTCTGCCACCGCGCGCCCCCAGCAAGGCCTCCGCTCCGCCGCACGCCGTGGCCTCGCCTCCAGCGACAGGCCAGTCCGTGGCCTCCCTCTGTCTCCAGGACAGCACCGGCGCCCCAGCTCTCCGTGGAGCCGAGCTCCGAACCCTGCTGCTGCCCTTGCATCCTTGCTGCCGTTTTGGTTGTCTTGTTGCTGTTGTTTGTCTATTCGCTAAGTGCCAGGTTGACATGAACAACTACGAGACCGATAAACCGGCTTGTTCGACAAGTACCCCTCCAGTGACTAGTACATCTACGAATGGGAACGCCTACACGACGACACAAGACGGACACCAAGTACCTCTTCATGACCCGAACGAGTACCACGACGACCCGAACGACTACGAACGGAACCACTACTGCCGCTACCGACGTGAACAACTACTTCCCTCTACGGAACGGCTACTTCCACTCCGAACGTGAACGCCTTCTTCCTCTACGTCTCGAACCGCCCCGAAACGCACGCTTCGAAGGTATAACGAGACGACCCCGTGGATGACCCGTGTGATGCTTGTTGTGTTGTATGAAATGTTTCCCGTGTGAGCACCGTGTTGGTTCGTCCGTTTGACATGTTCATCGGTTGCCTCGTCGCCGACTCGTGGGAACCCGGTAACGGGATCGCTCCACCTTTCATCTTGTTTGGCTCACTCACACCATCTTTCCTTTTGCACCGGACTCTCAACGAGTTACCGGCACCGATATGTTGCCATTGCATCATTTCGGATCGTTGCCGTGGCACCTTTTTCCTTCCACCACGGTGACGATGCTTCATATCATCTTCTTGTTAACCTTTTAATAAAATTGCATAAACTTGATCATGTCATCCGCATCATGTTAACAACATTATAATGTGTGAATTGTTGTTTGCTTATAATTACTAAACATGCTCATGGGGATTTTCCGGATATGTTGTTGTTCTTCCGGCCTCATTTAAAATGCCTAAATAGTGTAGTTTTATTATGCTTCACCTCTTGCCATGCTAAAAACAATTAATCTTGTCTTGTAATTAACGAGAGTCAATTAAATAATTATAATGTGGTGTTTCGTCAATATGCAACTCGTTGCATATTGAGCTCCACTTAACTTGTAGTACTTGTTTGTGCACTTTGCCATGCCATGCATATTTAAACCGGACATGCATCATACTTGGATGTGCATCGTATGCCATGTTTATGCTTGTGTGTTTACCGTGTTGTTTGCTTCTTTCTGGTTGCTTCTCTTGTTAGCTTCAGTTTCGTTCCGGAGTTGTGAGGATTCGCTCGACTGTGTTGCTCCGTCTACTTCATGGACTTGTTCTTCTCCCTTGCGGAATCCCAGGCAAGATGATCATACCCTTGGATACCTTTACTACCTTTGCCATGCTTAGTTGTCTCGATGCTATCGTTACATGTCGCGCTACCCATCTTTTATTGTCAGCCTCTCCTTGTTGCCATGAAGCCTCTAACCTTTGAGACCTTCCTAGCAAAACCACTGTTTGGCTATGTTACCCGCTTGCTCAGCCCCGCTTGCTCAGCCCCTCTTATAGCGTTGTTAGTTGTAGGTGAAGATGAAGTTCGTTCCAGGAGGGAACTTGTTGTTGGATATATCACAATATCTATAATTATTATTAACACACCTATATACTGGGCATGGGTGGAAGGCTTGGCCTTTTGCTCGGTGTTTTGTTCCACTCATGCCACCATAGGCGCCGATAAACCGGCATTATGTTCCTTGATTTTGCGTTCCTTACACGATGGGTGAAATGGGGACCCCTCGACAGTTCGACTTTGAATAAAACTCCTCCAGCAAGGCCCAACATTGGTTTTAATTTGCTCATAATAACAACTTATTTAATTAATTAAATTGCATAGGGAGTTAGCGCTACCCGAGGATTCTTAATTCTACATAACAGGGGGGGAGCAGTGCTGATGGTGTTGGTCCCAAACTAGAGCCACTTGCGGATACCACCCAGTTCGCTGGGATCTTCGGTATCTGTACGTACTGCTCATCCGGACGTGGCCTGAGACGAGATACGCGCGGCTACTATCAAGGTGTCGGCACGCCGGGAGGTCTTGCTAGACTTGTTTTACCATTGTCGAAATGTCTTGTGCTACCGGGATGCCGAGCCTGATCAGATTTTTCCTAAGATAAGGAGTGATAATATTATATTTATCACTTCAGCTAATCGTGAGAGCTTGTGATGGGCTAAGTTGGAACACCCCTGCAGGTTTATGATCTTTCGAAAGCCGTGCCCGCAGTTATGTGGCAGATTGGAATTTGTTAATGTCCGGTTGTAGAAAACTTGACAGAGGATCCAAAGTAAAACACACAACTATGTGAGTAACCGTGACTGTCTCTTTTCACTTTGAGAAGAGAACACGGTGGGGTTATGTTTGATTCGTATGTAGATCAGGATCTTTAGCGATCACTACTTTTGCGACCGTTTGCGTAGATGCTCTTCTCATTCTGGTACTCGTAAGTTAGCCACCATATTATGCTTAGCCGCTGCTGCATCCTCACCACTTCACCTCTTCCTACCCATAAAGCTTTGCTAGTCTTGATACCCATGGTTATGGGATTGCTGAGTCCTCGTGGCTCACAGATACTACAACACCAGATGCAGGTTCAGCCGAGTTTGATGCAGGAGCTGGTTCAAGTTCTTCACCGGGAGCTCGATGAAGAGAGTGGCCGTATGTTTGTGACGTTTCGACGATCAGTAGTGGTTCTTCTACTAGGATTCGATCCTGACCTGTGGCTTTATGTTGTTTTGGTATCTTTCTTTGGATCTTCGTCCGTAGTCGGGTTGTGATGTTTTGAATGATGTTTTGCTTATGTAATGTATTGTGTGAAGTGGCGAGTGTAAGCCAACTATCTCCTTTTGCAATTTAATCCCTCTTTTACATGAGTCGTGCAAAGATACCAAACTTGAGATCATTCTAGGATGGGCTTATACCTTTAAGTCGTTCCTCGACACGTAGGAGGTATAGTCCCATCCTGGGCATTACACCACCAAACCAACCCAAACCCCTCCCTTCATTTAGTCCATCTAATTGTGATCATGTGGCTGAAAACCTCACCTCATTTGGACAACCCTAGCTCCTTGTGCCTATATAAACGTCCATCTCCCCCAAAAATTTGCGTCCAGAAACCCTAATGCTTCCACAGTGCGCCGCCGGTGCTTCCACCATTGATCCGCGGTGCTTCCACCGTTGAAAATTCGTGCTTCCGACGTCCCAGGAAACCATGCTTCCGTAGTGCTGCGGTCGCGCTTCCGAACCGCCGCGGGTGCTTCCGACCCGACGCGTGGGCCCCGCGCCGAGCTTCTTCAACCTCCGGTCAACGCCGCCGCCGTTCATCTCCTCCACCTCTGGCCGCGCCGCCCGTCATCCCCGCCGCCACGCCGCCTCCTCTCACCGGCGCATCTCGCCGCCGCGCCTCGCCGGCCGGCGCCGCCACCCACCGGCCGGGCCTCCTCCGCCTCCACGTCGGACCGCGCCGCGCCCGCCGGCCACCGCCGCCGCCCGCCGGCCGGCGCCGCCACATCGCCGGCCGGGCCGCCGCGCCCCACCGTTCCCTCCTCCCGTCGCCGCCCACAGGGCCTCGAGCCAGCTCCGCCGCTCGGGAGCGGCCTCCCCGATCCGAGTCGCCGCCCGATCCGCTCCCCTTTGGGTGGGCCGTTGGGCCGCGCCCGCTCCAGCGCCAGGCGGACCCGATCCGCTCCAGCCGCGGGGCCCGTTGGCCCGGTCCGCCGCGTTGACTCCGGCCCGCTCCGCTTCTCAGCCCGCGCCCGCGTTGACCAGATCCGCCGCCGTTGACCACCCCGAGGTGGTTTTTCTTCTCTAAGTCCCCAGAATTTTGTTGTCTGATGCTATTTTGTTTTAGTGATAACTTTTTGTGTGTTGGTCCGATTTGAGCAAATGATATGTCAAAATGATCGTGGAGACTTGTACTACGTTTTGTTCCATTGTGCCATGCATGTTGGAGGTCATCTAGATGCTTAAATATCTGTTGGAAGGGTGCTACTTGTTATAAACTGCTGTTAGTAGTTGTTTTCATGCCATCTTTGCAATGTGATAACTTGGTGCATGTTTATCCAAATGATGCAAATGATATGTCCACATGTTCGTCTTGAGATGCTCTACATGTTGATTGCTTTAGCTTGCATGATAGATTTCATCTTGCCATGCTTATCTCCTTTGCAAATTGCTATGTGGCTGTTATGTCGTTAAACTTGTTACGAGATGCCTCGTAGAGGAACTCGTTGCTATCGTTGTGTTTGTCCCCTTGATGCATGCTTAGATGTTTTGGATTCACCATCATGTGTACTTTGCTGTGGTGCTTACCACTTGCCATGTTTAGTTTTGAGGTTACTTAAACTTGCTATCAAAGATGCCATGATGTTACTACTGTTTTAACACTTAGTGAAATTTCACTAAGTCTGGAATCTGTAATTTTCAGATGTCATGTTTGCTTGTTGTTCTAGACAAATCCATGATAGTTTTGGGGTGACTCTTGATGATTCCCTGTTGTATAAGTTGTTGGCTATCCATTCATGCTCTCACATGCTTATTTGGGTGGCTGTAGCATAGTTAACTTTTGCTCCCAAGTTGCAACAAATTACTGCTGTCAGGATTTTGTTGTCAAGTTCAATATGTCATAGCTTGTTGCTATTGATCCATGGCTCCTTTGGGGATGCTCCAATGGAATTGTTTGCTGTAGAGTATGTCTACTTTGTGTCCATGCTCCTTGCCATGATGTTTGAGTGATGTAGGCCATTTATCTCTTGCTCCGAAGTTGCTATGTCGGTGTTATTTTCAGCTTGTGCATGTTCATTGTTTCGGGTGTAACTTTTAGCCCGTTGCTCCGTTTTGAGCAAGTCCTATATGTAACTTGTGTGATTTTGCATGTAGATTCATATTATCCTATTGTTATCATGTTTTGAAGCATTTTGCTTGATGCATATTATTGTGCTGTAACACTGTGCTTCCTAAGTAGACTTTCTGTGCTTCCATAGTGCATCTGTTTTGCTTCCGTAGTGCATCAGTCATGCATCCAGTAATTTTTCTGCGCATTGCATCTTGTTTGATTCGTTGCCTTGTTTTCTTGTGTTTGAGTAGAGCCGGAAGCTGAGACCGAGTACGAGTATGAGCACGAGGTTACTACCGAGGTTGAGAACGAGGACCCCTCTTACGATCCCATCGACAACTCTTCAGGCAAGATGACCGAACCCAGATACCATTACTATCTTTGCCTATTGCTAGAAGTCTTGATCTATAGTTTTGCCTCGATGCCCATGTTTTTCCTGTCAGCCTCCTATTGTAACCATGAACCTGTTTAACCACCCTACCTATCCAAACCCTTGATTGGCTATACGTAGGCTTCACTCATCCCCTCTTATAGCATTGTTAGTTGCAGGAGAAGATTGAAGATTCTTGCTTCTTGTTGAAGCTTGTTGGGATATCACACTATATTAATTATCAAATGAAATCATCTATATATTGGTAATGGGTGGAAGGCTAAGCCTTTTGCTTGGTGATTTGTTCCACTCATGCCGCTAGGAACCGTATAAACCGGTGTTATGTTCCTTGATTATGCGTTCCTCACACGGTTGGGGTTATGGGACCCCCTCGATAAACCGCTAAGTGCTAAGTCTTTTCCAGCAAGTCCCAACATTGGTACTATTCTCCTAATAACTAAAACTTGCATAGGGTCTTGCAAACCCGAGTTCTTAATCAACAACCCGGGCCAGTGCTCCTCATGAGTGTTGGTCCAAACTGGGGGTTATGCGGGGCCACCACGGGGAAACTCAAGGATTGGTTTTACCTGTAGGATCACCCATCCGGTTGTGGCCTGAGACTAGATACGCGCGGCTACTGTCAGGGTGTCGGCATGCCGGGAGGATTTGCTGGATTAGCCTTATCTTAGTCGGAGTATCTTGAGCATGGGATTCCGAGAATGCTCGGGTCTTCCCACCTTGGAGTTGCGACTCCGCGGATCGTGGGCTTGTCATGGGCCAAGTTGGAACACCCCTGCAGGGTTATGAACTTTCGAAAGCCGTGCCCGCGGTTATGTGGTAGATGGGAGCTTGTTAATATCCGGTTGTAGAAAACTTGACACCATGTTCCAATACACTACCAGCGTGAGTATCGTGACGGTCATTTTCCGAAAGGGATTCGGGAAGTGAACACGGTGGGGTTATGTTTGACTTGCTTTAGTTAGGATCACTTCGTGATCATCTCTCGACCGAGGCACCTTCTCTTCTCGCACTCTTTTACGTAAGCTAGGCTAGTGCTGCTGCAACCTCTTGTTCTTTCTTCAGCCTTGTTCCACGCCCAAGGCTTGAATAGTCGTGTTACCCGAGAACGGGATTGCTGAGTCCTCTGTGGCTCACAGTTACTTCACCACACCAGATGCAGGTACGATGGTGAGCTACACAGGCGATGGCACTGAGCTAGACTGGGAGTACGACGAGGAGCGTAGCCGTTACTATGTGAACTATTCGGTTGATCAGTAGAGCTTCTACTAGGATTCGATCTAGACCTATGGTTTAATGTTATGTTTGGTATCTTGTCATTTGGATCTTTACCCTTAGATGGGCTGTGATGTTCAGTTGAATGATGATTGGATATGTAATGTATTTGTGTGACGTGGCGAGTGTAAGCCAACTATCTTTTCAGTTTTCCATCCCTATTTTTACATGAGATGTGCAAAGGTACCAAACTTGCGATCATTCCAGAATGGGCTTATATCTTTAAGTCGTGCCTCGACACGTAGGAGATATAGTCCCATCCTGGGCATTACAAGTTGGTATTCAGAGCCTTCTCCGACCTAGATGTCCCCATTGTTTGATCGAATCGTTGATGGTCGAGTCTTGGCACACACTTAAAATGTTTTGAGTCCTATATTTATATCGGAGAGTAGGATTTCTTTGCTCCTCATCTCTTTTCACTCTGGTGAGGACTCCTGACGACTACTCTTGCCTCTTCTACTTTCAAAAATTGCACAATTTTCTTTTAGGAATCTCGCGAGTATTGTTGGATTGTTTCGATGTCTTTGTGAAGAGAATATTGTTCTCGATGCCTCCTGACATTAGGGGTTGTGGCAGTGTCCCGGGGAGTTGAGCTTCGGGGTATTGTCGTCACAAGCATATCGCGACAGTACTAGAATACTTAAGACGGCCGACATCGAAAACTCTCCTATACGGTTGGTGGCAAGATAACCCCGACATCACCCAGTACTGGGGAGGTAGTTCGGGAGTATTGTCATAGCTTTGTATAGTGGATGCTTTTCGAAGGTCTGAGGTAGACGGTTTCCGAGAACAACTGGTTATGTGTTGAAGGATGGATACAGCTGGATGTAGGATTAGAGTTGGGTGCGCGATGCTTCCCCTGTATCCCCAACACCTGATTGCATAACTGGAAACTTTCGGAAATTAATAGGTGGGTTTATCCAGTAGATCGTAGGCATTCTTCCAACGAATGCAGGTTACGGAGTTCGGGGTTCTACATTGAGTGAAGTGGTTTTATGGCCGATGTTCCGATCGGGAGTTGCATCTTAAAGGGTCCTTGGCTATGCTGATCCGGGGATTGCAAAACCCTTTCGTAACGCGTTCATAAGCTTCAGCACAAAGATGTCGAACGAAGCTCCTATCTTGTGTTTGTTCTTTCTGTACCTTGTGTTTTTCTTATTTACCTTTTGTCTCCCAGTGGCTTCTCGTGAAGATTGTTGTTATCATTAAGCTGAGAATTTCATTCGTTCCTCTTGTTCGAATGATTCTTGTGAAGACTATGTTGCATTTCTATCCGTTGTTTCAGCTTATACCTTCTTTCAATCAAATTGCTGATTGGTGGTCATCTCTTTCAGGATGGCTCCGAAACGGGTTCCCAACGCTAACCCAGAGGGTGAAGAGGTTCCAGATCGTCCTCCTTCCCCTCCTCCTCCGTCTGAGGCATGGAGAGCGATTATGCAAACTACAAACCAGAACACCCAGATGTTGATGCAGATGATGCAGCAGATGCAAGCAAATCAAGCAAATCAGGGTGCTCCAGGGAACCAAGGCAATTTCTTCAACCAACAGCACCATGCTACGCTCAACCAGTTCTTGGCTAGTCAACCAAAGGCTTTCAGTTACTGTGTCGACCCTCTCGATGCTGAAGATTGGATTACTGATATCAAGAAGCATTTTGAGTGCAGCAATGTAAGGCCTGAGGACTATGTGAAATTTGCAGCCTTCCAACTCAAAGACCAAGCAGCTGACTCGTGGCAGCAGTACAAAGACTCCAGAGAAGGGCGTGTGATCTCTTGGGATGATTTCTGCAAGGACTTTCTCTCTCACCACATTCCAACAAGTGTCATCGAGGGTATGCGTGAGCAATTCCGCAACCTGAAGCAAGGCTCTATGACTGTCTACCAGTATAATGTCAAGTTCCAAAACCTCACCCGCTATGCCAAGCAAGACATACCAGATGCCAAGAGCAAGATCTATCAGTTACGTGGAGGTCTGAAGGATGAACTTCAACTTGCTCTCACCTTGTTCGAGCCCGATGAGTTTGACAAATTCTATAACATGGCGCTCAAGCAAGAGCCAGCCCAGCTCAAGATGGAGGCTTCCAAAAAGAGGATTCGAGATGCCGTTCACTCCTCCTCATCTTCTCAAGTGGTCGCGAAGCAACAGAAATTTTGGCTTCCATCTCCTCCAGTGATCTGAGCTCCCTACAACAACAACAACAACAACAAGAATGCTGGTGGTCGTGGTTTCTCCCACCCACCCAACCCAAGCAAGCAGTCCAAGTCGCAGTTCCAAGCACCAAGACCAAGTGTTCCTCCTACTCGTCCACTTTCTGAGGTGACTTGCTACAAGTGTGGCCAGAAGGGTCATTATTCCAACAAGTGCAACAACCCAAGGCGCCTTCCGCCTCCTCCACCTGTCAGTTCGGCTATTGTCAAGCATGATCCAAAGTCTGCAAGGGTGAATCTGATGAATGCAACGCAAGCGGAGAATTCTTCTGATGTCATAGTGGGTAACCTTCCAGTGAACTCTTTTCCTGCTAAAGTTTTGTTTGATTCGAGTGCTTCATGTTCTTTCATGTCTCAACCATTCGCATCCAAGCATAATGTTGATATCAAAAGTTTGCCAAGGGAATTATCAGTTGTTTCTCCGGGTAAACTAATGCATTCCAGTATATATGCTCCGGATGCATCTATTCGCATGGGTGATTATCGATTTCTGGCCTCTCCGGTGGTTCTTGGCAATTCCTACATTGACCTTATCCTCGGAATGGACTGGCTTTCTCAGCATGATGCTCAAATTGACTGTGCACAGAAGGAAGTCAAGATTACTCATTCCGATGAAGATGTGATTATCTTTGCCTCCAGGGACAACACAATCAGGCTTTTCTCTCTCAATGACAAGGGCGAGATGAATGCCATATCTCAAATTCCGGTGGTTAACGAATACGAAGACGTCTTTCCTGAAGAACTTCCAGGCATGCCTCCACACCGTCAAGTGGAATTCGTCATTGAACTCGAGCCTGGTACTGAGCCAGCATGCCGGTGTCCGTACAAGCTCTCTCCTAAAGAGTTGAAGGAGTTGAAGAAACAGCTTGATGAACAGGAGCGTATGGGTCTGATCAGGCCTAGTACGTCTCCTTGGGGCTGTGGTGTCTTATTTGTCAAGAAGAAGGATGGCACGGAGCGCCTTTGCGTAGATTACCGGCCATTGAACAAGAAGACAATAAAGAACAAGTATCCGCTGCCCAACATCAACGAGTTGTTCGAGCAGCTCAAAGGAGCTAAAGTGTTCTCTAAGCTCGATCTCCGAATGGGCTATCACCAAATTCGCATTCGCGAGGAAGATATCCCCAAGACTGTCTTCAGAACGAGCTACGGCTCATATGAGTATACAGTCATGTCCTTTGGTCTCGCCAATGCTCCACCTACCTTCTTGAGAATGATGCACTACATTTTCAACCCCTACACCGGCGAGTTTGTGCTTGTGTATCTGGATGATATTTTAGTTTTCTCCAAAAATGAAGAGGATCACGAAAAGCACCTCCGTCTGGTTCTCGACAGACTCGGTGAACATAAGTTTTATGCCAAGTTCTCCAAGTGCGAATTTTGGCTCGATAAGGTCTTGTATCTGGGCCATATCATCTCCGCTGACGGTATTGCGGTAAACCCCGAGAAAGTTGAAGCAATTGTCAACTGGGAAGCTCCTCGGAACGTCAAGCAACTCCGAAGCTTCCTTGGTCTTGCCAGTTATTGCAGAAGGTTCGTTGACAACTTCTCCAAGATTGCCAAGCCTCTTTCCAACTTGCTGTAGAAGAATCACAAGTACTACTGGTCTCCAGATTGTGAAGTGGCATTCAAAACTCTCAAAGAAAAGCTCGTCTCTGCTCCAGTTCTTACTCCTCCAGATGAGTCCAAGCCCTATGAAGTATTCTGTGATGCTTCTCTTCAAGGACTTGGTGGTGTGCTTATGCAGGACAAGAGAATTGTGGCATACACTTCTCGTCAGCTGAAGCCAAGTGAGAAGAACTACCCCACACATGATCTTGAACTAGCAGCTGTGGTACATGCTTTGATTACGTGGAGACATCTTCTGTTGGGCAGAAAAGTCGACATCTTCACCGATCACAAGAGCTTGAAGTACATCTTCACACAGCCGAATCTGAACCTCCGCCAGACTCGTTGGGTTGAAATGATCCAAGAGTATGATCCTAGCATTGAATACACACCTGGCAAGGCGAATGTGATTGCAGATGCCTTGAGCAGAAAGGCATATTGCAACAGCCTTCTTATCAAGCCGTTCCAGCCTGAGCTTTGTGAAGCATTCAGGAAGCTCAACCTCCAAGTTGTTCCGCAGGGTTTTCTTGCAAATCTTCAAGTTGCTCCTACCTTGGAAGATCAAATCCGTGAGGCCCAACTCAGTGATGCTATGGTGCAGAAAGTGAAACATGGTATTGCAAAGGGTACTCCTAAATACAAGTGTTATCGCGTTGATGAGAGAGATACCTTGTTCTTTGAGGACAGACTCGTGGTTCCCAAAGGTGATCTCAGGAGGCTCATAATGGACGAAGCACATGATTCCCTCCTTTCCATTCATCCTGGCAGTGCCAAGATGTACCAAGACCTCAAGCAATCTTACTGGTGGACTCGCATGAAAAGGGAGATTGCCCAATTTGTGAATGAATGTGATGTCTGCAGAAGAGTGAAGGCAGAGCATCAACGTCCAGCCGGTCTTCTCCAACCTTTTCCTATTCCCGAGTGGAAATTCGACCACATTGAAATGGATTTCGTCACCGGCTTTCCTAAGTCCAAGAGAGGGAATGATTCTATCTTCGTGGTGATTGACAAGCTTACCAAAGTCGCTCACTTCCTTCCAGTCAAAGAATCCATCAATGCAGCTCAACTTGCAGAATTGTATACTTCCAGAATTGTGTCCTTACATGGCATTCCTCAAGTTATCTCCTCAGACCGTGGAAGTTTGTTCACTTCAAAGTTCTGGGACTCCTTTCAGTCTGCCATGGGCACTAAAATCAGGTTCAGCACTGCTTTTCATCCTCGGACTAGTGGTCAAGTCGAGAGAGTGAATCAGATTCTAGAAGACATGCTCAGAGCCTGTGTCATATCTTTTGGCATGAAATGGGAAGATTGCCTTCCATTTGCCGAGTTCTCTTACAACAACAGCTTCCAAGAAAGTGCCGGCAAAGCTCCGTTTGAAATCCTCTATGGCAGAAAGTGTCGTACCCCTCTCAACTGGTCCGAGACTGGTGAACATCAACTTCTTGGCAATGACTTGATCTCAGAAGCCGAAGAGATGTGCAAAGTCATACGTGAGAATCTCAAGGCCGCTCAGTCGCGTTAGAAGAGCTACTATGACGGCAAGCATCGTGATTTGGCTTTTAACATTGGGGATCATGTCTATCTCCGTGTTTCTCCTATGAAAGGCACCCAAAGATTCGGTATCAAAGGAAAGCTTGCTCCTAGATACGTCGGGCCTTTCAAGATCCTTGGCAAAAGAGGCGATCTAGCCTATCAACTTGAGCTACCTTCAAACTTCGCCAATGTTCATGATGTGTTTCATGTGTCTCAACTCCGCAAATGCTTCAAGACTCCTGAACGCATGATTCCGTTTGAAGAGATTGATCTTCAACAAGATTTCTCTTACCGAGAGCACCCAGTCGCTATTCTCGAAGAAACCGAGCGCAAGACCCGCAACAAGTCCATCAAATTCTTGAAAGTCAAGTGGTCACACCATACCGACCGAGAAGCTACGTGGGAACGAAAAGATCAACTTCGTTCCGAGTACCCTTCCTTTTTCCAGTCCTAGATCTCGGGACGAGATCTTTTTGTAGTAGAGGAGAGTTGTAATGCCGCGGATGTAATACTTTCCCTTTTGGGCTATATAATATATCTCTGGCTTCATCAATTCCATTCCGGGTTCTTTGTCTTTCGGGTTTTCGTCCTTTTGTCGTGTGCGTGTGTGCATTGCATTGCATTGGTGTTGTCGTTTGCATCCGGTCCCACGCGTTCCTTCCCGTTGTCCGTTTCGAGTTCCGGAGCTCTCTCACATGTCCGTGGCGTCCCCGAGGCCTACTTTGGTGTTTGGCCGTGTAACGTTTCCGTTTTGGTGTGAGACTTGTCGTGTGTTGTTGTTTTGGTGTGTGTAACCCGCCTGTCAAATCTCGTCGCGTTTGGAGTTCGTTTGCTACTCCAACAGTTATTCTCGTGGGCTGAAAGTACCTCCACTTTGACGCCCAAGACACCCCTCCAACAGCCCACCAAACCAACCCAAACCCCTCCCTTCATCTTGGCCATCTAATTGTGATCATGTGGCTGAAAACCTCACCTCATTTGGACAACCCTAGCTCCTTGTGCCTATATAAACGTCCATCTCCCCCAAAATTTGCGTCCAGAAACCCTAATGCTTCCACAGTGCGCCGCCGGTGCTTCCACCGTTGATCCGCGGTGCTTCCACCGTTGAAAATTCGTGCTTCTGACGTCCCAGGAAACCATGCTTTCGTAGTGCTGCGGTCGCGCTTCCGAACCGCCGCCGGTGCTTCCGACCCGACGCGTGGGCCCCGCGCCGAGCTTCTTCAACCTCCGGTCAATGCCGCCATCGTTCATCTCCTCCACCTCCGGCCGCGTCGCCCGTCATCCCCGCCACCGCGCCGCCTCCTCTTACCGGCGCCCCTCGCCGCCCCGCCTCGCCGGCCGACGCGGCCACCCACCGGCCGGGCCTCCTCCGCCTCCACGCCGGGCCGCGCCACGCCCGCCGGCCGGCGCCGCCACCTCGCCGGCCGGGCCGCCGCGCCCCGTCGTCCCCTCCTCCCGTCGCCGCCCGCAGGGCCTCGAGCCAGCGCCGCCGCTCGGGAGCGGCCTCCCCGATCCGAGCCGCCGCCCGATCCGCTCCCCTCCGGGTGGGCCGTTGGGCCGCGCCCGCTCCAGCGCCCGGCGGACCCGATCCGCTCCAGCCGCGGGGCCCGTTGGCCCGGTCCGCCGCGTTGACTCCGGCCCGCTCCGCTTCTCAGCCTGCACCCACGTTGACCAGATCCGCCGCCGTTCACCACCCCGAGGTGGTTTTTCTTCTCTAAGTCCTCAGAATTTTGTTGTCTGATGCTATTTTGTTTTAGTGATAACTTTTTGTGTGTTGGTCCGATTTGAGCAAATGATATGTCAAAATGATCATGGAGACTTGTACTACGTTTTGTTCCATTGTGCCATGCATGTTTGAGGTCATCTAGATGCTTAAATATCTGTTGGAAGAGTGCTACTTGTTATAAACTAATGTTAGTAGTTGTTTTCATGCCATCTTTGCAATGTGATAACTTGGTGCACGTTTATCCAAATGATGCAAATGATATGTCCACATGTTCGTCTTGAGATGCTCTACATGTTGATTGCTTTAGCTTGCATGATAGATTTCATCTTGCCATGCGAATCTCCTTTGCAAATTGCTATGTGGCTGTTATGTCGTTAAACTTGTTACGAGATGCGTCGTAGAGGAACTCGTTGCTATCGTTGTGTTTGTCCCCTTGATGCATGCTTAGATGTTTTGGATTCACCATCATGTGTAATTTGCTGTGGTGCTTACCACTTGCCATGTTTAGTTTTGAGGTTACTTAAACTTGCTCTCAAAGATGCCATGATGTTACTACTGTTTTAACACTTAGTGAAATTTCACTAAGTCTGGAATCTGTAATTTTCAGATGCCATGTTTGCTTGTTGTTCTAGACAAATCCATGATAGTTTTGGGGTGACTGTTGATGATTCCCTGTTGTATAAGTTGTTGGCTATCCATTCATGCTCTCACATGCTTATTTGGGTGCCTGTAGCATAGTTAACTTTTGCTCCCAAGTTGCAACAAATTACTGCTGTCAGGATTTTGTTGTCAAGTTCAATATGTCATAGCTTGTTGCTATTGATCCATGGCTCCTTTGGGGATGCTCCAATGGAATTGTTTGCTGTAGAGTATGTCTACTTTGTGTCCATGCTCCTTGCCATGATGTTTGAGTGTTGTAGGCCATTTATCTCTTGCTCCGTAGTTGCTATGTGGCTGTTATTTTCAGCTTGTGCATGTTCATTGTTTCGGGTGTAACTTTTAGCCCGTTGCTCCATTTTGAGCAAGTCCTATATGTAACTTGTGTGATTTTGCATGTAGATTCATACCATCCTATTGTTATCATGTTTTGAAGCATTTTGCTTGATGCATATTGTTGTGTTGTAACACTGTGCTTCCTAAGTAGACTTTCTGTGCTTCCATAGTGCATCTGTTTTGCTTCCATAGTGCATCAGTCATGCATCCAGTAATTTTTCTGCGCATTGCATCTTGTTTGATCCGTTGCCTTGTGTTCTTGTGTTTGAGTAGAGCCGGAAGCTGAGACCGAGTACGAGTACGAGCACGAGGTTACTACCGAGGTTGAGAACGAGGACCCCTCTTACGATCCCATCGGCAACTCTTCAGGCAAGATGACCGAACCCGGATACCATTACTATCTTTGCCTATTGCTAGAAGTCTCGATCTATAGTTTTGCCTCGATGCCCATGTTTTTCCTGTCAGCCTCCTATTGTAACCATGAACCTGTTTAACCACCCTACCTATGCAAACCCTTGATTGGCTATACGTAGGCTTCGCTCAGCCCCTCTTATAGCATTGTTAGTTGCAGGAGAAGATTGAAGATTCTTGCTTCTTGTTGAAGCTTGTTGGGATATCACACTATATTAATTATTAAATGAAATCATCTATATATTGGTAATGGGTGGAAGGCTAAGCCTTTTGCTTGGTGATTTGTTCCACTCATGCCGCTAGGAACCGTATAAACCGGTGTTATGTTCCTTGATTATGCATTCCTCACACGATTGGGGTTATGGGACCCCCTCGATAAACCGCTAAGTGCTAAGTCTTTTCCAGCAAGTCCCAACATTGGTACTATTCTCCTAATAACTAAAACTTGCATAGGGTCTTGCAAACCCGAGTTCTTAATCAACAACCCGGGCCAGTGCTCCTCATGAGTGTTGGTCCAAACTGGGGGTTATGCGGGGCCACCACGGGGAAACTCGAGGATTGGTTTTACCTGTAGGATCACCCATCCGGTCGTGGCCTGAGACTAGATACGCGTGGCTACTGTCAGGGTGTCGGCACGTCGGGAGGATTTGCTGGATTAGCCTTACCTTAGTCGGAGTATCTTGAGCACGGGATTCCGAGAAGACTCGGGTCTTCCCACCTTGGAGTTGCGACTCCGCGGATCGTGGGCTTGTCATGGGCCAAGTTGGAACACCCCTGCAGGGTTATGAACTTTCGAAAGCCGTGCCCGCGGTTATGTGGCAGATGGGAGCTTGTTAATATCCGGTTGTAGAAAACTTGACACCATGTTCCAATACACTACCAGCGTGAGTACCGTGACGGTCATTTTCCGAAAGGGATTCGGGAAGTGAACACGGTGGCGTTATGTTTGACTTGCTTTAGTTAGGATCACTTCGTGATCATCTCTCGACCGAGGCACCTTCTCTTCTCGCACTCTTTTACGTAAGCTAGGCTAGTGTTGCTGCAACCTCTTGTTCTTTCTTCAGCCTTGTTCCACGCCCAAGGCTTGAATAGTCGTGTTACCCGGGAATGGGATTGCTGAGTCCTCTGTGGCTCACAGTTACTTCATCACACCAGATGCAGGTATGATGGTGAGCTACACAGGCGATGGCACTGAGCTAGACTGGGAGTACGACGAGGAGCGTAGCCGTTACTATGCGAACTGTACGGTTGATCAGTAGAGCTTCTACTAGGATTCAATCTAGACCTGTGGTTTAATGTTATGTTTGGTATCTTGTCATTTGGATCTTTGCCGTTAGACGGGCTGTGATGTTCAGTTGAATGATGATTGGATATGTAATGTATTTGTGTGACGTGGCGAGTGTAAGACAACTATCTTTTCAGTTTTCCGTCCCTATTTTTACATGAGATGTGCAAAGGTACCAAACTTGCGATCATTCCAGAATGGGCTTATATCTTTAAGTCGTGCCTCGACGCGTAGGAGATATAGTCCCATCCTGGGCATTACACCCCCTTAACCAGATAGATAGGCCAGTACACCTACAAAACCCAACTACATCTGCTAGCCCATCATGGAAAGGTTTCCCACAACTTACTCAACTATGCCAGAGCCCATATTGGCATGTGGCTGCACACGGAAGTTTCTAGTATGAAAAATCTCATGATCCCTTTGAGCCTGGGTGGCGGTCCAAAAGAAAAACAGGCAATCCTGGAATACCCAGATGCCTCAATCCACCCAGATGTGTATTAAAGTTGCCACCTTAAGTTGAACCACTAATTAACAACTCACATCTGTCATGGATTTCACTCAAACCCAACCACGTCTACAAGCATAGCATGTCCTAACAGCAAACGTAGAAGTAACTCCCAAGGGTTTGAATGTAATGCAGGTAATAGGTACTACCTCAATCTACTTCCCAATCCCACAAATTAATTGATCCTACTCATGCAATGTGTGAGGGGTTTGACTAATGCAATGAAAACTGGGTAATTGGAAAGCATGATCAAAGTGTTACTTGCCTTGCTGATGATCCGCAAAACCTAGAGACTCAAAGTAGCAAGCGGCGCACTCCGGGTACTCTATCGCAATCAAACAATAAGCATACAATAAGTACTTAACTAATGCACGGGTAAAACTCAAATAAGAGATCTAACCAGAAAGTTCAACTTAAGAACTCCGGTTTGCAAAAAGAATCAACTCGAAAGAAGCAACGAAACTCAAACTGCAAAAGAAACGAGCTCCGAATTACTAGTTGGTCTAAAGTCAAATTTTACAGTAGCCAAAACTTTGTTCAAGTTGATCTAACGTAAAGAGGGCTTCGAGACGAAGATCTGGGATTTTGAATCACCTGATTCCGACTCTCGAGCGAAAAGAAAAACGAAAAACAAGATCAGGGCAGAAATCGCGATCGGAAAAATCGCGGTTAAATATCCCGAAAAAGAAAAACGACGAACAGGCTAACGAACGAACATTCGCTGTCTGCGGTTAACTAACGAGAACCGTTCGTTAAAACGAACGTACGGACGAACGTCCGCTATTTAACTAAACCGGCGGAAAACAAAAAGACCGAACCGATCTAATCTAAAAAAACGAATCTACTGGTTTATTTCTAAACCGATCGGTTTTCTAAAAAAACTAAAAAAAACTACCTCGGCGACTCCGGCGGCGGGCGGCGGCTCCGGCGGCGGCGCGGGGCGGCGGGCTGCGGCGAGGCGAGCGGCGACGGCGGCTGGCGGCACGCGGCAGGGGGCGGCTGGCGACGGGTGCTAGGGTTTGGGCGACGGGGCGAACGGGCTGGCGGGCCGAGCGGGCCGGCTCTGGCGCTTTTAAAGCCTAGAGTCCTGGTCCTTTACTAGTCCTAGTCGGTTTCTGTTTTTTTAAATAGAGTCCCGGCGCAGTAAAACTAACGAAAGAAATACCAAACTGACTCCAAAATTCCCGAAATAAATTTTCACCATCCTCTAATAATATTTAGGACAAAGTGAACATTTTTCCCGGACTTAAATGCAATTTTGAAAAACGCGTATTTTTCCTATGCAAATAAATCCGAAAATAAATCCAGAAAAATACCAAAAGTGATTTTAATATTTTTCGTCCAATATTTCTGTTATTTTGGAGAAGTCATATTATCTCCGCTCATTTATTTTATTTAGAAATATTTTTAGAAGAGAAAAATAATTAGAATCACATTGTCCTCGTACCGGTATTCGAGCGAACTCAAATACGAAAACGGTAAAATTACCAACTCTCTCCGTAGGTCCTTGAGTTGCTTAGAATTTCGAGGAACGCCACGAACAAAAATGCAAAACAATGAAAATGCAATATGATCTATGTATAACATTCCAAATTGAAAATATGGGATGTTACAGTAGCAGAGAAGAATGAGCTATATCTATTGAAGACATATAGTCGTGGAGATTTACAAGAAGAAATCAACCCCTTGAAAGTTTACTGCTGAAGAGAAGCATTTGACTTGGTACAGTCGTCCGAAGAAATTGACTGCAGTGATGGAAGTCGAAGAGAAAGTGAAGACGTAGTATTCATTTCATTGTTCTTATTTCATTCTTTTGAGTCATAGGACCTCCGTACTATTAAGAGGGGTATAAATTCTCAATGCTTAGATCAACTATGATGCTTAGCCAAAACCTATGAAATCTATGAGAGAAATCTCTTTGTGTTCCGAGGAAATACTTGCCAGCAAGAGACTGTGATCTTCTTCGCTGTGAGAGATTTGCCTCAGACCGAGGAGTTAGCATTTCTTTCCTAACAAGAAATGTTACCGTTGTGCTCAAATTCTGACCATTGGAATTGTGTCGTTCGGCCATTGGCTGAACCCGATCTCTAATTTGGTCATTTCCCATCAGGGAAGGTTGTGCCTATAAATGGACACCCCGCTCCAACTTAGATGGTTCACTATAGGAATCAGGATCTTTGCCGTCAGCCATAGCGGACGGCAAAGGCATGCCTTGCGGACGGCAAAGGTCTTTGTCGTCAGCCGACAGACGGCAAATCGTCCGGCTGAACGAGCTCCGGTAAAGGGTACTTTGTTGTCTGCTGGCGGACGGCAAAGATGCAAAGGCCTTTGCCGTCAGCCCGCATATGACAAACAGGTTGGATGGCAGGTTAGGTCCGTTAGGGGTTAACGGCGTGCTTTGTCGTCTGTTGGCTGACGGCAAAGATGCAAAGGTATTTGTCGTCTGCCAATGAACATCACAGTCGTTATCCCAGGTGCTCCCAGGTAGCTGACATGTGGCATGCTTTGCCATCTGCTAGCTGACGGCAAAGATGCAAATGTCTTTGCCGTCTGCCAGCCGACGGCAAAGCATGCCATATAGGTCAGCCCAGTGCACCATAGGTTGCATAGGTAGCTGCCATGTGGCAGCTTTGTCGTCTGTTGGCAGACGACAAAGCTCTTTGCCGTCTTCCTGCAGATGGCAAAGTGCCTGTATAGCCCCTGTTTTTTCTTAAATTCAATCAATTTCACAGAATTTCATAGATATATATACACACACATTTGAAAATACTTTGAACAAGCATACCAACACATATACATACCAAATCATATCCCTGCCATATGGATATGATCATCCAACACATATACATACCAAATCAAAAGTCCATATATAGCTAGCCAACATATCCAACAACAAGCATACAATGGTTTCATCCATATATACATATATAGGTAGAAAGTTTAACATTGTTCATCCTACAAAATCCAAAGAAAAAGGAAGCACAAGGAGAAGAGTAGACTCCATCAACGCAAGCCTTCCTCATCTAAAGAAAATCTGCAAATTGGGAAAGAAGAAAGTTAGAAGAAAAAGAAGACTAGAAGAAGAAGACTAGCAAGGAGAAGAAGACTAGCTAGGTAAATAAGCTAAGCATGCATTTGTTAAGCAAAACACTAGAGAAAACTTACCCTCATCACAACAAATGCGATGAAGATCGCAACAAAGGTAACAACTGATCCAATGGCATAATGATGCCAAGCCTCATTATCAATGGCATATTTTCTAATCTTCTTAATCTTCAAGCGCATTGCATTAATCTTCATCTTGCGATCATCGACGACATCGGCAACATACAACTCCAATATCATCTTCTCTTCTTCAATTCTTTAATTTTTTTCTTTCAAATGCTCATTTTCTTTTTCAACTAAATTTAACTTCTCGACAAGAGGGTCGGTTGTAAATTCCAGTTCACATACCTCCTAGATTAAAATATCTCTATGTCAACATGATGGCCATAATTTTTATAAATACGAAATGCAACAAATAGTTATAAAAGAGGATTTACCACATCTGAATCATAAAGCGGGCGAGGACCGACGGGGAAGACCATGGCACTATGTATAACAAACAATCATACAAAGTAAGAAAATTATACAAGTAACGATATAAATCATACAATCATACAAGTAACTATATAAATCAAGTACAACATATTTTTTTTAATACCTAGTCATAATCTGGTTCAATAAATGCTTCGGGATCAACAAATGCATCATCATCATCACTATCAGTAATGACGTGCTCATCATCATCATTAATAAATGCATCATCATGTGGAAGGCCACCTCTACGTAATCTGTCAAGCATTGGCAGGTCATCCGCAGCAGTTACCTCTTCTAGTTCAGGCTCTTCTTGTTCTTGCTGAGGGGTGAAATCGGGTTCACTGTCGCTATCTACTTCAATGTTCTAGGGTGAAGTAGAGCGGCTCTTGAAACATTTTTTGGAAAGACGTGTTTCTTGGAAGAACTCTTCTTCATATGTGTCTTGGTTAATGTGAGGTTCATAATCATCTTCATTGGGGGGAGGTGGTCTAACACGTGGTGGCACCTCAGAAACAACATCCCAACCTTTGAGATTAGGATCACTTTGACAGGCCCACGGTAGATAGAAAACTTAGGGTTGCCTGTTGAGCCATAATATAGACATCGGGAACATCCAAATGGGTGCTTTGATTGATTTCCACTAGACCTATATGTTCATGAGTCCTTCTAGTCTCCTTCGGCTGGAACCAATAACATTTGAAGACTACGACGTTTGGTGGGTTTGCACCACTGAATTGAATTTTATAAATTGCTTCAACTCTTCCATAATACTCAGTATCTCCTTCGCCGATAGCAGAGACACAACAATTTGTAGACTTTCGGCCGGCCATAGATAGCTCTTTACCATAGGTATGAAAGTAATGCACGTTGATGTCGTATTTGTCAAATGTAGTCAAAACCATTAGCGACTTGTCTCAATTCGGTGTCCATAAGTTCTTAATTAGCCTACAAGTTTAATACGAAAGGGATTTTTGCATTAGCCAGAAATTAGACGAAGAAATAAAATTGTCTAATGGAAATTACCGTTTGTTTGAACCAAGAGATGAAACCAGGATAGCCGCGTCCATGCTTTGCCAGAAGCTCATACTCTTCGATTGAATCCTTTTGGATCACCGCTCCATACGAGAATATGGTGACGTATCGACTGTATCAAATTTATCCAGGAATAAGAGCAGTTCAAAGGAATTAGAAGTTATGAAACAATGTACCGAGGACTTACTCGATACGGCTGCACTTCTGTTAGGTTGGTGGAGATATACAACGAAATGATCTACCATTCTTCGAAATCCAATGTTAAGGAATTAGAAGCACCGGCTGGTGCGAGATCCCCTTTGAATAGGCTGAGGTTGGATCCACCGTTTTTAGGTTCGTCAGCATTGTACCGAGGCTTTGGATTAGGCAAATGACGATTTTTGGCTTCGTAGTGTGCTGTCACGAAGTTTGCCGCATCCTGAGTAATGAATGCCTCAGCCATCGATGCTTCAATTCTATGTTTATTTTTACATTTTTCTCGTAGCGTCTTCTGCATCCTCTCAGTGGTGTAGCACCACCGATTTTGCATGCCCCC
>LR738712.1:519044157-519094866 GCA_902687465.1 Secale cereale
CCCCAATCTTGGCTCGGTTGGGAGATGCAAAATCAAGTGCTGCATTGGATTAAAGAAGTTTGGCGGAAAGATCTTCTCTAACTTGCAGATCAACTCCGAAACCAACTCTTCCATTTCTTCTAGCAAGCCAGGCAATAGTTATTTCACACAGAGAACACGGAAGAAATAGCTCAGCTCTGCCAGCCATTCATCCTCAGGGATGAAGCCACGCAACATCACCGGCATTACCCGCTCAATCCATATGTGCCAATCATGACTCTTGGGACCAAATATCTTCAATTTATCAAGACTCGCTCCCCTCTTTAGATTCGCTTCATACCCATCGGGGAACATCAACTGCTGTTGCACTCACAAGATAATTTCCCTCATAGCTGGCCTTCCAAGATTCAACCATGCCTTTGGCTTCGTCCAGATCTGCTTTCCTTTCGGTTCTTTCATGTTTTGTAATGGCCTATCACATAGCGCCTCCAGATCGACTCTAGCCTTAGTATTATCCTTTGACTTCCCATCTATGCCGAACAATGTACCAAAAAGTGCCTCGACGATATTCTTCTCAGTGTGCATCATGTCGATGTTGTGAGGGCAAAGGAGGCCTTTGAAGTAAGGCAGATCCCACAAGCATATCTTGTGAGTCCAGGCATGTTTCGAATTATACCCCTTGAAATACCCTGGACGCTCTGGATCTGGCTCGAGAGCGTTTAACTGATCTAGTGTCTATTGGCTTGTCAACGCAGGTGGTGCAGAGTTTTTGACAACTCTACCTCTGATGAAGTTCTTCTTGTCTTTCCTGAACTTATGGCGAGGATCCAAGAACTGTCTATGCATGTCGAAGCAAGAAAACTTGTGACCGGCCTGAAGCCAACGAAACTCAAGAGCTCCCTTGCATGTGTGGCACGGGAACCTTCCATGCACACACCAGCCAACGAATAGCGCATATGTCGGCAAGTCATGCGTCGCGTACATGTACCAGACACGCATTATGAAGTTCCGTTTTTTAAAGGCATCATATGTCTTGAACCCATTATCCCAGGCTTCTTGCAATTTGTCCTTCAGCGGCTGCATGTACACATTAATATTCTTCCCCAAATAGTTGGGCCCTGGAATTATCAACGTCAGGAAAATGTTCTTTCTTTGCATAATCTGTCTGGGGGGTGGGGAGATTGAGTGGAAAGACAAATATGGGCCAACAATTGTATTGGGCTGCCATCAGACCAAACACACTGAACCCATCCGTGATGATGCCGACTCGAGGATGCCTCGGATCTGCCGCTTTGTCTTCATGTAATGCATCGAAGCCCTTCCATGTTTCACCGTCCGATGTGTGCACCATCATCAGCTTCCCATCTGCCTCTAGTTGGGTTCTTTTGCCGTTTTGTGCCATGTCATCTGTATTGCCGTCTCTTTGACCATGAAAAGACGTTGAAGTATTAGTACGATTGGCATATACCAAAGAACATTAACGGGGATTTTGATCTGCGTCTTCTCACCCATACCGTTGTCTACCACAACATACCTGGATGAGTTGCAAATGGGACAATAGTTCAAGTCCGCATACTGAATCCTAAATAAGGCACATCCTTTGTCACATGCATGTATCTTCTCATAGGGCATCTTAAGAGCATGGAGGATTTCGTCTGACTGGTACAGGTTTGCAGGTAGTACATGGCCTTTGGGTAGAAAACGTCCAAATACTATCATCATTGCGTCATAGCATTCTCTGCCCAAGTTGAATTGAGCCTTCGGAGCCATTATTTATGAGATGGCATCCAGCTAACAAAGCTCTGTGTGCTCGTGGAGAGGACGTTTTGAAGACTCCAACATTAAGGCCTTTGCAGATTCCTCCATCTCATCATCCGAGTCCCGAGCACCATCAAAGTCTTGCACCATGTCTTGCATCCCGGTACCATATGCTTGTCGGTGCGACGACGAAGCACCTCAGCTCTGGCACGTTGGGAAGACTCGCCATGAAATATCCACACCGTATAATCTGGCGTAAAACCCCACTTCTGTAGGTGTTTGCCCATTTCATCCTCTGTCCTCTTGTGCCAATTGTTGCACATGGCGCAGGGGCACCATGTTGTCCTCTGGCCATTTGCAAATGCGGCTCTCAGAAACCCCTTGGTTTTTGTTAACTGATGCGGGTTCAACCTGATCTAGGCCGATCTTTCACGAAGAGGAGGGAAACCCACGATGAACACGAAGAACACAAAGGGAAACACGGGGAAAAACACAAGAGGAACACTCAAATCAACACGAAGATGGTCACACAAGTGCTAGATCCACGATACATAACGAGATACATGATCCATGGTCATCAACGAACGGAACAAGGTAGTCTTCTCCGGAAGGAGGTCTTGGGGTATCCCGTGTGATCTTCTCCGTACCGGAGGTCTTGAATCTGTGTGGATCTTCTCCGAAGAGGTGCCGCAGTCACTCTCGAGGAGATGAACCACTAGATGAGCAAAGCTCTAGGTATCAAATGAGCTATCCAAAAGATTACCCTAGAAAAGAGGAGGGGAAGGAGTACTTATAGTCTAGGGAACGGAGAAGGGATACATGGGTCGAAACCTATGTGGCTGCGCGCAGGCACGACCGGATGTCCGATGGTCATGCCGGATGTTCGGGCGTTGGAGAGGCGCCGGATGTCCGGGCTAGCGGGGTCTAGCCACGGGTGTGCTTCTGTGATGTGGCGCCGGATTTCCGGGCTCGAGGCCGGATGTCCGGGTCCTGCCGGGCCGGATGTCCGGGCCCTGTAGCTTTAGCTGCGTGGGCTCTTCTGTAGATGTTGGTCCAGGGCCCGGATGTTCGGGCCAGGGTGCCGGATGTCCGGGGCCTGGAACCTTCTTCAGCTTCTCTCGATGCAATGCTTCATCCGTGAACTTGGGGGCTTGTCCATCTTCACGAACCCCTCCAATGGAGTCTTCTTGATACCTGAGCACACAAAACACATCCATTTGAGGTAGTAGCCATGTCTCACAAGGTTCATATGGAAGTTGGACTAGGAGATATGTCACCTCGGTCTCAAGAGCTCTAGCACGAGCACGTGTCATTGGACCTTGGTGCGCTTGGTGAGGCGATGGTAGGTCCATGGGGATGACCTTGGGATGCTCCGCATCATCTCCCCTCCCTTGGGAAAGATCTGACCTCGGATCGAAATCTTCATCACCATGGAAAGGAGAGAGATCCTTGATGTTGAAGGTACCGCTCACGTTGTACTTGTCTCGTGGAATGTCGATCTTGTAGGCATTGTTGTTGTAGCATGCTAGCACCTTGAAGGGTCCGTCGATGCGAGGTCGGAGTTTGGATTTGAGCTCGTTGGGGAAGCGGTCCTTGCGAAGATGAAGCCATATGAGATCTCCCGATTGGAACACCATTGGTGCCTTGTTGACGTTGAGCTTGGTGGTGAGGCGATGTACTTGTCGCTCGATCGTTTCCCTTGTATCTTCATGCACCTTCTTGAGATAGTTTGCTCGTGCACTTGCGTCCTTGTTGATGCGCTCTTGTAGAGGTAGAGGTAGGATGTCCAATGGGGACAATGGGTTGAAGCCGTAGATGACCTTGAAGCGGGACTTGCCGGTAGTCGAATGTCTTGCGCGGTTGTAGGCGTACTCGGCGATGGGCAAGCATTGCTCCCATTCCTTGATGTTCTTCTTGATCAACACGCGAAGAAGTGTCGAAATTGTGCGGTTCATCACCTCCGTTTGGCCGTCGGTTTGTGGATGGTATGCCGAAGAGAAGAGGAGCTTGATGCCGAGTTTGGCGCATAGAGTCTTCCAAAATTATCTCAAGAACTTGACGTCTCGATCCGACACAATAGTCTTGGGCACTCCATGTAGACGAATGATTTCCCTACAAAAGAGATTTGCCACATGTGAAGCATCGTCGATCTTGTTACAAGGAATGAAATGAGCCATTTTAGAAAATCTATCCACGACAACAAACACAGAGTCCTTTCCATTTTGAGCCCTAGGCAATCCAAGTACAAAGTCCATGCTTATGTATTCCCATGGATGGTATTGAATAGGAAGCATCGGTTGGTGAAGCGTGATACGTCACGGAGCATCTTGGGCCAAAAGTAGTTCTTGGAGAGCGTAGCAAATGTCTTGTCGTGTCCAAAGTGTCCCATGAGTCCTCCTCCATGAGATTCCTGCAAAAGGAGCAAACGAAGCGAAGACTCGGGAATGCAAAGTTTGTTAGCTCTCATAAGATATACATCTTTTATGTAGTATCGTTCCCAAGAAGTGTGAGTCAAACACTTAGTATAAGGATTTGCAAAGAAAGGACCATGCTCATACAAATCTTTTATGTGCTCAAAGCCGATAACATTCAACTCGAGTTGGGTAACAAGCAAGCATTTGCGGGAAAGCACGTCCGCCACAACATTCTCTTTGCCTTTGATGTACTTGATGACATAGGGAAAAGACTCTATGAACTTACTCCACTTAGCATGACGCTTGTTAAACTTAGTTTGACCCTTGAGATACTTGAGCGTCTCACAGTCCGTATGAAGAATGAATTCATGAGGTCTAAGATAATGTTCCCAAACACGCAAAACTCTCACCAAGGCATAAAGCTCTTTATCATAGATGGGGTAGTTAAGTTGCGCTCCGGATAGCTTCTCGTTAAAGTACGCAATTGGGCGTTTTTCTTGCATTAGCACGCCACCGATGCCGGTACCACTAGCATCATAATGAATCTCAGAAGGTTTGTCAAAGTTTGGTAGGGCAAGAAGTGGTGCGTGGGTAAGCAAGGCTTTCAGCTCATTGAATGTGGTGTCTTGCGAAAGACCCCAAATAAAGGGTGCATTCTTCTTGCTCAAGGCGTGTAGAGGCATAGCAATTGTGTTAAAGTCCTTCACAAAACGTCGATACAAACAGGCTAAACCAAGAAAGCTATGCACTTGTTCGAGATTCGTTGGTCGTGGCCAAGTTTTAATTGCTTCACTTTTAGTTTCATCAACGTGAACACCTTGTGAAGAAACGACAAATCCTAGGAAAACGACCTTGTCAACGCCAAAAGTGCATTTATCCATGTCAGCATATAAGCGTTCTTTCCGAAGGGTTTGCAAAACCATATGGATGTGTGTCATGTGATCCTCACGCGATTTGCTAAAGACGAGGATGTCATCAAAGTAAACCACTACAAAAACGCATATGTAAGGTCGGAGAACGAAATGCATGAGACGCATAAATGAGCCGGGCGCTTCCGATAAGCCCATCGGCATGACCAACCACTCATATAACCCAAACTTGTTTCTCATCACCCTCTTGAATGCGAATTTGGTAGTAGCCACTTTTAAGATCAATTTTTGAAAAGATGGTGGCACCACATAATTCATCAAGCAAGTCGTCTAAACGTGGAATAGGGTGACGGTATCTAACGGTGATAGCATTTATCGGGCGACAATCGGAGCACATGCAAAAACTTCCATCTTTCTTAGGCACAAGAATAACCGGAATGGCACAAGGGCTCAAGCTTTCACGTACATGACCTTTGTCGGTGAGTTGTTGTACTTGCCGTTGTATCTCCTTGGTTTCCTCGGGGTTGACACGGTAAGGAGCCTTGTTTGGAAGTGGTGCGCCGAGTATGAGGTCTATGCGGTGTTCAATACCGCGAAGTGGAGGTAGACCCGGTGGTAGCTCATCGGGAAAGACGTCCGAGAATTCCTACAATAAATGAGACAACACTAAAGGTAGAGGTGGTGAAGTGTGAGTAGGCTTTGCTTCCCCTTTGTATAAAAGCACAAGCTGAAAGACACTCGAGGGGTTCTCACACACTTCTCTCATCTCACTTTTGGTGGCGAATAGTACTAGTTCTTTCTTGTCACTCATCGTGGAGTCGCTCATATTTGGCTTGTGGCTCTCACTCTCCTTTTGGTGGTTCACTCTCTCACCATTCTCTCCACGATGGTTGGTAGGTATATGTTTGTCGGCGGCTACTTGACTTGGTGACATTGGGCGTAGCACGAACTCTTTGCCCTTTGATACGTCTCCAACATATCTATAATTTTTTATTGTTCCATGCTATTATTTATGATGTTTTGGATGTTTAATGGGCTTTGTCATATACTTTTATATTATTTTTGAGACTAACCTACTAACCCAAAGGCCCAGTCCAGATTGTTATTTTTTGCCTGTTTCAGGGTTTTGCACAAAAGGATTATCAAACGGAGTCCAAACGGAATGAAACCTTCGGGAGAGATATTTTTGGAGAAAATCATGCACGGGAGACTTGAGAACCACGGAGTAGGGTCTACGAGGTGCCCACGAGGGTGGGGGCGCCCCCTAGGGCGCGCCACCCTGCCTCGTGGATCCCTCGTATGGCCCCCGGTGCCCTCCTTCCTCCTATATATACCTACGTACCCCGAAACCATCAGAACAACAGAGAAAACCCTAGTTCCACCGTCGTAACCTTCTGTTCCCGTGAGATCCCATCTTGGGGCCTGTTCCAGAGCTCCGCCAGAGGGGGGATCTTCCACGGAGTGCTTCTAAATCGTCATCATCGCCTAACCATGAGTTGTGAGTAGTTTACCACAAACCTTCGGGTCCATAGCTAGTATCTAGATGGCTTCTTCTCTCTCTTTGGATCTCAATACAAAGTTCTCCTCGGTCTTCGAGGAGATCTATACGATGTAATCTCTTTTGCGGTGCGTTTGTCGAGATCCGATGAATTGTGGATTTATGATCAAGATTATCTATGAGAAATATCTGGTTCTTCTCTGAACTCTTTATGTATGATTATAATATCCTTGCAAGTCTCTTCAAATTATTGGTTTGGTTTGGCCTACTAGATCTATAGTTTTTTGCAATGGGAGAAGTGCTTGGCTTTGGGTTCAATCTTGCGGTGTCCTTTCCCAGTGACAGTAGGGACACCAAGGCACGTATTGTATTGTTGCCATCGAGGATAAAAATGGGGTTTATATCATATTGCTTGAGTTTATCCCTCTACATCATGTCGTCTTGCTTAAGGCGTTACTCTGTTCTTATGAACTCAATACACTATATGCATGCTGGATAGCGGTCGATGTGTAGAGTACTAGTAGTAGATGCAGAATCGTTTCGGTCTACTTGTCTCGGACCGGATGCCTATATATAATGATCATGCCTAGATAGTCTCATAATTATTCGCTTTTCTATCAATTGCTCGACAGTAATTTGTTTACCCGCCGTAGAATATCGCTATCATGAGAGAAGCCACTAGAGAACACTATGGCCCCCGGGTCTATTCTCAACATATCAATCTACACCTACTTTACTTTTTCCGCTTTTACTTTCTGTTCTTATAACTAAAAAATACCAAAAATATAAACTATCATCTCTATCAGATCTCCCTTTTGTAAGTGACCGTAAAGGGATTGACAACCCCTTATCGCGTTGGCTGCGAAGTTCTTATTTGTTTGTGCAGGTGCGAGGGACTCGTGCATGGTCTCCTACTGGATTGATACCTTGGTTCTCAAAAACTGAGGGAAATATTTACGCTACCGTGCTGCATCTCCCTTTCCTCTTCGAGGGAATACAACGCAAGCTCGAGAAGTAGTAAGAAGAATTTCTGGCGCCGTTGCCGGGGAGGTTTATGCAAAAGTCATATACCAAGTACCTATCACAAACCCTTATCCTTCACATTACATTTATTTGCCTCTCGTTTTCCTCTCCCCCACTTCACCCTTGCTGTTTTTTTTCCTACTTCTGCCGTGTGTTTATCGTTCGCTTGCTTCTTGTTTGCTTGTGTGTGTTGGATTGCTTGCTTGTCTCTATGGCTCTACCTATCAGTGTTGACCCTCACCTTAAGAGGTTGGAGGAGATTGAAAACAATGTTAGAAATTTTATGACTATACAATTTGAGCACAATGATTTTTTTCATAAGTGAGCTTAAAGAACAGAATTTTTTGTGGAATATATGAATAAAGACCTTGATGATATGTCTAAGAAGTTTTATGGTTTGAAATCTCAGTTTGCCCATCTTGAGAACTTAATAGCCCAAATTTCGGATAAATAGTCCACCTTGATCAATAAAATGGCAGCTAAACCAGAAGAGCATGAAAATAAAGATGAAGATCTGAAAGTTATTAATGTGTCTCCTATTAGATCCTTGTTTGTATAAATCTTGATGAATATAGGATTGGAGATGATTCTACTTTCAGGTGTCCTAAAGATTCGTAGTTTTTAGATCTTAATGCTAAAATTGTTAAAAGTGGGAGTGAAGAGGTTAAAATTCTGCATAGTGATGAACACACTACTTTTGATTTCAAGGGATTCAATTAGGATAATTGCTTTTTGATTGATTGTATTTCCTTGTTGCAATCCGTACTAAACTCTCTGCATGCTTATAGTCAAAATAAAGCTTTTACTAAACACATAGTTGATGCCTTGATGCAATCTTATGAAGAGAAACTTGAGTTAGAAGTTTCTATCCCTAGAAAGCTTTATTGATGAGTGGGAATCTACTATCAAAATAAAAATTAAAGATCATGAATGCTATGCTTTGTGTGATTTGGGTGCAAGTGTCTCCACTATCCCAAAAGCTTTGTGTGATTTGCTAGGTTTCCATGAGCTTGATGATTGTTCTTTGAATTTGCATCTTGCGGATTCCACTATTAAGAAACCTATGGGAAGGATTAATGATGTTCTTATTGTTGCCAATAGGAATTATGTGCCCGTAGATTTCATTGTTCTTGATATAGATTGCAATCCTTCATGTCTTATTATTCTTGGTAGACCTTTCCTAAGAACGATTGGTGCAATTATTGATATGAAGGAAGGAAATATTAGATTTCAATTTCCGTTAAGGAAAGGCATGGAAAACTTTCCCAGAAAGAAAATCAAATTACATATGAATCTATTATGAGAGCCACTTATGGATTGCCTTCCAAAGATGGCAATACCTAGATCTATCATGTATTGTGCCTAGCTAGGGGCGTTAAACGATAGCGCTTGTTGGGAGGCAACCCAATTTTATATTTTTTGTTTTTGCTTCTGTTTAGGAATAAATATTGCATCTACCTTCTGTTTAGATGTGGTTTTGTGTTTTGTTTAGTGCTTCTGCCAAGTAGAACCTTTGGGAAGACTTGTGTGAAGTTTATGTGATCTTGCTGTGAAAAACAGAATCGTTAGCGCTCGCTAGAATGGTCATCAGATTTTACTGGAGCGTGCTATTTAGTTGATTTTTTTGCAGATGATTAATAGACAAATTCCTCACGTTTAACAATTTAGTTTGAATTTTTTGGAGTTACAGAAGTATGCGAAACCTGCAGATTACTACAGACTATTCTGTTTTTGACAGATTCTGTTTTTCGTGTGTTGTTTGCTTATTTCAACGCATCTATGAGTAATATTGGGAAGTATGAACCATATAGAAGTTGGAATACAGTAGGTTTAACACCAATATAAACAAAGAATGAATTCATTGCAGTACCTTTGAGTAGTGGTTTGCTTTCTTATACTAACGAAGCTCACGAGATTTTTGTCTAAGTTTTGTGTTGTGAAGTTTTCAAGTTTTGAGTATTTCTTTGATGGACTATGGAACAAAGAGTAGCAAGGGCCTAAGCTTGGGGATGACCAAGGCACCCCAAGTAAAATTCAAGGACAACCAAAAGCCTAAGCTTGGGTGTAGCGACCACGATCCGAATGACCGAAGTCTCTGTGTTTCAGTGTCATCGCTGGATCGGTAATGCTGACACACACAGTACTTGAAGGATTTATAACAGAGTGGCAATCACACACTTATTACATCAAATGTCTCCAATGAGAACTTATTACAAAAGTATATGGCTTAAGGTCATCTAAAAAAATAACAGCGGAAGGCTTGGAAGATAAGTGAGTCCATCAACTCCAACGGCATAGCTGAGTGCATGACAAACGACCTAGCACGTCTTATTCCTCGTCTGAAAAGTCTGCAACTTAATATGTTGCAGCCCGAAAACGGGTCAGCACATGGAATATGCTGGCAAGATAAGACAGAGGATGCAAGTAACAGAATAAAGGCTATACTATATGCATATTTGGCTGGTGGAGGCTCTAAGGTTAAAGTTTTTGCGTAAAGCAAATTTTTCCCTACAACAAAGGAATAAATTTTATTTGAACTACCATGTTGGTTGAAAATCATTGAGAAGGTACCTCCAACTCAATCCCAAATTAAAAGTAATCATTATCCCAACAAATTAAATTATAGAGTGATGGGATCAACCAATAATTCAAGTACGAGATACTCAAGATGTCCATAACCGGGGACACGGCTAATCATGATCAGTTTGTACACTCTGTAGAGGTTTGTGCACTTTTCCCACAAGACTCGATCGCCTCCGTCTGGTTTCTCGCACTGCATGGTGTTTGAGAAACGGATGACCGAGACACAGTCTTTCCGAAGAGGTCCCCTTAACCGGATAGATAGGCCGGTACACCTACAATCCCTCTACATCTGCTAGCCCATCACGGAAAGGTTTCCCACAACTTACTCAACTATGCCAGAGCCCATATTGGCATGTGGCTGCACACGGAAGTTTCTAGCATGAATAGTTTTATGATCCCTATGAGCCTCGGTGGCATTCCATAGGAAAAATCACACGGAACCCCGGGATTTCCTAGGACAACACTAGGTTCCCCAGGTGCCCTCCAACCAATCCACCCAGATGTGTATTCAAGTAGCCACCTTAAGTTGAATCCTTAATTAAAACTCACATCTGTCATGGATTTCACTCAAACCCAAACCACGTCTACGAGCATAGCATAGCAACCTAAGCAAACGTAGAAGTAACTCCCAAGGGTTTGAAAATAATGCAGGTAATTGGTTCTACCTCAATCTACTTCCCAGTCCCACAAGTTAAGAGATCCTACTCATGCAATGTGTGAGGGTTTGATCTAATGCATAAAAACTGGGTATTAAAAAGGTATGATCAAAGTGTCACTTGCCTTGCTGACGATTCCCAATACCTAGAGACTCGTAGTAGCACGCTTCACAGTCCGGGTATTCTATCGCAAGCAAACAATAGCATACATAAGCAAACAAGCAATGATGCACAAACAAAACTCCAAAATAATAGATCTAACCAGAAAGTTCAACTTAAGAACTCCGGTTTGCAAAAAGAATCAACTCGAAAGAAGCAACGAAACTCAAACTACGAAAGAAACGAGCTCCGGTTACTAATTGGTCTAAAGTCAAATTTTATAGTAGCCAAAACTTTGTTCAAGTTGGTTAAACGTAAAGAGGGTATCGAGACGAAGATCTGGGATTTTGAATCACCTGATTTCGACTCTCGAGCGAAAAGAAAAACGAAAAACAAGATCAGGGCAGAAATCGCGATCGGAATAATCGCAGATAAATACCCCGAAAAAGAAAACTGACGAACAGGCTAACGAACGAACGTTCGCTGTCTGCGGCTAACGGACGAAAAGTGTTCGTTAAAACGAACGTACGGACGAACGTCCGCTAAATAGCTAAACCGAAGAAAAACCGAACCGATCTAAACCTTAAAAAACGGATCTACAGTTTATGAAAAACCGATTGTTTTTTTTTAAAAAAACGATGACTACCTCGAATCGGCGATTCTGGCGAAGTTCCGACGGGCGGCGGGCAGCGGTCTGGCGGTCCGGTGGGCTACGGGCGGCGGTGCGGCGGCGGCGGCGCGGCGGCGGGGCGGCGCGCGGGGCGACCGCTGTGGCGCGCGGCGGCGAGGCGGCGACGCGCGGCGGCGGCGGGCGGCAACTAGGGCGACGCGGCGGCTAGGGTTAGGCGGCGGGCGGGCTGGCTGCTGCCTCGGGCCGGGGCTGGCGCTATATAAAGCCCAGAGTGCTTGGCTAATACGGCCCTAAGTCGGTTTGCCCTTTTTTTTCTAAAAGAGCCCTGGTGCAGAAAAACTAACGAAAGAAATACTAAACGGACTCCAAGAATCCTGAAATAAATTTTTACCGTCCTCTAATAATATTTAGGACAAAGTGAACATTTTTCCCGGACCTAAATGCAATTTTGAAAAACGCGGATTTTTCCTATGCAAATAAAATCGCAAATAAATCCAGAAAAATTCCAAAAGTGATTTTAACATTTTCCTTCAATATTTCCGTTATTTTGGAGAAGTCATATTATCTCCGCTCATATATTGTACCTAGAAATATTTTTAGGAGAGTAAAATAATTAAAATCACACTGTCCTCGTACCGGCATTCGAGGAAACTCAAATACGAAAACGGTAAAATTCCCAACTCTCTCCGTAGGTCCTTGAGTTGCTTAGAATTTCGAGGAACGCTACAACAAAAAAATGCAAAGAGCATGCAATGCAGTATGATCTATGTATAACATTCCAAATTGAAAATTTGGGATGTTACAAACCTACCCCCCTTAGAATGAATCTCGCCCTCGAGATTCGACTTGGCTAGAGAACAGGTGTGGGTGGTCCTTGCGTAGATCATCTTCTCGTTCCCAGGTGGCTTCTTCCTCGGTGTGGTGACTCCACTGAACTTTGCAAAACTTGATAACCTTACTGCGAGTAACTCTGCTCGAAAATTCGAGAATCTTAACAGGCTTCTCCTTGTAGGTCAGATCACTGTCCAACTGAATTGCTTCCAGGGGTACTGTGTCTCTAAGTGGTATATCGGCCATCTCTGCATGGCACTTCTTAAGCTTCGAAACGTGAAACACGTCATGCACTCCTGACAATCCTTTGAGCAATTCCAACTTATAGGCAACCTCTCCCATGCGTTCCAAAACACGGTAAGGTCCCACAAATCTCGGGGCTAGCTTTCCTTTAACTCCGAAACGTTTAACTCCTCGCAGAGGCGATACTTTCAAGTATGTTGTGTCTCCGATCTCATAAGCTATCTTCTTGCGCTTCGAGTCTGCATAACTCTTCTGCCTGGACTGAGCTACCTTCAATCTATCTCGAATCAACTTCACCTTCTCCTCAGACTCTTTGATCAAGTCTGGTCCAAACAACTGTCGATCTCCAACTTCATCCCACATTAACGATGTTCGGCATCTCCTTCCATACAATGCCTCGAACGGTGCCATCTTCAAACTGGCCTGGTAACTGTTGTTGTACGAGAACTCCGCGTAGGGCAAATTATCATCCCAACTAGATCCATAATCTAACGCACAGGCTCTCAACATATCCTCCAGGATCTGCTTGACTCTCTCGGTCTGTCCATCGGTCTGCGGGTGAAATGCTATACTAAATTCCAGCCTCGTTCCCAAAGTTTGGTGTAGCTGATGCCAAAACTTTGAGGTGAACTGTGTTCCTCTATCTGATACAATGGTCCTCGGAATTCCGTGCAGACATACGATCCTGGTCATGTATATCTTGGCCAACTTTTCACTGGTGTATGTGGTTTTCACGGGGATAACATGGGCTACCTTCGTCAATCGGTCCACTACTACCTAGATTGAGTCTTATCCTGCTTTGGTCCTGGGCAATCCGGTAATAAAATCCATGCCAAGCTTCTCCCACTTCCATTCGGGTATCGGCATAGGTTGTAGTAATCCTACTGGCTTCTAATGTTCTGTCTTTACTCTCTGGCATACATCACATACGGCTACATACTCGGCAATATCCTTCTTCATTCCCGTCCACCAGAAACATTCCTTCAAATCCAAATACATCTTGGTGTTTCCGGTGTGCATCGAGTATGGCGAATCATGTGCTTCCTGTAGTATCAACTTCCTGATCTCCGGGTCGTTGGGCACATAGATTCGATCCTCAAACCACAAGGTGTCGTGTTCGTCCTCACGAAATCCCTTGGCTTTTCCTTCACTCATCCTTTTCCTTATCTCTGAAATTTCCTTATCATCCTTCTGGGCTTCACGTATCTTTCCCAGCAGCGTCGACTGAAGTTCCAATGTTGCAACGAAACCTCTAGGAACTATCTCCAAACGAAGTTCCCTGAGATGTTCTGCTAACTCCTGTGGCAATCCCCCTTTTATTAAGGTATTTGCATAACTCTTCTGGCTCAAAGCGTCTGCTACGACGTTGGCCTTTCCTGGGTGATAGTGCAGCTTCATATCATAATCCTTTATAAGCTCCAACCATCTCCTTTGTCTGAGGTTCAGCTCCTTTTGTGTGAAAATGTACTTCAAACTCTTGTGATCCGTGTACACATCACAATGATTTCCAATAAGGTAATGTCTCCAGGTTTTCAGTACGTGCACTACTGCTGCTAACTCCAGATCATGCGTCGCGTGATTCAACTCGTGTGGTCGCAGTTGATGGGATGCATAGGAAACAACTCTTCCATCCTGCATAAGTACTCCTCCAAGTCCTAAGCGTGAAGCGTCGCAGTACACTTGGAAATCCTTGCGTATATCTGGCAATATCAGCACTGGGGCTATCGTCAACCGTTTCTTCAACTCCTAGAAACTTTCTTCACACTCTTCAGTCCAATCGGATTTCGTCTCCTTCTTCAACAATGTCGTCATTGGCTTTGCAATCTTGGAGAAATTTTCTATGAATCTCCGGTAGTATCCCGCGAGTCCAAGAAAACTGCGGATCTCTCCAACTGAAGTGGGTGCCAACCACTCCGTGACTGCATGTACTTTGACGGGGTCCACTGCTATACCTTCTCCCGATATAACATGCCCTAGGAATCCGACTTCCTTCAACCAAAACTCGCATTTGCTAAACTTGGCATATAACTGATGTTCTCTGAGCTTCTCCAATACCAAACGCAACTGCTCTGCATGTTCTTCCTCATCCTTAGAGTATATCAGAATATCATCTATGAATACCATGACGAACTTATCCAAGAACTCCATGAACACCTTGTTCATCATACTCATGAAATAGGCAGGCGCGTTAGTCAATCCAAATGACATAACCGTATACTCATATAGCCCGTACCGTGTGGTGAAGGTTGTCTTAGGTATATCCTTCTCTCGGATCTTCAATTGGTGGTATCCAGATCGTAGATCTATCTTGGAGAATACTTTCGCTCCCTGGAGTTGGTCAAACAAATCATTGATCATCGGCAGCGGGTACTTATTCTTAATAGTCACTTCATTCAGTGCTCGATAATCAACGACCATTCTTAAAGATCCATCCTTCTTCTCGACCAAAAGCACTGGGGCTCCCCAAGGTGATGAACTTCGGCGAATAAATCCTTTCTCCAACAACTCCTTAATCTGCTTCTTGATCTCCTCCAGATCATTCGCTGGCATCCGATACGGTCTCTTAGGTATTGGTCCGGTGCCAGGCAACAACTCTATCAAAAACTCAATATATCTATCCGGTGGCATGCCAGGTAACTCCTCTGGAAACACATCCGGATAATCCTGTACTATTGGCACTTCCTCCTGGACAACTGTCGTGAGAGAATGTACTTGTGTCCTTATAGGCGAATGCCTAGATACATACTTAATCCTTTTTCCCTCCGGTGTGGTGAGCAAAATTGACTTACTGGCACAATCAATATTACCTCCATACTTCAATAGCCAATACATACCTAATATCACATCCAATCCTTGTGACTCCAGGATTATTAGTTCGGAGGGGAAAGTGTTGCGTCCTATGGTCAATGGTGTCTGAAAACATCCTTGGTGTGCCATATACTCTGCTCCTGGTGAACTTACTAACATGGGGGTCTTAAGAACTCGGGTGGACATCCTATGTTTATTCACGAATCCCCTTGAAATGTATGAATGCGATGCACCAGTATCGAAAAGAACTATTGCGGTAAATGTATTAACCAAAAACTAACCGACAACGGCATCTGGTTGCTCTTCTACCTCCTCCATGGTCACGTGGTTCACTTGTCCTTTATTGAACGGGTTGGGCTTCTTCCCGGCGCTTCCATTTCCGTTCCCATTTTTAGCTTCAGGGCAGTCATTGGCATAATGTCCATTCTTCCCGCACTTGAATCAAGTGACATGGCTGAAATCCTTCTTGGTGGGTGTGCACGGGGTAGGGCGGCTCTGGTTATTACTTGCTCCATTCCCATTTCCATTCTTAGGGCCATTGTGGTTGTGGGGAATTCCATGGTTATGGGTATATCCTCCCGAATTCGGAGTGAGTCGGGGCTTCTGCTGGGCTCCAGAATTATTCCTTCCTTGTCCATACTTCCTCTTGCGGCTTTCAATCTGCTGGTGCTTCCCTTCAATCATAAGAGCTTTATCTACCAACTCCTGGTAGTTGTTGAAAGTTGCCACCATCAACTGTACGCTCATCTCATCATTCAGCCCTTCCATAAATCTCTCTTGTTTAGTGGCGTCTGTGGCCACATCATCTGGGGCATAACGAGATAGGGTACTAAACTCATCCACGTACTGTGCCACAGTACGGTTTCCTTGCTGCAAGTTGCGAAACTCCCGCTTCTTCATGCTCATAGCTCCAGTTGAGACATGGGCAGTACGGAAAGCTTGCTGAAACTGCTCCCAAGTGACATTGGCTATGGGGAAAGTGGCTGTGTAATTCTCCCACCATGTTGCGGCTGGTCCAGACAACTGGTGTGTGGCAAATTGCACCTTCTCAGCGTCCGAGCAATTGGCGGTGGTCAAATCCCTTCCAATCTTGCGTAGCCAGTCATCAGCCACTGTTGGTTCGATGCTGCTAGCAAACACGGGTGGTTGCAACCTTAAGAAACGTGTCAGGTTGTCCACGGGTGGTGGTGGAGGGTTGTTGTTGTTGTTGTTGTTGTTGTTCTGGTTGTTCTGAGTGTTCTGGACAATAAGTTGCATCAAGGTGTTCTGCTGCTGGATCACTGAGTGAGCTCAGGGGGAAACTCAAATCCGAGCTCACGTCTTGGAGGCATCTGATGGGTGTAGAGGGAAGAGATTAGAACAGAATTGAGGTCTAAGGGAAAATCACTACCCATATGCACATGAGACAAACACAATCATACCACACCAATCAATTTCAAGCAAGATCTTACAAATCTAACTACCATTACAAAAGTGCTCTAAAACTAATATATGGAGGTAAACTACTAGTCACAGGGTGGTCATCTAAAAATATTGATCGGTGGACGATTCCATGATATCTGCTCCAGCTTCATCTTCGTAGTCTTCGTCTTTACTATCATCGGGTTCCGAATCCGTGTCGTCGATGATAATGTAATCTTCGGGAGGAATTTCCTTGGGTTCTTCTTCCTCTTCTTCACCTCCTGGTGCTGGATCTCCCATGAATACTCCTAGCTTCCTTGTCAAATCATCATTCTTCTCCAATAGTATCAACATCTCCTCCTCATATCTGTCACGAGTAGACTTAAGTTCTTCTTCTAGCTCCAAATTCATGTTTAGTGCCTTCTTCAATTCTATCATCCCAGCGCACATCTGGTGCTCCTGTCGTCGAATGTGCTGATTCAACTCCTGGATGAACGCTGCAATGGTCCTATCCTTCCGGGTGCTGATCATATCCCAGCTCTCATCTCGGCGTCCACAAATCTGGTAGATGGTGTCCTTCAGCTCCTGCTTGTAGACTTCTCCGATCCTTCCCATCGTGATGTGGGCGGCCATACTCTTGCCTAGGCTCCAGGTTGGCGCATCAAAAGAAAACTTTATTGGCTCAGTGGATGGTGCGAAGGTTCTTCCGGGAATTTGAACTTGAATGCTCCATCGCTCCTCCTCCGGTAAAGTGGCGGTGTAGGTCCCGTAAAGCTTGGTATTCCTATGTTCAGGTACCTAGTGACTTCCTTCAAGTGTCGTCCAAATGCGGTCTCTTCATCAAGTTGAGTGAACTTGTTCCTTGGGTCCACCATCCTAAAGAAGTAGAAAATGGAGAGAAGTCAGAAATTAGTAGAGAAGAGTGATCTAGGGTCTATCTTAGTGGTCGTGTCCTACAGTCAGCGTGTGCTCTGATACCATCTTTGTAGCGACCACGATCCGAATGGACCGAAGTCTCTGTGTTTCAGTGTCATCCCTGGATCGGTAATTCTGACACACACAGTACTTGAAGGATTTATAACAGAGTGGCAATCACACACTTATTACATCGAATGTCTCCAATGAGAACTTATTACAAAAGTATATGGCTTAAGGCCATCTAACAAAATAACAGCGGAAGGCTTGGAAGATAAGTGAGTCCATCAACTCCAACGGCATAGCTGAGTGCATGACAAACGACCTAGCACGTCTCATTCCTCGTCTGAAAAGTCTGCAACTTAATATGTTGCAGCCCGAAAACGGGTCAGCACATGGAATATGCTGGCAAGATAAGACAGAGGATGCAAGTAACAGAATAAAGGCTATACTATATGCATATTTGGCTGGTGGAGGCTCTAAGGTTAAAGTTTTTGCGTAAAGCAAATTTTTCCCTACAACAAAGGAATAAATTTTATTTGAACTACCATGTTGGTTGAAAATCATTGAGAAGGTACCTCCAACTCAATCCCAAATTAAAAGTAATCATTATCCCAACAAATTAAATTATAGAGTGATGGGATCAACCAATAATTCAAGTACCAGATACTCAAGATGTCCATAACCGGGGACACGGCTAATCATGATCAGTTTGTACACTCTGTAGAGGTTTGTGCACTTTTCCCACAAGACTCGATCGCCTCCGTCTGGTTTCTCGCACTGCATGGTGTTTGAGAAACGGATGACCGAGACACAGTCTTTCCGAAGAGGTCCCCTTAACCGGATAGATAGGCCGGTACACCTACAATCCCTCTACATCTGCTAGCCCATCACGGAAAGGTTTCCCACAACTTACTCAACTATGCCAGAGCCCATATTGGCATGTGGCTGCACACGGAAGTTTCTAGCATGAATAGTTTTATGATCCCTATGAGCCTGGGTGGCATTCCATAGGAAAAATCACACGGAACCCCGGGATTTCCTAGGACAACACTAGGTTCCCCAGGTGCCCTCCAACCAATCCACCCAGATGTGTATTCAAGTAGCCACCTTAAGTTGAATCCTTAATTAAAACTCACATCTGTCATGGATTTCACTCAAACCCAAACCACGTCTACGAGCATAGCATAGCAACCTAAGCAAACATAGAAGTAACTCCCAAGGGTTTGAAAATAATGCAGGTAATAGGTTCTACCTCAATCTACTCTCCAGTCCCACAAGTTAAGAGATCCTACTCATGCAATGTGTGAGGGTTTGATCTGATGCATAAAAACTGGGTAATAGAAAGGTATGATCAAAGTGTTACTTGCCTTGCTGACGATTCACAAAACCTAGAGACTCGTAGTAGCACGCTTCACAGTCCGGGTATTCTATCGCAAGCAAACAATAGCATACATAAGCAAACAAGCAATGATGCACAAACAAAACTCCAAAATTAATAGATCTAACCAGAAAGTTCAACTTAAGAACTCCGATTTGCAAAAAGAATCAACTCGAAAGAAGCAACGAAACTCAAACTGCGAAAGAAACGAGCTCCGGCTACTAATTGGTCTAAAGTCAAATTTTAAAGTAGCCAAAACTTTGTTCAAGTTGGTTAAACGTAAAGAGGGCATCGATACGAAGATCTGGGATTTTGAATCACCTAATTCCGACTCTCGAGCGAAAAGAAAAACAAAAAACAAGATGAGGGCAGAAATCGCGATCGGAATAATCGCGGATAAATACCCCGAAAAAGAATACTGATGAACAGGCTAACAAACGAACGTTCGCTGTCTGTGGCTAACGGACGAAAAGCGTTCGTTAAAACGAACTTACGGACAAACGTCCGCTAAATAGCTAAAGCGAAGAAAAACCGAACCGATCTAAACCTAAAAAAACGGATCTAGGGTTTACGAAAAACCGATAGGTTTTTAAAAAAACGATGACTACCTCGAATCGGCGATTCCGGCGAAGTTCCGATGGGCGGCGGGCGGCGGTCCGGCGGTCCGGCAGGCTGCGGGCGGCGGAGCGGCGGCGAGGCGGCGGCGGCGTGGCACGGCAGCGCGGCGGCGGGGCGGCGACGCGGCGCGCGGGGCGGCGGAAGCGGCGCGCGGCGGCGAGGCGGCGGCGGTGGGCGGCGGCTAGGGTTAGGCGGCGGGCGGGCTGGCTGCTGCCTTGGGCCGGGGCTGGCGCTATATAAAGCCCAGAGTCCTGGGCTAATACGGCCCTAAGTCGGTTTGCCCTTTTTTTTCTAAAAGAGTCGTGGCACAGAAAAACTAACGAAAGAAATACTAAACAGACTCCAAAAATCTCGAAATAAATTTTCACCGTCCTCTAATAATATTTAGGACAAAGTGAACATTTGTCCCGGACCTAAATGCAATTTTGAAAAATGCGCATTTTTCCTATGCAAATAAAATCGCAAATAAATCCAGAAAAATACCAAAAGTGATTTTAACATTTTTCCTCCAATATTTCTGTTATTTTGGAGAAGTCATATTATCTACGCTCATATATTGTACCTAGAAATATTTTTAGGAGAGAAAAATAATTAAAATCACACTGTCCTCGTACCGGTATTCGAGTAAACTCAAATACGAAAACGGTAAAATTCCCAACTCTCTCCGTAGGTCCTTGAGTTGCGTAGAATTTCGAGGAACGCCACAAAAAAAATGCAAAGAGCATGCAATGCAGTATGATCTATGTATAACGTTCCAAATTAAAAATTTGGGATGTTACATTGGGGATGCCCCAGGAAGGCATTCCCTATTTCGTCTTCATCTATCGGTAACTATACTCAGAGCTATATTTTTATTCACCACATGATATGTGTTTTACTTGGAGTGTCTTGTATAATTTGAGTCTTTGCTTGTTAGTTTGCCACAATTATCCTTGCTGGACACACCTATTTGAGAGAGTTAAATATGGCCTAGGAATTGTTAGAACACCCTATGTGCTTTACTTATATCTTTTGAGTTGAATAGTTTTTGCTCTGCTGCTTCACTTATATCTTTTAGAGCACGGTGGTGATTATATTTCGTAGAAACTGTTGAACTCTCATGCTTCACGTATATCCATTTGAGAGTCAATTAAAACATCATGGTAATGTGCTTAGGCTATAAAACTAGTCTTCACATGATAGACATCCAATATCAATGTAGTAAAAACTTTCACACTAAGTGCGTTGAATATGACGAGAAGTTGGATGCTTGATAATTGTTTTGAGATATGAGTATAGTGATATTATAGTCATGCCACTGGAGTTATTATGAAATTGAGAAATGCTTGTGTTAAGGTTAGTGATTCCCGTAGCATGCACGTATGGTGAACCGCTATGTGATGAAGTTAGAGCATGAGGTATTTGTGATACGTCTCCAATGTATCTATAATTTGGATGTTTAAAGGGCTTTATCTTTCACTTTTATATCATTTTTGGGACTAACCTACTAACCCAAAGGCCCAGTCCAGATTGCTATTTTTTGCCTGTTTCAGGGTTTTGCAGAAAAAGAATATCAAACGGAGTCCAAACGGAATGAAACCTTCGCGAGAGATATTTTTGGAGAAAATCACACATGGGGGACTTGAGAACCACGTCAAGGGAGCCTCGGGGTGTCCACGAGAGTGGGGGGCGCACCCCCTGCCTCGTGGGCCCCTCGAGCACCCCCCGGTGTCCTCCTTCCTCCTATATAAGTCTACGTACCCCGAAACCATCAGCAACAGAGAGAAAACCCTAATTCCACCGTCGTAACCTTCTGTTCCCATGAGATCCCATCTTGGAGCCTGTTCCGGAGCTCCACCGGAGGGGGATCCATCACGGAGTTCATCATCATCATCATCATCATCGCCCTCACCATGAGTTGTGAGTAGTTTACCACAGACCTTCGGGTCCACAGCTAGTATCTAGATGGCTTCTTCTATCTCTCTTGATCTCAATACAAAGTTCTCCTCGGTCTTCGAGGAGATCTATTCGACGTAATCTTTTTTGGCGGTGTGTTTGTCGAGATCCGATGAATTATGACTTTATGATCAATATTATTTACGAGAAATATTTGGTTTTTCTCTGAACTTTTTATGTGTGCTCATAATATCCTTGCAAGTCTCTTCGAATTATTGGTTTGGTTTGTCCTACTAGATCTATAGTTCTTGCAATGGGATAAGTGATTGGCTTTGGGTTCAATCTTGCGGTGTCCTTTCCCAGTGACAGCAGGGGCAGCAAGGCACATATTGTATTATTGCCATCGAGGATAAAAAGATGGGGTTTATATCATATTGCTTGAGTTTATCCCTCTACATCATGTCATCTTGCTTAAGGCATTACTCTGTTCATATGAACTCAATACACTAGATGCATGCTGGAAAGTGGTCGATGTGTGGAGTAATAGTAGTAGATGCAGTATCGTTTCAGTCTACTTGTCTCGAACGTGATGCCTAATACAATTATCATGCCTAGATAGTCTCATAATTATTCGCTTTTCTATCAATTGCTCGACAGTAATTTGTTTACCCGCCGTAGAATATTGTTATCATGAGAGAAGCCACTAGAGGACACTATGGCCCGCGGGTCTATTCTCAACATATCAATCTACATCTACTTTACTTTTATCGCTTTTATTTTCTGTTCTTATAAACAAAAATACCAAAAATATAAACTATCATCTTTATCAGATCTCACTTTCGTAAGTGACCGTAAAGGGAATGACAACCCTTTATCGCGTTGGCTGCGAAGTTCTTATTTGTTTGTGCAGGTGCGAGGGACTCGCGCGTGGTCTCCTACTGGATTGATACCTTGGTTCTCAAAAATTGAGGGAAATACTTACACTACTGTGTTGCATCTCCCTTTCCTCTTCGAGGGAATACAACGCAAGCTCGAGAAGTAGCAAGAAGAATTTCTGGCACCGTTGCCGGGGAGGCTTACGCAAAAGTCATATACCAAGTACCTATCACAAACCCTTATCCTTCACATTACATTTATCTGCCTCTTGTTTTCCTCTCCCCCACTTCACCCTTGCCGTTTTATTTGCCCTTCTTCTGCCATGTGTTTATCGTTCCCTTGCCTCTTATTTGCTTGTGTGTGTTGGATTGGTTGCTTGTCACTATGGGTCATAACAATACCAAATTATGTGACTTGGCCAATACCAACAACAATGATTTTATTAGCACTCCGATTGCTCCTATTAGCGATGCTGAATCTTGTGAGATCAATGCTGCTTTGTTGAATCTTGTTATGAAAGATCAATTCTCCGGCCTTCCTAGTGAAGATGTCGCTACCCATCTGAACAACTTTGTTGATTTGTGTGATATTCAAAAGAAAAGGGATACGGATAACGATATTGTTAAATTGAAGTTATTCCCGTTTTCACTTAGAGATCATGCTAAAACTTGGTTTTCCTCTTTGCATAGAAATAGTATTGATTCGTGGAATAAGTGCAAAGATGCTTTTATCTCTAAGTATTTCCCTCATGCTAAGATCATCTCTCTTAGAAACGATATTATGAATTTTAAGCAACTAGATCATGAGCATGTTGCATAAGCTTGGGAGAGAAAGAAATTGATGATACGTAATTTCCCTACACATTGTTTGAATCTATGGATGATTATTCAAAACTTTTATGCTGGCTTGAATTTTGCTTCTAGAAATCTTTTAGATTCGGTCGCAGGAGGCACTTTCATGGAAACTACCTTAGGAGAAGCTACCAAACTCCTATATAATATTATGGTTAATTACTCGCAATGGCACACCGAAAGATCTACTAGTAAAAAATTGCATCCTATCGAAGAAATTAGTGTTTTGAGTGGAAAGATGGATGAACTTATGAAATTGTTTGCTGCTAAGAGTGCTTCTTCTGATCCTAATGATATGCCTTTGTCCACTTTGATTGAAAATAACAATGAATCTTTGGATGTGAATTTTGTTGGTAGGAATAATTTTGGTAACAATGCTTATAGAGGTAATTTCAATCCTAGGCCTTTTCCTAGTAATTCCTCTAATAATTATGGTAATTTCTACAACAACACTTATGGAAAGATGCCTTCTGAATTAGAAACTAGTGTTAAGGAATTTTATGATCTCGCAAAAGAATTTCAATGCTATGCTTGAAGAGAAATTGCTTAAGGTTGATGAATTGGCTAGAATTGTGGATAGAATTACTCTTGATGTTGATTCTTTGAAACTTAGATCTATCCCACCTAAGCATGATATCAATGAGTCTCTAAAAGCCATGAGAATTTCCATTGATGAATGCAAACAAAGAACCGCTAGGATGCGTGCTAAAAGAGAGGATTATATTAAAGCGTGTTCTTCTAGTTATCATGAAAATAAAGATGAAGATCTGAAAGTTATTGATGTGTCTCCTATTAGATCCTTATTTTCTAGTACAAATCTTGATGAAGGTAGGATTGGAGATGATTCTGCTTTAAAGTGTCCCAATGATTTGGAGTTTTTAGATATTAATGCTAAAATTGTTAGAAGTGGGAGTGAAGAAAATAAAATTTTGCATAGTGATGAACCCACTACCTTGGATTTCAAGGGATTCAATTATGATAATTGCTCTTTGACTTATTGTATTTCCTTGTTGCAATCCGTACTAAATTCTCCGCATGCTTGTAGTCAAAATAAAGCTTTCACCAAACACATAGTTGATGCTTTGATGCAATCTTATGAAGAAAAACTTGAGTTAGAAGTTTATATCCCTAGAAAGATTTATGATGAGTGGGAACCTACTATCAAAATAAAAATAAAAGATCATGAATGCTATGCTTTGTGTGATTTGGGTGCAAGCGTCTCCACTATCCCAAAAACATTGTGTGATTTGCTAGGGTTCCATGAACTTGATGATTGTTCTTTAAATTTGCATCTTGCGGATTCCACTATTAAGAAACCTATGGGAAGGATTAATGATGTTCTTATTGTTGCCAATAGGAATTATGTGCCCGCAGATTTCATTGTTCTTGATATAGATTGCAATCCTTCATGTCCTATTATTCTTGGTAGACCTTTCCTTAGAACGATTGGTGCAATTATTGATATGAAGGAAGGATATATTAGACTCCAATTTCCGTTAAGGAAAGGCATGGAACACTTTCCTAGAAATAAAATCAAATTACCATATGAATCTATCATGAGAGCCACTTATGGATTGCCTTCCAAAGATGGCAATACCTAGATTTATCTTGTATCGTGCCTAGCTAGGGGCGTAAAACGATATCGCTTGTTGGGAGGCAACCCAAGTTTATATTTTTTTTGTTTTTGTTGTTGTTAGGGAATAAATATTGCATCTAGACTCTGTTTAGATGTGGTTTCATGTTTTGTTTAGTGTTTGTGCCAAGTAGAACCTTTGGGAAGATGCGTGTGAAGTTTATGTGATCTTGGTGTGAAAAAACAGAATCGTTAAAGCTCACTAAAATGGTCGTCAGATTTTACTGGAGCATGCTATTTAGTTTATTCTTTTTGCAGATGATTAATAGACAAATTCCTCACATTTAACAATTTATTTTGAATTTTTTGGAGTTACAGAAGTATATGAAACCTGCAGATTACTACAGACTGTTCTGTTTTTGACAGATTCTGTTTTTCGTGTGTTGTTTGCTTATTTCAATGCATCTATGAGTAATATTTGGAGGTATGAACCATAGAGAAGTTGGAATACAGTAGATTTAACACCAATATAAACAAATAATGAATTCATTGCAGTACCTTTGAGTAGTGATTTGTTTTCTTATACTAACGGAGCTCACGAGAATTTTTGTCTAAGTTTTGCGTTGTGAAGTTTTCAAGTTTTGAGTATTGCTTTGATGGACTATGGAACAAAGAGTAGCAAAGGACTAAGCTTGGGGATGCCCATGGCACCCCAAGTAAATTTCAAGGATAATGAAAAGCCTAAGCTTGGGGATGCCCCGGGAAGGCATCCCCTCTTTCGTCTTAATCCATCGGTAAGTATACTTGGAGCTATATTTTTATTCACCACATGATATGTGTTTTGCTTGGAGCGTCTTGTATAATTTGAGTATTTGCTTGTTAGTTTGTCACAATAATCCTTGCTGGACACACCTATTTGAGAGAGTTAAAAATGGCCTAGGAATTGTTAGAACACTCTATGTGCTTCACTTATATCTTTTGAGTTGAATAATTTATGCTCTAGTGCTTCACTTATATCTTTTAGAGAACGGTGGTGGTTATATTTTGTAGAAATTGTTGAACTCTCATGCTTCACTTATATCTATTTGAGAGTCTATTAAAACAGCATGGTAATGTGTTTACGCTAATAAAACTAGTCTTCATATGATAGACATCCAATGTCAATGTAGTAAAAAAATCACACTAAGTGCATTGAATATGATGAGATGTTGGATGCTTGACAATTGTTTTGAGATATGAGGATAGTGATATTAGAGTCATGTTAGTGGAGTTATTATGACATTGAGAAATACTTTTGTTAAGGTTAGTGATTCCCATATCATGCACGTATGGTGAACCGCTATGTGACGAAGTTAGAGCATGAGGTATTTGTAAAGTGTCAACCTTTGTGTGGAGGTCGGGGGTGCGCGAAGGTTGACTCCTACCAACCTCCCCCCTAGGAGCATGCGTTGATTGCTTTGTTTTGATGACTCGTAGATTTTTTTGCAATCAGTATATGAGTTCTTATGACTAATGTTGAGTCCATGGATTATACGCACTCTCACCCTTCCACCATTGCTAGCCTCTCTTGTACCGCGCAACTTTCGCCGGTACCATAATCCCACTACATACCGTTCCTCAAAACAGCCACCATATTATTCCTCAAAACAGCCACCATACCTACCTATCATGGCATTTCCATAACCATTCCGAGATATATTTCCATGCAACTTTCCACCGTTCCGTTCATATGACACACATCATATTGTCATATTGCCATCCATGATCATGTAGTTGACATCGTATTTGTGGCAAAGCCACCATGCATAACTTTTCATACATGTCACTCTTGTTTCATTGCACATACGGTACACCGCCGGAGGCATTCATATAGAGTCGTACTTTGTTGTAGTATCGAGTTGTAATATCGAGTTGTAATGAAAGTGTGATGAACATCATTATTAGAGCAATGTCCCATGGGAGGAAAGACTAAATCAATAAAGCCCGTCAGCAAAAAAAAAAGAAAAAGGAAAAAAAGGCCAAAGAAAAAAAAAGGCCCAAAAAAAGGAAAAAAGGAAAAAAAGGAAAAGAAAAAGGGACAATTGCTACTATCTTTTTTCCACACTTGTGCTTCAAAGTAGCACCATGTTCTTCATTGTAGAGAGTCTCATGCTTAGTCATTTTATATGCTAGTGGGAATTTTCGTTATAGAACTTGGCTTGTATATTCCAACGATGGGCTTCCTCAAATGCCCTAGGTCTTCGTGAGCAAGCAAATTGGATGCACACCCACTAGTTTCTTTTGTTGAGCTTTCATACATATTTAGCTCTAGTGCATCCGTTGCATGGCAATCCCTACTCACTCACATTGATATCTATTGACGGACATCTCCATAGCCCGTTGATACGCCTAGTCGATGTGAGACTATCTCCCTCCTTTTTGTCTTCTCCACAACCACCTCCTTATTCCACCCATAGTGCTATGTCCATGGCTCACGCTCATGTATTGCGTGAAAGTTGAAAGTTTTGAAAAGATAGAGTATGAAAACAAGTGCTTGGCTGAAATCGGGGTTGTGCATGATATGAATATTTTGTGTGATGAAGAGGGAGCATAGCCAGACTATATGATTTTGTAGGGATAACTTTCTTTCGCCGTAGTATTTTGAGAAGACATGATTGCTTCGTTAGTATGCTTGAATTATTATTATTTCTTATGTCAATATAGACTTTTATCTTGAATCTTTCAGATCTGAACATTCCTGCCACAATTAAGAGAATTACATTGAAAAACTATGTTGGTTAGCATTCCACATCAAAAATTCTTTCTTTATCATTTACCTACTCGAGGACGGGCAGGAATTAAGCTTGGCGATGCTTGATATGTCTCCAACGTATCTATAATTTTTTATTGTTCCATGCTATTATTTATGAAGTCTTGGATGTTTAATGGGCTTTATCTTTCACTTTTATATCATTTTTGGGACTAACCTACTAACCCAAAGGCCCAGTCCAGATTGTTGTTTTTTGCCTGTTTCGGGGTTTTGCAGAAAAAGAATATCAAACGGAGTCCAAACGGAATGAAACCTTCGCGAGAGATATTTTTGGAGAAAATCACGCACGGGGGACCTGAGAACCACGTCAGGGGAGCCTCGGGGTGTCCACGAGGGCGGGGGGCACCCCCCTTCCCAGGGCGCACCTCCTGCCTCGTGGGCCCCTCGAGCACCCCCCCGGTGTCCTCCTTCCTCCTATATAAGTCTACGTACACCGAAACCATCAGCAACAGAGAGAAAACCCTAATTCCACCGCCGTAACCTTCTGTTCCCGTGAGATCCCATCTTGGAGCCTGTTCCGGAGCTCCACCGGAGGGGGATCCATCACGGAGCTCTTCATCATCATCATCATCGCCCTCACCATGAGTTGTGAGCAGTTTACCACAGACCTTCGGGTCCATAGCTAGTATCTAGATGGCTTCTTCTCTCTCTCTTGATCTCAATACAAAGTTCTCCTCGGTCTTCGAGGAGATCTATTCGATGTAATCTCTTTTTGCGGTGTGTTTGTCGAGATCCGATGAATTGTGAGTTTATGATCAAGATTATTTACGAGAAATATTTGGTTCTTCTCTGAACTTTTTATGTGTGCTCATAATATCCTTGCAAGTCTCTTCGAATTATTGGTTTGGTATGGCCTACAAGATCTATAGTTCTTGCAATGGGAGAAGTGCTTGGCTTTGGGTTCAATCTTGCGGTGTCCTTTCCCAGTGACAGTAGGGGCAGCAAGGCACGTATTGTATTGTTGCCATTGAGGATAAAAAGATGGGGTTTATATCATATTGCTTGAGTTTATCCCTCTACATCATGTTATCTTGCTTAAGGCGTTACTCTGTTCTTATGAACTCAATACACTAGATGCATGCTGGATAGCGGTCGATGTGTGGAGTAATAGTAGTAGATGCATAATCATTTCGGTCTACATGTCTCGGATGTGATGCCTATATACAATGGTCATGCTGACGAGGTTACAGACCTAGGGTAGGGTCACAGGCCCGATCGGGGTACCCCACCCAAGGTCACTACCCTAGAAGATCAAAAGACAAGACCTATGACAATGGAGGCAGTCGACTGAGACGGTCCAAGAAGACACTCCACTCGACTGAACCTCATACGCAAGATGACTCAACTCCACTCGACCAAACCGGGGCACTCGACCTCCGAAGGTCAAACACCACATGGGACAGCAACGGTCCCGTATTTACTCGTTGTAGTAAACACCTTAATTATCCTTCATTGCAGGCGTTACCAGTAACGCCTGCCTTAATGTACATTAAACCCTTTGTAATGTGGAGCATGGCTGGGGTCCTGGTGCAGTATATAAGCCACCCCCCTCCTCCAGAACAAGGGTTCGCACCTCTGTAACATACATATACACATAACAGTCGGCCAAGCCTCCGGGCACCGAGACGTAGGGCTATTGCTTCCTCCGAGAAGGGCCTGAACTCGCTAACACCTTGTGTACAACATCACCATAGCTAGAACCTTGCCTCTCCATTCGTACCCCCTACCCTTACTGTCAGACTTAGAACCACGACAGTTGGCGCCCACCGTGGGGCAAGGCGTCTTAGCGACATCTGGTGAAGTTGCGATTCCTCCTCCGACCACTTTCATCATGGTGTCAGGCGGTGGTTTGGCGTTGGGCCACGAGATCCGGCTCGGTGCACTAGTCTTCATCGCCGACGACTCCGCATGGCTCCAGGAAGCCCCTCTCGACGTCGAGGCTCTGCCCGCCCGGGGAACTGCGCACTTTCGCGCCGGCGCCGGCGGCGTCCTCCTGCTGCAGCCATCGACTCGGTACTCATCGTCCCCCATCCCCGCCGGACGCCGCCGCAAACGATCCGGTCGTTCGCGGCTCCAGCGGTGGGTGAAACACGCGGTGGCCCGTCCAACGGCCACCCCTCAAGTCGCGGCCATTGAACCCGATGGCTACCTCTACGGGCCGGCCGACCAGTCGACCGGGCTCGAAGATTCCGTTTCCGAGTGCGGGAGTAGCGATCCCGCGGCGGAAATCCTTATGGTCGATTCGCACCGCAGCTCGCCTGGTTTTCCTCACGATGGGAACAGCGGCAGCGGCGGCGACCGATCGCACGACAACGACGGTTACATCCCTCAGCCCCTCACCTCCGAGCAAAGGGCTGAGCTTTGTCGCCGCAACGGAGATGCACTCTTCACTCCCATCGTGGGAGATTCCCCATAGGCTTTGGCCCTCAAAGCCACGCGCTTGGCCACCTTGGCCGAGCGCGCGCGCTTGGAAAACATCCAACGCTCACTCGACGAGCAGGCCCGCCGACTGGTCCCCGAGTCCAGTCGACGACCGCGGCAATCGCATCAGCGCGAGACTCAGGTGTTCCGCACGCCAGTCCAAAACCTCGAAGCCGTGGCTCGTATCGTGGAGTCAATTCAACCCTCCTAGTCGGAATCTGGAAGAGGTCTTCAGCATATCCGAGCTTTGCTCCGAACGGCTGAAGAACAAAACGCGGCTGTTTCTCAGTCGCGCAATAGGATTCACAGCAGATCGGTGGCTGCAGACACCGTATGGTCGGCCCACAGTCCAAGATCGCCCCCGAGGCATGAGGAACGTGGCCCGCGGCAAGACCGGCATCTGGGTCGGAACGACGATCCACTCAACCGTCGGCACGGACGCTACGACCGCCGTCGAGCGCCTGCCCCTCCTCCGGGAAGTGGGTCACACTCGCCCCAGCGGCACGTGGGCAGGCGCCTGCGAGATGACGAGTGGAGGATTCCCCCAGATCCCCGGCGGCCAGGTTTCGATGCGAGGTCTATCCTTGTGCAAGGTCGAGTCGACCGCAACCGGGCGTTAAGAGAAGAGCGAGGCGGAGACCAACCAAGTGGTAGCCGAGCGCCAGCCTCTGGGCCTGAATGTTTTTGTAGTGCTATCAGAGCCGCGGAGATCCCCCCGAACTTCAGGCTGGCGGCAAGAGTAAGCAAGTTCAGCGGTGAGTCAAAGCCGGACACTTGGCTGGACGACTACCGAGTGGCCGTACAGATCGGAGGCGGCAACGACGACGTGACCATGAAGCACCTCCTCTTGATGCTGGGAGGCTCCGCTCGGGCGTGGCTCAATCAGTTGGCCCCCAGGAGTATTTACAGTTGGGAAGAGCTCGCTTGGGTTTTCGTTCGGACCTTCGAAGGCACCTGCAAGTGACCTGCTGGACTCGTAGAACGTCAACACTACACGCAGAAGCCGTGTGAAACTTTGAGGGACTACATTTAGCGATGGACCACTTTGCATCACACGGTGGAGAACGTGTCTGAGCACCAGGCAGTGTGCGCTTTCAAGGAGGGCGTGCGTAACCAAGAGTTGAATCTGAAGTTTGGCCGAACAGGCGACATGTCCCTGTCACGGATGATGGAGATTGCCAGTCGGTACGCCAACGGTGAGGAGGCCGATCGGCTCCGCAGCGGCAAGAAACCAGTCGGGCAGGACGACCAGAATCCCAATCGGAAAAACAAGCGCAAGGCCGAGCCAGCCACTCAGGGAGAGGCTGCGGTGGTTAGTCAAGGAAAGGGCAAAGGGAAGCCAAAAGGCTCCTGGGCCCCCAAGAAAGGAAAGGGTCAGGCTGGAGACGATATGCTCGACCAGCCGTGCCCCATACACACGAAGAAGGATGAAGAGGGGAACCTGGTGTACCCCAAGCACACCACTCGACAGTGTCGGCTCTTGATCCAGAGTTTCCAGAAAGATCAGTCGACTGAGAAAGAGAAGGAATCAGAAGAGTCCGAAGACAAGGAAGGGAACAGAGGATACCCCCGCATCAACTCCACTTTGGTGATTTTCGCGGACGTCGAGAGCAAAAGTCGACTGAAAATCATCAACAGAGAAGTAAACATGGTTGCCCCGGCGACCCCCACGTTTTTGAAATGGTCAAAGACCCCCATCACATTCGACCAGTCCGATCACCCAGCACACATTGCCACCCCCGGGCGGCAGGCTCTGGTGGTCGACCCAGTTATCGAAGGCACACGCCTGACCAGAGTTCTGATGGATGGGGGCAGTGGCTTGAATATCTTGTATGCAGCAACCCTCCGGGATATGGGCATTCCGATGTCCAAGCTGAGGGAAAGTAACATGAGGTTCCACGGGGTAATCCCCGGGAAGAAAGCCGACTCACTTGGCCAGATCTCACTCGACGTAGTCTTTGGTGAGTCAAAGAACTACCGAAAGGAGAAGCTGACGTTCGAAGTGGTGGACTTCAACAGTGCCTATCACGCCATCCTGGGCAGGCCCGCCTACGCCAGGTTCATGGCTCGACCATGTTACGTCTACCTCAAGCTGAAGATGCCGGGACCCAACGGCGTCATAACCGTCACTGGGAACCGTCAGAAAGCGGAAGAATGCTTCCAGAAAGGCTCGAAGATCGTCGACGAGCAAATGGCAGCAGTAGAGATGGAGGAGTACCAGAAGAGAGTGGATCCGAGTGACCTGCTAAGGGCGAAGAAGCTGGCTTCCGAGTCAGCTTTCCAGTCGACCGGAGACACGAAACCTGTGCACATCCACCCCACCGACCCCAACGCAGCACCGACCCACATCTCCACTACACTCGACAGCAAATAGGAAGAAGCGCTCGTCTAGTTCCTCCGTGAGAACTGGGAGATCTTTGCATGGAAACCATCAGACATGCCGGGTGTACCCAGGGGACTGGCTGAGCACCATTTGCGAGACGACCCTAAAGTGAAACCTGTGAAGGAACATCTCCGTTGATCCGCTGCGGAGAAGTGAAAGGCAATTGGCGAAGAAGTGGCTCGACTCCTAGCAGCAGAGTTTATTCGCGAGATATACCACTCCGAGTGGCTCGCCAACGTCGTCATGGTCCCCAAGAAGGACAAGTCTCTCCGCATGTGCATCAATTTCAAGCACATCAATCGGGCCTGCCCGAAAGATCATTTTCCTCTTCCCCGCATCGATCAGATAGTCGACTCGATTGCGGGATGTGAACGTTTGTCCTTTCTGGACGCGTATTCCGGGTACCATCAGATCTGTCTGTATGGGCCCGACGAGATCAAGACAGCTTTCATCACCCCCTTCGGGTGTTTTTGTTATGTCACCATGCCTTTTGGCCTCAAAAATGCTGGCGCTACCTTCATGCGCATGATCCAGAAGTGCTTGATAAAGCAAATCAGTCGGAACATCGAGGCATACATGGATGACATTGTGGTCAAGTCACGGAAAGGTTCCGACCTACTGACTGACCTCGCTGAGACATTCGCAAGCCTCAGAAGCTACGATATCAAGCTCAACCCGTCAAATTATACATTTGGAGTTCTTGGCGGCAAGTTGCTCGGTTTTCTCATTTCCGAACGGGGAATCGACGCCAACCCAGAGAAGGTCAGCACCATCCTCTGAATGAAATGCCCCGAGCGTATGCACGACGTCCAGAAGCTTACTGGTTGCTTGGCCGCATTGAGTCGATTCATTTCTCATCTTGGTGAGAAGGCACTGCCTCTCTATCGACTCATGAAGAAATGTGACAAGTTCGAGTGGAATCCCGAAGCCAAAGCGGCGTTTGAAGAGCTCAAAGCCCTGCTGTCCACCCAGCCGGTGCTCGCTACCCCAGTCAGCGGAGAGCCTCTTCTATTGTATATTGCTGCCACCGGACAAGTCGTCAGTACTGTACTCACGGTCGAGCGGGAAGAAGAGGGCAAGGCATACAAGGTCCAACGCCCGGTCTATTATATATCCGAAGTTTTGACTCCCTCCAAGCAAAGGTATCCACATTACCAAAAGCTTGTGTATGGGATTTACTTGACTGCAAAAAAGGTTGCCCATTACTTCTCGGACCATTCGATCTCAGTCGCCAGTGACGCCCCGCTATCAGAGATACTAAACAACCGAGATGCAACCGGTCGAGTGGCAAAATGAGAGATTGAACTTCTTCCGTTAGATATCAAGTTTGAAGCGAAGAAAGCCATCAAGTCTCAGGCCATAGCGGATTTTGTGGCTGAGTGGATAGAACAAGAGCTGCCGAATCAAGTCCAGTCGGACCATTGGACTATGTTCTTCGATGGGTCAAAGATGCTGAACGGATCCGGCGCAGGCGTGGTCCTGGTCTCTCCCGGGGGCGACAAGCTCAGCTACGTCCTTCAGATCCATTTCGATTCATCAAACAACGAGGCCGAATACGAAGCAGTTTTGTATGGGTTGCGTATGGCCATCTCACTCGGCGTCCGTCGCCTGATGGTCTATGGCGACTCCGACCTGGTGGTGAACCAAGTGATGAAAGAATGGGACGTCAGGAGCCCGGCAATGACCAGTTATTGCAGTGCAGTGCGGAAGCTTGAAAAGAAGTTCGAAGGCTTAGAGCTCCATCATGTGCCCAGAGCCAAGAATCAGCTAGCCGATGACCTCGCAAAAATCGGGTCGACTCGGAGGCCTATACCCAAGAATGTGTTCCTAGAGCATCTGCACACCCCCTCTGTCAAAGAAGACCCCTTCACGGAAGAGTCCCCCCAGCCAGTCAGCGCGCCAGATCCGACTGAAGTCGAAGTACCTGCCGTGGTCGATTTGATCATGAAGGTCCTAGTGATTACACCAGAGTGGACTGTGCCATATATATCGTATCTGCTTAGGCAAGAACTCCCAGAAGATGAAGAAGAAGCGCGCCAGATCGTCCACCGATCCAAGGCGTTCACAGTCATCCAAGGTCAGCTCTACAAAGAAAGCGTCACCGGAGTCGCCCAACGCTGCGTCGATCCAGAAGAAGGTCGACTGATCTTGGATGAAATCCACTCGGGGACTTGCGGCCACCACGCCTCCTCTCGGACTATAGTGGCTAAGGCATACCGAGTCGGGTTTTACTTGCCCCGCGCCAACAAGATGGCCAAGGATATTGTGGACAAATGCGCAGGTTGCCAGTTCTACTCCAACATGTCCCATAAACTGGCATCCGCCCTGAAGACCATTCCGCTAGTCTGGCCCTTTGCTGTTTGGGGCTTGGACATGGTCGGCCCCTTCAGGACAGGCAGAAGCGGATTCACCCACCTTCTGGTGGCAGTCGACAAGTTCACCAAGTGGATTGAGGCCAAGCCCATCAAGAACCTCGAGTCGAGCACCGCCATCAGCTCCATCAGGAAATTGATATTCAGATATGGAGTCCCCCACAGCATCATCACAGACAACGGCTCCAACTTTGACTCGGATGAATTTAGAGCTTTCTGCGCTTCCCAAGGAACACGAGTTGACTACGCCTCCGTGGCACATCCGTGGTCAAATGGACAGGCAGAAAGAGCAAATGGTTTGATTCTCCAAGGCCTAAAGGCGCACCTCATGCGCGATCTTAAGCATGCCGCCGGGGCTTGGGTAACTGAACTGCCATCTGTCCTATGGGGTCTGAGGACAACTCCGAACCGGTCGACTGGCCGTACCCCTTTCTTCTTGGTCTATGGATCCGAAGCTGTGTTGCCGAGCGACTTATTGCACAACGCCCCCAGAGTGGAACTCTTCTCCGAAGCCGAGGCAGAGCAGGCTCGTCAGGATGCAGTCGACCTTTTGGAAGAGTGAAGAGAGATGGCCCTGATCCGGTCGACCATCTACCAACAGGACCTGCATCGATTCCATGCTCGCAATGTAAGAAGCCGAGCATTCCAGGAAGGAGACCTGGTCCTTCGAGTGCATCAAAAACGTCCACACAAGCTCGCCCCGGCCTGGGAAGGCCCGTTCATCATCACCAAGGTACTGCACAACGGAGTGTACCACCTCTACAATGTAGCCAAGAAGAAAGACGAACCTCGTTCATGGAATGCGGACCTGCTCCGCCGCTTTTACACTTGAGACGCTCGACGGTCGAGTTGTAATAAAGATTTCCCAATTTGTTTCAAAGACAAGTTAGCAATGATCCTTTAACGATTGATGTCCTCTAAATACATTGGTCTTCAAAATCCCCCAGTGGGTGCTTAGCTGCAGTCCCTGAGCTACGTTACAAGTATGAAGTGGCTCTGTCTTCCGAGCTTCGCCACAAATACAACGTACCTCAGAGCCACCTAAGTTACGAACATCTACTCCGAGTGAAGAGCAACCCTCTCACTCGGGGGCTTAGCTGCGACCCCGTGACTCGCCTAAGTTTCAAACATCTACTCTGAGTAAGGAGCGACCCTCTCACTCGGAGGCTTAGCTGCGGTCCTCCGAGCTACGTTACATGTATAAAGTGGCTCTGCCTTCCGAGCTCTGCCACAAATACAACATAGCTTGGAATCGTCTAAGTACAAACACCTACTCCGAGTGAAGAGCAACCCTCTCACTCAGAGGCTTAGCTGCGACCCCGTGACTCGCCTAAGTTTCAAACATCTACTCCAAGTGAAGAGCGTCCGTCTCACTCGGAGGCTTAGCTGCGGTCCTCCGAGCTACGTTACAAGTATAAAGTGGCTCTGCCTTCCGAGCTCCGCCATAAATACAACGTAGCTTGGAATCGTCTAAGTTACAAACACCTACTCCGAGTAAAGAGCAACCCTCTCACTCGGGGGCTTAGCTGCGACCCCGTGACTCGCCTAAGTTTCAAACATCTACTCGGAGTGAAGAGCGACCCTCTCACTCGGAGCCTTAGCTGCCGGTCCTCCGAGCTACGTTATAAGTATAAAGTGGCTCTGCCTTCCGAGCTCCGCCACAAATACAACGTAGCTCGGAATCGTCTAAGTTACAAACACCTACTCCGAGTGAAGAGCAACCCTCTCACTCGGGGGGCTTAGCTGCGACCCCGTTACTCGCCTAAGTTTCAAACATCTACTCCGAGTGAAGAGCGACCCTCTCACTCGGAGGCTTAGCTGTGGTCCTCTGAGCTACGTTACAAGTATAAAGTGGCTCTGCCTTCCGAGCTCCGCAACAAATACAACATAGCTCGGAATCGTCTAAGTTACAAACACCTACTCCGAGTGAAGAGCAACCCTCTCACTCGGGGGCGGCTTAGCTGCGACCCCGTGACTCGCCTGAGTTTCGAACATCTACTCCGAGTGAAGAGCGACCCTCTCACTCGGAGGCTTAGCTGCGGTCCTCCGAGCTACGTTACAAGTATAAAGCGGCTCTGCCTTCCGAGCTCTGCCACAAATACAACGTAGCTTGGAATCGTCTAAGTTACAAACATCTACTCCGAGTGAAGAGCAACCCTCTCACTCGGGGGATTAGCTGCGACCCCGTGACTCGCCTAAGTTTCAAACATCTACTCCGAGTGAAAAGCGACCCTCTCACTCGGAGGCTTAGTTGCGGTCCTCCGAGCTACGTTACAAGTATAAAGTGGCTCTGCCTTCCGAGCTCCGCCACAAATACAACGTAGCTTGGAATCGTCTAAGTTACAAACATCTACTCCGAGTGAAGAGCGACCCTCTCACTCGGGGGCTTAGCTGCGGTCCTCCGAGCTACGTTGCAAGTATAAAGTGGCTCTGCCTTCCGAGCTCCACCACAAATACAACGTAGCTTGGAATCGTCTAAGTTACAAACATCTACTCCGAGTGAAGAGCAACCCTCTCACTCGGGGGCTTAGCTGCGGCCCCGTGACTCGCCTAAGTTTCAAACATCCACCCCAAGTGAAGGGCACCCTCTCACTCGGGGACTTGGCTGCATATGTCGACTCAAAGATTCAAGCAATCAAAGAAAAGCAGGAAATCGAAAGATCAAAATCAGATAAAAGCCCCGCAAGATTCGGGCAAGAGTACTTGGGCCACAAACCCACCAGAGTTTAACGATTACAAGTCCACGCGGCATTCCGCGGCAAATAAGATTAAAGTATTAAAGTCATTCCTCGGGAGGAGGCGGGCTTGCAGGTGCGACGAACTCGTCCAGGTCGATCCTGTCGGCGATGCGAGTGGTGGCTTCCAGGAAGGTCTCCATAAACGACTGGAATTGGAGCTCCTTCGTATTTGCAACCTTAAGCGCCGCAAGCCTCCTCTCCTTCACCTCCTTACAGTGCACACAGACCAAGGACAGCGCCACGTCAGCTCCTCCCCGGGCTGCCGACTTCTTCCACTCCTGCACTCGGTTGGGGATCTCGTTGAGTCGAGTCATCAGAGACTCGAGGTCGTTCTCCTGCACGACCCTCCTCCAGAGCGCGGTATCGATTTGGACCATCACCGCCTTCAGTCGTCCCAGATAATCCGTGGCCGCCGTAAGGCGGGACTCCAGCCTCAGTATATTCATGGATACCTCGTCCTTCACGATGGAGTTGGTTGGGTCCAAGCCGGGCTCGACCCGTCCAGTCTCCTCTTCAAAGTTACAACAAAACTCTGCACCGAAAACAGTAAGTCGAGTCAACAGACAAGATGTGGGTCGACCGATCCAACTTTAACCAAGCCGAAGGAGACATACCTTCGAGCACGAGGTACCATTTCTTGGTGATGTCGCCCAGATACGCCTCAAGATCAACTCTCTTCCGAAAAAGAGCCTCGTACTTGTCGTTCAGGATAGCCTTGGAGTTCTTCAGCCGAGTCACCTCTTGATTGGCCACATCGAGCGAGCCTCTCAGCCTGATGATCTCTGCCTCGAGCGCACCCACGAAAGCCAACTTCTGCGCCGCTAGTTCCGCCTTCTCTTGAGCTGCCTGCTGCGCCGCCGCCAGGTCGAGATCCTTCTACTCCAAGGCCGCCTTCAGTTGACCTACCAAAGCCGCCACTGGACATATGAACATGAAGGAACACAAGGCACATCTATCAAAAAGTCAGTCGACAAAAGAGCGGGGTCAGTTACCAGCCGCATCATCCTGCGTCTTCTTCAGGTGGTCCCGAGCCAACTGCAAGTCGAGGTTAAGCTGGATTTGCTTCTTCTCAAGGTCTGCAAACTTGGCCCCACACTCGCAAGATTTCTGCATCAACACGACAAAGCAAGATTATAAGACTACAGTCGAGTCAAAATACTCAACCGCAGTCTCGGGGACTACACCCAGTGGGTGCACTCAGCGTGCCCCCACTGGTTTCACTCGGCCGAGATCAGTCCGGCTCGAGCTCAAAAAAAAACAACAGCAAGGAGGAAAATTTCTATAGTAAGACCATGGCCGACCGCCAGCAGTCGACCATGATCTCGGGGACTACACCCAGTGGGTGCACTGAGCGTGCCCCCACTGGTTTCACTCGGCCGAGATCAGTCTGGCTCGAGCTCAGAAAGAAAAGGGAGAACACCCAGTGGGTGTGGTATCTCACGAAACAAAATAGCAGTTTCCCTCGAAACTAAAGACTACTTCAATGAAGACAACGTACCTGGACGTTGGCCTGAAGAGCAGAGCTGGCATCATAAGCCGCCATGCTAGCCTCATACACCGCCTTCGTCCTCTCCATCATCACCTCCACCTGGCGAACGGCTTCTTGAGCCGCCCCTACAGGATCCTCCGGGAGGCGGTAGGAAGAGAAGAGAACTGACGAAGCAGCGGGCGCATGGTCGATGGCAGGTACGGGCGCTCGGTCTACGGCACGAACTGGCACTGAGTCGACGGCTGGAGTAGGTGCTGGGTCGGCGACTGGAGCGGGCGCTGGGTCAACGACCGGCGCAGGCGATGGGTCGACGGCATGCATGGTCGACACAGGGACGGCGAAGGAGACCGTGGCTCGGGCCGCATCCTCCTGTCGCTGGGCCTCTGAGTCAGAAGGCGTCTTCCGGCCCTTCTTCCCTGTGCGCCGACGGTCCCCTCCCAACCGCTCCTCGTCTTCATCGTCATCCGGAAGCTCTATGGTGAGGCGCGGCACTTCGAGTCAAGCAGCGAGCTAAGTTCAGTCGATCGTCGCCCGCGAAAGAAAATAAGGGTAAGGCAGATTTCATAGAGCCCACACCTGCGTGGGATGTCACGGCGTCCGCGGTCTCCTCGTCGTCTTGACCCCGGTTGATGTCCATCGAGGTCATGGAAGTGGCGGCTCTGAAAGGTTCACTCAGGAGATGAGTCGACAGAAGTCACAATCGACCTCCAAGAAGCAGAAAGAAACAAGACCAAGTGGCGCTTACGTGGAGACGATGGGTACATCCACCTTGATCCTGGGCAAGGCCTTCCAGGGCTTGGTGGTGGTGACCTTGGGCTGCTTGGGCATCTTCTCGGCAGGGTCAGGAGTGGCCGTGCGAGTGCGCTTGGGCGTCCGAGAGCCCGAGGGACCCGCTCGAAGATGTGCGGCTCCTGGGTCGTACTTCTCCTTGGATCGACGCTCATCACGGGGAGGTGACTCAACCTCCTCCCCGCTGCTGCGGTCCTCGCTCTCCTCGGTCTCCTCCTCCGACTTCCACTCGGCGACGTCGCCCATGCCCTCTTCGCCCTCCTGGACCAAGTCCCCGTTGGGCAGCGAATACATCTCTGTGTAGATCTGCAAAGAGATAAGTTTGACCAAATATCAGTCGGATCCATCAATAACGAATTGCAAGCCAGACGACAGAAATGTCACTCGGAAGTAGAAGACTAACCTTGTCAGGAAGATGGTCAGCATCGAACGGGATGACCCTCCCAGATCCCCTGGGGTTGTCTTTATTCCCAGTGATGAACTTCAAGCACTGCACCAGGTACTTCGAGTCGGCCGCCTCCGGGTGGACTCGCGACGAGTCGTCGGTGCCAGAATACAACCACATCGGGTGGTCCCAGGCTTGGAGCGGCTGGATCCTCCGCGTGAGATACGCCTCAAACAGATCCATCCCCGTGACCCCCTCGCGGACTAACTAGACGACCCGCTCCACCAACATGTCCACTTCTGCCCTCTCGGCCTTACCCACTATCATCGAAGGAGGTGGGCTGGCTCGACCTAGAGTGAATGGAGGAAGACCAGTCGACTGACCACCAGTCGGACTGTCTTTGTAGTAAAACCAGGTCGACTGCCAGCCCCGAATCGACTCCGGAAAGATCATGGGGGGAAAGGCGCTCCTATTCCTAAGCTGAATCCCGAGCCCGCCGCACGCCTGGAGGACGTGCATCTTGCCGTCACTCGGGTTCACCCTCTTAACGATTTGCCAGCGGCAAGTGAAGATGTGTTTGAACAAACCCCAGTGCGGTCGGAAACCGAGGAAGTTCTCGCACATAGAAACAAAGGCAGAGAGGAAGGCGATGGAGTTGGGCGTGAAGTAGTGCAACTGGGCACCAAAGAAGATCAAGAACGCGCGGAAGAAAGGATGCGTGGGCATAGAAAAACCTCGGTCGACGTGGGTAGCGTGGAGGACGCACTCGCCCTCCCGCGGCCGGGGCTCGAGTTCTCCCCCCGGCGCCCGCCAGGAGCCGCGGGCGATCAACACTTCCTCCTCCAGCTCCTCCAGATCCTCCATCACGACGGTGGACCGGATCCAATCTCCCTGGATCCATCCAGCGGGGAGTCCGGAACTTGAGGACGAACCACTCCGGCCAGATCGCCTCCCCTTCCCCGACGCCGCCTTATTCGAGTGCTCCATGGCCGCGGTCTTGTCTTTGCCCATGGCTCGCACGCTGGAGGTCGCTGCGGAGAGAGACAAGAAGAAACGGGGGCGCAGCGGAGAAGCAGGGGCGCAGCACAGAAGGAGAGGCGGAAGGAGAAACATTGGGTGCACAGTGCCCCCCGCTACGGGCTCGGCGCGCTCTTATAGCAGCCCGGTCGAGTGGCTGACCGGTGGCCCCGAGCAATCTTATCAAATCTCGTAGCAGACGCTCGCGCAATACGTGGCGAAAAAGGTGGCGCGAGGATTGAGGCGTCCCGAGCGCGTCTCTTCGATCGCTGCGGCTCGTCCCGCCCCGCGCGCTTCGCCAAATTTCGAAAGCCCCGTCGAATCCGGTGGCCGAAGGGCAACCAATCCCGTCGAAAACGACACGCGCTCACGGCGCCCGACGCTTAGCGCAAAGTCCAGTCGACGCAAGAAGTCCAATCGACGCAAGAAGTCTAGTCGACACAAGAAGCAACTAACTCACTCGATGGCTTCAGAATCGATCAAGTCGACCAAGACACAACTGAGGGAGCCTGCCCAAGTCACAAGCTCCGGAACAACCTACCCCAGGGACGTCGAACCAGAACCAGAGCTTCCCTCAGCGTCCTCTTGCTCAAGCCTCAATCCATTCGGGGGCTACTGACGAGGTTACAGACCTAGGGTAGGGTCACAGGCCCGATCGGGGTACCCCACCCAAGGTCACTACCCTAGAAGATCAAAATACAAGACCTATGACAATGGAGGAAGTCGACTGAGACAGTCCAAGAAGACACTCCACTCGACTGAACCTCATACGCAAGACGACTCAACTCCACTCGACCTCCGAAGGTCAAACACCACATGGGACAGCAACGGTCCCGTATTTACTCGCTGTAGTAAACACCTTAATTATCCTTTACTGCAGGCGTTACCAGTAACGCCTGCCTTAATGTACATTAAACCCTTGGTAACGTGGAGCATGGCTGGGGTCCTGGCGCAATATATAAGCCACCCCTCCTCCAGAACAAGGGTTCGCACCTCTGTAACATACATATACACATACCAGTCGACCAAGCCTCCGGGCACCGAGACGTAGGGCTATTGCTTCCTCCGAGAAGGGCCTGAACTCGCTAACACCTTGTGTACAACATCACCATAGCTAGAACCTTGCCTCTCCATTCGTACCCCTACCCTTACTGTCAGACTTAGAACCACGACACATGCCTAGATAGTCTCATAATTATTCGCTTTTCTATCAATTGCTCGACAGTAATTTGTTTACCCGCCGTAGAATATCGCTATCATGAGAGAAGCCACTAGAGAACACTATGGCCCCAGGGTCTATTCTCAACATATCAATCTACATCTACTTTACTTTTATCGCTTTTATTTTCTGTTCAATCTACATCTACTTTACTTTTATCGCTTTTATTTTCTGTTCTTATAAACAAAAATACCAAAAAGATAAACTATCATCTCTACCAGATCTCACTTTCGTAAGTGACCGTAAAGGGATTGACAACCCCTTATCGCGTTGGCTGCGAAGTTCTTATTTGTTTGTGCATGTGCAAGGGACTCGCGCGTGGTCTCCTACTGGATTGATACCTTGGTTCTCAAAAACTGAGGGGAATACTTACTCTACTATGCTGCATCCCCCTTTCCTCTTCGAGGGAATACAATGCAAGCTCGAGAAGTAGCAATTTGTAAAGTGTCAACCTTTGTGTGGAGGTCGGGGGCGCGCGATGGTTAACACCTACCAACCTCCCCCCTAGGAGCTTGCGTTGATTGCTTTGTTTTGATGACTCATAGATTTTTGCAATAAGTATATGAGTTCTTATGACTAATGTTGAGTCCATGGATTATACGCACTCTCACCCTTCCACCATTGCTAGCCTCTCTTGTATCGTGCAACTTTCACCGGTACCATACACCCAATATATATCATTCCTCAAAACAGCCACCATATATATTCCTCAAAACATCCACCATACCTACCTATCATGGCATTTCCATAGCCATTCCGAGATATATTGTCATGCAACTTTCCACCGTTCTGTTCATATGACACGCTTCATATTGTCATATTGCCATGCATGATCGTGTAGTTGACATCGTATTTGTGGCAAAGCCACCATGCATAATTTTTCATACATGTCACTCTTGATTCATTGCACATCCCGGTACACCGCCGGAGGCATTCTAGATTCATAATTTGTTCTAGTATCGAGTTGTAATTCAATGAAGGTGTGATGATCATCATTATTAGAGCGTTTTCCCATGTGAGGAAAGGCTAAATCAATAAAGCCCCTCCAAGAAAAAAAAGGAAAGGCCAAAGAAAAAAATAAAGGCCCAAAAGAAAGAAGAAAAAAAGAAAAGAAAAGGGGCAGTTGCTACTATATTTTTCCACACTTGTGCTTCAAAGTAGCACCATGTTCTTCATGATAGAGAGTCTCATGTTTAGTCACTTTCATATACTAGTGGGAATTTTCATTATAGAACTTGGCTTGTATATTCCAACGATGGGCTTCCTCAAATGCCCTAGGTTTTCGTGAGCAAGCAAGTTGGATGCACACCTACTAGTTTCTTTTGTTGAGCTTTCATCATATTTAGCTCTAGTGCATCCGTTGCATGGCAATCCCTACTCACTCACATTGATATCTATTGATGGACATCTCCATAGCCCGTTGATACGCCTAGTTGATGTGAGACTATCTCCCTCCTTTTTGTCTTCTCCACAACCACCTCCCTATTCCACCCATAGTGCTATGTCCATGGCTCACGCTCATGTATAGCGTGAAAGTTCAAAGGTTTGAAAGAATAGAGTATGAAAACAAGTGCTTGGCTGAAATCGGGGTTGTGCATGATATGAATATTTTGTGTGATGAAGAGGGAGCATAGCCAGACTATATGATTTTGTAGGGATAACTTTCTTTAGCCATAGTATTTTGAGAAGACATGATTGCTTTGTTAGTATGCTTGAAGTATTATTATTTCTTGTGTCAATATAGACTTTTGTCTTGTATCTTTCAGATCTGAACATTCATGCCACAATTAAGAGAATTACATTGAAAAACTATGTTGGTTAGCATTCCACATCAAAAATTCTGTTTTTATCATTTACCTACTCGAGGACGAGCAGGAATTAAGCTTGGGGATGCTTGATACGTCTCCAACGTATCAATAATTTTTTATTATTCCATGTTATTATTTATGATGTTTTGGATGTTTAATGGGCTTTGTCATATACTTTTATATTATTTTTGGGACTAACCTACTAACCCAAAGGCCCAGTCCAGATTGCTGTTTTTTGCCTGTTTCAGGGTTTTGCAGAGAAGGAATATCAAACGGAGTCCAAACGGAATGAAACCTTCGGGGGAGATATTTTTGGAGAAAATCACGCATGGGAGACTTGAGAACCACGGAGTAGGGTCTACGAGGTGCCCACGAGGGTGGGGGGCACCCCCCTAGGGCGCGCCCCCTGCCTCGTGGGTCCCTCCTATGGCCCCTGGTGCCCTCCTTCCTCCTATATATACCTACATACCCTGAAACCATCAGAACAACAAAGAAAACCCTAGTTCCACCACCATAACCTTCTGTTCCCGTGAGATCCCATCTTGGGGCCTGTTCCGGAGCTCCGCCGGAGGGGGGATCTTCCATGGAGTGCTTCTACATCATCATCATCGCCTCACCATGAGTTGTGAGTAGTTTACCACAGACCTTCGGGTCCATAGCTAGTATCTAGATGGCTTCTTCTCTCTCTTTGGATCTCAATACAAAGTTCTCCTCGGTCTTCGAGGAGATCTATTCGATGTAATCTCTCTTTGCGGTGTGATTGTCGAGATCCGATGAATTGTGGGTTTATGATCAAGATTATCTATGAGAAATATTTGGTTCTTCTCTGAACTCTTTATGTATGATTATAATATCCTTGCAAGTCTCTTCGAATTATTGGTTTGGTTTGGCCTACTAGATCTATAGTTCTTGCAATGGGAGAAGTGCTTGGCTTTGGGTTCAGTCTTGCGATGTCCTTTCCCAGTGACAGTAGGGGCAGCAAGGCATGTATTGTATTGTTGCCATCGAGGATAAAAAGATGGGGCTTATATCATATTGGTTGAGTTTATCCCTCTACATCATGTCATCTTGCTTAAGGCGTTACTCTGTTCTTATGAAATCAATACACTAGATGCATGCTAGATAGCGGTCGATGTGTGGAGTAATAGTAGTAGATGCAGAATCGTTTCGGTCTACTTGTCTCAGACGTGATGGCTATATATAATGATCATGCCTAGATAGTCTCATAATTATTCGCTTTTCTATCAATTGCTCGACAGTAATTTGTTTACCCGTCGTACAATATCGCTATCATGAGAGAAGCCACTAGAGAACACTATGGCCCCCGGGTCTATTCTCAACATATCAATCTACACCTACTTTACTTTTTCCGCTTTTACTTTCTGTTCTTATAACTAAAAAATACCAAAAATATCAACTATCATCTCTATCATATCTCACTTTCGTAAGTGACCGTAAAGGGATTGACAACCCCTTATCGCGTTGGCTGCGAAGTTCTTATTTGTTTGTGCAGGTGCGGGGGACTCGCGCGTGGTCTCCTACTGGATTGATACCTTGGTTCTCAAAAACTGAGGGAAATACTTACGCTACTGTGCTGCATCTCCCTTTCCTCTTCGAGGGAATACAACGCAAGCTCGAGAAGTAGCACCCTTCATCTTGAAGCTATAATGGTTGGTCCGTCCATTGTGTGTGACTCCACGATCGTATTGCCATGGTCGTCCAAGAAGAAGGTGGCACACAGACATAGGGACCACATCACACTCAAGTGTGTCCTCTTAGGCGCCTATCTTGAAGGATACTTTCACGGTGTGCTCAACTCGAAGAGTTCCGGCGTCGCTAAGCCATTGGACCTTGTAGGGATGAGGGTGCTTCGTCTTGACCAAATGTAGCTTGTCGCATAGCTCTTCACTTGCCAAGTTATGACAACTTCCTCCGTCGATGATAACCTTCACGGAGTGTCCATTGATGCCGGCCTTGGTATGGAAGATGTGACATCGTTGGTCGTCATCTTGTTGATGTTGGAGTGTCAAGACCTTGAAGACAACAAGATTGGGACTCGAGTCATTGTCGCAAAACACTTGATGGTCTTCATCTTCATTCACTTGGCGATGCATAGCTACATGTTCAAGGGCTTCCATCTCATCGTCACTCATTGAGTCATAGGATCCGTCATCATTGATGATCATGGTGCGAATGGTCTTGCACTCAAATGACTTGTGGCCTCGTCCTTGGCATTTGAAACATTTGATGGAACTCGTCTTGGAGCTGTCCTCGGTTGGAATTGTAGATGATGAAGCTCTTGGCTTGAAGTTGTTCGTCGAAGGTGGACGACTAGATGTAGTCGCATTCTTGTAGCTTGACTTGTCACCGAAGCTTGTAGATGGCTTGGAAGAGGTAGGAGGTGCCGAAGTCGTTGAAGCTTGGTTATAGGAGGCTTAGTTCTTGGAGTTGAACTTGGAGTACTTGTAGTCCTCTTGAACTTGTCGCTCCGCTTTGGTTGCTTGGTGTACTAGCTCGAGGAGATTTGTGTATGGTTGAAAGTCCGGAATCTTCTTGATAGGATAGTTGAGTCCATTCAAGAATCTAGCCATCGTTTGTTCTTCATCTTTCGTGATGTTGGCTCTTATCATGGCAATCTCCGTCTCCTTGTAGTACTCTTCAACGGACTTGGTACCTTGCTTGAGGAGTTATAGCTTCTTGAACAAGTCACGGTTGTAGTGTGTTGGCACGAAACGTGCTCTCATGACTTCCTTCATTCGAGTCCAAGTAGTGTGATAGGAGGTTCGCCTTTTGATTCTCTTCTCTCGATGATTTGCTCCCACAAAATGAGAACGTAGTCTTGGAACTCAAGGGATGTCATTGCAATCTTCTTTTCTTCATCGAAGTTGTGTAGGTGAAAGATCTTGTCAACTTTCAATGCCCATGATAGGTAGTCTTGGGGATCAATACTTTCGGAAAACTTTGGCATGGTGAACTTAAGCTTGCCATAGCGATGCTCTTCATTGTTTGCTTTCCTATTGTGAGGGCGGTCTTGATTTGGACGATTGTCAACCTCATGTTGCTCTTGTCGGAGTTGATGTTCATTGTCATATTGTTCTTGCCGAGCTTGTGGTTCTTGGTGAGCTTGTTGCTCTTGTCGCGCTTGAGGAGGAACTTCTTGTGGCATTCGTGCTTGGTGGCACCTCTCTTGCATCTCATCTCGAAGGAACTCCTCTTCTTGACGAATGTTGCGATTGCGAGTTGCCACATTGCAATGTGAATCACATAGTGCTCGTTGCGCCTCAAGAGCTTGAGCTTCTCGGCGTTGTTGTGCTTGACGTTGAGCCTCAGCATCTTGTTCTTCTTGGTATTAGCGTGCTCGCTCTTGTTGTTGTTGGCGTAGTCGTTTTTGTTCTTGTGCTTGCTCAAGTGTAGCTTGGTTGTGACGATGTCGACTTTCTTGCTCTTCAAATAGCTCTTCTGAACTCTTGTCATGAAGGGGGTTCCGGTTGTCACGTCGAGCTTGACGTGCGGCTTGACGAAGAGTGTTCGATGTAGGTGTACTTGAGCCGGACGTGTAGTCGGTATGACGACTTGAGCGGCTTTGTCTTTGAGAATATGTGGATGAGGAGCGCCGGTTGACTATCAAAGTCCGTAGCTCGTCGAATTGGGTAGAATTGTTGATGTTGATGATGTCGAATTTCTCTCTTGTTCGTGCTTCAAATTGTCGCGCGTCGGCGGCGACTTGCTCAATTCGCTCTTGCATAGCTTGACTCTCTTGATGTAGAGCTCGTTGGACACCGAAGAGATGTAGTTTGGTGACGTAGTTGTTCGATTCTCGAGGATCATCAAAAAGCGGGTTCGTAGATGTACTTGGCCTATCCATCATCACAAGCAAGAATGTTAGTGGGAGAAAGGAGAAAACAATACCAAATGTACCTTGACCGAAGTTGAAAATGGATCAATGATCACTCAATATTATAACCCGGAAACAACACTATTGGTATCACTTCGTGTCGATTCTCACACCTACACAAGTAAAGCTTTGAGAGGAGCTTGGTTAGGATGGTGGCACAAATTCAATGCAATTGTCAAAGTGACTCGATGATGTTGAAAATGATTCACAATTTGCTCATGCAACAAGTAGATCACAAGCAATAGGTAGCACACGGAACACACGCACATATAGATAAATGTGGTTGTGCAACTAAGCGTGAGCGAAAAATGTGGAATCCACGGAAAATGCTCTTGTTGCACAACACTAGAGAGACACTAATCGATTGCTTAATAGGCAGATACACACTTGTGCACGACCTATAAGAGGCAAAACGTAATGACTTTCTATCATAAGTATACTATGAGTGTATGATGTGCCGATGCTTGAGCACAAGATGATGTATTGCTATCTTATATGATCTCTTTTGATGCAAGGCATATGATGCTATTTTTCTTTTCCTTATAAGCTTTGGATGGCTCTTTTGCTTAAAAGCTTGTGAGCTCTTTCTTTGGCCACTTATGCATGCTTCTCGTATCAAGTAGCTATTGTGTATGCGGGACACTCTTGTGTCACACGGAGATATGATGATGTAGTATGCAATATCTATGACTATCACTAATGTGCACAAGTGTCGTGGCCCGGCAATACTCAAATGTCTAGTCTCGATGGAAAAGCTACGCAAAATGGTTTATAGGGTGACAATGCAATTGCAATGTAGGATGAACAAGGTGTCGTCGATGTTACCATCCTTGCCGAGGGTGAGCGGTGGTGTTGTCGGAGTCGTTCCGTTCCAAGGTAGCCTAAACATCCAAGGAAACGGTGAAACCACAACTCAAGTATCCAAGGCAAAGTGAGACAAAATTATCAAAATCGTAGCGGTTAAGCGATGGTGGTTGCGGAAGTGGTGGTGGTATGCGGAAGGTTTGGTGGGATACCGAACGTAAATGGCGGGGCTAAGTGCAAAGTGGTGTGGATGGGAGGGTTTTGTCTGCGGGAGGCCGAATGTCCGGGCCATGCCGAATGTCCGGGGTGCTTGAGGCCGTGATGAACTCCGTGGACCAGATGACTTCCGGGGCCAAATTCGTCAGATTTTGCGAATCAAAAGTGGGGAAAAAGTGGGGAAAAGCTAGATCCACTCGTGGCACAGCAAATCCATGGAACAAATTCAACAAAATCTCGTCAAATCAACAGATCACAAAAAACAATTTGGGGCTATTTTTGCTGGGGAATTTTCGAAATTAGGATGAAAACAACAAAAACAAGCTAGAAAACATAGGTAGGGGCTCCAATTTCGTGAGAAACCGTGGCTCTTGATACCATGTTGATGCGGGGTCAACCCGATCTAGGCCGATCTTTCACGAAGAGGAGGAAAACCCACGATGAACACGAAGAACACAAAGGGAAACACGGGAAAAACACAAGAGGAACACTCAAATCAACACGAAGATGGTCACACAAGTGCTAGATCCATGATACATAATGAGATACACGTTCCATGGTCAACTACGGATGGAACAAGGTAGTCTTCTCCGGAAGGAGGTCTTGGGGGTATCCCGTGGGATCTTCTCCGTAGCGGAGGTCTTGAATCCGTGTGGATCTTCTCCGAAGAGGTGCCGCGGTCACTCTCGAGGAGATGAACCACTAGATGAGCAAAGCTCTAGGTATCAAATGAGCTATCCAAAAGCTAACCCTAGAAAAGAGGAGGGGAAGGAGTACTTATAGTCTAGGGAATGGAGAAGGGATACACGGGTCGAAACACAAGTGGCTGCGCGCAGGCAGGGCCGGATGTCCGGCGGTCGGGCCGGATGTCCGGGCGTTGGAGAGGCACCGGATATCCGTGCTAGCGGGGTCTAGCCACGGGTGTGCTACATCATGTGGCGCCGGATTTTCGGGCTCGAGGCCGGATGTCCGGGTCCTGCCGGGCCGGATGTCCGGGCCCTGTAGCTTCGGCTGCGTGGGCTCTTCTATAGATGTTGGTCCAGGGGTCGGATGTCCGGGCCAGGGTGCCGGATGTCCGGGGCCTGGAACCTTCTTCAGCTTCTCTTGATGCAATGATTCATCCGTGAACTTGGGGGCTTGTCCATCTTCATGAACCCCTCCGATGGAGTCTTCTTGATACATGAGCACACAAAACACATCCGTCTGAGGTAGTAGCCATGTCTCGCAAGGTTCATATGGAAGTTGGACTAGGAGAGATGTCACCTCGGTCTCAAGAGCTCTAGCACGAGCACGTGTCATTGGTCCTTTGTGCACTTGGTGAGGCGATGGTAGGTCCATTGGGATGACCTTGGGATGCTCCGCATCATTAACCATTCAATGGTCATGTATTTCTGACTAGTGTGACCGGTGTACATCCACACACGATCCGTCATCTTGCCTAGCTACTGGACACATAAGAAATATATATATATATATATATAT
>LR738712.1:519105909-519168358 GCA_902687465.1 Secale cereale
AGAGTAGCCCTACCGGCATAACCGAACGGTGCTGGTTGCACTGGGGCTACGTGATCGCATGCATGCAATGTAACCAAAAATTGCGAGGGTGTGTGCATGGGCAATGCAGGCCCCCACACAAGAAATGAAGAAAATCGGACACCGAACGCACGTTGCGTCACGTTCGGGCAGTGTTTTAGGGTTTTTCGGCCCAGAAAACCGTAGAAAACGCATGTGACGTAGAAAAATCCCGAAAACTGTCATGCATGCTTGTCATGATGCCTGGTGTATGTGGAAAAAGTTAGGGGCCATTTGATGTAGGCGCAAAAAAACCTAGTTGAGAGTAGCCCTACCGGCATAACCGAACGATGCTGGTTGCACTGGGGCTACGTGATCGCATGCATGCAATGTACCCAAAATTTGCCTGGTGTACGTGGAAAAAGTTAGGGGCCATTTGGTGTAGGCGCAAAAAAAATATAGAGAAAAAAACCGAAGTCAGTCAATGAATAATGATTTTAAAAAACATAAACGAAATTAATAAAAGAGTCCGGCGTATATATGCATGTCCATCGGGGGTCAAAGCCCTAGTCCACGCCGCCTCCACGATACTCATCGCACGCCGCCTCCACGATCTCCACCACACGCCGCCTCCACGCCCGCCGCCCACTCGCCATCTGCGCCTGCCGGCCCCGAGGGTTTCTGCTGCCGACGCCGTCCCCTAGCCATCTACGCCGGCTGCCTCCCCCCTCGACGCCACCTGCGCCCGCCGCCCTCGACGCCACCTGCGCCCGCCGCTGCCCCATCCCACAGGACACCGACACGTACGACGGCCCGTCACCCCGACGCCCCCGACACCATCTGTCACGGACGCGACCCGACGCTGCTCCCCACCTCGCCTTCGCCACCCCCCATCCGAAAGCCCGAGGTAAAACTTTTTCCATAATTAATGTGCAATCATCATGCTTCGAAGGGATGTAGTACGAGCTAATAATTTTGCTGCTCATATTTGTAGTGATGGACGAGTACGCAGACATATTTTGTTCTGTTGAGAAGTGGTGTTTGTTGGTCAGCAGACTTAACTCTAGGCAGAAAAAGCGTGTTGCAAGCACTACATAGAAAAAATGTTGATGATTCCCAGTGTTCTCATGCGAAAGTGTTTGCTGAAATTCATAATTAAATCATATGATTTGGAAATAAAAAAATTCATTATGCCATCAAAAAACGGTGCGATATCATTGCGCACTGAAGATGTGTTTGACATTTTTGGGCTTCAGAACAAGGGCAAAGATGCCATGAAAGCGATAGGCAAAGGGGGGGTAAAGTTGAAGGTGAAAGTGCCCAGTCATTTTGTAGATTCCAATACGGGTCAAATGATGATAGACCAGCTGATTGAGGACATCGTTGCCAGTGGCACATACGATGATGATTTCCTCCGTAGAATTGTTCTGGTTCTTTTAGGCACTGTTGTTGCACCGCACTCCACGAAAGAAGTTCCTAATGCTATTTACAAGTTAGTGGAGGATGTGGAGGCCATCAAAGCATTTAATTGGAACGCGTTTACTTTACGCGTTTGCATTGAAGGCATCACAAAGACCCAGTCAGATCCTACAAAATTTACTTGGCCGGTCGGAAACCTTGCCCTCCTACAGGTAAATCTTACATTATATAATTGATTAATACGAGTTATATTTTGTGAGAAAACGTTTGCTAATGTACTTCATGTTTGTGCAGTACTTGTTTTGGGAGAAAGTGCAGCCACTGGACGAAGAGACATTTGATCCACTAGCTCATGAATATCCGTTGATGCTTAATTGGACAGAAGATGAGGCTAAGAAGCGTGACGCGTACGACACGTCATACGGTCGTGGTAATGGGATGGTATGTATTAATGGTTCGTACTGCATGCACTTATGTGACTATATAAATGTTGAGGAAATTAATTTGCTTTGCTCTGTGATAGATTGATGACATGATAAGTGAGAAGTACAGACAGACATTAATCGCTCAACAAGGAAAAATTACGGAGGAAGAATTGGAGCCGGAAGATCGAACTTGTCGTGCCTCACGAAGAAAAGATAATAGAGATGAGGCTTCGTCGAGCAGGGACGCCACATTAGATCAAGTAATGAAATGCATGAAAGATATGCAAAAATAAATTAGTCTTCTCCCTGGAAAATGTGCCGAGGTAACGAGTGAAGTGTATTTCAATTTACATGAGTTTACATATTCATAATGTTCACATGTAGTTAATGTTATCGACGTGTCATTGTAGATAGTAGTGCAGAAGCTGTTGAAAAAAGGTCTTGTCTCCAAGTCAAACAGGGGGTTTCGTGAAGAGGTTGAGTTTGTGGAGAATACTGAAGAGTGGGTGGACAAGTATGGTCCATCAAAATATTGGACAGATGTAAAATCAACTCCTGCAAAAGAAGATATGGACAATGGGTTGGAGGCATTCTTCACCACTGAAAACGAGAAGAAGTTGACGCGTGATAAAGGTGTGCATCACAACACATCCGGTACAGGAGATGAAGGCGACCCCTTCGTGATCGAGGAGAATGGTAATTCAACCGACCCATCTCTAGCAACGGTAGACACAAATGAGTTTCCAGCTCTTACCGCAACCCCAAGAATATGAATACAGTGTCAGACGGGTCTAACGCGGATAAATCTGAGGAGATTAGTATGGATAGTCTGAACATCCTTATTAAAAAAGCTAAAGTAATGGCACTAAGGAGAATGATGGGAATCGGAAGAGGAAACAGTCAAAATACTATCGTTCACCCTACCAGCAAAACGGTGGACGCAAACGTCCAAAGAAAAGTAAGTGCTAGGTAATTTATTGTTGCAAGATATTTCTGTCCTTGCATGCACACTTCATGAACTCATTGTTGTTTACTATTTTAGATTTGTTTGGTGTAAGAGCTGCTATGGTTAGTACCGATTACATTGATGAGGAACACATAGAGGCTGCTAAGATTTATGTCCAGAAACTAGCAGCCTCGGAGAAGATTTGTAGGAAAACTATTGTGCACATGACGGGCATTGATGGGGAGACATGTACACCTAATATGCTTGAAGCCATTATTTCAAAAAAGTGGTTACAGGGCGCCGTAAGTATTGGCATTAATTTATGAAGTTGTACATGTCATTTATATGAATTACCTAATAGGCGTATTGTTGTTATGTTATTTTCAGATCATCAATAGTTATTGCAACCATATGCAGACCCATAATCCTCGTGCTGACCGTCACATATTATCATCTTGGGTGTCACACTGGCTTATCATTCGTGCTGATGGAAAGGTTAAGAACTCTATGAAGCATTTTATGGAACATTTCACAAATCAAAGTAAAATGGTGTCTAGAGTTACTGAAGAGTATTTCATTAAATATAAGGTACTTAACTTTACTATATTCTTTTGTACTACATAACTATCCGTGGGTACACCAACATAAATAAACTTTGTTGTAGGCATACTTTCTTTTTCATGTGCAAAAAAGTCATTGGATAACAGTTCTTATGCACAACAAGAAAAAAGAGTTTCAAGTCTTAGACTCTCTTGGTGACTGCAGCAGTATAGTTCTTACAAAAATTGCTAAGCTGGTAAGCTTACAACTTCACGTAAACCAAAATGTAGTTATTCGACACGTACTTCATATGAATTTCACATTTTCATTTCAGAGGGCTGAGATAGCTAAAGATACGACGGAGGTGAACTCCATTATTGTAACGGAACATCCTGACGTATCTTCCTAGCCAATAAGGAAATACGCTATGCCGTTACAAACTGACAGGTACGTTCGAAATGCGGTATACAGATGTACTTGTTTGATCCATGAATAATACAACTCGTGGTGTCTTGCAGTGTCTCTTGTGGTCTTTTCGTGATCAAGTGCACTGAAAACTGGGACGGAGATGATTGGATATTTGAGTTTGACCAAGCAGTTATTAATTCTTCAAGGGGACGCATTCTAGCTGAAATATTTTTCTCGGAATGCAACACCATAGAAGTAGTGAAAGAGAAGATTCTGAAGATAATCGAGAACAAACGAGTCTGAGGATGGGGTGTTGGCTATTATCTGCACTAAATAAACGTGCCGTTGTTGGTACTTGATACAATTTTTTTCGTATTAAGACATCTTTTTATTGTAATGCGGCATGGTTTAGCATGTTCCGCAACTAAATAAACATGTCATGGTCGGTATTTGCTACAATATTTATGTGGGTGTCACTCTTATTTGCATCATTGGGTGTGATGATTTTTCAACTTCTTATATAGTGTGATGATAACGCCGACGTGGCCGTCCTGGCACTGATTTTTAATACGGTTTTGCTATGTGCTGTAATGCGGACGCCGGCTTATTTATGTGAAAAACAAATTTAAGGAATATATCAAAAATATAACTTAGAAAAAAAATATGCCCGACCACCGCAGCCGGGCCCACAGTGGCGACCAGATCACACCCAAATCAAGCCCGAAGGCGACTCGGGCGGCGGATAGAGCCGCTAATGGGCCCAGAAACGGAGTCCAACGGGGCTGCGGGCGGTATAGGGAGAGGAGCTCGGTGAAGGGGGCGGAGGCAGCTATTTAAGCCGCTCCTCGCGTCCCCCGACTTCCGAGGTGGGACTAAATTTCCCTCGTCGCGTCGCGCCCCGCGCTGCACGCGGTCACCAGGCCGCCCCCTCCCCCGGCCAGCCCAGTTCAGCCCACGTCCTCCCCCGGCCCATGTCCCCTTCCCCGGCCCACGCCCCCGACCGCTCCCCTCGTGCCCTGCATTCTTTATAGGAAAAAAATAAAAAGATAACAAAAATAAAAAAATGAAAAAAATAAAAAAATAAAAAATAAAAAAAATAAAAAATAAAAGAAATAAAAAAAAAATAATAGATAAAAAATAAAAGATAAAATTAAAAGATTAAAATAAAAGATAAACAAATAATAGGTAAAAAAGACAGCTAGTAATGAGATTTAATATACATGATTTGACTACACCCTAATTATCACAATAATGACAATTAGGCAGCAATCAAATCACATATACTAAACATTATTACTAACTGTTTTTCTTATATGCATATGCAGTCGTATATAAACAGGTCTCGCCGACCTTCGGCGGGCGAGGTGGGACTAAACATGTAGCGGGCGGGGGCGTGGGCCGGGGGAGGACGCGAGTGGCCGCCTACTTCCGTTGGGCGACGGGAGTGGGCGGGGGCGTGGGCCGGGGAAGGGGACGTGGGCCGGGGGAGGGGCGGCCTGGTGACCGCGTGCAGCGCGGGGCGCGACGCGACGAGGGAAATTTAGTCCCACCTCGGAAGCCGGGGGACGCGAGGAGCGGCTTAAATAGCTGCCTCCGCCCCCTCCACCGAGCTCCTCTCCCTATACCGCCCACAGCCCCGTTGGACCCCGTTTCTGGGCCCATTAGCGGCTCTATCAGCCGCCCGAGTCGCCTTCGGACTTGATTTGGGTGTGATCTGGTCGCCACTGTGGGCCTGGCTGCGGTGGTTGGGCATATTTTTTTCTAAGTTATATTTTTAAATATTTGTAAGCTTTGTTTTTCACATAAAAAAGCCGGCTTCCGTATTACAGCACAGTGCAAAACTGTATTAAAAATCAGTGCCAGGACGGCCACGTCGGCGTTATCATCACACTATATAAGAAGTTGAAAAATCATCACACACAATGATTCAAATAAGAGTGACACCCACATAAATATTGTAGCAAATACCGACCACGGCATGTTTATTTAGTTGCGGAACATGCTAAACCATGCCGCATTACAATAATGAGATGTCTTAATACGAAGAAAATTGTATCAAGTACCGACAACGACACGTTTATTTAATACAGATAATAGCCAACACCCCATCCTCAGACTCATTTGTTCTTCATGATCTTGAGAATCTTTCTTTCACTAACAAGCTGCTTCTCTACGCCCAATTCCTGAACAAAATATGAACAATATGGGTGAGAAAATATATTCGGTGAAATCAAATTGGCAAGATAACAAAAATAAGAAAGTTGCAACTCACTTCTCATTCTTCTTACATGTAGCATTGTTATGACCTGGGAGACCACACAGACTACATAAAGGACCACTTTTCTTCTCTGTAAAATCTTTTGGCCTACCATTCTTCGTAATATCGGGGCCCCCCTTTGACTGCCCCTTCTTAGGTGCACCCTTCATCGAAACTTTTTCAGGATCACCAATACTAGGTTGAACTTGTTGCGCCTGATTTGCCTCCTTCTTAAGCTTAGCATACCTCTGATGTCTACACACGCTTCTACTCTTGTAGACTATATTGGGCCTCCAAGCGCAGAGGTTTGTAGGACAGCAGCAATTTCTCTCAAGTGGATGCCCTAAGGTTTATCGAACTCAGGGAAGTAGAGGTTGAAGATGGTCTCTCTAAAGCAACCCTGCAACTAAGATACAAGAAGTCTCTTGTGTCCCCAACACACCTAATACAACTAGGAGTTGTATAGGTGCACTAGTTCGGCGAAGAGATGGTAAAATATGGATGATAGGAGTGGCAAAGCAAAGTAATATAAATCTGTAATAAAAAGTGCAGCAAGCAAACAAGTGGTAAACGTGAGCACAAATGGTATTGCAATGGTGGAAACAAGGCCTAGGGTTCATACTTTCACTAGTGGCAACTCCCAACAACATTAACATAATCGAATCACATGATATTTCCCATAAAACATGCAATGGAGACGCACCCGGAGGTCATTCCTTCGTGGTCAAGAGAGGACGAGAATTATGTAGGGCTACAAAAGCACACCTCAAAGTTCGTAGTTCTCAATCTAAGTATTTCCCAATGTCACCGCGGCCATCCAAAGAGAGTCCCACAATCACCACAACATATCTAAAGGATAGTCAAAGACAAGCACCAAGAGACTCTCAATCTTCAATCAACACACAAGAGAGGAAATCACTCATGAAAATATTTTTCTAATCCATGTCCAATAGACCGCTGTCACCTTGGTCTCGGGGATTATACTAGATAAAGACAAGTGAGTACATCAATCCAATACATAGAGGAAGGGGAAATATCATGGGATCACCCTAGATTAACATAGCCTATGATCACAACGAAGATCACATCATGGGAGAGAGAGATAACCACATAGCTACACGTACGAGCCCTCGGCCCCGGAGAAGACTACTCACACATGGACATGGTGAGGAGGAGGTTGATGATGATGTTGATGGAGAGGTGCAGCCCCGCGAGGAGGAGACGGCCGGCGGCAGCCACAGAGGCGGCGGCGGCGGCCCTAGGGGGCGGCGGCGGCCCTCGGCGCGGCGGTGGCCCTAGGGGGCAGCGGCTCCTTGGCCCCCCTTCTTCCTTGTGGATGGTGCTGCAATGGTGCTGGTCCTCCCCTCCAAGACGGCGGCTCGGGAGGAGAAAAATTCGTGGCCCTTGGTGACCTAGGTTTCCTCTCTTTATATAGACTCTCGGATTCCCGTCATCAGATTTTGGGCCTCAGTAAAACGGGCTTTACTCGGCGTCCGGACTCCGATTTGGACGAATTTTATATCCAGAAGCATTGCCTCGAAATTCCCCACAACTTTCGCAACTAGACTTTGTCCGTTTGACGTCGTCTTCGGGACGGAACGTGACCATCTTTAAAAAACGTTCTCAGACAGATTTCAGGAAAGTCAGAGTCCTACTCCAATACGACTCATTTTGCGTTTTTGTCAATTTCCAAGTAATTCTTACACAATAAAGTGTAAAACAAGAACATTGTGCACTTTTGCAACCATTAGTAGGTTAGTCCAAATATGATCAAAAGTGTATGGAAGTGCATAAATATCATAGCAATATCACATAAAAAGGGCATGGAGCAAGCAGAAATTATAGATACGTTTTGGACGTATCAACATCCCCAAGCTTAATTCCTGCTCGTCCTCGAGTAGGTAAATGATAACAAGCATAATTTCTGTGGTGACATGCTATTAACCATATAAAACTTTTCACAGTCACATGACAAGTGCTTACTGAGACAATGAATCTGTAGTAATTAAGTTGCCTCATGAGAAAGTCACAAAGAACTGAAAGTTTTACAATATGATACTGAAACACTCAATAGATTTGTAGTGAGCATGGTGTGCAAATATGACAAAGTGATATCTCGCTTGCCCCTTTAGTGAAGCAAAACATAAATGCAGGGGCACCTCCAAGGTTTAAGTGACGACTAGATACAATTATTTCAGAATAAATGATATCATAATCATGCAAAAGACAATGGTACTTTGCGACAATGCACATTACACTCAGAATGACAATCATGCTCTAAATAGTTGGTGCTTTAAAGAAGGTGGAGACTCTCAAACCGTGGCTTTTGTTGGCAAGGTTGAAAACCCGTGGTCGGAAACAAAGACAAAACATGTACCAGAGCTCTTGGTTTTAAAAACAGAGGTAATAATTATTATTTTTAGATTATGCATATTTCGTCAACGAATGCTAGCAGATAACTCAATTACTTCTCGAGCTGGACAAGTTTCGAGGAACGGCTCCCGAATGAGGACGGTCACATCATCTTAATCTCCTTTGTTTATCACTGCCAAAGTTTTCTGATTTCTCATGAACAAAGCGTGAAGGAGGGTTTGTTTGTTGTATAATTTTTTTAATGAGCCGGGCGCACTCTATGCCAGTTCCTTCTCGTATTATGGGTTTGCACATTAGACATGCAATCCCGGGGTGAAGCTTCTCCAACTTAAAAAGATTATGAATTAACTACTACTTCCTCATGAGCTAAAACAGAGACACAAAAGAGAAATGCTTTTTTTGAATAATTTCGAGATGGTACATGAAAGTCTTCGCTAGGAATGGCAGGTAAATACCATGTATAGGAAGGTATGGTGGACTCATATGGCATAACTGGTTTAGAGGATTTTGGATGCACAAGCAGTCAGTCCGCTTAGTACAGGCGAAGGTTAGCAAAAGACTGGGAGCGACCAACTAAAAGAGCAATGACGGTCATAATCATGCAGAGCGACAAAGCAACATTGAATCAGGCATGGAAGTTATATCGCTACTCAGAAATTAAAGATCATCAAGGCTTGATAGACTTTGTTTACAGTCTTAAATATGCGTGAGCATACGCCAAGTCAATCAAAATAAATTCTTGAAGGAAGATGTCACTAAACCATACCACATCATAGGCAAACAAATCATGTTGGTACTTCAATAACACATTAAGAACCCCCCAGCTATTTGAGACTAACCATAAGAAAACATGAACTACTAAGCACCATTATCCACATAGCATTTTTATCATAGACATATCAACCAGTGCAACAGAAGCCAACTCTCTCAACAAGATAAGCATGATAACTAAAGAGAGTTCCAGCGACCAACTAAACAAAAGCTCTTCAAAAAGTAAAGCATGAAAACTAAGAGCTGAACATGATAGTAGCTATTGAAAGACAAAGAACACACACAGCAAGGATAGACATGAAAATTCTATGTCATGTTCTAGGTTGAAGTGGAGCGTGTTTCTCTCCCACACAAAGAAAGATGGGTTCCAACTCGTTATGACAGCAAGCAAAGCTAAAGAAAACTAAAAAGGAAACTAAAAGCAAGACGCTCCAAGCATAGCACATAACACATGAAGTGATAAAAATATAGTGGAACGAAAGACGAACTGATAATTGTTGATGGAGAAGGGGATGCACGGGGGCTTCCCCAAGCTTAGACGCTTGAGTCTTTTTGAATATTTCTTGGGGGTGCACGGGGGCATCCCCAAGCTTGAGCGTTTGACACTCCTGAATTTTTTTATCATCTTCCCTCGCACACTTGAAAACTCCCTTCATACATAACTCATCATAATCTGATTAGCGGGGTTAGTACCCTTAGTAAAATAATTTTTCCTTGCTGGAAAGAAGGATATTCTTGAAGTTCTACTGTTTCTCAAGATTGCCAAAAAGTTTTTGCAAAAAAAAAACAAGCTCAAGGTTTGCAAAATGAAGGAAAGGCAAAACAGGACAGAATCTGTGAAAAACAGACCAGCAGTTAGTAAATAATTTTTTCGGGGCACTTCTGCAACTCCAATAAAAAAAATTACAACAGACGCCCGAAAGCCAATTGTATAGAGCACGCTGTCGAAAAAATTCAGATCAAAAAGATGATCTGGTGATTTTATACGAATTTTTCTGTCCAAGGACAGAATCTGTTTCCTGGACAGCACGTCACAACTTTTGAACTTTTTGCAATCAGAGGCTAAACTTGGCACAAAGCTGAAAAATAAAGATACAATGATGTTTCTACAGTAGTAACAAACTTCAAGACCACTAAAAACTGAAAGAACAAACTGAAAGTAAAGATAACAAGGATTGTCTCCCTAGAGCTCTTTCTTTATAGCCATAAAGATAGGCTTAAGACTTTAATGATGCTCTCGTAGGAATAAGAGTTGAAGAACAAAAGAGAGCATCAAGAAGCATATATAAAACATATTTAAGTCTAACATACTTCGTATGCATGGGAATCTTGTAAGAAAATAAATTATTGAAGCATAAAGCAACTAGCATAGGAAGGCAGAACAAGCATAACTTCAAAATATTCACCATAAAGAGAGGGAACTTGATATTATTGAAATATCTATAAGCATATGTTCCCTTCTCATAATAATTTTCAGTGGGATCACGAATAAACTCAACAATATAAGCATCACATAAAGCATTGTTACCATGATCCACATGCAAAAAGGTACTCTTACTCTCCACATAAGCATCTTTGGGGAGCCCATGGTTAGGACATTTTAGCATTAACGTTTTCAGTCTCCCCCAAGCTTGAGCTACGCTCTCTCCGTCACAAGACCTAAAGTTATAGATATAGTTCCTGTCTCGATGAATTTCATGAAGAGGATAAAACTTAGTATAAAAGAGAGACATAAGCTCTTGCCAATCAAGCAAATGCGAGTTATCGAGAAACTTATACCAATCTGAAGCTTTATCTATAAGTGATACGGCGAACAATTTCCTCATGACAAACTCCCTTGATACACCTGCAAGCTTAAATAATGAACATAGTTGTGACAGATATAGCAAGTGTTCACCGGGATGTCTGTCTCCTGCATAACGATTAGCCAAAACATAATCGATAATACCAGCTGGTATTTTATAGGGCACAATTTCAATAGGGGGAGGAGCAATCACCACAGGTGTGGGGCGTCTTCCCACAAGCAGCGAACTAAGATTGCGGTTTTCCATAAACATAACTAGTGAAATAAAAACAAGAAACACAAAGATTTAATTGCAAGATCTAAAGATATACCTTCAAGCACTCACTTCCCCGACAACGGCGCCAGAAATAGCTTGATGTCTACACACGCTTCTACTCTTGTAGACTATGTTGGGCCTCCAAGCGCAGAGGTTTGTAGGATAGCATCAATTTCCCTCAAGTGGATGACCTAAGATTTATCGAACTCAGGGAAGTAGAGGTTGAAGATGGTCTCTCTCAAGAAACCCTGCAACTAAGATACAAGAAGTCTCTTGTGTCCCCAACACACCTAATACAACTAGGAGTTGTATAGGTGCACTAGTTCGGCGAAGAGATGGTAAAATATGGATGATAGGAGTGGCAAAGCAAAGTAATATAAATCTGTAATAAAAAGTGCAGCAAGCAAACAAGTGGTAAACGTGAGCACAAATGGTATTGCAATGGTGGAAACAAGGCCTAGGGTTCATACTTTCACTAGTGGCAACTCCCAACAACATTAACATAATCGAATCACATGATATTTCCCATAAAACATGCAATGGAGACGCACCCGGAGGTCATTCCTTCGTGGTCAAGAGAGGACGAGAATTATGTAGGGCTACAAAAGCACACCTCAAAGTTCGTAGTTCTCAATCTAAGGATTTCCCAATGTCAACGCGGCCATCCAAAGAGAGTCCCACAATCACCACAACATATCTAAAGGATAGTCAAAGACAAGCACCAAGAGACTCTCAATCTTCAATCAACACACAAGAGAGGAAATCACTCATGAAAATATTTTTCTAATCCATGTCCAATAGACCGCTGTCACCTTGGTCTCAGGGATTATACTAGATAAAGACAAGTGAGTACATCAATCCAATACATAGAGGAAGGGGAAATATCATGGGATCACCCTAGATTAACATAGCCTATGATCACAACGAAGATCACATCATGGGAGAGAGAGATAACCACATAGCTACACGTACGAGCCCTCGGCCCCGGAGAAGACTACTCACACATGGACATGGTGAGGAGGAGGTTGATGATGATGTTGATGGAGAGGTGCAGCCCCGCGGGGAGGAGACGGCCGGCGGCAGCCACGGAGGCGGCGGCGGCGGCCCTTGGGGGCGCGGCGGCGGCGGCGGCCCTTGGGGGCGCGGCGGCGGCGGCGGCCCTAGGGGGCGGCGGCGGCCCTCGGCGCGGCGGCGGCCCTAGGGGGCAGCGGCTCCTTGGCCCCCCTTCTTCCTTGTGGATGGTGCTGCAATGGTGCTGATCCTCCCCTCCAAGACGGCGGCTCGGGAGAAGGAAAATTCGTGGCCCTTGGTGACCTAGGTTTCCTCTCTTTATATAGACTCTCGGATTCCCGTCATCAGATTTTGGGCCTCAGTAAAACGGGCTTTACTCGGCCGTCCGAACTCCGATTTGGACGAATATTATATCCAGAAGCATCGCCTCGAAATTCCCCACAACTTTCGCAACTAGACTTTTTCCGTTTGACATCGTCTTCGGGCCGGAACGTGACCATCTTTAAAAAACGTTCTCAGACAGATTTCAGGAAAGTCAGAGTCCTACTCCAATACGACTCCTTTTGCGTTTTTGTCAATTTCCATGTAATTCCTACACAATAAAGTGTAAAATAAGAACATTGTGCACTTTTGCAACCATTAGTAGGTTAGTACAAATATGATCAAAAGTGTATGGAAGTGCATAAATATCATAGCAATATCACACAAAAAGGGCATGGAGCAAGCAGAAATTATAGATATGTTTTGGACGTATCAACCTCCTACTTCCTATAAGTTCCTCCTCTGAAATATTTTTCTGCGCAATTATGGAGTCCAGAGCCTTCATCAACTCGTCAAACAAGAAGGGATCATTTGCTGCAACATGAGCAGCTTCCGCGGTTTTTATGGTGATTTCACTATATCGTTCTCTCTCCAATGGTCCTGACCAACCCCATCCAAACATATCACTCTTCTGCTGCACAGGCAACCCATCTCTCGCATTTTTCGACAGCCGATGTAGGACACAACATTTTGGTATCTCAGTCATGTTCAGATGATGAAGAACAAATAGAATGTGTTTGCATGGCAGCCCTTTACGAACCATCCTAAGACAACTGCATGTTATAGTTTGTTCTGAGTTACCTGGTTCATAAACAACATTGTAGCTGAATTTGTGGTTGTCCTTCCATGTCACCATGAATGTCTGACGCTCAATTCCCATGAGCGTCTCAAATATCTCCAGCTGACCCATCTTATGCAAATCATCTTGCAGTATGTAAAAATTAGCAGGTGTGAATACTTTGGCGGCGCTCCTCGAGGGCCTTATTTTCAGTAACCGACGGCGATAATTTCTGACGTGCCTCGTGGTCATCGTACGCCTCGTTCTCACGGAGGCGAACTATACAGTTCTCATAATGCACTACCAAATCAACTATTATCATACCATAGTCCAGGTGAAGGTGAAGGCAGGAGTTGAGGCTTTCGCTTCTCTGATTACTTCACATACCAAGAAAAAAACCATCTGAAAGATATGAAGTTGCCCAAAGTGTTCTCTTTCTGTACATCCTGTTAAGCCACTCTTCAGTTTTTTCCGTCTTCCACTTAACATAGAAAGCGGTCCATCTCTGCTCAAAGTTCGCCTGAGAGGTGGCATAGTACAAGAGCGATCTAAACTCATCCAGTGACTTGTAGTGCAGGTGCCGCTGCATATTTTTTTCGATATGCCAGGAGCAAAGACGATGTATGACATCTGAAAGAACAGACCGAATAGTCCGGATCATTGTTGCGTCACCGTCTGTTATTATGGACTTTGGCTTCACCTGACAGTTTGCTTTCAGAAAAGTCTGCAGCAGCCAAACGTATGTCCCTTCGGTCTCATCAGCAATGATAGCACAACCAAACACTGTGGTGCAACGGTGGTTGTTAACTCCAACAAAGGGGACGAACGGCATGCCATATATGTTCATTTTATAAGTGCTATCAAACACGACCACATCTCCGTAGTCCTGATAGTCCCTCCGCGACTGTGCATCGCACCAGAACATACTCTTCAGTCGCCCTTCCTTGTCAAGCACATACTCAAAAAAAAAACTCAGGGTCCTTCTCCTTCCTGCTCCTCATTATGCCAACTGTTGTCTCAGCATCACCCTGTGCAATGAGCTTCATCTTCTCTCTGCAACATAAATTGTAAATGTCCCTCCTGATAAGCCCGCACTTATCGTACGAACCATATCTGCTGATGAAATTGTCCATTATTATATGCTTTCTTATCCCGGTCGCTTCCATCACCAATATCTCGGCCCTCGTGCCATATCCAATCCGTCGGTGTGACCACAAAAAACAAACCTCATCGGGCCGAGCCATCATGTGGTTGTGATCATCAACGAATGACGCGACGAACCAAACGCCACGCTCTCTGTCCAGCTTCACCACCATATGTGCACCACAGTCGCAACGAGTCTCCGGTCTAAGCCTCCGCTTGCGGCCCTCCATGGTTATGAACTTGCTCTGCCTTCTCCCTACCCTGGAGCAAAGAAACCGCCAGTACCAAATCATTCCCGAAGCACCTTGTTTGACGTTCTGTTTCCTGATGCTGAACCCGTGCTCTTTAGCATGATTGTCGTAGAATATGTATGCATCCCCTTGTGATCGGAAGGTCATAGCCATGACCTTCCAATGTGTCTCCACCATCTTCTGCTGCCTTCGAGCCTCCTGAATGTCGATCCCTCCCTCATCCAATCACCACTAGGATCATATGACTCCTCCTACAAAATTCAGTTGAAAATATATATGTCAATTACTATCATTTAATTCATGTTGTTGATCGATATACATCAACTATGAACTAACCTGGCTCAAGTTATCTGCGAATGATTCCTGAAAACTATTTTGCACATTGTCTACATCCACATCTTCCTGCAAATTTGTACACAAAAATAAATAGTTAGCCATGCCATACTTTGCAAACTCAGAAATAAAATCAACGATTATGCCACTTACGTTTTCACTATTTGCGCCATATTCATTATTATCAAAATCCTCCGGAGGTAAGATATCATATGATGAGACGGAATCATTGTCGCTGCTGTCATCATCTTCGTTCAAATTATCGTTATCAGTTTTAGTCACCTTATCAGTATCATTCTCATCCCTCCCGAATGCGGATTCTTCGTCCATGTCAACACGCCTAACTCACAGAACTGCAAAATATCATGTGTTAGGTCTAGTACGTACATGAGGCGCTGCGGCGGGAGGTTTTGATGAACCCTAAACCATTTATCAATACATGCATGAACTAGCCCTAACTTCTACGCATCATGCCCGCCTCATGCCCGCTAGGGTTTAGATGACAAACCTTGGCCCGCGGTGTAGACGTCGCCGGCGTTCGACGACGGACTTCAGGCGGCGACATGCACGACGAGCAGCCGGCGAGGGCGGCGTCAGACGGGTTATCAGCGGCGGCAGACGGGGGAAGGACGGCGGCGATCGGCCACTTGGCACAGCGGGCGGGCGATGACGTTCGGACGGCGGCTAGGACGTTGGGACGGCGAGGGCGGCGGCGGACCGGGTAAGTACGGCGGCGATCCGCCGCGGTGGACGGGGGAAGGACGGCGGCGATCCGCGGCGGCGGCAATCTGCCACTTGGAACGGCGGGCGGGCGAGCGAACAGATGGAGCTGGCGAGTAGATGGGGCGGGCGTAGATCGTGCAACTGCCTTTTTTTTGCGTGCTATACGTATGCGGGCGTAGATCGTGCAACTGTATAATACGAGGTGGGTATACGTTTCTTCCGTATGACCGTTCTGCCCTTATACGTTTTGTTGGGGGGTCTACCGAAGCAAGCTCTCATTGTATTTGCAGAAGCTGCAAAATAAGTTATAGTAACAAACTCTGTTACATGGTTGCTCTTTATTTTTTCCTGATATGGGCTACATGGTGGTTGTTGGTAGTGCTCTGTTGGACTGAAAAGTCAGTTTTTGTTGGGATCTACACTTGTTTGCTGATTCTAACCTGCACATATGCAGTATTGATTGAAAATCTCTTGGATGAAACGCTATATGCTCTACAGTTCTGTGACACCCTTCGGGAAATATATGAATCCCTGAAAAGTCCTGTCAGCATGCTATCTCTACAAAAAGGGCACATGAGGAAAGAAGAGTGCAAAGGTGTTGTACATCGTTGGATCAGTTAACATCTGCTCCTATGTTAGTACTCCCTCCGTTTCAAAATAGTTGTGGTGGTTTCGGTTCAAATTTGAACTAAACCACGGCAAGTATTTTGGAACGGTGGGACTATCCTTTAGGTACCAGCAATGTTACAAGACTGGTTTTACCATAGATATTTAAGTGGAATAGTGACTTGCATAGCACGCGTTAACATGATATGCAGAGAGTTTCCACTCAAACAACTACACTCTGGAGTCTAGACCACTGTAATTTGCACAAAAGAGATTGATTGCATGCATTACATCCTAACAAAAAGGTTTTTTTTTGCGGGTAATCCTAACAAAAAGTTGATGTTGAAAGAATGCACCCTGCAATCTTGAGAAGTCAGAACTGTTGGAAATCAGCAAACCTACAGCATTAGTTTCTGAGAAGTAAATTAAGCTATATATTTATGGATATAAGTAAATTAATATGTCACTTGTCAGACCATCCTATCACTGCAAATTATGTGGAATCTGTTGGTTCATCGTATTCAAAAATATCGACTACATGGAGCCGATGAGTTTCTGAAGACTAGTGTTTGAACTGAATTTCTTTCCTACAAAACTAAACTAAACTAAACATAAAGGTAGCTCTCTTAATATTTGCGACTATAGTGTTGTGAACTTGGATTTAGGGAGGTACAGAAAGTTCACTAATATTATTGATGAAAGCAAAGTCGTTTCATTTTGGAATCACTGAGGCAAAAAGATCGGAATTACCGAGACGCGGCTCTTCCCTAGCCATTGCCTTCGGTCTCACCGAGATGGTATAATCGGTCTCACCAAAAATGCTAACGGTCAAGTCTTTTGCACTAGTCGGTCTCACCGAGATTTTTATATCGGTACCACCAAGTTGGGTCAAAGACTTGTAACGGTTGGATTTTTGGTGCTGCCTATTTATACCCCTCCACCCCCGCTTACTTTTAGAAGAGAACCATCAGAACGAAACACAACTTCAACCTTTCATTTTCTGAGAGAGAATCACCTACTCATGTGTTGAGATCAAGAGATTCCATTCCTACCATTTGAACCTTGATTTCTAGCCTCCTCAAGTTGCTTTCCAGTCCACTCCAATCCTTCTCCTACCCAAGTCAAATCTGTTAGAGAGAGATTGAGTGTTGAGGAGGCTATCATTTGAAGCACAAGAGGAATGAGTTCATCATCTACACATCATCTATTACCTTTTGGAGAGTGGTGTCTCCTAGATTGGTTAGGTATTACTTGGGAGGCTCCGTCATGATGTGGAGTTGAACCAAAAATTTTATAAAGGCAAGGAGATCGCCTACTTCGTGAAGATCTACCCAAGTGAGGCTAGTCCTTTGTGGACGTAAGCCATGGTGGAATAGACAAGGCTGCTTCTTCGTGGACCATTCGTTGGTGGAGCCCTCCGTGGACTCGCGCAACCGTTACCCTCCATTGGTTGAAGTATCCATCAACGTGGACGTACGATAGCACCGTCTATCAGAACCACGCCAAAAATCTTCGTGTCTCCATTGCGTTTGCACTTTCCGACTCCCTTCCCTTTTACATTCTTGCACTTGCATGTTTTACTCTTTCCGCTGCTCATACTCTTTGTATGTTTGTGTAGAATGCCCCTTATGCGCCTTAACATGTGCTAAATTCAAGAGAAATGTATATTTTTTGTCCCTCAACTCTTAGACCGAGTCTAAATTTGGTCCCTCAACTTTGAAACCGGACAACTTGAACCCTCAATTATTGAAACTGGACAAGATTCGCCCCTGGTCTTGGATTTGACCGGTTTTGGTGCAGACTCACCCCGGTGCTGACTCAAATTCACGTAGTTTTTTCAAATCCGTGTTTTTTTAAATTCATGTACTTTTTCATATCTGATTACTTTTCTAAATCCGTGTACTTTATTCAAATCATTTTTGTAAATCCGTAAACCTTTTGAAAATTTGTGTTTTTTTTTCAGTTTATGAAATTGTTCCAAATTCGTGTAATTTTTTCAAATCCTTGTACCGTTCCAGATCCAAGAACTTTTTTTAAATTCATATACTTTTAAAAATCCATGTACCTTTTCCAATTTTGCGTATTTTTTCAATATTCATGTAATGTTTTCATGTTCGCGTACTTTTCTGAAATTCACATATTTTTCTATGAAACCGTGTACATTTTTCAAGCTCGCATATTTTTTCCTATTCGTGTACTTTTATTCTAGTTTTCGTACTTATTTAATTTCATTATTTTTCCCAAAAATACTAAGTGGATTTAAAAAAGTATGTGAGTTTGAAAAAAATACGCAAACTTGAAGAAAGTACTGGATTTGGAAGAAGTACACTGACTTGAAAAAATACACGAATTTAAGAAATAAGCAACTTGAAAAGGTATGTGGGTTTGGAAAAAACGGGAAAGCTAAATTCCTGCCATCCGGAATTTTGCAATAGATCCACATGTGACCTGCGAACCGTCGGATATTCATCGTGCGCATGTCGCTCGAATTGTTTTTTACTTTCCCCCGTTCCCCGCAAGTACTCCCTTGATTCTTTCTATATATAATAGTGCGCCATCAGGATTCGATCCTTGTACCTATTACGAGGTAACCCAACTAGCCAACCACCTCAACTACGTTCTATTCCTTCAAAAAATTGAAAGCAAATAGGCTTTTTAACCTGTGTTCTTTTCTACGTTTGCAAAAAAAAATGGAATGCAACTTCCGATCTTTTCCGCATTTAAGTAGATTATTTTACCAACTCCTCTCGAGTTGATGACACCATGGTAATTTTGGCAGGGGGAGGTTGATGAAATATACCGCCGATAATTTTGTCTGTGTGTATAGCATGGTAACTTGCACATCACAAACCTTATAACTTATGTACCCTGGTATTGATAACGTCGGCGATCGGGAGGGAGACGTTGATGAAACATTCCCGACCACTTTTGTGCGAATATCATGATAACTCACACCATCACATACCTAATAAACTTATGTACCCCGATCTTGATAACTTTGGGGGAATGGGGGTTGATGAAATATCCCCAGTAACTTTGGTGTGAATAGCATGGTAACTCAGACATCAGAGACCCGATAACTGATGCGCCCCGGTCCTGATAACTTGGGGGGGGGGGGACATCAGAGACTCGATAACTTATGCACCCCGGTCCTGGTAAATTTGGCGAGGAGGGGTGCTGAAATATACCCCCGATAACTTTTATGTGAATAACACGATAACTGATAACCCACAAGTATAGGGGATCGCAACTGTTTTCGAGGGTAGAGTATTCAACCTAAATTTATAGATTCGACACAAGGGGAGTCAAAGAATATTTGTAAGTATTAGCAGCTGAGTTGTCAATTCAACCACACCTGGAGATTAATTATCTGTAGCAAAGTGATCGATAGCACAATAATATGATAGTTTTGATAATAGTGGCAGCAGCAATAGTAACGGTAACAGTGATGCAATAGTTTTGTAACAAGTGCAGTAGTAACGAAAGCAGTAGTGACTTAGCAAGAACAACATAGGATAATTTCATAGGCATAGGATCGGCAATTTGTTGGATGATATTCATCATGTGACAGTCATAACCTAGGGCGATACAGAACTAGCTCCAGTTCATAAATATAATGTAGGCATGTATTCCGTAAATAGACATACGTGCTTATGTAAAGAACTTGCATGACATCTTTTGTCCTACCCTCCCGTGGCAGCGGGGTACATATTGGAAAGTAAGGGATATTAAGGCCTGAAAGTGCAACTAATCCCCGGGTGGTTTTGGCAATTAATAACAACATATATATCATTGAACTAATAGTTACTTGAGAATCATTTCAGAGAAGTTCAGTGATATGGGTATGGCAAGGACTGAAGAAGTGGACCCCTCAAAATGCTAAGGCAAACATTGGCAAAAGCTCAAGACTCCATTTTTGGTTTAGTGATCCAAGATCACATTGAGTCCATAGGAAAAGCCAATACTATTAAAAGGGGATGAGGTTATGATGATGATCTGGTTGCTCAAGTGCTTAGTGATACATCTCCTAAACTTTCAGCAACTTTCACTGCCATATACACTCATAAGTAATCTCGGTCCCACCGATATTCCAAACTCAGTCACACCGAGATGAACCACCTCAGCCATAAGCCAAACCCTAGTAAACTCGGATTTTCCGATTCTGAAATCGGTCTCACCGAAACATGAGTTGCCAAGGTTCTGTAACCTTCTGTCATCAAATCGGTGTCACCGAGATGATGAAGTCGGTCCCACCGAAACTGGTATGCTCTTGTCATTGCACGAATCGGACTAACCGAGATTGTATATTCGGTCCCACCGAAAACCCCAACGTTCACATTATTTGAACTCTCGGTCTCACCGAGTTGTCCACTTCGGTCCCACCGAGTTTGCTCAAATGTGTGTAACGGTTGGATTTTGTGTGGAGGCTATTTATACCCCTCCACCCCCTCTTCATTCGTGGAGAGAGCCATCAGAAAGAACTACCACTCCTACCTTACATTTCTAAGAAGAGAACTACCTACCCTTGTGTTGAGATCAAGTTGCTCCACTCCCACCATATGAAGCTTGATCTCTAGCCTTCCCAAGTTGCTTTCCACTCAATCCTTTCTTCCACCACAGCCAAATCAGTGAGGAGAGTTGAGTGTTGGGGAGATTATCATTTGAAGCACAAGAGCAAGGAGTTCATCATCATCTACAACATCTATTACCTTTTGGAGGGTGGTGCCTCCTAGATTGGTTAGGTGTCGCTTGGGAGCCTCCGTCGTCGAGATGTGGAGTTGAACCAAGAAGTTTGTAAGGGCAAGGAGATCGCCTACTTCGTGAAGATCTACCCTGAGTAAGGCTAGCCCTCCGTGGGCGTAGGCCATGATGGAATAGACAAGGTTGCTTCTTCGTGGACCCTTCGTGGGTGGAGCCCTCCGTGGACTCGCGCAGCCGTTACCCTCCGTGGGTTGAAGTCTCCATCAACGTGGATGTACGATAGCGCCACCTATCGGAACCACGAGAAAAATCACCGCGTCTCCAAAATTGCGTTTGCTCTTCTCCACCTCTCTTTACTACATGTGCAATTTACTTTCTGCTGCCTATACTCTAGAATTGCATGTGTAGGGTGATGCTTGACTTGATCAAAATTGTGAATCTGCCAAAAACTGTTCTTTGTCAAAAGACAGAATTTTTATATTTACAAGTAGTCTAATCACCCCCCTCTAGACATACTTTCGATCCTACAAGTGGTATCAGAGCTTTGGTATCCATTGTATTGGTTTCCATTGCATTGGACTCCATAAGCTTGGTTTCACAACCTAGGAGAGTATGGCGTCTAGTGGGGGTAATTTTTGTAGAGGTCCTTACTTTGATGGTACAAATTTTGCTAGTTGGAAGCATAAAATGAAAATGCATATTCTTGGTCATAACCCAGCCGCATGGGGCATTATTTGTGTTGGTATGCAAGGTGAATTCTTCGAGGAAGGAAAAGTTCCGGATCGCGAAGCTACACCGGAAGAATTGCGGATGTTGCAAAACAAGGCTCAAGCTTGTGACATTCTCTTCAATGCCTTGTGTCCCGAGGAGTTCAACAAAATCAGCCGTCTTGAGAATGCAAAAGAGATTTGGGATACTTTGGTTGAAATGCACGAAGGTACCGAGTCCGTGAAGGAATCAAAGCTAGATATTCTTCAAGGTCAACTTGACAAGTTCAAGATGAAGGATGGTGAAGGAGTCGCTGAAATGTACTCTAGGCTTGCTCTCATCACAAATGAGATTGCCGGCTTAGGAAGCGAAGAAATGACCGACCGATTCATCATCAAGAAGATTCTCAGAGCTTTGGATGGAAAGTATGACACCGTGTGCACTTTGATCCAAATGATGCCAAACTACAAGACTCTCAAGCCAACCGAAGTCATTGGAAGAATTGTTGCTCATGAGATGACACTTAAGGATAAGGAAGAGCTTCACAACAAGTCAAGTGGTGCTTACAAAACTACAAGTGATGCTCCCACAACCTCAAGTGACAAGTTAGTTTCCAATGAAGAGATAAGCCTAATGGTTAAGAACTTCAACAAATTCTACAAGAATAGAGGCAAAGAGAGAAGCTCAAAGTCTAGATCATATGATGAAAAGAGATCTTCTAGTCGTGATCGAAACTGCTACAATTGTGGAAGACCCGGACACTACTCAAATGAGTGTACGACTCCCCACAAGAGAAGAGAAGAATCTCCAAGAAGAATAAGTTCAAGAGATGAGTCACCTCGGAAAGAGAGAAGGAGTAGAGATGATCGTTATGAACGAAGACCCTCTCGGAGAAGCAAGGATTCGGAGAGGAAAGACAAGTCATCAAGGAGCTACACAAGAAGAAAACATCAAGCTCATGTAGGTGAATGGGTCTCCGGCTCCGACTCCGACAATCAATCCGATGGAAGCTATCACTCCGACTCCGACTACAGTCAAGATGAAGGTGTTGCCGGTCTTGCTCTCGTATCCTCCAACTCCAACTCCTACGACTTATTTGATTCACCAAATGAGGGAATTGGAAGATGCTTCATGGCTAAAGGCCCCAAGGTATCACACCCTGAATTCATTGACTTCAATAGTGATGAGGATGACTTGCTTGGTGAAGATGAGCTCTTGCATGATAAATCCAGTGAGCCTAGTAACGATGAACATGCTAGTAGTCTTTATAGTCGAGAAGAGTCGAATGACAATGCTATGAAGGAGATTTAGCGTCTAACTAAAGAACTAAACATTCTTAAGTTAGCTCATGAAACAACTCAAGAAGATCATAGAGAGCTCCTAAGATCTCATGAGAAGCTACGCTTCGAGAAGCTCACTCTAGAGCAAGAACATGAGTTTCTAAAAGCAATCAATGACGATCTTCGAAAGAAGAGTTCTTCATATCTTGCCAAACGACTTCTCTTGTCTAATTTCTTGCCACCCATTAAGACTAAGCATGACAAGCATAAGAAAAATTCTTCCTCTAGTAGTAACAATAACCATGCTAAATCCAATGTTGTTGCTTCTAGTAGTTCTCTTGATTCCACTAATAATGTTTCAAGCCAAGTTACACTTGAGAAAGAGAATAGTTTATTGAAAGGGATCATAGAGAAAGGTGTCTACAAGAGCCTTGCCGGAAGCAAGAACTTTGAGGAAATTTTTCGTAAGCAAGGAAGGCACCGGAAGAATCAAGGAATTGGTTTAGAGCGAAAGTTCAACGCCGAAGGTGTTGAGTGGGAAGAAGGTCAATATCCTACTCCACAGTCTGTTCCTCAAAAGGAGAAGTATGATCCTACTTCTTCCAATGTGGAACAAGCTCAAGATGACCTTCCACCACAAGACCACAAGCTAAAAGCCAAGGACAAGCTTCAAGAGGAGATTGATGCATTCGTTGAAGCACCGCAAGCCATGGTCAAGTGGGTTCCCAAGGAAACGTCAAGTTCTACTTCGTCAAGCTCAACTACAACCCCAAGGATTCCCATCAAGATGATGTGGATCCCGAAGAAGAAGAACTAGAGAGTTCTTGAGGGTGACTCCGCCAACATACTTCACTCACATTCATTTTGGCAAAAACTTGTGCAATCAACTTCCACATCGTGCACTAGTTCTTGGAGTCACAAACCCTCTTGTTGGTAAGTCAAGGGACAAGGTAATCATTGCTTTCATGGACATCATCTATTGTGAACGTCAATCTATGTCCATGGATATCCGTGTTTGTTCCTTGTGGGACTAACCCATGTAGGTATTGAAAGTGCCCGAATCCAAAGGATAGCTCCCGACTCTTGATGATCTCCATCAACATTGGGCATCCACATCTTCAACATCTACATGAAGTCTTCTACGACAACCCAAGGTTAGTTTGACCCTTTAAAAGGGGTTCTCACATCTAGGGGGAGCTTTGCTCTAAAAAAATTGAGCTAAAGCATCTTCAAATGATGTGAACACATCAATGCTTTATGTAAAAGTGGTCACCCCACTTGTGCTTAAACGATGAGTATGACCTATGATCAAATGTTCTCATTTGGCTCCTAAGTCAATATACTCATATAAAGATGACCTAGTGATCGACAAATTGTATGTTAGTTGCTAGAGTTTTTGGTTGTGCATGTTTGACACATATTTCATTTGCTATCTTATTGTGTGAGCATGTTGGATGCATGATTTTATCCATTCGAGGACATCCATTTGTTGTTTTGGTCGTTTTGATTTTTCTGACCAAATGGATGGACAAGAATGCCTAAGTACCTCCCCTAGCTATCTATGCTTTCTTGTCTCAAATTCTATTCATGCTTACATCACAAACTTTGAACAAGTCATTTTCGGACCCTCCGGGTGAGGAGCACTCGGAGCCACCGATCCGTCAAGGGCTAATCTCCAAAACCTTCTAATTGATTTCGGTCAGACCAACTCACTCAAACTCGGTCGAACCGAAAGCATTTAGACTGATCTAGGTTTTCATCTCGGTGAAACCGAGTTGTCATTTTCGGCGTGACCGAAGTGCATAACTGCCTAGCAGTTATCCATCTCGGTGCCACCGAGTTTTACAACTCGGTCCCACCGACAGCAAAGGGGTATATATTCCAAGGGCCGCGCGCGTTGATTCCTCCTTCAAACGTTTCGCCCCCACATCCCCTGCTGCCGTCGCCTTGGTCTCCGGATCGTCGCCGTCGTCGCTTGTGCGCCCTCGCCGCAGGTCTCCGTCGCCGTCAACGGCCATCTCCTCCGCGCCGTTGCCGCCGTAGAAAAACTCCACCAAGTTAGGGTGAGTTTTGATCCCACTCGTGCTCCCATCTCCGATTCAATGCACGTTTGGATTGCCTAGTATCTTGCCACGATTGAAATTCTCCTGTACACCAGATTGGTTCGTTTGAACTAGATTCGAGTAAAAGTTTTAGGGTTAGGTTTCCACGGAACACATCTCGGTGAGACCGATTTTATATTTTCGGTATGACCGATTTGGCCTATGGCCATTGCACTGCACCCTTCGGTCCAACCGAGTTGTGCGAAATCGGTGTGACCGAAATGAAGTTTCTGTGAAACCTAGTGTTTTCGGCAGGACCGAAACCCACTTCGGTCAAACCGAAAGTGGTGTGCCAAGCTCCTGTTTAACACTTCGGATTCACCGAAACTTAAACTCGGTCTGACCGAAATGTCTTCTGTGAAAACTTAATACTAGAATTTGAACTCATTTTTTTTTGCAAAAACTTCTGCAGTTTGTGATGACTCTTCTTCTCTGCCTATACCTTATCTATTCACAGGTTGTCAGCCATGTCAGATACTAGTGACAGTCAGAACAGGTCAGAGACACCCATTGCAGACATTCCAGAGGCAGACACTAGTCCTGATCCTAGTAGCTCATCTGATGATGGTGAGAGGAGTACACCAAGTGGCTTGCCTCCTGCAGCCACCAGAGCTAGAAAGGAGAAGAATTCAGATGATGAGGACTCAGATTTTGTTGTTGAGGAAGAGGTGACCTCAAAGCCTAAAAGGAAGGTTGTTGCCAAAGAGCAACAAGGTCAACAATCTAAGAAGGGCACCAGCAAAGTCAAGCAGTCAACTGTTGCTAAGAAGCTGAATTTGGGAGAGGCAGTTGCAAGCAAAGTGAAGAAAACCACCAAGAGAAAGAGGGTAGTGCATGTATCAGAAGCTCGAGCAGATATGTATATTGATTCTCATGCAGATGCAGCAGTAGAGGATGAGGATGAGGAAGCACCACAGCCTCCTCCTCAGAAGCCTAAGCTCATGGGTGATGCCATTAAGGCTGGAACCACATCAAAGCCCAAGAAATCTGCTCCAGCTAAGGCAGCTCCAGCAAAGCTTGCTGCCAAGCCCAAGAGGACCGTCAGAAACATTCCAGCGTCTGAAAAGAACAAGGATGATGTGCCACCAGCTGAGTCTGATGATGAAGGACAAGTTTTGCTGAAACTTCGTCCAAAACTGCCACTCCATAATGATGCTCATCCTCAAGCTGAGGATATGAAGGCAAGGAAAGATAGAGGTCTCAGGCTATGGAGACAAACTGACCCATATGCCGTAAGGAGAAGAACTGCTGTAGATCCCAGATTTCACACCAGAGAGCAGCAGGACTTCTATGAGACCGTGCTGATGGACAAGAAGCCCATAGTCGCAGACACCAGATATGTTGACTGGGAGTACATTGACAGCGAAGAGCATAGAGATTTCTTTCCACATGTGCATGAAAGTTTCACTGCATGTGGAGTTGCAGATTTTGTAGGTCAGAAATTGACCAGTTGGAACGATGAGATGATAATGCAATTTTATGCCACAGCTCACTTCTACCCTGATGGAAAGATTACGTGAATGACTGAAGGTCAAAGATTTTCTTCTTCTGTTGAAGAATGGGCAGAAATTCTGAATGCTCCAGTGCAACGAGAAGATGATATTGATGTACATGGGATTCCAAAGAAGAATCATGAATCCATGAAAAACATGTACAAAGAGGTTCCAGCAGAGGATTTGGAAGTCTGGAAGCTCAGCTCAGTCTACCATCTCCAGGCAGGCTTACCTACCACTAATACCATTTTGAGGCATACTTTGATGCCCAAGTCTGGAGATCATCGCATGATCAGAGGATACTCTATCAACATGCTGCATATACTTGATGAGAAGGCACCTTTCAAGGTGATGGACTTGATGGTAGAAACCATTAAGAGGACTGCAGCTGACCAGAAAAGGTCATGTGGATTTGCCCCGTAGATTCAGATGCTTATCAATGCCAAGTTTGGCACGGGCACATTCTTGTTGGATAGAAAACATTTACCGTTGCAGCCAGAGCATGAAGACAATGTTGTTGTGATGGATGAGGAGGATCCGACATCTGTTGAAGGTCAAGCCAAGATCGAAGCTGCTAAGAAAGCCAAAGCTGACAAAGAAGCAGCAGCAGCAGCAGCTAAACCAAAGAGTTTCGGAGAGCAAATTCTTGAAGCTACTCAAAGGATTGAACAACGCCTGGCCAGCATTGAACAGTCTCAGGAGAGCTTAGAGAGGATTGTTGACGAGAAGATCCACGCTCTGGACGTGAAGCTGACTGAAGTACAAGTGACCGTCAACAAGCTCGAGGCAGACATTGAGGAAGCAAGGCAGAACAAGGCAGAGCTTATGCGTGAGTTGCAGGATGACTTAGTACAGGATTCTCATCGACAGACTGCTCCGGTTCCCAAAGGATCCCGATCAGATGCTATTCCAGTGACTGACACCAGGACTACAGCTTCAGCTCCTCCCACAGTTCCAGCAGTTTCTCCAGCTCCAGTGTCCACTCCTCCAACACAGACATCAGCTGAAGTCTTCGCCGATGCTGTCATATCCACTCCGACATCAACCCAGACGGGAGCCGCCAGCAGAGTCCACAGTGACGCTTAGCTCTATGTTTTTTCGAACTTTTTGGTAACTTGTTGCCAAAGGGGGAGAAATTGTATAGATCATAGGGCTTCGAGAGAGAGAGAGAGAGAGTGCTGTTGTCTTTGCGCTTTTGCTCTTTCGTTCTTTTGCGGTTTCTTTGAGATACTTTTGGTTTTCGAGACATTCAGTGTGCTTGATACTCCGTTTGATGCTACCTTAATGAGTGCTTGGTCGTACTATGCTTTAATGTGTGCTTAATGCTTATCATATACCATTCCTATCTCGTATGACTATTTACTCATGTCTTGGTGATTGGGTGCATGCTGTTCATTCTTATCATTTTGTGCGCTCCACCAAGATGTATGTGACATGGAAGAGTGACCCATGATCCTAATCGATTGTGCATTTGCATTCAAACGCAAATCTTAAATAATGCACAAATTTAGGGGGAGCTCTTGCTTATCACATACTTCTCAAAGCGACGATATTATTCTTTGATTATATCCTTTGTCGAAGCTTTGATCTATATGTTGTCATCAATTACCAAAAAGGGGGAGATTGAAAGTGCAACTAATCCCCGGGTGGTTTTGGCAATTAATAACAACATATATATCATTGAACTAATAGTTACTTGAGAATCATTTCAGAGAAGTTCAGTGATATGGGTATGGCAAGGACTGAAGAAGTGGACCCCTCAAAATGCTAAGGCAAGCATTGGCAAAAGCTCAAGACTCCATTTTTGGTTTAGTGATCCAAGATCACATTGAGTCCATAGGAAAAGCCAATACTATTAAAAGGGGATGAGGTTATGATGATGATCTGGTTGCTCAAGTGCTTAGTGATACATCTCCTAAACTTTCAGCAACTTTCACTGCCATATACACTCATAAGTAATCTCGGTCCCACCGATATTCCAAACTCAGTCACACCGAGATGAACCACCTCAGCCATAAGCCAAACCCTAGTAAACTCGGATTTTCCGATTCTGAAATCGGTCTCACCGAAACATGAGTTGCCAAGGTTCTGTAACCTTCTGTCATCAAATCGGTGTCACCGAGATGATGAAGTCGGTCCCACCGAAACTGGTATGCTCTTGTCATTGCACGAATCGGACTAACCGAGATTGTATATTCGGTCCCACCGAAAACCCCAACGTTCACATTATTTGAACTCTCGGTCTCACCGAGTTGTCCACTTCGGTCCCACCGAGTTTGCTCAAATGTGTGTAACGGTTGGATTTTGTGTGGAGGCTATTTATACCCCTCCACCCCCTCTTCATTCGTGGAGAGAGCCATCAGAAAGAACTACCACTCCTACCTTACATTTCTGAGAAGAGAACTACCTATCCTTGTGTTGAGATCAAGTTGCTCCACTCCCACCATATGAAGCTTGATCTCTAGCCTTCCCAAGTTGCTTTCCACTCAATCCTTTCTTCCACCACAGCCAAATCAGTGAGGAGAGTTGAGTGTTGGGGAGATTATCATTTGAAGCACAAGAGCAAGGAGTTCATCATCATCTACAACATCTATTACCTTTTGGAGGGTGGTGCTGTTGGGGAACGTAGTATTTTAAAATTTTCCTACGATCTCACAAGATCTATCTACCAGATGCATAGCAACGAGAGGGAAGAGTGTGTCTACGTACCCTCGTAGACCGGAAGCGGAAGCGTCAAGTGACGTGGTTGATGTAGTCGAACTTCTTCGCGATTCAACCGATCAAGTACCGAACGTACGGCACCTCCGTGTTCAGCACACGTTCTGCTTGATGACGTCCCACGAGCTCTTGATCCAGTTGAGCTTCACGGGAGAGTTTCGTCAGCACGACGGCGTGGTGACGGATATGATGTATCTACCGGCGCAGGGCTTCTCCTAAGTACTGCGATGGTATGACCGAGGTGTGTTTCTGTGGAGGGGGGCACCGCACACGGCTGGAACAATTCAACTTTTGTGTTTTTGGGTGCCCCCTGCCCCCGTATATAAAGGAGCAAGAGGGGAGGGCCGGTCGGCCTCCTATGGTGTGGCTAGGGCAATCCTACTAGGAATAGGATTGCAATCCTATTCCTAGTAGGAGTCCATCAAGAAGGAAGAGAGGGAAATGAAAAGAGGGAGAGGTGGCGCCCCCCCAATCCTAGTCCAACTAGGATCCCTAGGTGGGGCGCCGGCCAGCCTCTATGGGCTGCCTCTCTCCTTTCCTCAAGGCCCACTATGGACCATCCCCCTTCGTAGGGGGTTCCGGTAACCCCCTCCGGCAATCCAGTTAAATCCGAAACTTTTCCGGAACACTTTCGGTGTCCGAATATAATCGTCCAATATATCAATCTTTATGTCTCGAACATTCCGAGACTCCTCGTCATGTCCGTGATCTCATCCGGGACTCCGAACTACCTTCGGTACATCAAAACTCATAAACTCATAATACCGATCGTCATCAAACGTTAAGCGTGCGGACCCTACGGGTTCGAGAACTATGTAGACATGACCGAGACTCATCTCCGGTCAATAACCAATAGCGGAACCTGGATGTTCATATTGGCTCCTACATATTCTACGAAGATCTTTTATCGGTCAAACCGCATAACAACATACGTTGTTCCTTTTGTCATCGGCATGTTACTTGCCCGAGATTCGATCGTCGGTATCTCTATACCTAGTTCAATCTCGTTACCGGCAAGTCTCTTTACTCGTTCCGTAACACATCATCTCGTGACTAACTCATTAGTCTTTTTGCTTGCAAGGCTTATTGTGATGTGTGTTACCGAGAGGGCCCAGAGATACCTCTCCGACACTCGGAGTGACAAATCCTAATCTTGATCTATGCCAACACCACGAATACTTTCGGAGACACCTGTAGAGCATCTTTATGATCACCCAGTTACGTTGTGACGTTTGATAGCACACAAGGTGTTCCTACGGTATTCGGGAGTTGCATAATCTCATAGTTATAGGAACATGTATAAGTCATGAAGAAAGCAATAGCAGTAAAACTAAACGATCATAGTGCTATGCTAACGGATGGGTCTTGTCCATGACATCATTCTCCTAATGGTGTGACCCCATTGATCAAATGACAACTCATGTCTATGGTTAGGAAACATAACCATCTTTGATCAATGAGCTAGTCTAGTAGAGGCATACTAGGGACACACTGTTTTGTCTATGTATTCACACATGTACTAAGTTTCCGGTTAATACAATTCTAGCATGAATAATAAACATTTATCGTGATATAAGGAAATATAAATAACAACTTTATTATTGCCTCTAGGGCTTATTTCCTTCAGTCTCCCACTTGCACTAGAGTCAATAATCTAGCTCACATTGCCATGTGATTTAATACCGATAGTTCACATCGTTATGTGAATAACACCCATAGTTCACATCGCCATGTGACCAACACCCAAAGGGTTTACTAGAGTCAATAATCTAGTTCACATCGCTATGTGATTAATACCCAAGAGTAATAAGGTGTGTTTATGTTTTGCTTGTGAGAGAAGTTTAGTCAACGGGTCTGCCACATTCAGATCCGTATGTATTTCGCAAATTTCTATGTCTACAATGCTCTGCATGGAGCTACTCTAGCTAATTGCTCCCACTTTCAATACGAATCCAGATTGATACTTAGAGTCATCTGGATTTAGTGTCAAAGCTTGCATCGGCGTAACCCTTTACGACGAACTCTTTATCACCTCCATAATCGAGAAACATTTCCTTAGTCATCGAGTTACTAAGGATAGTTTTGACCGCTGTACAATGATCTACTCCCGGATCACTATTGTACCTCCCTGTCAAACTCATGGCAAGGTACACAACATGTTTGGTACACAGCATGGCATACTTTATAGAACCTATGGCTGAGGCATAGGGAATGACTTTCATTCTCTCTATATTTTTCTGCCGTGGTCTGGCTTTGAGTCTTACTCAACTTCACACCTTACAAGTCAGGCAAGAACTCCTTCTTTGACTGATCCATTTTGAACTACTTCAAAAATCTTATCAAGGTATGTACTCATCGAAAGTCTTATCAAGCATCTTGATCTATCTCTATAGATCTTGATGCCCAATATGTAAGCAGCTTCACCAAGGTCTTTCTTTGAAAAACTCCTTTCAAACACTCCTTTATGCTTTCCAGAAACTTCTACATGCTTCAGAAATGGTGTAGTGCTCCCACTCACTTTCTTGTAAATACAGGCTTCACCGCAAGTCTGTATAAATCTATATGCTTCGATCAACTTATCAAAGCGTATATTCCAACTCCGAGATGCTTGCACCAGTCCATAGATGGATCGCTGGAGCTTGCACATTTTGTTAGCACCTTTAGGATTGACAAAACCTTCTGGTTGCATCATATACAATTCTTCTTTAATAAATCCATTAAAGAATGCAGTTTTGTTATCCATTTGCCAGATTTCATAAAATGCGGCAATTGCTAACATGATTCGGACAGACTTAAGCATCGCTACGGGTGAGAAAGTCTCATCGTAGTCAACTCCTTGAACTTGTCGAAAACCTTTCGCAACAAGTCGAGCTTTGTAAACAGTAACATTACCGTCAGTGTCGGTCTTCCTCTTGAAGATCCATTTATTTTCGATGGCTTGCCGATCATCGGGCTAGTCAACCAAAGTCCACACTTTGTTCTCATACATGGATCCCATCTCAGATTTCATGGCCTCAAGCCATTTTGCGGAATCTGGGCTCATCATCGCTTCCTCATAGTTCGTAGGTTCATCATGGTCTAGTAACATGACTTCCAGAACTAGGTTTCCGTACCACTCTGGTGCGGAACGTACTCTGGTTGATCTACGACGTTCAGCAGAAACTTGATCTGAAGTTTCATGATCATCATCATTAGCTTCCTCACTAATTGGTATAGGAATCACTGGAACTAGTTTCTGTGATGTTCCACTTTCCAATTCGGGAGAAGGTACAATTACCTCATCAAGTTCTACTTTCCTCCTACTCACTTCTTTCGAGAGAAACTCCTTCTCTAGAAAGGATCCACTCTTAGCAACAAAGACCTTGCCTTCGGATCTGTGATAGAAGGTGTACCCAATAGTTTCTTTTGGGTATCCTATGAAGATTTACTTCTCCGGTTTGGGTTCGAGCTTATCATGTTGAAACTTTTTCACATAAGCATCGCAGTCCCAAACTTAAAGAAATGACAGCTTAGGTTTCTCATCAAACCACAGTTCATACGGTGTCATCTCCACGGATTTAGATGGTGCCCTATTTAACGTGAATGTAGCTATCTCTAATGCATAACCCCAAAAGCGATAGTGGTAGATCGGTAAGAGACATCATCGATCGCACCATATCTAATAAAGTACGGTTATGACGCTCGGACACACCATTACACTATGGTGTTCCAGGTGGCGTGAGTAGTGAAACTATTTCACATTGTTTTTACTGAAGGCCAAACTCGCTAACTCAAATATTTTACCTCTACGATCATATCGTAGAAACTCTTATTTTCTGTTACGATGATTCTCCACTTCACTCTGATATTCTTTGAACTTTTCAAATGTTTCAGACTTGTGCTTCATTAAGTAGATATACCCATATCTGCTTAAATCACCAGCGAAGGTCGGAAAATAACGATACCTGCCGCGAGCTTCAACACTCATTGGTCCGCATACATCAGTATGTATGATTTCCAACAACTCTGTTGCTCGCTCCACAGTTCCGGAGAACGGAGTTTTAGTCATTTTGCCCATGAGGCATGGTTCGCAAGCACCAAGTGATTCATAATCAAGTGATTCTAGAAGTCCATCACTATGGAGTTTCTTCATGCGCTTTACACCAATATGACCTAAACGGTAGTGCCACAAATAAGTTGCACTATCATTATTAACCTTGCATCTTTTGGCTTCAATATTATGAATATGTGTATCACACGATCGAGATCCAACAAACCATTTTCATTGGGTGTATGACCATAGAAGGTTTTATTCATGTAAACAGAACAACAATTATTCTCTAACTTACATGAATAACTGTATTGCAATAAACATGATCAAATCATATTCATGCTCAACACAAACACCAAATAACACTTATTTAGTTTCAACACTAATCCCGAAAGTATAGGGAGTGTGCGATGATGATCATATCAATCTTGGAACTACTTCCAATACACATCGTCACTTCATCCTTTAACTAGTTTCTGTTCATTATGCAACTCCCATTTCGAGTTACTACTCTTTAGCAACTGAATAAGTATCAAATACCGAGGGGTTGCTATGAACACTAGTAAAATACACATCAATAATCTGTATATCAAATATACCTTTGTTCACTTTGCCATCCTTCTTATCCGCCAAGTATCTAGGGCAGTTCCACTTCCAGTGACCATTTCCTTTGCAGTAGAAGCACTTAGTTTCAGGCTTGAGTTTAGCTTTGGGTTTCTTCATGGGAGTGACAACTTGCTTGTCATTCTTCTTGAAGTTTCCCTTCTATCCCTTTGCCCTTTACTTGAAACAAGTGGTCTTGTTAACCATCAACACTTGATGCTCTTTCTTGATTTCTACCTTCGCCGATTTCAGTATCGCGAAGAGCTCGGGAATTATTTTTGTTGTCCCTTGCATATTATAGTTCATCACGAAGTTCTACTAACTTGGTGATAGTGTCTAGAGAACTCTGTCAATTACTATCTTATCTGGAAGATTAACTCCCACTTGATTCAAGCAATTGTAGTACCCAGACAATCTGAGCACATGCTCACTGCTTGAGCTATTCTCCTCCATCTTTTAGCTATAGAACTTGTTGGAGACTTCATATCTCTCAACTCGGGTATTTGCTTGAAATATTAATTTCAACTCCTAGAACATCTCATATGGTCCATGACGTTCAAAACGTCTTTGAAGTCCCGATTCTAAGCTGTTAAGCATGGTGCACTAAACTATCCAGTAGTCATCATATTGAGCTAGCCAAACGTCCATAACATCTGCATTTGCTCCTGCAATAGGTCTGTCACCTAGCGGTGCATCAAGGACATAATTCTTCTGTGCAGCAATGAGGACTATCCTCAGATCACGGACCTAGTCCGCATCATTGCTACTAACATCTTTCAACTTAGTTTTCTCTAGGAAAATAAACGGGGAGCAACATCGTGAGCTATTGATCTACAACATAGATATGCTAATACTACTAGGACTAAGTTCATGATAAATTAAAGTTCAATTTAATCATATTACTAAAGAACTCCCACTTAGATAGACATCCCTCTAGTCATCTAAATGATCACGTGATCCAAATCAACTAAACCATGTCCGATCATCACGTGAGATGGAGTAGTTTCAATGGTGAACATCTTATGTTGATCATATCTACTATATGATTCACGCTCGACCTTTCGGTCTCCAGTGTTCCGAGGCCATATCTGCATATGCTAGGCTCGTCAAGTTTAACCCGAGTATTCTGCGTGTGCAAAACTGGCTTACACCCGTAGTATTTGAACGTAGAGCTTATCACACCCGATCATCAAGTGGTGTCTCGGCACGACGAACTTTCGCAACGGTGCATACTCAGGGAGAACGCTTATACCTTGAAATTTAGTAAGGGATCATCTTATAATGCTACCGTCGTTCTAAGCAAAATAAGAAGCATAATAAGATAAACATCACATGCAATCAAAATATGTGACATGATATGGCCATCATCATCTTGTGCTTTTGATCTCCATCTCCAAAGCACCGTCATGATCACCTTCGTCACCGGCGCGACACCTTGATCTCCATGGTAGTATCGTTGTCGTCTCGCCAACTATTGCTTCTACGACTATCGCTACCGCTTAGTGATAAAGTAAAGCAATTACATGGCGATTGCATTTCATACAATAAAGCGACAACCATATGGCTCCTGCCAGTTGCCGATAACATTACAAAACATGATCATCTCATACAAAACCGTATAACTCATCATGTCTTGACCATATCACATCACAACATGCCCTGCAAAAACAAGTTAGACGTCCTCTACTTTGTTGTTGCAAGTTTTACGTGGCTGCTACGGGCTTAGCAAGAACCGTTCTTACCTACGCATACAAAACCACAACGATGTTTCGTCAAGTATGTGATGTTTTAACCTTCACAAGGACCGGGCGTAGCCACACTTGTTTCAGCTAAAGTGAGAGAGACAGACACCCGCCAGTCACCTTTAAGCAACGAGTGCTCCTAACGGTGAAACCAGTCTCGCGTAAGCGTACGCGTAATGTCGGTCCGGGCCGCTTCATCTCACAATACCGCCGAAGCAAAATATGACATGCTGGTAAGCAGTATGACTAGTATCGCCCACAACTCATTGTGTTCTACTCGTGCATATCATCTACGCATAGACCTGGCTCATGATGCCATTGTTGGGGAACGTAGTATTTTAAAATTTTCCTATGATCACACAAGATCTATCTACCAGATGCATAGCAACAAGAGGGAAGAGTGTGTCTACGTACCCTCGTAGACCGGAAGCGGAAGCGTCAAGTGACGTGGTTGATGTAGTCGAACTTCTTCGCGATTCAACCGATCAAGTACCGAACGTACGGCACCTCCGTGTTCAGCACACGTTTAGCTTGATGACGTCCCACGAGCTCTTGATCCAGTTGAGCTTCACGGGAGAGTTTCGTCAGCACGACGGCGTGGTGACGGATATGATGTATCTACCGGCGCAGGGCTTCTCCTAAGTACTGCGATGGTATGACCGAGGTGTGTTTCTGTGGAGGGGGGGCACCGCACACGGCTGGAACAATTCAACTTGTGTGTTTTTGGGTGCCCCCCTGCCCCCGTATATAAAGGAGCAAGAGGGGAGGGCCGGCCGGCCTCCTATGGTGCGGCTAGGGCAATCCTACTAGGAATAGGATTGCAATCCTATTCCTAGTAGGAGTCCATCAAGAAGGAAGAGAGGGAAAGGAAAAGAGGGAGAGGTGGCGCCCCCCCAATCCTAGTCCAACTAGGATCCCTAGGTGGGGCACCGGCCAGCCTCTATGGGCTGCCTCTCTCCTCTCCTCAAGGCCCACTATGGACCATCCCCCTTCGTAGGGGGTTCCGGTAACCCCCTTCGGCAATCCAGTTAAATCCGAAACTTTTCCGGAACACTTCTGGTGTCCGAATATAGTCGTCCAATATATCAATCTTTATGTCTCGGACATTCCGAGACTCCTCGTCATGTCCGTGATCTCATCCGGGACTCCGAACTGTTGGGGAACGTTGCATGGAAAACAAAAAAATTTTCTCTACGTTCACCAAGATCAATCTAGTAGATGCAACTACGAGGGGAGAGTAGGATCCACATACCCTTGTAGATCGCTAAGCGGAAGCGTTATGAACGCGGATGATGGAGTCGTACTCGCCGCGATTCAGATCGCCGAAGATCCTAGCACCGAAGCAACGGTGCCTCCGCGTTCTTCACACGTACGGCTCGGGGACGTCTCCTCCTTCTTGATCCAGCAAGGGGTGGAGGAGAGGTTGATGGAGAACCGGCAGCACGACGGCGTGGTGGTGGTGGTGATGGAGGATTCCAGCAGGGCTTCGCCTAAGCACCGCGGGAGGAAGATGTTATGGGAGAGGGAGGGCAGCACCGAGGCACGAACTTGTGTCTGCTGCCCTCCCTTTGCCTCACTATATATAGGGGGGGTGGAGAGGTGAGGGCGCCCTAGGGTTTCCCCTTAGGGGCCGGCGGCCAGGGCAAAGGGGGGGGGGCGGCGGCCAAGGCAGGGGGGGCGGCGGCCAGGGCCAGGCCCTAGGGTTTCCCCCCCTAGGTGCCTTGCCCCCCACTCCATAGGGGTGCGGCTGCCCTAGGGGGTCCCACCCCCTTAGCCGCATGAGGAGAGGGCCCAGGGGGGCGCACAGCCCCCTGAGGGCTGTGGTGTCCCCCCTTGTGGCCCATTAGGCCCAGAACTTCTTCTGGACCCCCCGAAACCCTTTCCGGTACTCCGTCGATTTCCCGATGCTCCCCGGAACACTTCCGGACTCCGAAACCTTTCATCCTATATATCAATCTTCGTCTCCGGACCATTCCGGAGACCCTCGTCATGTCCGGGATCTCATCCGGGACTCCGAACAACCTTCGGTAACCATACACTTTTCTCACTAACAACCCTAGCGTCACCGAACGTTAAGTGTGTAGACCCTGCGGGTTCGGAAACCATGTAGACATGACCGAGACACTCCCAGGTCAATAACCAATAGCGGGATCTGGATACCCATATTGGTTCCCACATGTTTCTCGATGATCTCATCGTATGAACCACGATGTCAAGGATTCAGGCAATCCCGTATACAGTTCCCTTTGTCTCGTCGGTATGTTACTTGCCCGAGATTCGATCGTCGGTATCTCTATACCTAGTTCAATCTCGTTACCGGCAAGTCTCTTTACTCGTTACCGTAATACATAATCCCGTGACCAACTACTTGGTCACTTTGAGCTCATTGAGATGACGTATTACCGAGTGGGCCCGGAGATACCTCTCCGTCACACGGAGTGACAAATCCCAGTCTCGATCCATGTCAACCCAACAGACACCCTCGGATATACCTGTAGAGTACCTTTATAGTCACCCAGTTACGTTGCGACGTTTGGCACACACAAAGCACTCCTACGGTGTCAGTGAGTTACATGATCTCATGGTCATAGGAACTTATACTTGACATGCAGAAAACTATAGCGATAACTGACACGATCAAAAGCTATGTTAACGTTTGGGTCTCGTCCATCACATCATTCTCCTAATGATGTGATCCCGTTATCAAATGACAACTCATGTCTATGACCTGGAAACCGCGGTCATCTTTGATCAACGAGCTAGTCCTGTAGAGGCTCACTAGGGACACAAAGTCTGTCTATTCATCCACACGTGTATTTGAGTTTCCAATCAATACAGTTATAGCATGGATAATAAACGATTATCATGAACAAGGAAATATAATAATAACCCTTTTATTATTGCCTCTAGGGCATATTTCCAACAGTCTCCCACTTGCACTAGAGTCAATAATCTAGCATTACAAGGTAATGAATCTAACACCCATAGAGTCTTGGTGTTGATCGTGCTTAGCCCGTGGAAGAGGCTTAGTCAACGGATCTGCAACATTCAAATCCGTGTGTACTTTGCAAATGTTTATGTCCTCCTCCTTGACCGAATTGCGGATGGAATTGAAGCGTCGCTTTATGTGTCTGGTCCTCTTGTGAAACCTTGGTTCCTTGGCTAGAGCAATGGCACCAGTGTTGTCACAGAACAGAGTCATTGGGTTCAGTGCACTAGGCACAACTCCAAGATCTGTCATGAACTCCTTCATCCAGACACCTTCCTTTGCCGCCTCCGAGGCAGCTATATACTCCGCTTCACATGTAGAATCAGCTACCACGCTCTGCTTGGAACTGCACCAGCTTACCGCTCCCCCGTTGAGAATATATACGTATCCGGTTTGAGACTTAGAGTCATCCGGATCAGTGTCAAAGCTTGCATCGACGTAACCCTTTACGACGAGCTCTTGATCACCTCCATAAATGAGAAACATATCCTTAGTCCTTTTCAGGTACTTTAGGATATTCTTGACCGCTGTCCAGTGATCCATTCCAGGATTACTTTGAAACCTTCCGGCCATACTTATGGCAAGGCTGACATCTGGTCTCGTGCACAGCATTGCATACATGATAGAGCCTATGGCTGAAGCATAGGGGACGACACTCATCTTTTCTCTATCTTCCGCAGTCACTGGGCACTGAGTCTTACTCAACTTTGTACCTTGCAATACCGGCAAGAACCCCTTCTTGGATTGATCCATTTTGAACTTCTTCAAAACTTTATCAAGGTATGTGCTTTGTGAAAGTCCTATCAAGCGTCTTGATCTATCTCTATAGATCTTGATGCCCAATATGAAAGCAGCTTCACCGAGATCCTTCATCGAAAAACTCTTGTTCAAATACCCCTTCACGCTATCCAAAAATTCTATATTGTTTCCAATCAGCAATATGTCATCCACATATAATATTAGAAACGCTATAGAGCTCCCACTCACTTTCTTGTAGATACAAGCTTCATTGTAAACTTGTATAAATCCAAACGCTTTGATCACCTCATCAAAGCGAAGATTCCAACTCCGAGATGCTTGCACCAGCCCATAAATGGAACGCTGAAGCCTGCATACTTTGTCAGCATTCTCTGGATCGACAAAACCTTCTGGTTGCATCATATACAACTCTTCCTTAAGAAAACCGTTAAGGAACGCTGTTTTGACATCCATCTGCCAAATTTCATAATCGAAATATGCAGCTATTGCTAACATGATTCGGACGGATTTAAGCATTGCTACGGGTGAGAAAGTCTCATCGTAGTCAATCCCTTGAACTTGTGAAAAACCCTTTGCCACAAGTCGAGCTTTATGCACGGTGACATTACCGTCAGCGTCCGTCTTCCTCTTAAAAATCCATTTATTCTGAATGGCCTTCCGCCCTTCAGGTAATACTTCCAAAGTCCATACTTTGTTTTCATACATTGATCCCATCTCGGATTTCATGGCTTCTAACCATTTGTCGGAATCCGGGCCCACCATCGCTTCTCCATAGCTCGTAGGTTCACCGTTGTCTAACAACATGACCTCCAAGACAGGGTTACCATACCACTCAGGTGCAGTGCGTACCCTTGTCGACCTACGAGGTTCGGTAGTAACTTGATCAGAAGCTTCTTGATCATCATCATTGGCTTCCTCTTCAACCTCTGCAGGCTCCACAAAAACATCTTTCTGTGCTGCGCTACTTTCTGGTTGAAGCAGAGGTTCAATAACCTCATCAAGTTCTACCTTCCTCCCACTCAATTCTTTCGAGAGAAACTCTTTCTCGAGAAAGGACCCGTTCTTAGCGACAAACACTTTGCCCTCGGATCTGAGATAGAAGGTGTACCCAACTGTTTCTTTTGGGTATCCTATGAAGACACATTTGTCCGCTTTGGGTTCGAGCTTTTCTGGCTGAAGCCTTTTGACATAAGCATCGCAACCCCAAACCTTGAGAAAAGACAACTTCGGTTTCTTACCAAACCACAGTTCATACGGTGTTGTCTCAACGAACTTAGATGGAGCCCTATTTAAAGTGAATGCAGCTGTCTCTAACGCATATCCCCAAAACGATAGTGGCAAATCGGCAAGAGACATCATAGAACGTACCATATCTAATAGGGTTCGACTACGACGTTCGGACACACCATTACGCTGTGGTGTTCCAGGTGGCGTCAACTGTGAAACAATTCCACATTTCCTTAAGTGATCACCAAACTCATAACTCAGATATTCTCCCCCCCGATCAGATCGTAGGAACTTGATCTTCTTGTTACGATGATTTTCAACTTCACTCTGAAATTGCTTGAACTTTTCAAAAGTTTCAGACTTATGCTTCATCAAGTAAATATACCCATATCTACTCAAGTCGTCAGTGAAGGTGAGAAAATAACGATATCCACCGCGCGCCGTTACACTCATCGGACCGCACACATCAGTATGTATGATTTCCAATAAGTCACTTGCCCGTTCCATTGTCCCTGAAAACGGGGTCCTTGTCATCTTGCCCATGAGGCACGGCTCGCACGTGTCAAGTGATTCAAAATCAAGAGACTCCAGAAGTCCATCAGCATGGAGCTTCCTCATGCGTTTCACGCCGATATGACCGAGACGGCAGTGCCACAAGAAAGTGGTATTATCATTATCTACTCTACATCTTTTGGCATCAATGTTATGAACATGTGTATCATCACTATCGAGATTCAATAAGAATAAACCCCTAACTTCGGGTGCATGACCATAAAAGATATTACTCATATAAATAAAACAACCATTATTCTCTGACTTAAATGAGTAACCGTCTCGCAATAAACAAGATCCAGATATAATGTTCATGCTTAACGCAGGCACTAAATAACAATTATTCAGGTTCATAACTAATCCCGATGGTAATCGAAGAGCGAGCGTGCCGACGGCGATCACATCAACCTTGGAACCATTTCCCACGCGCATCGTCACTTCGTCCTTCGCCAGCCTCCGTTTATTCCGCAGTTCCTGTTTAGAGTTGCAAATATGAGCAACCGAACCGGTATCAAATACCCAGGCACTACAACGAGAGTTGGTAAGGTACACATCAATAACATGTATATCACATATACCTTTGTTGTTGTTGGCCCCCTTCTTGTCCGCCAGATACTTGGGGCAGTTCCGCTTCCAGTGGCCGTTCCCCTTGCAATAGAAACACTCAGTCTCTGGCTTGGGCCCAGCCTTGGGTTTCTTCACTGGATTAGCAACTGCTTTGCCACCCTTTTTAGAGTTACCCTTCTTGCCCTTGCCGTTCTTCTTGAAACTGGTGGTTTTATTGACCATCAACACTTGATACTCCTTCTGGATGTCTGCCTCAGCGACTTTCAGCATCGAAAACAGCTCGGCGATGGTCTTGTTCATCCCTTGCATGTTATACTGCTGCACGAAGCTCTTGTAGCTTGGAGGGAGTGACTGGAGAATTCGGTCAATGATAGCCTCATCCGGGAACACAAGTCCCAGATCAGCTATGCGGGTATAGTACCCAGACATCTTCAGTAAGTGCTCACTGACAGACGAATTCTCCTCCATCTTGCAAGCAAAGAATTTATCAGTGGTCTCATACCTCTCGATCTTAGCATTCTTTTCAAAGATGAACTTCAACTCCGTGTACATCTCATATGCACCATGACGTTCAAAACGCCTTTGAAGTCCTCCTTCCAAGCCGTACAACATGGCACACTGCACTATCGAATAGTCATCCGAACGTGTCTGCCAGACGTTCAAAACGTCTGCAGGGGCTGTAGGAGCGGGGGGGTCACCTAGCGGTGCATTTAGGACATAAACCTTTTGGGCAGCTGTGAGGATGATCCTCAGATTGCGGAGCCAGTCCACAAAGTTGCTCCCGTCATCTTTCAGTTTAGCTTTCTCTAGGAACGCATTAAAATTCAGGGGAGCTACTGCGCGAGCCATCTACAACCAAAAATTTGCAAAGACATTTTAGACTATTGTTCATGATAAGTGAGTTATTACCTAATCAAATTATTTATAACTCCCACTCAAATTGACATCCCTCCGGTCATTCGAGCGTGACATGATCCAAATTCACCAACCCAAGTCCGATCATCACGTGAGATGAGGTGGTGTCAATGGTGAACATCAACATGTTGATCATATCTACTATATGACTCATGCTCGACCTTTCGGTCCTCCGTGTTCCGAGGCCATGTCTGTACATGCTAGGCTCGTCAAGTCTAACCCGTGTGTTCTGCATGTGCAAAACTGGCTTGCACCCGTTGTATGCGAACGTAGAGTCTATCACACCCGATCATCACGTGGTGCTTCGAAACGACGAACCTTCGCAACGGCGCACACTCGGGGGGAACACAATTTTATCTTGAAATTTTAGTGAAGGATCATCTTATAATGCTACCGTCGTCCTAAGCAAAATAAGATGCATAAAAGGATTAACATCACATGCAAATCATAAGTGACATGATATGGCCATCAACTCGTGCTTTTGATCTCCATCTCCAAAGCACCGGCATGATCTCCATCGTCACCGGCGCCACACCATGATCTCCATCATCATGATCTCCATCATCGTGTCGCCATCGGGGTTGTCGGCGCCCACCATGCTCTTACTACTATTGCTACCGTTTAGCGATAAAGTAAAGCATTACAAAGCGCTTAATGATTGACACGGAGGTCATACAAAAATTAAAGACAACCCTATGGCTCCTGCCGGTTGCCGTATGCATCGACATGCAAGTCGATATTAACTATTACAACATGATCATCTCATACATCAAATATAATTCATCATGTCATTGGCCATATCATATCACATGCATACCCTGCAAAAACAAGTTAGACGTCCTCTAATTTGTTGTTGCATGTTTTACGTGGCTGCTATGGGTATCTAGCAAGAACGCTTCTTACCTACGCAAAACCACAACGGTGATATTCAAGTTGCTATTTAACCTTCTACAAGGACCGCCTTGTTCTATTCCGATTCAACTAAGATAGGAGAGACAGACACCCGCCAGCCATCTTATGCAACAAAAGTCACATGTCTGTCGATGGAACCGGTCTCATGTACGTGGACATGTAAAGTTGGTCCGGGCCGCTTCATCCTATAATACCGCTGAATCAAGAAAGACTAAGGAGGGCAGCAATTTAAACATCAACGCCACAAACCCTTTTGTGTTCTACTCGAGAAAGCATCTATGCAAGAACCTGGCTCTGATACCACTGTTGGGGAACGTTGCATGGAAAACAAAAAATTTTCTCTACGTTCACCAAGATCAATCTAGTAGATGCAACTACGAGGGGAGAGTAGGATCCACATACCCTTGTAGATCGCTAAGCGGAAGCGTTATGAACGCGGATGATGGAGTCGTACTCGCCGCGATTCAGATCGCCGAAGATCCTAGCACCGAAGCAACGGTGCCTCCGCGTTCTTCACACGTACGGCTCGGGGACGTCTCCTCCTTCTTGATCCAGCAAGGGGTGGAGGAGAGGTTGATGGAGAACCGACAGCACGACGGCGTGGTGGTGGTGGTGATGGAGGATTCCAGCAGGGCTTCGCCTAAGCACCGCGGGAGGAAGATGTTATGGGAGAGGGAGGGCAGCACCGAGGCACGAACTTGTGTCTGCTGCCCTCCCTTTGCCTCACTATATATAGGGGGGGTGGAGAGGTGAGGGCGCCCTAGGGTTTCCCCTTAGGGGCCGGCGGCCAGGGCAAAGGGGGGGGCGGCGACCAAGGCAGGGGGGGCGGCGGCCAGGGCCAGGCCCTAGGGTTTCCCCCCCTAGGTGCCTTGCCCCCCACTCCATAGGGGTGCGGCTGCCCTAGGGGGTCCCACCCCCTTAGCCGCATGAGGAGAGGGCCCAGGGGGGGGGGCGCACAGCCCCCTGAGGGCTGTGGTGTCCCCCCTTGTGGCCCATTAGGCCCAGAACTTCTTCTGGACCCCCCGAAACCCTTTCCGGTACTCCGCCGATTTCCCGATGCTCCCCGGAACACTTCCGGACTCCGAAACCTTTCATCCTATATATCAATCTTCGTCTCCGGACCATTCCGGAGACCCTCGTCATGTCTGGGATCTCATTCGGGACTCCGAACAACCTTCGGTAACCATACACTTTTCTCACTAACAACCCTAGCGTCACCGAACGTTAAGTGTGTAGACCCTGCGGGTTCGGAAACCATGTAGACATGACCGAGACACTCCCAGGTCAATAACCAATAGCGGGATCTGGATACCCATATTGGTTCCCACATGTTTCTCGATGATCTCATCGTATGAACCACGATGTCAAGGATTCAGGCAATCCCGTATACAGTTCCCTTTGTCTCGTCGGTATGTTACTTGCCCGAGATTCGATCGTCGGTATCTCTATACCTAGTTCAATCTCGTTACCGGCAAGTCTCTTTACTCGTTACCGTAATACATAATCCCGTGACCAACTACTTGGTCACTTTGAGCTCATTGAGATGACGTATTACCGAGTGGGCCCGGAGATACCTCTCCGTCACACGGAGTGACAAATCCCAGTCTCGATCCATGTCAACCCAACAGACACCCTCGGAGATACCTGTAGAGTACCTTTATAGTCACCCAGTTACGTTGCGACGTTTGGTACACACAAAGCACTCCTACGGTGTCAGTGAGTTACATGATCTCATGGTCATAGGAACTTATACTTGACATGCAGAAAACTATAGCGATAACTGACACGATCAAAAGCTATGTTAACGTTTGGGTCTCGTCCATCACATCATTCTCCTAATGATGTGATCCCGTTATCAAATGACAACTCATGTCTATGACCTGGAAACCGCGGTCATCTTTGATCAACGAGCTAGTCCTGTAGAGGCTCACTAGGGACACAAAGTCTGTCTATTCATCCACACGTGTATTTGAGTTTCCAATCAATACAGTTATAGCATGGATAATAAACGATTATCATGAACAAGGAAATATAATAATAACCCTTTTATTATTGCCTCTAGGGCATATTTCCAACACGAACTACCTTCGGTACATCAAAACTCGTAAACTCATAATACCGATCGTCATCAAACGTTAAGCGTGCGGACCCTACGGGTTCGAGAACTATGTAGACATGACCGAGACTCATCTCCGGTCAATAACCAATAGTGGAACCTGGATGTTCATATTGGCTCCTACATATTCTACGAAGATCTTTTATCGGTCAAACCGCATAACAACATACGTTGTTCCTTTTGTCATCGGTATGTTACTTGCCCGAGATTCGATCGTCGGTATCTCTATACCTAGTTCAATCTCGTTACCGGCAAGTCTCTTTACTCGTTCCGTAACACATCATCTCATGACTAACTCATTAGTCTTTTTGCTTGCAAGGCTTATTGTGATGTGTGTTACCGAGAGGGCCCAGAGATACCTCTCCGACACTCGGAGTGACAAATCCTAATCTTGATCTATGCCAACACCACGAATACTTTCAGAGACACCTGTAGAGCATCTTTATGATCACCCAGTTACGTTGTGACGTTTGATAGCACACAAGATGTTCCTACGGTATTCGGGAGTTGCATAATCTCATAGTTATAGGAACATGTATAATTCATGAAGAAAGCAATAGCAGTAGAACTAAACGATCATAGTGCTATGCTAACGGATGGGTCTTGTCCATCACATCATTCTCCTAATGGTGTGACCCCATTGATCAAATGACAACCCATGTCTATTGTTAGGAAACATAACCATCTTTGATCAATGAGCTAGTCTAGTAGAGGCATACTAGGGACACACTGTTTTGTCTATGTATTCACACATGTACTAAGTTTCCGGTTAATACAATTCTAGCATGAATAATAAACATTTATCATGATATAAGGAAATATAAATAACAACTTTATTATTGCCTCTAGGGCATATTTCCTTCAGGTGCCTCCTAGATTGGTTAGGTGTCGCTTGGGAGCCTCCGTCGTCGAGATGTGGAGTTGAACCAAGAAGTTTGTAAGGGCAAGGAGATCGCCTACTTCGTGAAGATCTACCTCGAGTAAGGCTAGCCCTCCGTGGGCGTAGGCCATGATGGAATAGACAAGGTTTCTTCTTCGTGGACCCTTCGTGGGTGGAGCCCTCCGTGGACTCGCGCAGCCGTTACCCTCCGTGGGTTGAAGTCTCCATCAACGTGGATGTACGATAGCGCCACCTATCGGAACCACGGGAAAAATCACCGCGTCTCCAAAATTGCGTTTGCTCTTCTCCACCTCTCTTTACTACATGTGCAATTTACTTTCCGCTGCCTATACTCTAGAATTGCATGTGTAGGGTGATGCTTGACTTGATCAAAATTGTGAATCTGCCAAAAACTGTTCTTTGTCAAAAGACAGAATTTTTATATTTACAAGTAGTCTAATCACCCCCCCTCTAGACATACTTTCGATCCTACAAGGACTCCTTTTAATAGAGAGCCGGAACAAAGCATTAATACATGGTGAATACATGAACTCCTCAAACTACAGTCATCATCGGGAGTGGTTTAGGTTGTTGTCACTCCGGGGTTGCCGAGTCATAACACGTAGTAGGTGACTATAACTTGCAAGATCGGATCTAAAACATGAATATAATGATAATATCATAAACGGTTTAGATCTGAAATCATGACACCCTGGCCCAAAGTTACAAGCATTAAGCATGGCAAAGTCATAGCAACATCAATCTCGAAACATAATGGATACTAGGGATCGACCCAAACAAAACTAACTAGATTACATGACGAATCTCATCCAACTGCTCACCGATCAGCGAGCTTACGAAGGAATTACTCACTCCCAGTGAGGAGCATCATGGAATTGACGATGGAGAAGGGTTGGTGATGACGAAGGACGAAGATCCCCCTCTCTAGAACCCCAAATGGACTCCAGATCTGGCCTCCCGAGGAAGAATAGGAGGTGGCGGCTACTCTGTCTCGTAGATTGCGATAATTCTTTCTCCTTGATTTTTTACTCGGCAAATGTGAATTTATAGTATCATGGTTGGCGTTTGTGGGGCCACCAGGTGGGGACAACCCACCTGGGCGCGCTAGGAGGGGGGCGCGCCCTGGTGGGTTGTGCCAACCCAGGTGCCCTCCTCCGGTGGTTCTTGGCTCCAGTATTTTTCTGTTATTATACAAAAAAATCCTCGCAAAGTTTCGTTCCATTCCGAAAACTTTTATTTCTGCACAAAAGCAACACCATGGTAGTTCTGCTGAAAACAGCGTCAGTCCGGGGTTAGTTTCATTCAAATCATGCAAATTAGAGTCCAAAACAAGAGGAAAAGCGTTAGGAAAAGTAGATATGTTGAAGACGTATCAACTCCCCCAATCTTAAACCTTTGCTTGTCCTCAAGCAATTCAGTTGAAAAACTGAAAGTGAGAAAGAAAACTTTTACGAACTATTTTACTCTTGTTTGCATAAATAAGCTTAAACAGCACCCAGGTTTTCAGTCAGAATTATAACCAACCATGTTGACAATAACTCTTAAAAATTATAATGACTCATATCAATGATATAATCAGCTAACGAGCAATAATAAGATATCTCAGATAGCAACACGTTATCAAAATAACCATGATATAATATGACAATAGTGGTATCTCGCTAGCCCTTTCTGAGACCGCAAAACATAAATGCAGAGCACCTCCAAAGTCCGAGCAGCGACTAAACATTGTAATTCATGGTAGAAAAGATCCAGTCATGATAACACCCAACATTCACTACACATAATGCATAGGCATGACAATAGTGCTATCAGATCTGGCGCTTATTAGAGAAGGTGACGACACAACATAAAAGTAGATAGATAGTCCCTTCGCAGAGGGAAGCAGTGATTTGCAGAGGTGCCAGAGCTCAAGTTTTTAAAACAGAGGTAAATGATATTTTAAGAAATGCACCCTTCTCATTTACTTCATGACTATCAGTTATCAATATCTTCCATGCTAAACATGCTAGTGGCGATTCCCAAGCAGAAAAGTAAAGGTTTGGACTTCATTGGGAGTTTTCATTTGTTTATTTATAAGTTTTTTCTTTTTACAATTTGGGAGTGGGAATCCCTATTATTGCCCTATTCTCGTGCGATGGCGAGTGAATAAACACTCGATCTGAGAATAACCCGCTTACCATGGAAGATACCGACCACCTCCTGTCGTTCCATGAACGATCCAGGCACACAAAAAAGGATATTTGTTTGATGTTTTGGAGGTGGCACATGCAAATTTACTTAGGACGACAGGGTAATACCGCATATAGGTAGGTATGGTGGACTCATCTGGAATAACTTGAGTTTTCGAATTTGATGCACAAGCAGTAATCCCACTTAGTATAGGCGAAGGCTAGCAAATAGGTTGGGAAGCGGCCAGCTAGAGAGCAACAATGGTCATGAACATGCATCATGCATAATAAACATTGGACACCCGCATGAGTAGGATATGGACACCATGAACATAAATATCATAGAGGCTATGTTGGTTTTGATTCAACTACATGCATAAACATGTGCCAAGTCAAGTCACTCGAACATTCATAGGAGGATACCATATCATCATACCACATCACAATCATTTTAGCGCAATGCTTATATCTAAGATAAATCATTATCAACTCTTAACTACTTATGCATGACATGTGAAACTATAATCTCTAATTGTTATTGCAAACATGTTTAATCATAATAGGCCAAATCATGGATACTAGGTTAAACCTATTTAGAAAAACAGAGCAAGTCGAGTTCATACCAGTTTCTCTCCACCACGGCTAGTTCATCGAATATCGTCATTATTTCCTTTCACTTGCACGACCGAATGATGTGAAATAATAATAAAGGTGCAAGAGTGATGTGGACTAAGCTAGAATCTGCAAACATTTTATTCAACAGGAGAAGGCAAGGTAAAATGGGCTCTTCATTAGGTCAAAATTATGCAAAAGAGAGCCACTGAACATTTTCATCGTGGTCTTCTCCTTAGTACGACTCAAAAATAAAAAGAAAGAAATTTAAGAGAAACATACAAAAATATTTTTGTTATTTTTGGTTTTCCAGAACAATCAAATGAGAGAGGAAAACAAGAGCCAGAAAAACTATTTACATGGGAAGACTCCCAACAAGCAAAAGAAGAACAAAGAAATCTTTTTGGATTTTCTTTTTAATATTACAACTAGGCAGGCCTGGAAAGTAAACTAACTACAGCTAAACAATTTTTTTTGCTTTTCCAAAGTTTTTCAAATGCTCAAGAAGAAAGCAAGAAAATAAATTAAGCATGTATAATACAATGAAAAAGTGTTAACACCGACGATTGAGATGTGTGATCATGAATGTAAAGTCGGTAAGAAACACATACTCCCCCAAGCTTATGCTTTTGGCCTAACTCAGTATGCAGTCAGTAGCCTGGATAGTAGTCGGGGTACTGAGGAGCAGGCATCCACTCATCCCACTGTTGAGGATCCTCCTCTCTTATAGCATGGGCGTTCCGATAGGCAATGATATCCATAGGCATAATCCTGTATCCGTCCCTAGTGATAGGATCAAACAAAGCAGGTGCAGGCAGTGGAATGATATCACGAGTAGTCACGCTAAAAGCTAGGTTATAAGGAATATGAATGTTAGGATAATCGGCAGCAGTAAAGTGGTGGTGATCCATAGCAGCGCGAGCTAGGTAAACCTTGGGTAAAGGAAAATCATGGAGGTGTATCTGAACATTAAAGCGAGTCGCCAAACGAGTGGTGTAAATACCTCCATGTATTTTACCCTTAGACTTATTAATGTGGAGGCGGCGTGCCACAATAGCTCCCAAGTTATAAGTATTGTCGCCCTCTAATGCACGACGCAAATCAGTAAGGTCTGGTGAACTGAGTGCACCCACTTTCTCTCTAGCTAGCAAGCATTTTGTAATGAAAAGAGCAAAATAACAAACAGCAGGAAAATGCAAGCTAGCGGCAGTGATACCCGACACCCCTCTCTCATCACCCACTGTCAGAGTACGGTAAAAGCTTTAAAACTCTGCGGGTCTAGGCTCTGCCAAACTACAATCAGTAGGAAGCAAGCATATTTCGCAAAATTTAGTAAGCGGTATCTGATGGGGTTCAGCATATAATTTAAACTACACCTCAGGGGGATTATTCCTAGGGAGGAAATTAAAACTTTGCACAAAGGTATTTGTGAGGCGATGATACTGTTCACATTCAGCCGTAACGATGTTGGTGAGGCCGGCATTAGCCGCATAGTGTGCAAACTCATGAAGGATTCCGGCATCTTCCATGAATGGAGTATGCGGCCACTCGCATGGCCGTATCTCCGCCAATCCCCAGTCACTCCTTTGGAGTTCTTCTTGGAAGCAAACTTCCTAAAGATACTCATATTTTCCTATGAACAAAATTCTGAAATTTTTAGTGCACAAAATTTCCTCAACAAAACTGTACAAAATTGATAGCAACTACTCATAGGTATACATAGAAGCTATAGCAAGCATTCAAACTACTTAGACCTCTAAGAATTTGTTGGGGAACGTAGTATTTCAAAAAAATTCCTACGATCACGCAAGATCTATCTACCAGATGCATAGCAACGAGGGGGAGAGTGTGTCTACGTACCCTTGTAGACCGAAAGCGGAAGCGTCAAGTGACGCGGTTGATGTAGTCAAACTTCTTCGCGATTCAACCGATCAAGCACCGAACGTACGACACCTCCGCGTTCAGCACACGTTCAGCTTGATGACGTCCCACGAGCTCTTGATCCAGTTGAGCTTCACGGGAGAGTTTCGTCAGCACGACGGCGTGGTGACAGATATGATGAAGTTACCGACGCAGGGCTTCGACTAAGCACTGCAACGATATGACTGAGGTGTGTTTCTGTGGAGGGGGGCACCGCACACGGCTAAAACAATTCAACTTGTGTGTCCTAGGGTGCCCCCTGCCCCCGCATATAAAGGAGCAAGGGGGGAGGCCGGCCGGCCCCTATTGGCGCGCCTAGGAGGAGCAATCCTACTAGGAATAGGATTGCAATCCTATTCCTAGTAGGAATCACCAAGAGGGAGAAGGGGGGAAGGAAGGAGAGGGAGAGGGAGAAGAAAAGGGGCGTCGGCCCCCCTCCTTCCTTGTCCAATTCAGACCAAGGGGTGAGGGGCGCGCGGCCTAGCCCTGGCCTTTCTTCTCTCTTTCTCCTATGGCCCATTAAGGCCCATTGCTTCCCGGGGGGTTCCGGTAACCCCCCCCCCCCGGCAGTTCGGTTTATTCCGAAACTTTACGGAACGCTTCCGCTGTCCGAATATAGTCGTCCAATATATCAATATTTACGTCTCAGACATTCCGAGACTCCTCGTCATGTCCGTGATCTTATCCGGGACTCCGAACTACCTTCGCTACATCAAAACTCATAAACTCATAATACCGATCGTCATCAAACGTTAAGCGTGCAGACCCTACGGGTTCGAGAACTATGTAGACATGATCGAGACTCATCTCCAGTCAATAACCAATAGCGGAACCTGGATGCTCATATTGGCTCCTACATATTCTACGAAGATCTTAATCGGTCAAACCGCATAACAACATACATTGTTCCCTTTGTCATCGGTATGTTACTTGCCCGAGATTCGATCGTCGGTATCTCAATACCTAGTTCAATCTCGTTACCGGCAAGTTTCTTTACTCGTTCCGTAATACATCATCCCGTGACTAACTCATTGGTCATTTGGTTGCAAGGCTTATTATGCTGTGTATTACCGAGAGGGCCCAGAGATACCTCTCCGACACTCGGAGTGACAAATCCTATTCTTGATCTATGCCAACACCACGAACACCTTCGGAGACACCTGTAGAGCATCTTTATGATCACCCAGTTACGTTGTGACGTTTGATAGCACACAAGGTGTTCCTCCGGTATTCGGGAGTTGCATAATCTCATAGTCATAGGAACATGTATAAGTCATGAAGAAAGCAATAGCAGTAAAACTAAACGATCATAGTGCTAAGCTAACGGATGGGTCTTGTCCATCACATCATTCTCCTAATGATGTGATCCCATTGATCAAATGACAACTCATGTATATGGCTAGGAAACATAACCATCTTTGATCAATGAGCTAGTCTAGTAGAGGCATACTAGGGACATACTGTTTTGTCTATGTATTCACACATGTACTAAGTTTCCGGTTAATACAATCCTAGCATGAATAAAAGACATTTATCATGATATAAGGAAACACAAATAACATCTTTATTATTGCCTCTAGGGCATATTTCCTCCAGTCTCCCACTTGAACTAGAGTCAATAATCTAGATTACAAAGTAATGATCCTAACACCCATGGAGTCTTGGTGCTGATCATGTTTTGCCGGTGGTAGAGGCTTAGTCAACGGGTCTGCAACATTCAGATCCGTATGTATCTTGCAAATCTCTATGTCTCCCTCCTTGACTAGATCGCGGATGGAATTGAAGCATCTTTTGATGTGCTTTGTTCTCTTGTGAAACCTGGATTCCTTCGCCAAGGCTATTGCTCCAGTGTTGTCACAAAAGATTTTCATTGGACCCGATGCACTAGGTATTACACCTAGATCGGATAGGAACTCCTTCATCCAGACTCCTTCATTTGCTTCTTCCGAAGCAGCTATGTATTCCGCTTCACACGTAGATCCCGCCACGACGCTTTGCTTGGAACTGCACCAACTGACAGCTCCACCGTTTAATAAAAATACATATCCCAGTGTGAAAGCTAGAATCGACGTAACCGTTTACGACGAGCTCTTTGTCACCTCCATACACGAGAAACATATCCTTTGACCTTTTCAAGTATTTCGGGATGTTCTTGACCGCTGTCCAGTGATCCACTCCTGGATTACTTTGGTACCTACCTGCTAGACTTATAGCAAGGCACACATCAGGTCTGGTACACAACATTGCATACATGATAGATCCTATGGCTGAGGCATAGGGAATGACTTTCATTTTCTCTCTATCTTCTGCAGTGGTCGGGCATTGAGTCTTACTCAACTTCACACCTTGTAACACAGGCAAGAACCCTTTCTTTGACTGATCCATTTTGAACTTCTTCAAAACTTTATCAAGGTATGTGCTTTGTGAAAGTCCAATTAAGCGTCTTGATCTATCTCTATAGATCTTGATTCCTAATATGTAAGCAGCTTCACCGAGGTCTTTCATTGAAAAACTCTTATTCAAGTATCCTTTTATGCTATCCAGAAATTCTATATCATTTCCAATCAACAATATGTCATCCACATATAATATCAGAAATGCTACAGAGTTCCTACTCACTTTCTTGTAAATACAGGCTTCTCCAAAAGTATGTATAAAACCAAATGCTTAGATCACCTCATCAAAGCGTATATTCCAACTTCGAGATGCTTGCACCAGTCCATAGATGGATCGCTGGAGCTTGCACACTTTGTTAGCACCTTTAGGATCGACAAAACCTTCTGGTTGCATCATATACAACTCATCTTTGAGATATCCATTGAGGAATAAAGTTTTGACATCCATTTGCCAGATTTCATAATCATAAAATGCGGCAATTGCTAACATGATTCGGACAGACTTAAGCATCGCTACGGGTGAGAAAGTCTCATTGTAGTCAAATCCTTGAACTTGTAGAAACCCTTTCGCAACAAGTCGAGCTTTGTAAACAATAACATTACCGTCTGCGTCGGTCTTCCTCTTGAAGATCCATTTTTTTGATGGCTTGCCGATCATCGGGCAAGTCAACCAAAGTCCACACTTTGTTCTCATACATGGATCCCATCTCAGATTTCATGGCCTCAAGCCATTTCGCGGAATCTGGGCTCATCATCGCTTCTTCATAGTTCGTAGGTTCATCCTGGTCTAGTAACATGACTTCCAGAACTGGGTTTCCGTACCACTCTGGTGCAGAACGAACTCTGGTTGATCTACGAAGTTCAGCAAAAACTTGATCTGAAGTTTCATGATCATCATCATTAGCTTCCTCGCTAATTGGTGTAGGAATCACTGGAACTAGTTTCTGTGATGTACTACTTTCCAATTCGGGAGAAGGTACAATTACCTCATCAAGTTCTACTTTCCTCCCACTCACTTCTTTCGAGAGAAACTCCTTCTCTAGAAAGGATCCATTCTTAGCAACGAATATCTTGCCTTCAGATCTGTGATAGAAGGTGTACCCTACTGTCTCCTTTGGGTATCCTATGAAGACGCATTTTTCCGGCTTGGGTTTGAGCTTATCAGGTTGGAGCTTTTTCACATAAGCATCGCAGCCCCAAACTTTAAGAAACGACAACTTTGGTTTCTTGCCAAACCATAGTTCATAAGGCGTCGTCTCAATGGATTTAGATGGTGCCCTATTTAACGTGAATGCAGCTATCTCTAAAGCATAACCCCAAAACGATAGTGGTAAATAGGTAAGAGCCATCATAGACCGCACCATATCCAATAAAGTACGGTTACGACGTTCGGACACACCATTACGCTGTGGTGTTCCGGGCGGCGTAAGTTGTGAAACTATTCCACATTGTTTCAAATGAAGATCAAACTCGTAACTCAAATATTCACCTCCACGATCAGATTGTAGAAACTTTACTTTCTTGTTACGATGATTTTCTACTTCACTCTGAAATTCTTTGAACTTTTCAAATGTTTTAGGCTTGTGCTTCATCAAGTAGATATACCCATATTTACTCAAATCATTAGTGAAGGTCAAAAAATAACGATACCCGCCGCGAGCTTCAACACTGATCGGTCCACATACATCAGTATGTATGATTTCCAACAAATCTGTTGCTCGCTCCATTGTTCCGGAGAACGGAGTTTTAGTCATCTTGCCCATGAGGCATGGTTCGCAAGCACCAAGTGATTCATAATCAAGTGATTCCAAAAGTCCATCACTATGGAGTTTCTTCATGCGTTTTACACCAATATGACCTAAACGGCAGTGCCACAAATAAGTTGCACTATCATTATTAACCTTGCATCTTTTGGCTTCAATATTATGAATATGTATATCACTACAATCGAGATCCAACAAGAATAGACCATTCTTCAAGGGTGCATGACCATAAAAGATATTATTCATAAAAATAGAACAACCATCATTCTCTGATTTAAATGAATAACCGTCTCGCAACAAACAAGATCCAGATATAATGTTCATGCTTAACGCTGGCACCAAATAATAATTATTTAGGTCTAAAACTAATCCCGAAGGTAGATGTAGAGGTAGCGTGCCGACGGCGATCACATCGACTTTGGAACCATTTCCCACGCGCATCGTCACCTCATCCTTAGCCAATCTTCGTTTAACCTGTAGTCCCTGTTTCGAGTTACAAATATTAGCAACCGAACCGGTATCAAATACCCAGGTACTACTACGAGCATTAGTAAGGTACATGTCAATAACATGTATATCACATATACCTTTGTTCACCTTGCCATCCTTCTTATCCGCCAAATACTTGGGGCAGTTCCGCTTCTAGTGTCCAGTCCCTTTGCAGTAGAAGCACTCAGTTTCAAGCTTGGCTCCAGACTTGGGTTCCTTCGCGGGAGTAGCAACTGTCTTGCTATTCTTCTTGAAGTTCCCCTTCTTTACCTTGCCCTTTTTCTTGAAACTAGTGGTCTTGTTAACCATCAACACTTGATGCTCCTTTTTGATTTCTACCTCCGCGGCCTTGAGCATAGCGAAGAGCTCGGGAATTGTCTTCTACATCCCTTGCATATCATAGTTCATCACGAAGCCTTTATAGCTTGGTGGCAGTGATAGAAGAACTCTATCAATAACACTATCCTCGTCAACTTTGCAACCAAGTTGTGTCATATGATTGTAGTACCCACACATTCTGAGCAAGTGTTCACTCATAGAACTATTCTCCTCCATCTTGCAGCTATAGAACTTATTGGAAATCTCATATTTCTCAATCCGGGCATTTGCTTGAAATATTAACTTCAACTCCTGGAACATCTCATATGGTCCATGACGTTCAAAACGTTGTTGAAGTCCCGGTTCTAAGCCATAAAGCATGGCACACTGAACTATCGTGTAGTCATCAGACCGCGTCTGCCAGACGTTCAAAGCGTCCACATTAGCGAGAGGGGGCTTGTCACCTAGCGGTGCTTCAAGGACATAATTCTTCTGTGCAGCAATGAGGATAATCCTCAAGTTACGGACCTAGTCCGTGTAATTGCTACCATCATCTTTCAACTTAGCTTTCTCTAGGAATGCATTAAAATTCAAAGGAATGGTAGCACGGGCCATTGATCTACAACAACATAGATATGCAAAAACTATCAGGACTAAGTTCATAATAAATTAAAGTTCAATTAATCATATTACTTAAAGAACACCCACTTAGATAGACATCCCTCCGGTCATCTAAATGATCACGTGATCCAAATCAACTAAACCATGTCCGACCATCACGTGATATGGAGTAGTTTCAATGGTGAACATCTTATGTTGATCATATCTACTATATGATTCACACTCGACCTTTCGGTCTCCAGTGTTCCGAGGCCATATCTGCATATGCTAGGCTCGTCAAGTTTAACCCGAGTATTCCGCTTGTGCAAAACTGGCTTACACCCGTTGTATTTGAACGTAGAGCTTATCACACCCGATCATCACGTGGTGTCTCGGCATGACGAACTTTCGCAGCGGTGCATACTCAGGGAGAACACTTATACCTTGAAATTTTGTAAGGGATCATCTTATAATGCTACCATCGTACTAAGCAAAATAAGAAGCATAATAAGATAAACATCACATGCAATCAAAATATGTGACATGATATGGCCATAATCATCTTGTGCTTTTGATCTCCATCTTCAAAGCACCGTCATGATCACCTTCTTCACCGGCGCGACACCTTGATCTCTATCGTAGCATCGTTGTCGTCTCGCCAACTATTGCTTCCACGACTATCGCTACCGCTTAGTGATAAAGTAAAGCAATTACATGGCGACTATATTTCATACAATAAAGCGACAACCATATGGCTCCTGCCAGTTGCCGATAACTTTACAAAACATGATCATCTCATACAAAACCGTATAACTCATCATGTCTTGACCATATCACATCACAACATGCCTTGCAAAAACAAGTTAGACGTCCTCTACTTTGTTGTTGCAAGTTTTACGTGGCTGCTACGGGCTTAGCAAGAACCGTTCTTACCTACACATACAAAACCGCAACGATGTTTCGTCAAGTATGTGTTGTTTTAACCTTCACAAGGACCGGGCGTAGTCACACTCGATTCAGCTAAAGTGAGAGAGAGACACCCGCCAGTCACCTTTAAGCAACGAGTGCTCATAACGGTGAAACCAGTCTCGCGTAAGCGTACGCGTAATGTCTGTCCGGGCCGCTTCATCTCACAATACCGCCGAAACAAAGTATGACATGCTGGTAAGCAGTATGACTAGTATTGTCCACAACTCATTGTGTTCTACTCGTGCATATCATCTACGCATAGACCTGGCTCTGATACCACTATTGGGGAACGTAGTATTTCAAAAAAATCCTATGATCAAGCAAGATCTATCTACCAGATGCATAGCAACGAGGGGGAGAGTGTATCTACGTACCCTTGTAGACCGAAAGCGGAAGCGTCAAGTGATGCGGTTGATGTAGTCGAACTTCTTCGCGATTCAACCGATCAAGCACCGAACGTACGACACATCCGCGTTCAGCACACGTTCAGCTTGATGACGTCCCACGAGCTCTTGATCCAGTTGAGCTTCACGGGAGAGTTTCATCAGCACGACGGCGTGGTGACAGATATGATGAAGTTACTGGCGCGGGGCTTCGCCTAAGCACTGCAACGATATGACCGAGGTGTGTTTCTGTGGAGGGGGGCACCGCACACGACTAAAACAATTCAACTTGTGTGTCCTAGGGTGCCCCCCCGTATGTAAAGGAGCAAGGGGGGAGGCCGGCCGGCCCCTATTGGCGCGCCTAGGAGGAGCAATCCTACTAGGAATAGGATTGCAATCCTATTCCTAATAGGAATCACCAAGAAGGAGAAGGGGGAACGAAGGAGAGGGAGAGGGAGAAGGAAAGGGGCGCCGGCCCCACCTCCTTCCTTATCCAATTTGGACCAAGGGGCGAGGGGTGCGCGACCCAGCCATGGCCTTCCTTCTCTCTTTCTCCTATGGCCCATTAAGGCCCATCGCTTCCCCGGGGGGTTCCGGTAACCCCCCCGGCACTCCAGTTTATTCCGAAACTTTACGGAACGCTTCCGGTGTCCAAATATAGTCGTCCAATATATCAATCTTTACGTCTTGGACATTCCGAGACTCCTCGTCATGTCCGTGATCTTATCCGAGACTCCGAACTACCTTCGGTACATCAAAACTCATAAACTCATAATATCGATCGTCATCAAACGTTAAGCGTGCGGACCCTACGGGTTCGAGAACTATGTAGACATGACCGAGACTCATCTACGGTCAATAACCAATAGCAGAACCTGGATGCTCCTATTGGCTCCCACATATTCTACAAAGATCTTTATCAGTTAAAGCGCATAACAACATACGGTGTTCCCTTTGTCATCGGTATGTTACTTGCCCGAGATTCGATCGTTGGTATCTCAATACCTAGTTCAATCTCGTTACCGGCAAGTCTCTTTACTCGTTCCGTAATACATCATCCCGTGACTAACTCATTAGTCATTTGCTTGCAAGGCTTATTATGATGTGTATTACCGAGAGGGCCCAGCGATACCTCTCCGACACTCGGAGTGACAAAACCTATTCTTGATCTATGCCAACACCACGAACACCTTCGAAGACACATGTAGAGCATCTTTATGATCACCCAGTTACGTTGTGACGTTTGATAGCACACAAGGTGTTCCTCCGGTATTCGGGAGTTGCATAATCTCATAGTCATAGGAACATGTATAAGTCATGAAGAAAGCAATAGCAGTAAAACTAAACGATCATAATGCTAAGCTAACGGATGGGTCTTGTCCATCACATCATTGTCCTAATGATGTGATCCAGTTGATCAAATGACAACTCATATCTATGGCTAGGAAACATAACCATCTTTGATCAATGAGCTAGTCTAGTAGAGGCATACTAGGGACATACTGTTTTGTCTATGTATTCACACATGTACTAAGTTTCCGGTTAATACAATTCTAGCATGAATAAAAGACATTTATCATGATATAAGGAAATACAAATAACATCTTTATTATTGCCTCTAGGGCATATTTCCTTCAGAATTCAACATGCAAGCTCATCTACAGCAGCACCAAGAGTAGCTAATTATTCAAAATATAAACCAGTAAAACAAAAACTAGTTGGACAAATGGAGGAGTCACATACCAAGCAACAATCCCACAAAATAGTTTCGGGAATGGAGCTTCGAGCAAAGAGATCAAAATCCGCGGGTTTGAGAGCAAAAACACGAGAGAGAGAGAGCAATGGGGATTTTTTCTGGAGGTAGGTGATGAGGTGGTATAAAGAGATAAGTGAGAGGGCCCACGTGGGGACCACAACCCACCAGGGCGCGCCTAGGTGGGTTGTTCCCACCTGGTGCAACCCCCTCTGATATTATTTGCACCAGAAATTCTTAAATATTTAAAAAACATGTGTTAAATTTTTAGGGCATTTTGAGAACTTTTATTTTTGGGCCATTTTTTATTGCACGGGAAATACAGAAAACAGACAAAACATGGCATTTTATTTTATTTAACTAATAAAAACGGAAAACCAAGGATAGGTGCAGAAGGTAGTGCTTACTAAATTCATCAACTTCATACCGCTAAAAAATGATCCATTAATAAGGTTGATCAAGTCTTATTAACAACCACTTTCGATTAGCATGAAACCGAAGAACATTCGTAAATCACTAAGTTACCTCAACGGGGATATGAAAATCCCCAACAATAAGCATTTCATACTTCTTTTTAACAGTGGGTAGAGGTATTTGAAAACTTTCAATAGTGATTGTCGGAGATTTTTCAATAACATGAATACCATTCACTTGGAATTGTTTCTTCGAAAAGTGCACCGTATGCTCATTACCATTAATATGAAAAGTGACCTTGCTTTTATTGCAATCAATAGCAGCCCCTGCAGTATTCAAGAAAGGTCTACCAAGGATAATCGACGTGTTGTCGTACTCGGGCATCTCAAGTATAACAAAGTCAGTCAAAATAGTAACATTAGCAACAACAATGGGCACATCCTCATAGATACCAACAGGGATAGCACTTGATTTATGAGCCATTTGCAAAGATATTTCAGTAGATGTGAGTTTATTCAAATCAAGTCTTTTATATAAGGAGAAAGGCATAACACTAACACCAGCTCCTAAATCACATAAAGCAGTTTTCACATAATTCCTTTTGATGGAGCAAGGTATAATTGGTATTCCTGGGTCTCCAAGTTTTTTAGGTACTCCATCCTTAAAAGTATAATTAGCAAGCATGGTGGAAATATCAACTTCTGGTATTTTTCTCTTATTGGTGATGATGTCTTTCATGTACTTTGCATAAGGAGGCATTTTCAAGATATCAGTCAAGCGAGTACGCAAAAAGACTGGCCTCTGCATTTCAGCAAAGCGTTCAAATTCTTCATCATTTTTCTTTTTAGTTGACTTGGGTGGAAAATGCATAGGTTTTTGAACCCACGGTTCTCTTTCTTTACCGTGTTTCCTAGCAACAAAGTCTTGTTTATCATATCTTTTATTCTTAGGTCGTGGGTTATCAAGATCAACTGGTGGTTCTATCTCAACATCATTATCTGGTTCTCTTTCATTATTTAATTGAGTATCTTCATGAACATTAGCATTGTCTTTTTCAGTATCACTAGGTGGATGTTCATTACAAGATTGAGTTTCAGCATCAGAGATAGAAACATCATTATCATTGTCAGGAGGTTTTTCTATTTCAGGTTCATTAGTAGCATGCAAAGTCCTATCAGTTTTCTTTTTCTTTTTCTTTTTAGAGGGACTAGGTGAAGTGGTGTTGTTTCTTTGTGAATCTTGTTCAATTCTTGTTGGGTGTCCCTCAGGATAAAGTGGTTCCCGAGTCATTTTTCCTCCTCTAGTTGCAACTCTAACAGCAAAGTCATGTATGTTGCTATTCATTTCATCAAGTAATTCTCTTTCAGATTTAGCAACTTGTTCTAGCTGGGTTTTTACCATAGAAGCATGTTTTCCTACACCTCTAACATCATTTGAAACTCTAAATAACAAGTCACTCAAGCGAGCAATCATATCAGAATTGTATTTCAATTGTTTCATAATATTTACATTGAAGTGATCTTGTTTCCTAATGTAGTTTTCAAACTCATGAAGGCGTTGACTAGGGTGCATATTGTGAGGATTATCGTTGTCATTGAATTTCATTAGAGAATTTACCTCTACCACCTTAGGCAGTGGTGGTGTATTTAGCCCATGTATTTCTTCAATAGGAGGTAAATTCTTAACATCCTCTGCTTTAATACCTTTTTACTTCATGGATTTCTTTGCCTCTTGCATATCTTCAGGACTAATATATAATATACCCCTCTTCTTCGGAGTAGGCCTAGGCGGTGATTCGGTAAGAGTCCAATCATCATAGTTCTTCAATATGTTATTCAATAGTTCTTCAGCTTGTCCAATAGTTCGTTCCCTGAAAACACAACCAGCACAACTATCTAGGAAGTCCCTAGAAGCATCGGTTAGTCCATTATAGAAGATATCAAGTATTTCATTTTTCTTAAGAGGATGATCAGGCAAAGCATTA
>LR738712.1:519168445-519238629 GCA_902687465.1 Secale cereale
CCCCCCCCCCCCCCCCCCAAGCTTGTGGGAGACTCTCTTATTTAATTTGTACAAAGTTAAACATTTCCTGTAAGGCAGCTTGTTTCTTATGAGCAGGAAAATATTTTTTAGAGAAGTCATAAATCATATCCTGGGGACTACGCACACAACCAGGAGTAAGAGTCTTGTACCAAGCTTTAGCATCACCCTTTAATGAGAACGGAAATAATTTAAGAATATAGCAGTAACTGGTTTTCTCATCATGAGTAAAAAGGGTGGCTATGTCATTTAGCTTAGTGAGATGTGCCACAACAGTTTCAGTTTCCTAACTATGGAAAGGATCAGATTCAACCAAAGTGATTAACTCTGGGTTGACAGAGAATTCATAATCCTTATCATCAATAAAGATAGGTGAGGTAGTACACTTAGGATCATATTTCATTCTAGCATTCAGAGACTTTTCTTTATACTTGCATAATATTTTTTCTAGATCATCTCTATCATTACAAGCAAGAATATCTTTAGTTGTTTCCTTACTTATAACATAACCTTCAGGTACCTTAGGCAATTCATATCTAAGAAGGCTAGTTCTAGCAGGTGTTTCAAAAAAATAGTTTCAAGCTCATCATCAGATTCAACAACATCATGTTGTCTTACTCTAGTAATTTGCTCATCAAAAAAGTCACCAAGTGGCACATCATCATCATGCAAGGTACTAGCATCATCATAAGTATCATTCATAGAAGAAGTACGATCATCAATAACTTGCGACATATCAGGAGTAATAGCATGTTGTGGTGTTGCAAGTTTACTTATAACAGAGGGTGAATCTAAAGCAGAACTGGATGGCAGTTCCTTACCTCCCCTCATCTTAGAGGGATAAATCTTAGTCTTAGCATCCTTCAGATTCTTCATAGTGATAGATTGGTAATAATCCCAAGTGACTCAACAGATATAGCTATGCTCCTCGACAACGGCGCCAGAAAAAGATCTTGATAACCCACAAGTATAGGGGATCGCAACAGTTTTCGAGGGTAGAGTATTCAACCCAAATTTATAGATTCGACACAAGGGGAGCCAAAGAATATTTGTAAGTATTAGCAGCTGAGTTGTCAATTCAACCACACCCGAAGATTAATTATTTGCAGTAAAGTGATCAGTAGCACAGTAATATGATAGTTTTGATAGTAGTGGCAGCAACAATAGTAACGGTAAAAGTGATAGCAATAGTTTTGTAACAAGTGCAGCAGTGACGAAAGCAGTAGTGACTTAGCAAGAACAATATAGGATAAATTTGTAGGCATTGGATCGGCAATTTGTTGGATGATATTCATCATGTGGCAGTCATAACCTAGGGCGATACACACTAGCTCCAGTTCGTAAATATAATGTAGGCATGTATTCCCTAAATAGTCATACGTGCTTATGTAAAGAACTTGCATGACATCTTTTGTCCTACCCTCCTGTGGCAGCGGGGTCCATACTGGAAACTAAGGGATATTAAGGCCTCCTTTTAATAGAGAACCGGAACAAAGCATTAACACACGATGAATACATGAACTCCTCAAACTACGGTCATCACCGAGAGTGGTTCCGGTTGTTGTCACTCCGGGGTTGCCGGGAGTGGTTCCGGTTGTTATCACTCCGGGGTTCCGGTTGTTGTCACTCCTTTTAATATGACTTTTGCGTAAGCCTCCCCGGCAACGGCGCCAGAAATTCTTCTTGCTACTTCTCGAGCTTGCGTTGTATTCCCTCGAAGAGGAAAGGGAGATGCAGCACAGTAGCGTAAGTATTTCCCTTAGTTTTTGAGAACCAAGGTATCAATCCAGTAGGAGACCACGCGCGAGCCCTCGCACCTGCACAAACAAATAAGACCTTCGCAGCCAACGCGATAAGGGGTTGTCAATCCCTTTACGGTCACTTACGAGAGTGAGATCTGATAGAGATGATAGTTTATATTTTTGGTATTTTTTTTGTTTATAAGAACAGAAAGTAAAAGCGAAAAAAGTAAAGTAGATGTAGATTGATATGTTGAGAATAGACCCGGGGGCCATAGTGTTCTCTAGTTGCTTCTCTCATGATAGCGATATTCTGCGGCGGGTAAACAAATTATTGTCGAGCAATTGATAGAAAAGCGAATAATTATGAGACTATCTAGGCATGATCATTGTATATAGGCATCACGTCCGAGACAAATAGACCGACTCCTGCCTGCATCTACTATTATTGCTCCACACGTCGACCGCTATCCAGCATGCATCTAGTGTATTGAGTTCATAAGAACAGAGTAATGCCTTAAGCAAGATGACATGATGTAGAGGGATAAACTCAATCAATATGATATAAACCCCATCTTTTTACCCTAGATGGCAACAATACAATACGTGCCTTGCTGCCCCTACTGTCAATGGGAAAGGACACCGCAAGATTGAACCCAAAGCCAAGCACTTCTCCCATTGCAAGCACTATAGATCTAGTAGGCCAAACCAAACCAATAATTCGAAGAGACTTGCAAGAATATTATGAGCACACATAAAGAGTTCAGAAAAGAACCAAAAATTTCTCATAGATTATCTTGATCATAAACTCACAATTCATCGGATCTCGACAAACACACCGCAAAAAGAGATTACATCGAATAGATCTCCTCGAAGACCGAGGAGAACTTTGTATTGAGATCCAGAGAGAGAGAGAGAAGAAGCCATCAAGATACTAGCTATGGACCCAAAGGTCTGTGGTAAACTACTCACAACTCATGGTGAGGGCGATGATGATGATGTAGAAGCACTCCGTGATGGATCCCCCTTCCGACGGAGCTCCGTAACAGGCCCCGAGATGGGATCTCATGAGAACAGAAGGTTACGGCGGTGGAATTAGGGTTTTCTCTCTGTTGCTGATGGTTTCGGGGTACGTAGGCTTATATAGGAGGAAGGAGGACACCGGGGGACTCACGAGGGACCCACGAGGCAGGGGGCGCGCTCTGGGAAGGGGGGCGCACCCCCTACCCTCGTGGGCACCTCGTGGCCCCTATTCCGTGGTTCTCAAGTCTCCCGTGCGTGATTTTCTCCAAAAATATCTCTCCCGAAGGTTTCATTCCCTTTGGACTCTGTTTGATATTGCTTTTCTGCAAAACCTTGAAACAGGCAAAAAACAGCAATCTGGACTGGGCCTTTGGGTTAGTAGGTTAGTCCGAAAAATGATATAAAAGTGTATGACAAATCCCATTAAACATCCAAAACATCATAAATAATAGCATGGAACAATCAAAAATTATAGATACGTTGGAGACGTATCAAGCATCCCCAAGCTTAATTCCTGCTCGTCCTCGAGTAGGTAAATGATAAAAACAGAATTTTTGATGTGGAATGCTAACCAACATAGTTTTCCAATGTAATTCTCTTAATTGTGGCATGAATGTTCAGATCTGAAAGATTCAAGATAAAAGTCTATATTGACATAAGAAATAATAATACTTCAAGCATACTAACAAAGCAATAATGTCTTCTCAAAATACTATGGCTAAAGAAAGTTATCCCTACAAAATCATATAGTCTGGCTATGCTCCCTCTTCATCACACAAAATAGTCATATCATGCACAACCCCGGTTTCAGCCAAGCACTTGTTTTCATACTCTATTCTTTCAAACCTTTCAACTTTCACGCAATACATGAGCGTGAGCCATGGACATAGCACTATGGGTGGAATAGAGGTGGTTGTGGAGAAGACAAAAAGGAGGGAGATAGTCTCACATCAACTAGGCGTATCAACGGGCTATGGAGATGCCCATCAATAGATATCAATCTGAGTGAGTAGGGATTGTCATGCAATGGATGCACTAGAGCTAAATATGTATGAAAGCTCAACAGAAGAAACTAGTGGGTGTGCATCCAACTTGCTTGCTCATGAAGACCTAGGGCATTTGAGGAAGCCCATCGTTGGAATATACAAGCCAAGTTCTATAATGAAAATTCCCACTAGTATATGAAAGTGACTAAACATGAGACTCTCTATCATGAAGAACATGGTGCTACTTTGAAGCACAAGTGTGGAAAAAGATAGTAGCAATTGTCCCTTCTCTCTTTTCTCTCATATTTTTTGGAGGGGCTTTCTCTTTTTTTTATTAGCCCCTCTCTATTTTTTGGGACATCTTTTTTTATTGGCCTTTTCTCACATGGGACAATGCTCTAATAATAATGATCATCACACTTTCATTACAACTCGATACTTGTAATGCCCAGGATGGAGTTATACCTCCTACGTGTCGAGGCACGACTTAAAGGCATAAATCCATCCTAGAATGATCTCAAGTTCGGTAATCTTTGCACATCTCATGTAAAAGAGGGGATTGTAAACAGAAATAGTTGGCTTACACTCGCTACGTCACAGAATTACAGTACAAGTCTCAAACATCATACATTAAGAACATCACAACCCTCTAAGGGCAAAAACCAAATGCAAGATACCAAACTTAAATAACATCCACAGGCGGATCGACTCCTAGTAGGAGTCTCCACTACTGATCATCCGGGTATCGCACATAGTACCGACTACGCTCCTCGTCGTACTCCCAATCCAGCTCGGTGCCATCACTTGGATAGCTCACAACTGGACCTGCATCTGGTGTGTGAAGTAACTGTGAGCCACAGAGGACTCAACAATCCCGTACCCGGGTAACAAGACTATTTAAGCCTTTGGGAGAGGATAAAGGCTGAAGAAAAGAATAAGTGTCTGCAGCAGCAACTAGCAACTAGCTTACGTGAGTGAGAGCGAGAAGAGAAAGCCTCGGCGATAAGTGATCACGAAGTGATCCTAGCTACAAGCTCAACAAGCACAACCCCTCCGTGTTCAACTCCCGAATCCCTATTCGGAAATTGACAGTCACGGAACACACGTTGGTAGTGTATTAGAAACATTGTGTCAAGTTATCTACAACCGGAATTAACAAGCTCCCATCTGCCACATAACCGCGGGCACGGCTTTCGAAAGTTCAAACCCTGCAGGGGTGTTCCAACTTGACCCATTACAAGCCCACGATCCGCGGAGTCGCAACTCCAAAGTGGGAAGACCCGAGTATCCTCGGAATCCCGTGCTCAAGATATACCGAGCTAAGGTAAGGCTAATCCAGCAAATCCTCCCGACGTGTCGACACCCTGATAGTAGCCGCTCGTATCTAAGTCTCAGGACACGGCCGGATGGGCGAAGCTACGGGTGTATGCCAGATACCTCGAGTTGCCCCAAGGCGGCCCCGCAGGCTCCCCGTTTCGGACCAACACTCATGTGGAGCACTGGCCCGGGGTTGTTGATTAAGAAAGAGGGTTAATTACTCCCTATGCAAGTTTAGTTTGTTATTAGGCAAATAGTACCAATGTTGGGACTTGCTGGAAAAGACTTAGCACTTAGCGGTTTATCGAGGGGGTCCCATACACCCCAACTGTGTTAGGAACGCATAATCAAGGAACATAACACCGGTTTATACGGTTCCTAACGGCATGAGTGGAACAAAACACCAAGCAAAAGGCTTAGCCTTTCACCCTTGCCAATATATAGATGATTTCATTTTAAGCATTTATATAGTGTGATAAAACCCAACCAAACTTCAACATGAAGCAAGCATCTTCGATCTTCACCTGCAACTAGCAATGCTATAAGAAGGGGCTGAGCGAAGCGTACTTAGCCAAGCAACGGTTTTCATAGGTAGGTTGGTTAAACATGGCAATTGGTTACAAGTAGGAGGCTGACAAGAAGATCATGGGCATCGAGGCAAAACTATAGATCGAGACTACTAGCAATAGGCAAAGATAGTAATGTTATCGGGGTTCGGTCATCTTGCCTGAAGTGAAGTCGTTCGGATCGTAAGAAGGGTCCTCGTGCTCAACCTCGTTGGAAACCTCGTGCTCATACTCGAACTCAGACTCAGCTCCCGGCTCTAAACAAAACAATCACACCAAGCACAAATCAACAAGATGCAATGCGCACTCGAAAAAGATGGATGCATGATGGATGCACTAAGGATGCACACGGAGCACGTAAAAATATCACTCAAGCAAAACACCTCAAAACATGATAACAATCTGATATTATTAATCTACACAGAAAATCAATCAAGTTTGATATAAGATTCGCTGAAATCGGAGTTACAGACTAAAAGTTATGCCCGAAACAAGAAATGAGCGAAAGCTGAAAATTACAGCAACATAGCAACTTCGGAGCACAAAATAATTAAGCTACATCACTCAAATATCATGGCAAAGGACATGAACACAAACTAGACATATACTACAGCAACTAAGTCCAAAGGTGCACCCCCAACGGAGCCACGGATCAATAGCAATGATCTTGGACATATTGAACTTGACAATAAAATTCTGGCAGCAGACTTTTATTGAAACTTTGGAGCAAAAGATAAACATGCTACAGCCACTCAAATGTACATGTGAGGACATGAATGGAAATACAACAATATATACTACAAGGAACAATCAAGATCCACTCCAAAACTAACATGGTTTGTCCTAGAACATCACACGAACATGACATCGGAACGTTACAGATTTCAGACTTAGTGAAAATCCACTAAGTCCTAAAACAGCAATATCATCATAGCATCTAAAAGAGCATGTTTAAGTCACCTCGAAACTAAACATGGCAAAGGGTAAGCACCTCCTCAAAGTGCACATGAAGGTGATCCCGAAACACACAAGCATGCATCATTGAGGTAAACACAACGATAGCAACGAGCTCAACAAGATGGCATTTCATAACAAGTGAAACATCATCACAGCCACATGGCACTTTGCAACGATGATAACAAGGCAAGAATAAATCTATCATGCAACCTATCACATACAACATGTAGATCATGGCAAGACGAACAAGTGGACATGTCATTTGCATCATTCGGACAAACGAGCTAAAAGATATCACATGGCAAAGGTGACATAAAAACATCACATAGCAGCAGTTTTTTATCATGATGCACTCTTGCAACAGCAAAACAAGCACCTAGATGATCTCTAACATGCATGACAATAACAGATAAAACGTAGAGCAAGTCTCCACGAACGTCTGGACATGCTATATGCGCGAATCGGAGCAACAGACAAAAAGTTATGGCAGTTGAAAGATTGCATCACAGATTAACAGATCTGGGACTTAGAGATATTTGGGGCAACCTTCTCAGATCTGAAGAAAGTCAACTCGGGCCAGATCTGGATCCAACGGGCCGGTGAAGAAGAGGCCCGGAGAGGCGGCGGCTGGACCCTGGCGGTGCGGCGGCCCGGAAGGAGGCGGCGGCGCGGCGGGCCACTGGGGCGAGGCCCAGCCGGGGTGGAGGCGGTGCGGGCCTGGCTGTGCGGCCCGGGTTGGAGGAGCGAGGGAGGCCCGGCCAGCGGGATGCGGCTGGCCCACGCTGGCGAGACGAGGCGGCCCAGGGCGGCGGCGGGGAGGCGCTGGCCTGGCGGAGGGAGTGGGCCTCGGTGGCCTGAAGGAGGGCCGCTCGGGGTGGCGCTGTCGGCCCAGCCGGGCGAAGCGACGAGCCGAGCGCTGCGGGAGGCCTTCCCGTCGAAGTGGTCCCGAGCCTTCGGTCCGGAGGATCGGCTGGCGCGGTGCGGAGGCTTGGGCCGCGGTCGATGGCGATTGAGGGAGGTCGGCCGTTGACTTGGCGTCGACTGCAGCGATCGAGGGGAAGGAGGGCCTCGATCCCAGCGCAGAAGGAGGATCCGGTCGGAGCAGCTCCCAGGCGACTGGATCCGGCGGTGGTTCGAAGGAGATGATCCCCAGGTAGTGGATCTGATAGAAAAATGGGGAGAGAAAAGGGGAAAGAAGAGGCTAGAGGTTAGGGATGCCAAAATAGACTAGGGTCTATTATATAGAAGACTTTTAGGGTTAGGAGGGATCTGGGGGTGTTAGGAGCCCTCCGATCGCGATCCGACGGATCCGATCGCGAGGGTAGTCTAGAAGGGCCTAGGAGAAGATAGTAGACTGCGGTAGGGGTGTTCCTGGGACACAAAGTGAAGGCACTTTGGACCCACACGAACAACAGATGACAAAGTCAACGGAGTCCAAACGAGACGAGATTTGAGAGGCGGGTTGCACACAACAAAACAACAACACACACAACAACCTCGCGGCACACCGGTAATGTTACACGCCCAAACAACAAAGTAGGCCTACGGGACGTCACGGACATGTGAGGGAGCTCCGGAACGCGAAACGGACAACGGGAAGAAACACGACGAACCGGATGCAACCGACAACACAAATGCAATGCAATGCACATGTCTACATGATATGAATGAATGCCACACACTCACACAACAAAACGACGAAAACCCGAAAGACAAAGAACCCGGAATGGAAATAGATGAAGCCGGAGATATATTATATGCCCAAAAGGGAAAGTATTACATCCGAGGCATTACAAACTCTCCTCTACTACAAAAAGATCTCGTCCCGAGATCTAGGACTGGAAAAAGGAAGGGTACTCGGAACGAAGATGATCTTCTCGTTCCCAGGTAGCTTCTCGGTCGGTGTGATGTGACCACTTGACTTTCAGAAATTTGATGGACTTGTTGCGGGTCTTGCGTTCGGTTTCTTCGAGAATGGCAACTGTGTGCTCTCGGTAGGACAGGTCTTGTTGAAGATCAATCTCCTCAAACGGAATCATGCGCTCAGGTGCCTTGAAGCATTTGCGAAGTTGAGACACATGGAAGACATCATGAACATTTGCGAAGTTGGTAGGGAGCTCAAGTTGATAGGCTAGATCGCCTCTTTTGCCAAGAATCTTGAAAGGCCCGACGTATCTAGGAGCAAGCTTTCCTTTGATACCGAATCTTTGGGTTCCTTTCATCGGAGAAACTCGGAGATAGACATGATCACCGATGTTGAAAGTCAAATCACGATGCTTGCCGTCATAGTAGCTCTTCTGACGCGACTGAGCGGCCTTGAGATTCTCACGTATGACTTTGCACATTTCTTCGGCTTCTGAGATCAAGTCATTGCCAAGAAGTTGACGTTCGCCTGTTTCAGACCAGTTGAGAGGGGTACGACACTTTCTGCCATAGAGAATTTCAAACGGTGCTTTGCCTGCACTTGCTTGAAAGCTGTTGTTGTAAGAGAACTCGGCAAATGGAAGGCAGTCTTCCCATTTCATGCCGAAGGAGATGACACAGGCTCTGAGCATGTCTTCTAGAATCTGATTCACACGCTCGACTTGACCACTAGTCTGAGGGTGAAAGGCAGTGCTGAACCTGATCTTCGTGCCCATGGCGGACTGAAAGGAGTCCCAGAACCTTGATGTGAACAAGCTTCCACGGTCTGAGGATATAACTTGAGGAATGCCATGTAGGGACACAATTCTGGAAGTGTACAGCTCTGCAAGTTGAGCTGCATTGATTGATTCCTTGACTGGAAGAAAGTGAGCTACTTTGGTAAGCTTGTCAATCACCACAAAGATAGCATCATTTCCTCGCTTGGATTTAGGAAAGCCAGTGACGAAGTCCATTTCAATGTGGTCGAACTTCCACTCGGGAATAGGAAGAGGTTGAAGAAGACCGACTGGACGTTGATGTTCTGCTTTCACTCTTCTGCATACATCACATTCATTTACGAATTGGGCAATCTCCCTTTTCATGCGTGTCCACCAGTAAGATTGCTTGAGATCTTGGTACATCTTGGAACTGCCAGGATGAATGGAAAGGAGAGAATCATGAGCTTCTTCCATTATGAGCTTCCTGAGATCACCTTTGGGAACAACGAGTCTGTCCTCGAAGAACAAGGTATCTCTCTCATCAACACGGAAGCACTTGTATTTTGGAGTGCCCTTTGCAATCCCATGTTTCACCTTCTTCACCATGGTATCACTGAGCTGGGCCTCACGGACTTGATCTTCCAAGGTAGGAGCAATTTGGAGATTTGCAAGAAAACCCTGCGGAACAACTTGGAGGTTGAGCTTCCTGAATGCTTCACAAAGCTCAGGCTGGTATGGCTTGATAAGAAGGCTGTTGCAATATGCCTTTCTGCTCAAAGCATCTGCAATCACATTCGCCTTGCCAGGAGTGTATTCAATGCTGGGATTATACTCTTGGATCATTTCAACCCAACGAGTCTGACGGAGGTTCAGATGCGGCTGTGTGAAGATGTACTTCAAGCTCTTGTGATTAGTGAAGATGTCGACCTTTCTGCCCAACAACAGATGTCTCCACGTAATCAGAGCATGTACCACAACTGCTAGCTCGAGATCGTGTGTGGGATAGTTCTTCTCACTTGGCTTTAGCTGACGAGAAGTGTATGCCACAATTCTCTTATCTTGCATAAGCACACCACCAAGACCTTGAAGAGAAGCATCACAGAACACTTTATAGGGCTTGGATTCATCCGGAGGAGTCAGAACTGGAGCAGAGACAAGCTTATCTTTGAGAGTTTTGAATGCCACTTCACACTCTGGAGACCAAAAGTATTTGACATTCTTCTGAAGCGGGTTGGAAAGAGGCTTGGCAATCTTGGAGAAGTTCTCAACAAACCTTCTGCAATAGCTGGCAAGACCCAGAAAACTGCGGAGCTGCTTGACGTTCTGAGGAGCTTCCCAGTTGACAATTGCTTCAACTTTCTCGAGATTAACCACAATACCGTCAGCTGAGATGATGTGGCCCAGGTACAAAACCTTATCGAGCCAAAACTCGCACTTGGAGAACTTGGCATAGAATTTATGCTCTCGGAGTCGATCAAGAACCAGACGTAAGTGCTTTTCGTGATCTTCTTCATTCTTGGAAAACACCAGAATATCATCCAGATACACAAGCACAAACTCGCCAGTATAGGGGTTGAAGATGTAATGCATCATCCTTGAAAAGGTAGGAGGAGCATTGGCGAGACCGAAGGACATGATGGTGTACTCGTATGAACAGTAGCTCGTTCTGAAGGCCGTCTTGGGAATGTCTTCCTCGCGAATGCGAATTTGATGATAGCCCATTCGGAGGTCAAGCTTAGAGAACACTTTAGCTCCTTTGAGCTGCTCAAAGAGTTCATTGATGTTGGGGAGCGGATACTTGTTCTTAATCGTCTTCTTGTTCAATGGCCGGTAGTCAACACAGAGACGCTCCGTGCCATCTTTCTTCTTGACAAATAAGACACCACAGCCCCAAGGAGACGTACTAGGTCTGATGAGACCCATACTCTCTTGCTTATCAAGCTGCTTCTTCAATTCCTTCAATTCATCCGAAGAGAGCTTGTACGGACGCCGGCATGCTGGCTCAGTACCCGGCTCGAGTTCAATGACAAATTCCACCTGACGGTGTGGAGGCATGCCTGGAAGTTCTTCAGGAAAGACGTCTTGATATTCGTTCACCACCGGAATTTGAGATATGGCATTAATTTCGCCCTTATCATTGAGAGAGAAAAGTCTGATAGTGTTATCCCTGGAGGCGAAGATAATCACATCTTCATCAGAATGAGTCATCTTGACTTCCTTTTGTGCACAATCAATGTGAGCATCATGCTGAGAAAGCCAATCCATTCCGAGGATGAGGTCGATGTCAGAATTACCAAGAATCACCGGAGAAGCCAAAAATCGATAATCACCCATGCGAATAGAAACATCCGGAGCATATATACTGGAATGCATTCGTCTCCCCGGAGAAACAACTGATAACTCCCTTGGCAAACTTTTGATGTCAACATTATACTTGGATGCAAATGGTTGAGACATGAAAGAACATGAAGCACCCGAATCAAACAAAACTTTAGCAGGGATAGAGTTCACTGGAAGGTTACCAAAAATGACATCAGAAGAATTCTCCGCTTGTGCTGCATTCATCAGATTGACCCTTGCAGCCTTTGGATCATGCCTGACAATAGCTGAACTCACAGGTGGAGGAGGTGGAAGACGCTTCGGATTCGGACATCTGTTGGCATAATGACCCTTCTGGCCACACTTGTTTCACACCACTTCTGAGAGAGGACGGAAATGAGAGCCACTGGACTTGGAGCCTTGAGACTGAAACTGCTTCTTCGACTGGTTGCTCGGGTTGGGTGGGTGGGAGAAACCACGACCACTAGAGTTCTTGTTGTTGGAGTTGTTGGAGTTGTTGTATGGAGCTCGAATCGCTAGAGGAGGAGGAAGCCAGAATTTCTGATGCTTCGAGACCAACTGAGACGATGAGGAAGAGTGAACAGCATCTCGAATTCTCTTCTTAGAAGCCTCCATCTTAAGCTGAGCTGCTTCTTGTTTCAAAGTCATGTTATAGAACTTGTCGAATTCATCGGGCTCAAACAAGGTGAGAGCAAGCTGAAGTTCATCTTTGAGACCTCCACGGAACTGATAGATTTTACTCTTGGCGTCAGGAATGTCTTGCTTAGCATAGCGAGCGAGGTTTTGGAACTTGACATTATACTGATAGACTGTCATGGAGCCCTGCTTCAGGTTGCGGAATTGCTCACGCATACCCTCGATGACACTTGTAGGAATGTGGTGCGAACGGAAATCCTTGCAGAAATTCTCCCAAGAGATCACTTGACCCGGCCTGGAGTCTTTGTACTGCTGCCACCAGTCAGCTGCTTGATCTTTCAGTTGGAAGGCTGCAAACTTCACATAATCATCTTCCTTCACGTTACTGCACTCAAAATGCTTCTTTATGTCGGTCAACCAATCCTCAGCATCAAGAGGGTCGACACAGTAACTAAGAGCTTTAGGATTGTTAGCCAGGAACTGGTTGAGGGTAGCATGGTGCTGCTGGAAGAAGTTGCCTTGGTTCCCTGGAACACCCTGATTAGCTTGCATAGCTTGCATCTGCTGCATCATCTGCATCATCAACTGAGTGTTCTGAGCTGTAGTCTGCATAATTGCTCTCCAAGCCTCAGGCGGAGGAGGAGGGGAAGGAGGATGATCTGGGACCTCTTCCACCTCTGGGTTAGCGTTGGGAACCTTTTTCGGAGCCATCCTGTAAGAGATGACCACGAATCAGCAATTGATTGACAAAAGGAATAAGCTGAATCAATGGAATGAATTGCATCAAGTCTTCACAATAATCATTCGAACAATAAGAACGAATGAAATCATTCGAACAAGAGGAACGAATGATATTCTCAGTTAAATGATAACATCAATCTTCACGAGAAGCCACATAGGGGACAAAATGAAAAAAAGAAAACAACAAGGTACAGACGGGAACAAACACAAGAGAGGAGTTTCGTTCTAACATCTTTGTGCTGAAAGCATATGAACGCGTTACGAAAAGGTTTTGCAATCCCCGGATCAGCATAGCCAAGGACCCTTTAAGATGCAACTCCTGATAGTAACATCGGTCATATAACCCCTTCACTCAATGTAGAACCCCGAGCTCACTAACCTGCATTCGTTGGAAGAATGCCTACGATCTACTGGATAAAACCCACCTATAGATTTCCGAAAGATTCCAGTTATGCAATCAGGTGTTGGGGATACACGGGAAGCATCGCGCAATCAACTCTAAACCTACATCCAGGTGTATCCATCCTTCAACACATAACCAGTCTTTCTCGGAAACTATGTACCTCGGACCTTCGAAAAGCATCCACTATAACAAGCTATGGCAATACTCCCGAACTACCTCCCCAGTACTGGGTGATGTCGGGGTTATCTTGCCACTGGCCGTATAGGAGAGATTTTCGATGTCGGCCGTCTTAAGTATTTAGTACTGCCGCGATATGCTTGTGACAACAATACCCCGAAGCTCAACTCCTCGGTAACAGGAGGCATCGAGAACAATATCCTTGTCACAAGAACATCGAAACAATCCCAGAATACTCGCGGGATTCCTAAAAAAAATTGTGCAATTTTTGAAAATAGGAGAGACAAGGGTAGTCGTCAGGAGTCCTCACCAGAGAGAAAGGGGATGAGAAGCAAAGAAATCCTACTCTCCGATATAATATAGGACTCAAAAAGTTTTCAGTGTGTGCCTAGACTCGACCGTCAACGATTCGATCAAACAGTAGGGCTCCTAGGTCGGAGAAGGCTCTGAATACCAACTTGTAATGCCCAGGATGGAGTTATACCTCCTACGTGTCGAGGCACGACTTAAAGGCATAAATCCATCCTAGAATGATCTCAAGTTCGGTAATCTTTGCACATCTCATGTAAAAGAGGGGATTGTAAACAGAAATAGTTGGCTTACACTCGCCACGTCACAAAATTACAGTACAAATCTCAAACATCATACATTAAGAACATCACAACCCTCTAAGGGCAAAAACCAAATGCAAGATACCAAACTTAAATAACATCCACAGGCGGATCGACTCCTAGTAGGAGTCTCCACTACTGATCATCCGGGTATCGCACATAGTACCGACTACGCTCCTCGTCGTACTCCCAATCCAGCTCGGTGCCATCACCTGGATAGCTCACAACTGGACCTGCATCTGGTGTGTGAAGTAACTGTGAGCCACAGAGGACTCAGCAATCCCGTACCCGGGTAACAAGACTATTTAAGCCTTTGGGAGAGGATAAAGGCTGAAGAAAAGAATAAGTGTCTGCAGCAGCAACTAGCAACTAGCTTACGTGAGTGAGAGCGAGAAGAGAAAGCCTCGGCGAGAAGTGATCACGAAGTGATCCTAGCTACAAGCTCAACAAGCACAACCGCTCCGTGTTCAACTCCCGAATCCCTATTCGGAAATTGACAGTCACGGAACACACGCTGGTAGTGTATTAGAAACATTGTGTCAAGTTATCTACAACCGGAATTAACAAGCTCCCATCTGCCACATAACCGCGGGCACGGCTTTCGAAAGTTCAAACCCTGCAGGGGTGTTCCAACTTGACCCATTACAAGCCCACGATCCGCGGAGTCGCAACTCCAAAGTGGGAAGACCCGAGTATCCTCGGAATCCCGTGCTCAAGATATACCGAGCTAAGGTAAGGCTAATCCAGCAAATCCTCCCGGCGTGTTGACACCCTGATAGTAGCCGCGCGTATCTAAGTCTCAGGACACGGCCGGATGGGCGAAGCTACGGGTGTATGCCAGATACCTCGAGTTGCCCCAAGGCGGCCCCGCAGGCTCCCCGTTTCGGACCAACACTCATGTGGAGCACTGGCCCGGGGTTGTTGATTAAGAAAAAGGGTTAATTACTCCCTATGCAAGTTTAGTTTGTTATTAGGCAAATAGTACCAATGTTGGGACTTGCTGGAAAAGACTTAGCACTTAGCGGTTTATCGAGGGGGTCCCATACACCCCAACCGTGTTAGGAACGCATAATCAAGGAACATAACACCGGTTTATACGGTTCCTAACGGCATGAGTGGAACAAAACACCAAGCAAAAGGCTTAGCCTTCCACCCTTGCCAATATATAGATGATTTCATTTTAAGCATTTATATAGTGTGATAAAACCCAACCAAACTTCAACATAAAGCAAGCATCTTCGATCTTCACCTGCAACTAGCAATACTATAAGAAGGGGCTGAGCAAAGCGTACTTAGCCAAGCAACGGTTTGCATAGGTAGGTTGGTTAAACATGGCAATTGGTTACAAGTAGGAGGCTGACAAGAAGATCATGGGCATCGAGGCAAAACTATAGATCGAGACTACTAGCAATAGGCAAAGATAGTAATGTTATCGGGGTTCGGTCATCTTGCCTGAAGTGAAGTCGTTCGGATCGTAAGAAGGGTCCTCGTGCTCAACCTCGTTGGAAACCTCGTGCTCGTACTCGAACTCAGACTCAGCTCCCGGCTCTAAACAAAACAATCACACCAAGCACAAATCAACAAGATGCAATGCGCACTCGAAAAAGATGGATGCATGATGGATGCACTAAGGATGCACTAAGGAGCACGTAAAAATATCACTCAAGCAAAACACCTCAAAACATGATAACAATCTGATATTATTAATCTACACAGAAAATTAATCAAGTTTGATATAAGATTCGCTGAAATCGGAGTTACAGGCTAAAAGTTATGCCCGAAACAAGAAATGAGCGAAAGCTGAAAATTACAGCAACATAGCAACTTCGGAGCACAAAATAATTAAGCTACATCACTCAAATATCATGGCAAAGGACATGAACACAAACTAGACCTATACTACAGCAACTAAGTCCAAAGGTGCACCCCCAACGGAGCCACAGATCAATAGCAATGATCTTGGACATATTGAACTTGACAATAAAATTCTGGCAGCAGAATTTTATTGAAACTTTGGAGCAAAAGATAAACATGCTACAGCCACTCAAATGGACATGTGAGGACATGAATGGAAAGACAACAATATATACTACAAGGAACAATCAAGATCCACTCCAAAACTAACATGGTTTGTCCTAGAACATCACACGAACATGGCATCGGAACGTTACAGATTTCAGACTTAGTGAAAATCCACTAAGTCCTAAAACAGCAATATCATCATAGCATCTAAAAGAGCATGTTTAAGTCACCTCGAAACTAAACATGGCAAAGGGTAAGCACCTCATCAAAGTGCACATGAAGGTGATCCCGAAACACACAAGCATGCATCATTGAGGTAAACACAACGATAGCAACGAGCTCAACAAGATGGCATTTCATAACAAGTGAAACATCATCACAGCCACATGGCACTTTGCAATGATGATAACAAGGCAAGAATAAATCTATCATGCAACCTATCACATACAACATGTAGATCATGGCAAGACGAACAAGTGGACATGTCATTTGCATCATTCGGACAAACGAGCTAAAAGATATCACATGGCAAAGGTGACATAAAAACATCACATAGCAGCAGTTTTTTATCATGATGCACTCTTGAAACAGCAAAACAAGCACCTAGATGATCTCTAACATGCATGACAATAACAGATAAAACGTAGAGCAAGTCTCCACGAACGTCTGGACATGCTATATGCGCGAATCGGAGCAACAGACAAAAAGTTATGGCAGTTGAAAGATAGCATCACAGATTAACAGATCTGTGACTTAGAGATATTTGGGGCAACCTTCTCAGATCTGAAGAAAGTCAACTCGGGCCAGATCTGGATCCAACGGGCCGGTGAAGAAGAGGCCCGGAGAGGCGGCGCTGGACCCTGGCGGTGCGGCGGCCCGGAAGGAGGCGGCGGCGCGGCGGGCCACTGGGGCGAGGCCCAGCCGGGGCGGAGGCGGTGCGGGCCTGGCTGTGCGGCCCGGGTCGGAGGAGCGAGGGAGGCCCGGCCAGCGGGATGCGGCTGGCCCGCGCTGGCGAGACGAGGCGGCCCAGGGCGGCGGCGGGGAGGCGCTGGCCTGGCGGAGGGAGTGGGCATCGGTGGCCTGAAGGAGGGCCGCTCGAGGTGGCGCTGTCGGCCCAGCCGGGCGAAGCGACGAGCCGAGCGCTGCGGGAGGCCTTCCCGTCGAAGTGGTCCCGAGCCTTCGGGCCGGAGGATCGGCTGGCGCGGTGCGGAGGCTTGGGCCGCGGTCGATGGCGATTGAGGGAGGTCGGCCGTTGACTTGGCATCGACTGCAGCGATCGAGGGGAAGGAGGGCCTCGATCCTAGCGCAGAAGGAGGATCCGGTCGGAGCAGCTCCCAGGCGACTGGATCCGGCGGTGGTTCGAAGGAGATGATCCCCAGGCAGTGGATCTGATAGAAAAATGGGGAGAGAAAAGGGGAAAGAAGAGGCTAGAGGTTAGGGATGCCAAAATAGACTAGGGTCTATTATATAGAAGACTTTTAGGGTTAGGAGGGATCTGGGGGTGTTAGGAGCCCTCCGATCGCGATCCGACGGATCCGATCGCGGGGGTAGTCTAGAAGGGCCTAGGAGAAGATAGTAGACTGCTGTAGGGGTGTTCCTGGGACACAAAGTGAAGGCACTTTGGACCCACACGAACAACGGATGACAAAGTCAACGGAGTCCAAACGAGACGAGATTTGAGAGGCGGGTTGCACACAACAAAACAACAACACACACAACAACCTCGCGGCACACCGGTAACGTTACACGCCCAAACAACAAAGTAGGCCTACGGGACGTCACGGACACGTGAGGGAGCTCCGGAACGCGAAACGGACAACGGGAAGAAACACGACGAACCGGATGCAACCGACAACACAAATGCAATGCAATGCACATGTCTACATGATATGAATGAATGCCACACACTCACACAACAAAACGACGAAAACCCGAAAGAAAAAGAACCCGGAATGGAAATAGATGAAGCCGAAGATATATTATATGCCCAAAAGGGAAAGTATTACATCCGGGGCATTACAATACTACAACAAAGTATGACTCTATATGAATGCCTCCGGCGGTGTACCGGGATGTGCAATGAAACAAGAGTGACATGTATGAAAGAGTATGCATGGTGGCTTTTCCACAAATACGATGTCAACTACATGATCATGCATGGCAATATGACAATATGATGCGTGTCATATGAACGGAACGGTGGAAAATTGCATGGCAATATATCTCGGGATGGCTATGAAAATGCCATGATAGGTAGGTATGGTGGCTGTTTTGAAGAATAATATGGTGGCTGTTTTGAGCAAGGATATATAGTGGGTGTATGGTACCGGCGAAAGTTGCGCGGTACAAGAGAGGCTAGCAATGGTGAAGGGTGAGAGTGCGTATAATCCATGGACTCAACATTAGTCATTAGTCATAAGAACTCATATACTTATTGCAAAAATCTACGAGTTATCAAAACAAAGCAATCAACGCATGCTCCTAGGAGGGAGGTTGGTAGGAGTTAACCATCGCGCGCCCCCGACCTCCACACAAAGGTTAGCACTTTACAAATACCTCATGCTCTAACTTCGTCACATAGCAGTTCACCATACGTGCATGTTACGGGAATCACTAACCTTAACACAAGTATTTCTCAATTTCATAATAACTCCACTAACATGACTCTAATATCACTATCCTCATATCTCAAAACAATTATCAAGCATCCAACATCTCATCATATTCAATGCACTTAGTGTGAAAGTTTTTACTACATTGATATTGGATGTCTATCATGTGAAGACTAGTTTTATAGACTAAACACGTTACCATGCTGTTTTAATAGACTCTCAAAAGGATATAAGTGAAGCATGATAGTTCAAAAATTTCTTCAAAATATTATCACCATTGTGCTCTAAAAGATATAAGTGAAGCACTAGAGCAAAAACTATTCAACTCAAAAGATATAAGTGAAGCACATAGAGTGTTCTAACAATTCCTAGGCCATATTTAACTCTCTCAAATAGGTGTGCCCAGCAAGGATAATTATGGCAAACTAACAAGCAAAGACTGAAATTATACAAGACGCTCCAAGCAAAACACATATCATGTGGTGAATAAAAATATAGCTCCGAGTATAGTTACCGATGGATGAAGATGAAAGAGGGGATGCCTTCCCGGGGCATCTCCAAGCTTAGGCTTTTGATTGTCCTAGAATTTTACTTGGGGTTCCATGGGAATCCCCAAGCTTAGGCCCTTGCTACTCTTTGTTCCATAGTCCATCAAAGCATTACTCAAAACTTGAAAACTTCACAACACAAAACTTAGACAAAAATCTCGTGAGCTCCGTTAGTATAAGAAAGCAAACCACTACTCAAAGGTACTGCAATGAATTCATTCTTTGTTTATATTGGTGTTAAACCTACTGTATTCCAACTTCTCTATGGTTCATACTTCACAATATTACTCATAGATGCATTGAAATAAGCAAACAACACACGGAAAACAGAATCTGTCAAAAGCAGAACAGTCTGTAGTAATCTGCAGGTTTCACATACTTCTGTAACTCCAAAAAATTGAAACTAAATTAGTAAACGTGAGGAATTTGTCTATTAATCATCTGCAAAAAGAATCAACTAAATAGCACGCTCTAGTAAAATCCGATGACCATTCTAGCGAGCGCTAACGATTCTGTTTTTCACAGCAAGATCACATAAACTTCACACAAGTCTTCCCAAAGGTTCTACTTGGCACAAACACTAAACAAAACATGAAACCACATCTAAACATAAGCTAGATGCAATATTTATTCCCTAACAGCAGCAAAAAAATGGGGTTGCCTCCCAACAAGCGCTATCGTTTTACGCCCCTAGCTAGGCACGATACAGATAAATCTAGGTATTGCCTTCTTTGGAAGGCAATCAATAAGTGGCTCTCATAATAGATTCATATGGTAATTTGATTTTATTTCTATGAAAGTTTTCCATGCCTTTCCTTAACGGAAATTGGAATCTAATATTTCCTTCCTTCATATCAATAATTGGACCAATCGTTCTAAGGAAAGGTCTACCAAGAATAATAGGACATGAAGGATTGCAATCTATATCAAGAACAATGAAATATACGGGCACATAATTCCTATTGGCAACAATAAGAACATCATTAATTCTTCCCATAGGTTTCTTAATAGTGGAATCCACAAGATGCAAATTTAAAGAACAATCATCAAGCTCATGGAACCCTAGCAAATCACATAAAGTTTTTGGGATAGTGGAGACACTTGCACCCAAATCACACAAAGCATAGCATTCATGATCTTTTATTTTTATTTTTATAGTAGGTTCCCACTCATCATAAAGCTTTCTAGGGATAGAAACTTACAACCCAAGTTTTTCTTCATAAGATTGCATCAAAGCATCAACTATGTGTTTGGTGAAAGCTTTATTTTGCCTATAAGCATGCGAAGAATTTAGTACGGATTGCAACAAGGAAATACAATCAATCAAAGAGCAATTATCATAATTGAACCCCTTGAAATCAAAGCTAGTGGGTTCATCACTATGCAAAGTTTTAATCTCTTCACTCCCACTTTTAACAATTTTAGCATCAAGATCTAAAAACTCTGAATCATTGGGACACCTTAAAACAGAATCATCGCCAATCCTATCTTCATCAAGATTTATACTAGAAAACAAGGATCTAATAGGAGACACATCAATAACTTTCAGATCTTCATCTTTATTTTCATGATAACTAGAAGAACACGCTTTAATATAATTCTCCCTTTTAGCACGCATCCTAGCGGTTCTTTCTTTGCATTCATTAATGGAAATTCTCATGGCTTTGAGAGACTCATTGATATCATGCTTAGGTGGGATAGATATAAGTTTCAAAGAATCAACATCAAGAGTAATTCTATCCACACTTCTAGCCAATTCATCAATCTTAAGCAATTTCTCTTCAAGCATAGCATTGAAATTCTTTTGCGAGATCATAAACTCCTTAACACTAGTTTCAAATTCAGAAGGCAACTTTCGATAAGAGTTGTTGTAGGAATTACCATAATTATTAGAGGAATTACTAGGAAAAGGCCTAGGATTAAAATTCCCTCTATAAGCATTGTTACCAAAATTATTCCTACTAACAAAATTCACATCCAAAGATTCATTGCTATTTTCAATCAAAGTGGACAAAGGCATATCATTAGGATCAGAAGAAGCACTCTTAGCAGCAAATAATTTCATAAGTTCATCCATCTTTCCACTCAAAATACTAATTTCTTTAATAGCATGCACTTTTTTACTAGTAGATCTCTCGGTGTGCTATTGAGAATAATTGACCATGATATTATCTAGGAGTTTGGTAGCTTCTCCTAAGGTAGTTTCCATGAAAGTGCCTCCTGCGGCCGAATCTAAAAGATTTCTAGAAGCAAAATTCAAGCCAGCATAAAAGTTCTGAATAATCATCCATAGATTCAAACCATGTGTAGGGCAATTACGTATCATTAATTTAATTCTCTCCCAAGCTTGTGCAACATGCTCATGATCTAGTTGCTTAAAATTCATAATATCGTTTCTAAGAGAGATGATCTTAGCAGGAGGGAAATACTTAGAGATAAAAGCATCTTTGCACTTATTCCACGAATCAATATTATTTCTAGGCAAAGAGGAAAACCAAGTTTCGCACAATCTCTAAGTGAAAACGGAAATAACTTCAATTTAACAATATCGTTATCCATATCCCTTTTCTTTTGCATGTCACACAAATCAACACAGTTGTTTAGATGGGTAGCGGCATCTTCACTAGGAAGGCCGGAGAATTGATCTTTCATGACAAGATTCAACAAAGCAGCATTGATCTCACAAGATTCAGCATCGGTAATAGGAGCAATCGGAGTGCTAATAAAATCATTATTGTTGGTATTGGAGAAGTCACACAATTTGGTATTGTTCTGAGCCATAGTGACAAGCAAGCAATCCAACGCACACAAGCAAACAAGAAGCAAGCGAATGATAAACACACGGCAGAAGAAGGGCGAATAAAACGGCAAGGGTGAAGTGGGGAGAGGAAAATGAGAGGAAAAAAATGTAATGCAAAGGATAAGGGTTTGTGATAGATACTTGGTATATGACTTTTGCGTAAGCCTCCCCGGCAACGACGCCAGAAATTATTCTTGCCACTTCTCGAGCTTGCGTTGTATTCCCTCGAAGAGGAAAGGGAAATGCAGCACAGTAGCGTAAGTATTTCCCTCAGTTTTTGAGAACCAAGGTATCAATCCAGTAGGAGACCACGCGCGAATCCCTCGCACCTGCACAAATAAATAAGAACTTCGCAGCCAACGCGATAAGGGGTTGTCAATCCCTTTACGGTCACTTACGAGAGTGAGATCTGATAGAGATGATAGTTTATATTTTTTGTATTCTTTTGTTTATAAGAACAGAAAGTAAAAGCGAAAAAAGTAAAGTAGATGTAGATTGATATGTTGAGAATAGACCCGGGGGCCATAGTGTTCTCTAGTGACTTCTCTCATGATAGCGATATTCTACGGCTGGTAAACAAATTACTGTCGAGCAATTGATAGAAAAGCGAATAATTATGAGACTATCTAGGCATGATCATTATATATAGGCATCACGTCCGAGAAAAGTAGACCGACTCCTGCCTGCATCTACTACTATTACTCCACACATCGACCTCTATCCAGCATGCATCTAGTGCATTGAGTTCATAAGAACAGAGTAACGCCTTAAGCAAGATGACATGATGTAGAAGGATAAACTCAAGCAATATAATATAAACCCCATCTTTTTACCATCGATGGCAACAATACAATACGTGCCTTACAGCCCCTACTGTCAGTGGGATCCGAAGGTCTGTGGTAAACTACTCACAACTCATGGTGAGGGCAATGATGATGATGTAGAAGCACTCCGTAATGGATCCCCCCTCCGGCGGAGCTCCGGAACAGGCCCCAAGATGGGATCTCACGGGAACAGAAGGTTACGGTGGTGCAATTAGTATTTTCTCTCTGTCGCTGATGGTTTCGGGGTACATAGGCTTATATAGGAGGAAGGAGGACACCGGGGGACTCACGATGGACCCACGAGGCAGGGGGCGCGCCCTGGGATGGGGGCGCGCCCCCACCCTCATGGGCACCTCGTGGCCCCTACTATGTGGTTCTCAAGTCTCCCGTGCGTGATTTTCTTCAAAATATCTCTCCCGAAGGTTCCATTCTGTTTGGACTCCGTTTGATATTCCTTTTCTGCAAAACCCTGAAACAGGCAAAAAACTACAATCTGGACCGGGCCTTGGGTTAGTAGGTTAGTCCCAAAAATGATATAAAAGTGTATGACAAAGCCCATTAAACATCCAAAACATCATAAGTAATAGCATGGAACAATCAAAAATTATAGATACGTTGGAGACGTATCACATAACTCGTAGTAGGTGACTATAACTTGCAAGATCAGATCTAAAACATGAATATAATGATAGTATCATAAACAGTTCAGATCCGAAATCATGGCACCCGGGTCCAAAGTGACAAGCATTAAGCATGATAAAGTCATAGCAACATCAATCTCAGAACATAATGGATACTAGGGATTGATACGTCCAAAACGTATCTATAATTTCTGCTTGCTCCATGCCACTTTTGGGTGATATTGCTATGATATTCATACACTTCCATACACTTTTGATCATATTTAGACTAACTTACTAATCCAGTGCACCCCAGTGCCAGTTTCTGTTTTCGGCTGTTTTTGTATTTCAGGTTTTCACGTTACGAGAACTGCCCAGAAAAATCCAGAAAAATTATATAAAAAATCAGCGTTTCGGAAACAACCTTGCGTCCGAAGGATAGCCGAGGGGGCACCAGGGCTCCAGGCGCCCTGGCGGCGTGTAATGCCCAGGATGGGACTATACCTCCTACGTGTCGAGGCACGACTTAAAGGTATAAGCCCATCCTAGAATGATCTCAAGTTTGGTATCTTTGCACAACTCATGTAAAAGAGGGATTAAAATGCAAAAGGAGATAGTTGGCTTACACTCGCCACTTCACACAATACATTACATAACAATCATCATTCAAAACATCACAACCCGACTACGGGTGAAGATCCAAAAGAAAGATACCAAAACAACAACATAAAGCCACAGGCCAAGATCGAATCCTAGTAGAAACCACTACTGAACATCGAAACGTCACAAGCAAACGGCCACACTCTTCAACGAACTCCTGGTGAAGAACTGATCCGACTCCTGCATCAAACTCGGCTGAACCTGCATCTGGTGTGGTGAAGTAACTGTGAGCCACAGAGGACTCAGCAATCCCGTTCCCGGGTAACAAGACTATTTAAGCCTTGGGTGAGGACAAGGCTGAAGAAAGAAATATGAGGTGAAGGAACAAACAAGAGTCTGCAGCAGCAACTAGCACTAACTTACGTAATAGAGAGCGAGAAGAGAAGCGCATCGGTCGAAAGATGATCACGAAGTGATCCTAACTAAAGCCGGTCAAACATAACCCCACCATGTTCAACTCCCGATTCCCTATTCGGAAATTGACAGTCACGGTACACACGCTGGTAGTGTATTGGAACATTGTGTCAAGTTATCTACAACCGGAATTAACAAGCTCCCATCTGCCACATAACCGCGGGCACGGCTTTCGAAAGTTCAAACCCTGCAGGGGTGTTCCAACTTGGCCCATCACAAGCCCACGATCCGCGGAGTCGCAACTCCATAGTTGGGAAGACCCGAGTATTCTCGGAATCCCGTGCTCAAGTTAAACCGAACTAAGGTAAGGCTAATCCAGCAAATCCTCCCGGCGTGCCGACACCCTGATAGTAGCCGCGCGTATCTAGTCTCAGGCCACGACCGGATGAGCACAGCGTACAGTGGCCGAAACCCAAGTTGCCAAGGGGGGCCCCGCACACGACTCTAGTTTGGACCAACACTCATGTGGAGCACTGGCCCGGGGGGTTGAATTAAGAAAGAGGGTTTGCAAGGCCCTTATGCATGTTTTATTAGTTTGTTATTAGGCAAATAGTACCAATGTTGGGACTTGCTGGAAAAGACTTAGCACTTAGCGGTTTATCAAGGGGGTCCCATACACCCCAACCGTGTTAGGAACGCATAATCAAGGAACATAACACCGGTTTATACGGTTCCTAACGGCATGAGTGGAACAAAACACCAAGCAAAAGGCTTAGCCTTCCACCCTGCCAGTATATAGATGATTTCATTTTTCTAAGCATTTATATAGTGTGATATAACCCAACCAAACTTCAACATGGAGCAAGCATCTTCACTCTTCACCTGCAACTAACAATGCTATAAGAGGGGCTGAGCAAGCCTACGTATAGCCAAGCAACGGTTTGCGTAGGTAGGGTGGTTAAACATGGCAATGGTTACAAGTAGGAGGCTGACAAGAAGAACATGGGCATCGAGGCAAAACTATAGAGCGATACTCTAGCAATAGGCAAAGATAGTAATGGTATCCGGGTTCGGTCATCTTGCCTGGGATTCCACAAGGGAGAAGAACGGATCCAAGAAGAAGACGGAGCAACAGTCGAGCGGATCCTCACAACTCCGGAACGAAACCGAAGCTATCAAGAGAAGCAAACCGGAAAGAAACAAACAACACGGTAATCACACACAAACATAAACATGGCATAAGACGCACAAGCAAGCATGATGCATGTCCGGTTTAAATATGCAAGGCATGGCAAAGTGCACAAACAAATACTACAAGTTAAGTGGAGATCAATATGCAACGAGTTGCATATTGACGAAACACCACATATTAATTATTTTGTTGACTCTCGTTATTTACAAGACAAGATTAAATGTTTTAACATGGGAAGAGGTGAAGCATAAAGAAACTATACTAACTAGACATTTTAAATGAGGCCGGAAAAATAACAACAACATATCCGGAAAATCCCCATTAGCATGTTTAATAATTATAAAGCAACAACAATTAAACATTTTAGTGTTGTTAACATGATGCGGATGACATGATCAAGTTTATGCAATTTTATTAACAGGTTGACTTAAGAGGATAAGAAGCATTGTCACCGTGGTGGAAGAAAAGGGTGCCACGGCATGATCCGAAAATGATGCAACGCATCATATCGGTTCCGGTATCTCGTTAAGAGACCGGTGCAAAAGGTGACGAAGCGAGTCAAACGAGATGATGGGGTGATCCCGTTGCCGGGTTCCCACGGGTCGGCGACGAGGCAACCGAGGAGCTCAACAAAAGGTCGGAACGGGCACGAGCACACACAAGGGAGACAACATTTCATACAACACAAGCAAGCATGCATCACACGGGTCACGTCTCGGGGTTATACCTTCGAAGCGTGCGTTTCGGGGCGGTTCGAGATCGTAGAGGGACGTAGTGGAAGTAGAGGAAGTAGTCGTTCCGGCGTCGAGTTCGTAGATGTACTAGCGGTCTCGGCGACGGTAGTGGTACACGGCGACGGTAGTCGTTCGGGCGACGGTAGACGTTCGGGCCGTAGATGTACTCGGTCGTCGTGGTACACGTTTGTAGATGTTCATCCGTCATGTCGTGGTACTTGGCGAGTCATCGTGTAGATGTACTTGACGGTCCGGTCTCGGTTCTTGTAACGAAGAGGTACACGAGGGTTCCGATGGCTCCGGCGTCGGTAGTGGTACTTGTCGCTTCGCCGTGTAGGGGTACTTGTCGTATCGGAGGGGTACTCGTTCTTCCGAAGGTAAACGTGCACGTTCCTGGACATCCCAAAGCACAAGGCAACACACACACAAAAAAAACAGAACGGCAGCAAAGGCAGCAGTTCGACGAAGCGAGGACGCGGCACGGAGGCACGGCGCTGAAGAGACGAGGCAGGGGCGCTGCTGGACTCATGGAGGACGAGGCCGGCGACCTGCGGCGCTGCTGCAAGGCGCTGAAGAAGACGGGCGCTGCGAGCTCTTCGCTGGATCCTGGCCGGGGGCGCTGCAGAGGCTCGGCCCGGGCGAGGAGGAGGCCGGGCGCGGACGAGACGTTGGGGAAGGGAGGCGCCGGCGCTCGGGGATGTCGAGGCAGGAGGTCGCGGTCGCTCGGGGCGGCCGGCTGCTCCCGTCGCTGGGGAGGCCAGAGGGGATCCTCTCCCTGGCGACGAAGGTCGCGTCGGAGGAGGGAGGAGGCGCGCAGGTGGACGGAAGGGGCGGCCGGAGCTGGAACCTGCGGCGACCGGCGCTTCTGTAGGCGGGGCGCGGGGCTCCTGGCCGCTGGGCGGAGCTGCGAGGCCCCGGGCGCTGGAGGCCTGAGGCGACGCGGGGGAGGGAGCCCGCGCGCGGGGTCGAGGGAAGGGATCGGGATCGAGGCAGGGGACGAGGCGAAGGGGCGCTGGATCGAGAGAAAGGGGGCGATGGGATCGGGAGGAAAAGGGGTTTCGGGCAGAGCTCGTTCGATCTGGCGGCGGCTGGGAGCGAGCGAGGGAAGGGAGGAGCGAACCGGACTGGGTGCGAGGGATGGCTAGGGTTCGGTGGGAGCCGGTTGGGCCAGGAGAGAATGGGCCCAAGGGAAGGAGAGAGGCCTGGGAGAAAAGGCCCAAGAGGCCAGGCTGCGCTGGGAAAAGGAGGCTGGCAGCCTTCCCGTTTTAAAATCTTTCTGCAAAAAAACAATCCACAGAAAAATAAGACGGAAAAAGCCAGGGGTTCACGGGATGAATCTGAAAGAAGTAACAATACTTCTGGACTCCTGGAATTATGCCCCATTTAAATAAAATACTCTGGCATTATTTAAAGATAGAAAAATAATTCAAGTTTGAATTTAGTTCAAACTAGAGCCATTTTTGAATCTGACCAGAGCATATCTGAAAAGGGGTGAAATTTGGAGGAGGCATATGGCATGGTCTAGAATTTTTAGGAAAAGAAAGAACATTAAAGGAGATAGCGAAGAACTCACTTGCATGACGAAGTAAAAGAATAAGAGGAAGAAAAAGAAGAAGAAGGATGGGTGTTGCGTGGAACATATGCAAGTGTGTTGGGTTAATTCCAACGAATGGAATATTTAATATAGCTCCCTAAATATTGAGAGGCTTTTATATGTTATAAAGAGAAGTCACCTTCCCTCGATTTAAATGGACCGAAGGTCCACACGGTTTATTTAGGTTGAGATGCAAAAATAAAATATGACATGGTGACATGATGACATGATGCAATGCAAAAATAAATAACACCACCACAAAAGAACACACGGGCAACCCGGAACATCTGGAACCTTCGGGAATCTTCTGGAATCTCCTGGGACGTCGGTCTCGGGCGTCACAACTCTCCCACACTAACAGAGGATCTCGACCCGAGATCCTAGAGATATCACCGGGTAAAAACGGAAGAGAAAGAGGTAAAACAAAGTTGCTTCTTTGACAGATGAGTGAAACCAAAGAACCTTGAGAGGTTGAACAAGATGAAAGAAGAATACAACGGAGATGAACGAAGATGAAAACATTCCTTTAGAAAAGAGAAACAAGGAGCATTAAGAGAACCTTGGAGGTTGAAAGACATGAAACAAGAGCTCATGGACGAAAAGAATATGAAACCGCAATGGTATGGCCAAGGAATAAGAATGACAAAATTCGGACAGCACTCCGTCTGAAAATGGAAGGAAATGAACAAAAACTTACCAAGTTGGAATGAAACTTGATGAAAACAACAACATATTGTCTCCGAAACAAATAAAAGAATGGCACAAGAGGTAAGAAGGATTCAGACAGCACTCCGGTTAAAAAGAGAGGCAAAACAAGAAAAGATGACGGAACTAGAATGAAGAATACAATACTCCGGTTAAAATGGTAAGCAAGGGAGAATATGATCTCGATAAAACGAGATGATGGTTAAAGAGAGCAATATCACAAAACCTCCGGAATGAAAGAATAGAGAATATAGATCAACGAAAGAAATGAATGGAGAAGAAAATGACAACTTCTCCCAAAATGAAATTTGAAAGAGCATCCTTACGAAGAAGGGTTGAGTGTAGTTGTTGGAAAAATCAACAACGAAGAATAAGCTTCATGTGGGCTTATGGAAAACATCTCAAAATTAAGAGGTGACAACCAGCCACTAAAGGAAAACAATTGATTGGATTGAGATCAACAAGGAGACGATAAACTTATTTCACCGGAATGATAAATGAAGAACTTGGGTCATTTATCAGCACCAAAATATCAACAAACCTTAGTGAAAGCTTTTAGGTGAAAAATAACCCAAGATAACTCCAACGAATAAATGAAGGGTTGAAAAGATCTCTTGAACAAGGAAAATGATGGGTTTAAATATCTCATTCTTGAAAACTCGTGAATCATAAAACATGAAGGAATTGTCAAGAATGACATAACACCATCTCAAAGATAAGGTAGCCAGAATTGCAAATGGAAAGCATGATGAAGAATGCTTGAGCTCCAACAAGAATCTTGATGAAGACTTCGAGGATTAATTAAAACATGATGAACCACCATGAAAACTCCGGTAATGAAAGCATGAGAAGTGAAAGATGAAGAGAAAAAGATTCAAGGCCTGCGATGAATTAGATGGAGCTTCGAAATGATAATTGAAATAACATGGAGCTCCGGAAAACAAGATGAACAACTTGGAACCACGGATATGATATGATGAACAAGCTCCAGACAAAAGAATTAAACACTTGGAAGGAACAAGAATAAGAATTATGTTATGCATCTCCTTTACCAATTTAAATTGATGACAACCAAGGATTTGGCATACTACTTATTCTCGTTGCAAAGAATTAAAGAGAGATCTAGCACAACCTTGGATAAGTATTGAACGAACCACCGGTAGGATTATGGAAAGAACAAATGAATTAAAACGATAACAACGGAAGAGTAAACTTGAAAGAACCACCGTAAGAATATGGAGACGAACGAAGAGACATCAATGAAGAATAGTTGGAGGTTGAAGTTGAAAACTGAGAACGAAGAAATATTCTGAAATGATGGCCTTCGGAGGATCACAAAGAAAAAAATTCATGAAAAAACTTGAGAGAACGGCCAAGATTTAAGAGAAACTCTTCTCCGGTCTCCAAATGTTGAGAATGAAGACGAGAAATGCCAAGACGAATTGTTGAGCACTCCGGAATGAAGAATTAAAAGTTGAACCAATGATGAAAAAGAATTGAAAGCGATCTTGGAGAAGGCATGTGACTGATGGGAATCATTCTTACGTCACATTTGAAAGAATTTTAAAGCAACTCCGGAAAATAGAAGAGTCAGTTAAGATCCTGGGAAAAGACCTGTGGGTTAGGGCCCACTAAAGAAATCACCGTTGGAAAAGATTGCTTAAGAGATATTGCACCGGTTGAATTAAATGACTTGAGTAAGATAACAATGCTCAAAATAATAGCTTGAACGGATTAAGAATGGAACTATGGATCTTGAGCACTCCGGATATGAATAACAAGAGAAGAATGATTAATTGGTGCACCGGAATAAAAATCATTGTGAAAAGAGGAAAAGGATAAGATCAACACCAAAATCTTGAATTACATCCACCGGCAGAATTAGAGAACAAAAGAATGATGAACTTGAAACTCTTGAGCATCTTCACGATAAATCACCGGATAAGAACATTGAAGGAAAGAATGAAGAAACAACACATGAATAAAATGGATATTTCATCTGAGAATTTATGGAACCAAGGAGAAGAAGGGTGGGAGGGTGGGGAAAACAAAGACAACTTGGGATGAACAAAATGGACATCGGTTGAAAAAGAATTTAGCATGACCATCTTGATGATCAAGAAGGAACTGCACTCCCATAGAAATATGAGAACACTGGTTAGGAAAGGTATGGAATCAACATTTGACATCGAAGCAACTCGAATACCAGAATGAAAACAAAACAAAGGATAGATATTGAACGAATGAATTCCGCAGGTACATCAACTTGACGAGAAGGCACTCGAAGAACAAAAAGTAAATAAAAAGGAACAAGGAACAGATGGAACAAATACAAGATAGAAGCTTCGTTCGACATCTTCGTCCTGAAAGCTCATGGAACGTGTTACAAAAGGGTTTTGCAATCCCCGGATCAGCATAGCCAAGGATCCTTTAAGATGCAACTCCCGATCAGAACAAGTCCATAAAACCACTTCACTCAATGTAGAACCCCAAACTTCATATCTAGCATCCGTTGGAAGAATGCCTAGAACTACTAGATGAACCCACCTATAGATTTCCGAAAGTTTCCAGTTATGCAATCAGGTGTTGGGGATACACGGGAAGCACCGCGCAATCAACTCTAAACCTACATCCAGGTGTATCCATCCTTCAACACATAACCAGTCTTTCTCGGAAACTGTTTACCTCGGACCTTCGAAAAGCATCCACTATAACAAGCTATGGCAATACTCTCGAACTACCTCCCCAGTACTGGGTGATGTCGGGGTTATCTTGCCACTGGCCGTATAGGAGAGATTTTCGATGTCGGCCGTCTTAAGTATTTAGTACTGCCGCGATATGCTTGTGTCAATGATACCCCGAAGCTCAACTCCTCGGTAACAGGAGGCATCGAGAACAATATCCTTGTCACAAGAACATCGAAACAATCCCAGAATACTCGCGAGATCCTAAAAAAAAAATTGCAATTTTTGAAAGTAGAAGAGAAAAGAGTAGACGTCAGGAGTCCTCACCAGAGAGAAAGGGGATGAGAAGCAAAGAAATCCTACTCTCCGATATAATATAGGACTCAAAAAGTTTTCAGTGTGTGCCTAGACTCAACCGTCAACGATTCGATCAATCAGTGGGGGCTTCTAGGTCGGAGAAGGCTCTGAATACCAACTTGTAATGCCCAGGATGGGACTATACCTCCTACGTGTCGAGGCACGACTTAAAGGTATAAGCCCATCCTAGAATGATCTCAAGTTTGGTATCTTTGCACAACTCATGTAAAAGAGGGATTAAAATGCAAAAGGAGATAGTTGGCTTACACTCGCCACTTCACACAATACATTACATAACAATCATCATTCAAAACATCACAACCGGACTACGGGTGAAGATCCAAAAGAAAGATACCAAAACAACAACATAAAGCCACAGGCCAAGATCGAATCCTAGTAGAAACCACTACTGAACATCGAAACGTCACAAGCAAACGGCCACACTCTTCAACGAACTCCTGGTGAAGAACTGATCCGACTCCTGCATCAAACTCGGCTGAACCTGCATCTGGTGTGGTGAAGTAACTATGAGCCACAGAGGACTCAGCAATCCCGTTCCCGGGTAATAAGACTATTTAAGCCTTGGGTGAGGACAAGGCTGAAGAAAGAAATATGAGGTGAAGGAACAAACAAGAGTCTGCAGCAGCAACTAGCACTAACTTACGTAATAGAGAGCGAGAAGAGAAGAGCATCGGTCGAAAGATGATCACGAAGTGATCCTAACTAAAGCCGGTCAAACATAACCCCACCGTGTTCAACTCCCGATTCCCTATTCGGAAATTGACAGTCACGGTACACACGCTGGTAGTGTATTGGAACATTGTGTCAAGTTATCTACAACCGGAATTAACAAGCTCCCATCTGCCACATAACCGCGGGCACGGCTTTCGAAAGTTCAAACCCTGCAGGGGTGTTCCAACTTGGCCCATCACAAGCCCACGATCCGCGGAGTCGCAACTCCATAGTTGGGAAGACCCGAGTATTCTCGAAATCCCGTGCTCAAGTTAAACCGAACTAAGGTAAGGCTAATCCAGCAAATCCTCCCGGCGTGCCGACACCCTGATAGTAGCCGCGCGTATCTAGTCTCAGGCCACGACCGGATGAGAACAGCGTACAGTGGCCGAAACCCAAGTTGCCAAGGGGGGCCCCGCACACGACTCTAGTTTGGACCAACACTCATGTGGAGCACTGGCCCGGGGGGTTGAATTAAGAAAGAGGGTTTGCAAGGCCCTTATGCATGTTTTATTAGTTTGTTATTAGGCAAATAGTACCAATGTTGGGACTTGCTGGAAAAGACTTAGCACTTAGCGGTTTATCAAGGGGGTCCCATACACCCCAACCGTGTTAGGAACGCATAATCAAGGAACATAACACCGGTTTATACGGTTCCTAACGGCATGAGTGGAACAAAACACCAAGCAAAAGGCTTAGCCTTCCACCCTGCCAGTATATAGATGATTTCATTTTTTTAAGCATTTATATAGTGTGATATAACCCAACCAAACTTCAACATGGAGCAAGCATCTTCACTCTTCACCTGCAACTAACAATGCTATAAGAGGGGCTGAGCAAGCCTACGTATAGCCAAGCAACGGTTTGCGTAGGTAGGGTGGTTAAACATGGCAATGGTTACAAGTAGGAGGCTGACAAGAAGAACATGGGCATCGAGGCAAAACTATAGAGCGATACTCTTGCAATAGGCAAAGATAGTAATGGTATCCGGGTTCGGTCATCTTGCCTGGGATTCCACAAGGGAGAAGAACGGATCCAAGAAGAAGACGGAGCAACAGTCGAGCGGATCCTCACAACTCCGGAACGAAACCGAAGCTATCAAGAGAAGCAAACCGGAAAGAAACAAACAACACGGTAATCACACACAAACATAAACATGGCATAAGACGCACAAGCAAGCATGATGCATGTCCGGTTTAAATATGCAAGGCATGGCAAAGTGCACAAACAAATACTACAAGTTAAGTGGAGATCAATATGCAACGAGTTGCATATTGACGAAACACCACATATTAATTATTTTGTTGACTCTCGTTATTTACAAGACAAGATTAAATGTTTTAACATGGCAAGAGGTGAAGCATAAAGAAACTATACTAACTAGACATTTTAAATGAGGCCGGAAAAATAACAACAACATATCCGGAAAATCCCCATTAGCATGTTTAATAATTATAAAGCAACAACAATTAAACATTTTAGTGTTGTTAACATGATGCGGATGACATGATCAAGTTTATGCAATTTTATTAACAGGTTGACTTAAGAGGATAAGAAGCATTGTCACCGTGGTGGAAGAAAAGGGTGCCACGGCATGATCCGAAAATGATGCAACGCATCATATCGGTTTCGGTATCTCGTTAAGAGACCGGTACAAAAGGTGACGAAGCGAGTCAAACGAGATGATGGGGTGATCCCGTTGCCGGGTTCCCACGGGTCGGCGACGAGGCAACCGAGGAGCTCAACAAAAGGTCGGAACGGGCACGAGCACACACAAGGGAGACAACATTTCATACAACACAAGCAAGCATGCATCACACGGGTCACATCTCGGGGTTATACCTTCGAAGCGTGCATTTCGGGGCGGTTCGAGATCGTAGAGGGACGTAGTGGAAGTAGAGGAAGTAGTCGTTCCGGCGTCGAGTTCGTAGATGTACTAGCGGTCTCGGCGACGGTAGTGGTGCACGGCGACGGTAGTCGTTCGGGCGACGGTAGACGTTCGGGCCGTAGATGTACTCGGTCGTCGTGGTACACGTTTGTAGATGTTCATCCGTCATGTCGTGGTACTTGGCGAGTCATCGTGTAGATGTACTTGACGGTCCGGTCTCGGTTCTTGTAACGAAGAGGTACACGAGGGTTCCGATGGCTCCGGCGTCGGTAGTGGTACTTGTCGCTTCGCCGTGTAGGGGTACTTGTCGTATCGGAGGGGTACTCGTTCTTCCGAAGGTAAACGTGCACGTTCCTGGACATCCCAAAGCACAAGGCAACACACACACAAAAAAAACAGAACGGCAGCAAAGGCAGCAGTTCGACGAAGCGAGGACGCGGCACGGAGGCACGGCGCTGAAGAGACGAGGCAGGGGCGCTGCTGGACTCATGGAGGACGAGGCCGGCGACCTGCGGCGCTGCTGCAAGGCGCTGAAGAAGACGGGCGCTGCGAGCTCTTCGCTGGATCCTGGCCGGGGGCGCTGCAGAGGCTCGGCCCGGGCGAGGAGGAGGCCGGGCGCGGACGAGACGTTGGGGAAGGGAGGCGCCGGCGCTCGGGGATGTCGAGGCAGGAGGTCGCGGTCGCTCGGGGCGGCCGGCTGCTCCCGTCGCTGGGGAGGCCAGAGGGGATCCTCTCCCTGGCGACGAAGGTCGCGTCGGAGGAGGGAGGAGGCGCGCAGGTGGACGGAAGGGGCGGCCGGAGCTGGAACCTGCGGCGACCGGCGCTTCTGTAGGCGGGGCGCGGGGCTCCTGGCCGCTGGGCGGAGCTGCGAGGCCCCGGGCGCTGGAGGCCTGAGGCGACGCGGGGGAGGGAGCCCGCGCGCGGGGTCGAGGGAAGGGATCGGGATCGAGGCAGGGGACGAGGCGAAGGGGCGCTGGATCGAGAGAAAGGGGGCGATGGGATCGGGAGGAAAAGGGGTTTCGGGCAGAGCTCGTTCGATCTGGCGGCGGCTGGGAGCGAGCGAGGGAAGGGAGGAGCGAACCGGACTGGGTGCGAGGGATGGCTAGGGTTCGGTGGGAGCCGGTTGGGCCAGGAGAGAATGGGCCCAAGGGAAGGAGAGAGGCCTGGGAGAAAAGGCCCAAGAGGCCAGGCTGCGCTGGGAAAAGGAGGCTGGCAGCCTTCCCGTTTTAAAATCTTTCTGCAAAAAAAACAATCCACAGAAAAATAAGACGGAAAAAGCCAGGGGTTCACGGGATGAATCTGAAAGAAGTAACAATACTTCTGGACTCCTGGAATTATGCCCCATTTAAATAAAATACTCTGGCATTATTTAAAGATAGAAAAATAATTCAAGTTTGAATTTAGTTCAAACTAGAGCCATTTTTGAATCTGACCAGAGCATATCTGAAAAGGGGTGAAATTTGGAGGAGGCATATGGCATGGTCTAGAATTTTTAGGAAAAGAAAGAACATTAAAGGAGATAGCGAAGAACTCACTTGCATGACGAAGTAAAAGAATAAGAGGAAGAAAAAGAAGAAGAAGGATGGGTGTTGCGTGGAACATATGCAAGTGTGTTGGGTTAATTCCAACGAATGGAATATTTAATATAGCTCCCTAAATATTGAGAGGCTTTTATATGTTATAAAGAGAAGTCACCTTCCCTCGATTTAAATGGACCGAAGGTCCAGACGGTTTATTTAGGTTGAGATGCAAAAATAAAATATGACATGGTGACATGATGACATGATGCAATGCAAAAATAAATAACACCACCACAAAAGAACACACGGGCAACCCGGAATATCTGGAACCTTCGGGAATCTTCTGGAATCTCCTGGGACGTCGGTCTCGGGCGTCACACGGCGCCCCCCCCCCCCTGGGCCGCGCTGGGGGGCGCCTGGGCCCCCCGAAGCTTTTCCGATGCCCCCCTTTTGCATATATTTAAAGCGTCCTCCGAAACCCTCAGAAAAGGAACTCTTTTCGCGATCCCATCTCTGTTCCGCCGCCGCCGCCGCTTCCAAGATCGGGAGCACCAGGAGAACTCTTCCCGGCACCCTGCCGGAGGGGAGGATCACCACCGGGAGCTTCTCCACCACCATGGACGCCTCCCGGACGAGTCGTGAGTAGTCTCCCTTGGACCATGAGTCCATGACCAGTAGCTATGTGATGTTCTCCTCCCGTTCTTGTGCTTCACTAATTAGTCCTCGTGAGCTGCCCTACATGATCGAGGCACCTATGTAATCCTTATGCTGTTGCTATGTTGAGTTTGCTGGGATCCGATGGATTATGAGATTATGTTCAGATTGATCTTGAGTAATATATTTTATTCACCTCTATATTTTTGTTCATAAGTAATTCTTGCATGTTCTCCGTTGTTATTTACTGCTTTGGCCGAGTAGTAGGTAGTGACTCCATGAGGGAACGTTATGCTCGATTGTGGGTTCATGCCCCTCGATGACTAGCTTGAGTGACAGAAACATGAGTCTAGGGGATGTGCTGTTGCCACAAGGGGGAAAACAACGGTGCTTGTGCCCGCGGGTGCAAGGATTGTTTACTTTACGCAAAGTTCTTTTAATGCAGTTGTCTGTTGCATTGAGTTTACACTATGGGTGGGACTCGCAACTTAATACCAGCGAGATGTTCTGGATAGATATCTCAAGGTGGATGATTAGTAGTAGATATTGATGGATTTCGGTCTACTTACTTTGGCGTACCGCCCATGCTTTGAACCTCAACCTTTCTTGCAATGTAATCAGCATTGGTTTGCGTTCGTGGTCCTGTCAATTGTCCAGCTGTAATTTGTTTACCTCACATAGCTGTTTTATCGTCTTTTGGGAGAGAGACATCACTAGTGAACATCATGAGACTCCGGTCCATATTACCATCATTGATCACATCCGCTATTTACTTTTCTTTATTATTTACTATTGCAAAACACTATCTATCACTACTATCATTGCTTTTAATCCTTTGTGAACTACAGGGCCGGAGGGATTGACAACCTCTCTGTACTCGTTGGGAGCAAAGTTATTTGTATCTGTGTGCAGGTCCACGTTGATTGCTACTATCTGGCGCCGTGGCAGTTGACACCTACTTGTTGAACCTAGGAGTCTCTGGGGATTCGATCCTTGGCATCTTTGCTAAGGGAAAACACTTCTACATACTGCATCTTACACCTTCCACTTGGGGTAACCAACGAGGGGTTCGAGGCCCATCAAGGAGTATTTTCTGGCGCCGTTGTCGGGACTCCACTCTTCAGGATAGGGGAGTTGCATGCTATCTTTTACCTTTGCTTTTTAGTCTTGTTAGTTTACCTTTCATTTTTGCTTTAGTACCTTTTTATCGAAAATCACAAAAATAGTTATCTTGCTTGCTTGCTACTATGGGTTCCACCGAGAACACCAAGTTGTGTGACTTCACTAGTCACAACAACGATGACTTTATCAGCTCACCTATCACTACACCTGCCACTTCAGCACCTTCATATGAAATTAAACCTGCTTTATTGAACTTAGTTACGAGAGAACAATTCTCCGGTGCTGGAGATGATGTTGCTTTACACTTGAACAACTTTATTGAACTTTGTGATATGCAAAAGTACCAAGAAATAGATGGTAATATTGTTAAGCTTAAGCTTTTTCCTTTCTCCTTGAGAGGAGGAGCTAAAATTTGGTTTCAGTCTTTGCCTAGAAATAGCATAGATTCATGGGACAAGTGCAAAGATGTTTTTATTGGAAAATACTATCCACCTGCTAAAATTATCCAACTTAGAAGTAACATAATGAATTTTAAACAATTGGATAATGAACACGTTGCCCAAGCTTGGGAACGTATATAATCTCTTATCAAGAACTGGCCTACTCACGGTTTGACTACTTGGATGGTTATCCAAACTTTTTATGCAGGCTTGAACTTTACCTCGCGGAACTTGTTAGATTCGGCCGCGGGAGGAACTTTTATGTCAACTACACTTGGTGCTACCATGAAGCTTCTCGATGAGATGATGACCAACTATTCCCAATGGCACACCGAACGCGCTCCAACAGGTAGGAAGGTAAACTCTGTCGAGGAGATTTCCTCCCTTAACAAAAAAGTTGACTTTATCATGTCTCTACTTTCGAAGCAATCTACTGTTGATCCTCGTGATGTTCCTTTAAATTCTTTGATTGCTCAAGAACAAGTAGATGTGAACTTTATCTCTAGAAACAATTTTAACAACAATGCTTATAGGAGTAACTTTGGTAACAATCCTAGACCGTTCCCCTCTAATTCTTATGGGAACAACAATGCTTACCCTAGTACCAAGAACTCCACTACTGAACTAGAGACTATGCTTAGAGATTTCATCACTACCCAAAAAGCCTTTAATAAGAGTGTAGAAGAGAAACTACATAAACTAGATGATCTTTCTTTTAAGGTAGACCACTTAGCCAATGAGGTAAAATTGCTAAAAATTAAAACTTCTCCTCTTGAGGAGAGGGAAGTCACTCCTATAAATGCTATTCAAGTGCAAATTAATGAAAACATTAGGATGATGGCTAAACTTAAAGAAAGATGGGCTAGAGAGAGGGAGGAAGAAGAGAGAATTAAGAGCCTTCCTACCCACCACACTGTTGCTACTATCCAAGTTGTTGAGGATGTTCAAACTCTTAGCACCCAATGTACTCCTGGTCCCAATGGACCTATTAATGGTGATGCTATGACTATAGAAACTACCAAACAAGTGAACCTTAAGGACACCACTACCACTTTACTTGATGCCCGTGACCTTGATTTTGATAATCGCACTCTTATCGAAGTTATTGATTTCCTTCAAAAGATGTCTAGAGATCCCCGCACTAGCACGTTTAACATTGCCTTCACGGAGCATATCACTAATGCTCTCATCAAAGCTAGGGAGGAGAAACTTAGAGTAGAAGCCTCCATACCTAGAAAACTAGAGGATGGTTGGGATCCTATGATAAAAATTAATTTGAATGACTTCTCTTGTTATGCATTATGTGATGTTGGTGCTAGTACCTCTGTTATGCCCAAAAGAATATATGATATGCTTAAATTGAAACCTTTTGATTCTTGTTCTTTTGGTGTTCGCCTCGTTGATTCTTCCATAAAGAAACCTTTGGGGAGGATCGACGATGTTCTTATTGTTGTCAATGATAATTATGTGCCCGTTGATTTTACTATTATGGATATTGAATGTGATCCTTCATGTCCAATTATTTTGGGACGTCCCTTTTTGCGCACCGTTGGTGCTATCATTGACATGAAAGAGGGTAATATAAAATTTCAGTTTCCTCTCAAGAAAGGGATGGAACACTTCCCTCGAAAGAAGATCAAGTTACCTTTTGAGTCCGTTGTACGGGCTAGCTATTCTTTTACTCTTGATAAAACTTGATCTATGCATTATGCCTAGCTTAAAGGCATAAAAGAAAGCGCTTTTGGGAGGCAGCCCACATGAATAAATTTTTTGCTTTTGTTGTGTCTTGATGTTGTTTACTGCTGTAGCATCATCATTGTATCTTTACTTTTCATATTTGTGCCAAGTATAGCCTCCGATTGCTAAAAAGTTCAAAAGTTGTGAGGTGCTGTCCAGGAAATAGATTCTATCCTTGGATAGAAAAATTCGTATAAAATCACCAGATCATCTTTTTGGTCTGAATTTTTTCGACAGCGTTCTCTATATAATTGTCTTTCGTGCGTCTGTTCTGAGTTTTTTTTATTTGAGTTGCAGAAGTATCCCGAACAGATCAATTACTACCTGCTGTTCTGTTTTTCACAGATTCTGTCCTGTTTTGCCTTTCCTTCACTTTGCAAATCAAGAACTTGTTTTTTCTTTGCAAAAACCTTTTGGCAATCTTGAGAAACAGTAGAACTTCAAGAATATCTTTATTTCCAGCAAGGTATAATTATTTTATTAAGGGTACTAACCTCGCTAATCAGATTATGATGAGTTGTGTATGAAGGGAGTTTTCAAGTGTGCGAGGGAAGATGATAAAAAGATTCAGGAGTGTCAAGCGCTCAAGCTTGGGGATGCCCCCATGCACCCCCAAGAAATATTCAAGGAGACTCAAGCGTCTAAGCTTGGGGATGCCCCCGTGCATCCCCTTCTCCATCAACATTATCAGTTCGTCTTTCGTTCCACTATATTTTTATCACTTCATGTGTTATGTGCTATGCTTGGAGCGTCTTGCTTTTAGTTTTCTTTTTAGTTTTTCATAACGAGTCGGAACTCAGCATTCTTTATGTGGAAGAGAAACACGCTCCACTTCTACCTAAAACATAACATAGAATTTTCATGTCTATCTATGATGTGTGTGTTCTTTGTCTTTTAATAGCTACTATCATGCTCTGCTCTTAGTATTCATGCTTATCTTTTCAAAGAGCTTTTGTTTAGTTGGTTGCTTGAACTCTCTTTAATTATCATGCTCACCTTATTAAGAGAGTTTGCTTCCGTTGCATTGGTTAATGTGTCTATGATAAAGATGCTACTTGCATAATGGTGCTTAGTAGTTCAGGTTTTCTTATGGTTAATCTCAAATAGCTGGGGGGTTCCCAATGTGTTATTGGAGTACCAACTTGATTTGTTTGCCTATGATGTGGTATGGTTTAGTAATATCTTCCTTCGAGAATTTATTTTGATTGACTTGGCGTATGCTCATGCATATTTAAGACTGTAGAAAGTCTGTCAAGCCTTGATGATCTTTTATTTCTGAGTAGCAATATAACTACCATACCTGATTCAATATTGCTTTGTCGCTCTGCATGATTATGACCGTCATTGCTCTCTTAGTTGGTCGCTCCCAGTCTTTTTGCTAACCTCCACCTGTACTAAGCAAACTGACTTTGCAATATATAGCTCATGGGAAAGTAGCCTAAAAACTATTGTGGTAAAGAATATGTTGCCTATGTATCTTATTTCTTATAAGTTGCTTGCTGAGCGGTAACCATGTTTCTGGGGACGCCATCAACTGTCACACTTTTGTTGAATATCATGTGAGTTGCTATGCATGTTCGTCTTGTCTGAAGTAAGGGTGATTTGCCGTGGGTCGAATGAATATGCATATTGTTAGAGAAGAACATTGGGCCGCCAACCAAAGCCATGTATCATGGTGGAAGTTTTAGCTTGGACATTAATCCTCAATCTCTTATGAGAATATGCTTATGCATTAAAGAGGAGTCCATCATCTATTTTCTATGTTGTCCTGGTATGGATGTCCTCAAGTTGAGATCTATCAAAAACGAGAAATCGAATGCGATTTATCTCCTTGGACCTTTGTACAGGTGGCATAGAGGTACCCCTTTGTGACACTTGGTTGAAACATATGTAATGCAATGATAACCCATGGGAATCCGAGCTAATTAGGACAAGGAGCGAGCACTATTAGTATTCGATGCATGAGTCTTGCAACTTATAGGATGTCTTATGCATGACACATATGAAGTACTACTACCGTTGACACAATTGCTTCCATGTTTTCAAAATAAAAAGCTCTAGCACTTAACCTTTCTTTTACCTTTATATTAAAGCACCAACTACTGAGAGCATGATTGTCATTCTGAGTGTAATGTGCATTGTCCCAAAGTAGCATTGTCTTTTGCATGATTGTGATATCGTTTATTCTGAAATGATTGTATCTAGTCATCACTTAAACCTTGAAGGTGCCCCTGCATTTATGTTTTGCATCACTAAAGGGGGCAAGCTAGATATCACTTTACCATATTTGCACATCATGATCATTGCAAATCTTTTTGATGTTTCAGTTTCATGTTGTAAAACTTTCAGTCATTTGTGATTTTCTCATGAGGCAACTTAATTACTATAGAATCATTGTCTCAGTAAGCTTTTGTCATATGACTATGAAAAAGTCCTATATGGTTAATAGCATGTCACCACAGAAATTATTCTTGTTATCATTTACCTACTCGAGGACGAGCAGGAACTAAGCTTGGGGATGTTGATACGTCCAAAACGTATCTATAATTTCTGCTTGCTCCATGGCACTTTTGGGTGATATTGCTATGATATTCATACACTTCCATACACTTCTGATCATATTTGGACTAACTTACTAATCCAGTGCACCCCAGTGCCAGTTTCTGTTTTCGGCTGTTTTTGTATTTCAGGTTTTCACGTTATGAGAACTGCCCAGAAAAATCCAGAAAAATTATATAAAAAATCAGCGTTTCGGAAACAACCTTGTGTCCGAATGACAGCCGGGGGGGGGCCACCAGGGCTCCAGGCGCCCTGGCGGCGCAACCCCCCCTTGGGCCGCGCCGGGGGGGAGCTTGGGCCCCCCGAAGCTTCCCCGATGCCCCCCTTTTGCATATATTTAAAACGTCCTCCGAAACCCTCAGAACAGGAACTCTTTTCGCGATCCCATCTCTGTTCCGCCGCCGCCGCCGCTTCCAAGATCGGGAGCACCAGGAGAACTCTTCCTGGCACCCTGCCGGAGGGGAGGATCACCACCGGGAGCTTCTCCACCACCATGGACGCCTCCCGGACGAGTCGTGAGTAGTCTCCCTTGGACCATGAGTCCATGACCAGTAGCTATGTGATGTTCTCCTCCCGTTATTGTGCTTCACTAATTAGTCCTCGTGAGCTGCCCTACATGATCGAGGCACCTATGTAATCCTTATGCTGTTGCTATGTTGAGTTTGCTGGGATCCGATGGATTATGAGATTATGTTCAGATTGATCTTGAGTAATATATTTGATTCACCTCTTTTATATTTTTGTTCATAAGTAATTCTTGCATGTTCTCCGTTGTTATTTAATGCTTTGGCCAAGTAGTAGGTAGTGACTCCAAGAGGGAACGTTATGCTCGATTGTGGGTTCATGCCCCTCGATGACTAGCTTGAGTGACAGAAACATGAGTCTAGGGGATGTGATGTTGCCACAAGGGGGAAAACAACGGTGCTTGTGCCCGCGGGTGCAAGGATTGTTTACTTTACGCAAAGTTCTTTTAATGCAGTTGTCTGTTGCATTGAGTTTACACTATGGGTGGGACTCGCAACTTAATACCAGCGATTTGTTCTGGATAGATATCTCAAGGTGGATGATTAGTAGTAGATATTGATGGATTTCGGTCTACTACTTTGGCGTACCGCCCATGCTTTGAACCTCAACCTTTCTTGCAATGTAATCAGCATTGGTTTGCATTCGTGGTTCTGTCAATTGCCCAGCTGTAATTTGTTTACCTCACATAGCTGTTTTATCGTCTTTTGGGAGAGAGACATCACTAGTGAACATCATGGGACTCCGGTCCATATTACCATCATTGATCACATCCGCTATTTACTTTTCGTTATTATTTACTATTGCAAAACACTATCTATCACTACTATCTTTGCTTTTAATCCTTTGTGAACTACAAGGCCGGAGGGATTGACAACCTCTCTGTACTCGTTGGGAGCAAAGTTATTTGTATCTGTGTGCAGGGCCACGTTGATTGCTACTATCTGGCGCCGTAGCAGTTGACACCTACTTGTTGAACCTAGGAGTCTCTGGGGATTCGATCCTTGGCATCTTTGCTAAGGAGAAACACTTCTACATACTGCATCTTACACCTTCCACTTGGGGTAACCAACGAGGGGTTCGAGGCCCATCAGGGATCGGCCCTAACAAAACTAACTAGATTACATGATGAATCTCATCCAACTCCTCACTGACCAGCGAGCCTATGAAGGAATTACTCACTCCCGGTGGGGAACATCATGGAATTGGCGATGGAGAAGGGTTGGTGATGACGAAGGACGAAGATCCCCCTCTCCGGAACCCCAAATAGACTCCAGATCTGGCCTCATGAGGAAGAACAGGAGGTGGCGGCTGCTCCATCTCATAGATCGCAATAATTCTTTCTCCCTGATTTTTTTCTCGGCAAATGTGAATTTATAGTATCACGGTTGTCGTCTGCGAGGCCACCAGGTGGGGACAACCCACCTGGGCACGCCAGGAGGGGGCGTGCCCTGGTGGGTTGTGCCCACCCAGGTGTCCCCCTTCGATGGTTCTTGGCTCCAGTATTTTTCTTTTATTATATAAAAATTCCTCGCAAAGTTTCGTTCCATTCCGAGAACTTTTATTTCTACACAAAAACAACATCATGGTAGTTCTGCTGTAAAAAACGTCAGCCCGGGGTTAGTTTCATTCAAATCATGCAAATTAGAGTCCAAAACAAGAGAAAAAGCGTTAGGAAAATTAGATACGTTGGAGACGTACCAGTAACTCAGACATCACAGACCTGATAACTTATGTACCTTGGTCTTGGTAAATCTGACGACCGGATGGGGGTGGTCCATAAAATATACTCCCGATAACTATTTGTGTGAATAGTATGATAACTCACACATCGCAAATCTGATAACTTATGTACCCCAGTCTTGGTACCTTTGGCGACGATGGTGAGGGGTGGGGGGAGGGTTGTTGGTGAAATATACCCCCGATAACTTTTTTGTGAATAGCATGGTAACTCACAAATCGCAGACCTGATAACTTAGGTACAAACATCGCGGTAAATTTAGACCCGAATAAAAAGTTTTTGATAAATACCCCCGTTTACTTCTATGCAAATAGCACAGTAATATATGCATCGCCGACCTGATAACTTAGGTACAAATAGCATGGTAACTTTGACCCGGGGGAAAGAAGTCGCTGAAAACACACCCCTGGTCACTTCTGCATAAATAACATGTTAATATACATATAAAATAACCGGTAACTTTTGACCAGAAAAGTGATCAAAACATGCCAACATGAGATCTAGTTTCGAAGGTTGTCGCGATGATTTTTTTATGTGAAAACGATTTTTCAATCAGAAACGACAGTTTGAGCTATAAAACATTTTACAATTTTGAAATAGTGAGAATCTACATTGACATCGGCTTTCATGTGCTCTAGTGCATTTGCAGGTGGAGAGAATGTTGGAGGAGCCATTTTACACCCTGGAAATTTCTATGAAAACGGGATGGTAACTGACATACCACAAACATGATAACTTATTTAGCATATGTCTGATAACTTTTGACCCAAAAAAAAAAGTCGTCGAAACATACCAATATGGGATCTAGTTTCGAAGATCTCGTCGCGACGATTTTTTTTTACTGAAAACGAATTTTGAATCGGAGCGACGATTTGAGCTATAAAACTTTTTAAATTTTCGAAATAGGAAGAATCCTTCGTGACATCACCAATTTTGTCTTATATGCATGCATGCATGCATGTTTAGAGATATCATATGCATGCAAACTCGCTCCCGTCCATATTTTTTGTCAATAAAATAACGAGGAATTAGCAACTAAAAATGAATAAATCATGAGGATTAGCCCTAGTGCAGGATTAGCAAGCGGATTAGCTATTAAAAAAGGAAAGAATGATCGTGCGTATTTGTTCCTATCTTTCGACTAGTCAGAAGTTAGTCAAGTGCTTGAAAAATATACAGGAATTTGAGTCTGCTTAGTCAAAACTGGGTGAGTCAGCGGCAAAACCGATCAAAATCGAGTCCATGGACAAACCTTGTCCGGTTTCAGTAGTGGGGGTGCAAGTTATTCAGTTTTGAAGTTGAGGGACCAAATCTAGACTCCGCCGAGAGTTGAGGGACGAAAAGTATTCTTTTCTCTAAATTCAACTACAACTTAGGGAAAATTAAAAACTGCTACTTTGACTTAAGAAGGGTCTAATCACCGCCCCTATAGACCCCTCTTCTCGATCCTACAACTACAATTTGATGGCCTAGCAGAAGTCTTGAGGGGAGGCGTGCCATCGGAAAGGACATCGCCTTCGAATGCTGCCCGTTGGCAAGGAGAAGATGAAGTTCTAGACACATCCACCTTCTAAGGGGATCCCTATCCTCTCGCCCTGGATCGGAGGGCACCACACTATTGGCAAGGTGGAGTTGCACCCTCAAGACAAAGCACGAGCATGGAACCAGCAAACAGGAGAGCAAAACAACGAATCCAACCACCGCAGCAAGCAAACTTATGAGGACACAACCCATCACCCACATTATGAAGCATGACAAAGACTCTAGCTTTAGAACGGGAGTGCCCCAAGAAGACACAACAAAGAAAACACATTGACTATGATGAGATATTTCTCCGATTGTGAAGATGACATCCATTAGAGTAATCCTTGGCAAGGCAGCAAGGTAGCAAGTCTCACCTTGGAGGTTGAGAAAATGGATGTGAAGATGACATTCTTTCATCGTGAATTGGATGAACAAATCTGCATGGAGCAGACTAAGGGGTTTCTTGTGAAAGGCAAATATGACTATGTGTGCAAGCTGAAAAGAAGTCTTTATGACCTGAAACAAGCACCAGGACAGTGGTAGATGAAGTTTGAAATTGTCATAGGGGACAAAGGCTACAAGGATTGTAGCTCAGACCATTTAAACTAACATAGGGAGCAAAACTACAAGAAGTGTAGCTCAGACCATTTTGTGTTTATTCAAAGGTTCTCAAGTGATGATTTGTTGAAATCTTGCCTATTATGGTTGTTGTTGTTATGTGGGTATTGTGTCGTAAATCTCTCTAGAGATCCTTGAGAAGACTTTGTCCTCAACATTCTCATAGTGAAGTTTTGTGGACTGGTCGATCCAACTATGGTTTTGACTCCTCAAGTTGAGGAGGTCTTCCACGTTAAATCATGTGCATGTGCATGTTGTTTGGATTATTCCGCTACTTACTTTTTGGTTGAACTTGTCCTCAAAGTTCACTTCAAGTGGAGGAATGTTTGTGCATCGCATCTTGTTGACCAGCCCCAACAGTGTCCCCATATGCATGGACCATCTCCATCTTCGGGATTTGACCTCAACCATGGTTAAGGTTTCCTTGAAAAGAAGACAAAGTTTAAGATTGGAGGTAATCGTTTGCTAGAGAGAGAGAGAGAGAGAGAGAGAGAGAGAGAGAGAGAGAGAGAAGGAGTACGAGAGCTAGGACTTTTCTTTGAGGTAACATGAGATTTGGTATTTCCCATAGCTACCGCCATGATTACTGCCTAGATTAAAGTGGGGGCAACAAAATGGACAGTGCTCTGCACCGGTCGATCGCCGCAAGTCATCGCCAGTCCACTTTGCCACCATAGGATTAGGATCTAAGTAACGATTGGATTTGTGTGACCCCTCCCGCCGGCCATCCCTCTGTCCCTGCATGCGCAGCTCATCCCCTCCTTGAGCAGGCGCCGACACCTGCGCAGCTCGGGTCCTTGCCCCCTGGTTGCTGATCTACGTGGCGCTGCTCTTCCCACTCGCCTCGCCCCCAGAATGCTCGCAGCAGGACCTTGGCATGCCATCATAGCTAGCATGCATCCCCCACTGTCGCAGCCTAAAGCCACCCCACGATTGCATCGTGCAATGCACCCTGTTCACCGCTGTTGCGACACCTGGCCGCCGCATTTCGAACACACAGTGACCGCCATCATAGTGACCCGACCGCCGTGGTGCACTCCCGTAGCCGGCGCCGTAGGACCCTAGTCGCCACAATTCGAGCATGCGATGACTGCCATCGTAGCAACCCCGTCGTCGTGGTTCCAGCAAAACCAAGGTGCCGGTCATAGCTTGTCGTCGTGCCGGTTGCAATATCAAGAGACTTTGATTCCGGCTTGCCACCGTGCTGGTCCCAGCACCTTGCATCTCCGATCGCAATATTTCCAACACACGGTGACCGCCACCATAGAAACCCGACCGCCGTGGTGCACTCCAGTAGCCGCCGTCGTAGGACCCGCCACAATTCCAACGTGCGGTGACTGCCATCATAGCACCCCCGGTGTCGCGGTTCTAGCAAACCGAGGTGTCGTTCATAGCTTGCCATCGTGCCGGTTGAAATACCGAGAGACTTTGGTTCCATCTTGCCACCGTGCTGGTTCCAGCACCGGGCATCTCCGGGCGCAGCATGTGATTGTGCTGGTTCCAGCACCGCGCCATCACTGCCGCAACTTCGACGTTGGCTGATTCTAGCATGACGTTGTGTTAGTTCTGACATGTCGTGACGCACGTTCCAGTATTGTCGAGCGCCCATTCTAGCACATCAAGCACCAGTTCCAACACATCAGACATCGCTATTCCCAGCATTCTCTGGCGTCGGTTCCAGCAAGTTGGACATGAGGTTGCATTTTTTAGTGCAGGTGGTCGAAGCATAGTACCGCCAACTACCGGTTCCATCACATCAGGCACTGGGTTGTAGTTTCTCTCATCGCCCGTCGCAGCTTCCTGTGCGGGCGGTTGCAACGTCATGCACAACTGGTCGCAACCCTCCCATTGTGTGTGGTTGCAGCACCGCGCACTGTCGGGTCGCGGTGTTGGCATCTGTTGCTCGTACCACCACCACTAATGCAGTTCATGACACAACCCTTGCCATTACCACCACAACTGTGAGGGGGAGGAGCTGCCAGAAGCGCTTGAACTCGGCTTGTAGTAGCCCTCTAAATCCCTTGCAACGGGGATGAGTTTCTCCCATGGCAAGCGGCACAAGTGGGGGAGATTGAGCCCGGGTTGCCGGCGGCCAACTCCGATGAGACGCTGAGCGTGGGTGCCAACAAATCAGGAGAGGGAGAGAGTTGTGGTGTGAGGCGCAAAGCGAGGCAATAGAGCCGTGAAACACGTTGCTATAGAGCCGTGAAACACGTGAAGGGATGAGGTAGATCGGAAAGGTCGGGCGGTTTATGGTGGGCCCCAATGCAAATGTGGCTGTGAACAGGAGTTGCGCGAGTGAGTGATGTGGCATAGTGCAGAGCGACGGATCAACATGAATCTGACGATACACGTGCGACCTATGGATGCCATGGCTTGACGGTGTTAACCAAGATCAACCATTTGTTCTGCATCGACGACTGGGGCGTTCTCTTCCCGGCAGCACATCTTGAGGCCATCCCTACGCTTTGCTCCGACCACGCCCCTCTCCTCCTTCAGGGATGCACCACCTCACACTACAAGCCTTCCTTCAAGTTCGAGGAATTTTGGCTCAAGTATGAGAACTTCAAGGAGAAAGTCGCGAAGGTGTGGCAAAAGCAGGTCCAAGCACAAAACCCATCCATCGGGTCGACATCAAGCTCACTCGCCTTGCTAAAGCGCTTAAGATCTGGCAATGCCAAAAGGTGGGCAACATTGAGATGCAGATCTTGATCTCCAAGGAAATCATCTGGCAACTTGACTTGGCTGAAGAATCACGCGAGCTCTCTACCGAGGAGCGCTCAATGCGCCACAATGTTAAGAACAACTACCTGAGCCTCCTCTCCATCCAAAAAATCAAAATGAGGCAGCAATCTAGACTAACGACCATTCGTGTTGCCGATGTGAACACCAAACTTTTCGACATCATGGCAAATGGATGCATGAGGAAGAATTTTATTCAATCACTCCAAACTTCCAACGGATTCGCCACCACGCAGGAGGACAAAGAACTCGAGCTCCACTCCCATTTTTATTGGGAACTTGGGAATGAAGTCCCCCCGTACCGTGCAACTCAACTGAGAGGCCCTTGGATACCAACGCCGCGATTTTTTCGACCTTGAGGCTGATTTCATTGCGGACGAGATCAAGGAAGATGTGTTCTCCCTCCCTTCTGGCACGGCTCCCGGCCCCAACGGCTTATTTGCAACATTCTTCAAGTCTTGTTGGGACATTAGCAGGGATGACATCGTCGCCGCCTTACTACACCTCGTGGACCTTTGGGGCGACTGCGCTCGCCTTATAAACACTGCCAACATGATCCTCATTCCAAAGAAGGCGAACGCCTCCTACATTAGTGACTACCGCCAATTAGTCTGATACACAGTTTGACAAAGATTTTCTCCAAACTCCTGGCTAACAGACTTGCCCCATCCTTGATGACATCACTTCTAGAAGCCAGAGCGCCTTCATAAAAAAGAGATGCATCCACGACAACTTCCTCCTTGTGCAGAACATCATCAAGGAGCTACACCAATCCAAGACCCCGAGCCGGATCCTTAAACTAAACATCTCCAAGGCCCTTGACCCTGTCAACTGGGCATTTCTCCTCGAGACCTTGGACCACATGGGTTTTGCACTGTCGAGACTGGATTTGCATGTCTCTCAGCTCCTCGACTTCCAGCTGTTGGGGAACGTAGTATTTTCAAAATTTTCCTACAATCACGCAAGATCTATCTACTAGATGCATAGCAACAAGGGGAAGAGTGTGTCTACGTACCCTCGTAGACCGGGAGCGGAAGCGTCAAGTGACGCGGTTGATGTAGTCGAACTTCTTCGCAATCCAACCGATCAAGCACCGAACATACGGCACCTCCGCGTTCAGCACACGTTTAGCTTGATGACGTCCCACGAGCTCTTGATCCAGTTGAGCTTCACGGGAGAGTTTCGTCAGCACGACGGTGTGGTGACGGATATGATGTATCTACCGGCGCAGTGCTTCGCCTAAGCACTGCAACGGTATGACCGAGGTGTGTTTCTGTGGAGGGGGGCACCGCACACAGCTAAAACAATTCAACTTGTGTGTCCTAGGGTGCCCCCTGCCCTCGTATATAAAGGAGCAAGGGAGAGGCCGGCCCTAGAGGGGGCGCGCCAAGTGTGGGGAGTCCTACTAGGACTCCCAAGTCCTAGTAGGATTCCCCTTTCCTTTCCGGAGTAGGAGAGAAGGAAAGAGGTGGAGAAGGAGAAGGAAAAAGGGGCTGCACCCTTTGTCCAATTCGGACCAGAGGGGGGCGCGCGCCTCCTTCCTTTTGGCCTTTCTCCTCTATTCCCGTATGGCCCAATAAGGCCCATATACTTCGAAAAATACCCGAATCACTCGGAACCTTTCCGATGTTCGAATATAGTCGTCCAATATATCGATCTTTACGTCTCGACGATTTCGAGACTCCTCATCATGTCCCCGGTCTCATCCAAGACTCCGAACTAATTTGGTACATCAAAACTCATAAACTCATAATACCGATCGTCATCAAACGTTAAGCGTGCGGACCCTACGGGTTCGATAACTATGTAGACATGACCGAGACTCATCTCCGGTCAATAACCAATAGCGGAACCTAGATGCTCATATTGGTTCCTACATATTCTACGAAGATCTTTATCGGTCAAACCGCATAACAACATACGTTGTTCCTTTTGTCATCGGTATGTTACTTGCCCGAGATTCGATCGTCGGTATCTCTATACCTAGTTCAATCTCGTTACCGGCAAGTCTCTTTACTCGTTCCGTAATACATCATCTCGTGACTAACTCATTAGTCATTTGCTTGCAAGGCTTATTATGATGTGCATTACCGAGAGGGCCCAGAGATACCACTCCGACACTCGGAGTGACAAATCCTAGTCTTGATCTATGCCAACACCACGAACACTTTCGGAGACACCTGTAGAGCATCTTTATGATCACCCAGTTACGTTGTGACGTTTGATAGCACACAAGGTGTTCCTACGATATTCGGGAGTTGCATAATCTCATAGTCATAGGAACATGTATAAGTCATGAAGAAAGCAATAGCAGTAAAACTAAACGATCATAGTGATAAGCTAACGGATGGGTCTTATCCATCACATCATTCTCCTAATGATGTGATCCCGTTGATCAAATGACAACTCATCTCTATGGTTAGGAAACATAAACATCTTTGATCAATGAGCTAGTCTAGTAGAGGCATACTAGGGACACTCTGTTTTGTCTATGTATTCACACATGTACTAAGTTTCCGGTTAATACAATTCTAGCATGAATAATAAACATTTATCATGATATAAGGAAATATAAATAACAACTTTATTATTGCCTCTAGGGCATATTTCCTTCAGTCTCCCACTTGCACTAGAGTCAATAATCTAGCTCGCATCGCCATGTGATTTAATACCGATAGTTCACATCGTTATGTGAATAACACCCATAGTTCACATCGCCATGTGACCAACACCCAAAGGGTTTACTAGAGTCAATAATCTAGTTCACATCGCTATGTGATTAATACCCAAGAGTAATAAGGTGTGATCATGTTTTGCTTGTGAGAGAAGTTTAGTCAACGGGTCTGTCACATTCAGATATGTATGTATTTCGCAAATTTCTATGTCTACAATGCTCTGCATGGAGCTACTCTAGCTAATTGCTCCCACTTTCAATACGCATCCAGATTGATACTTAGAGTCATCTGGATTTAGTGTCAAAGCTTGCATCGGCGTAACCCTTTACGATGAACTCTTTATCACCTCCATAATCGAGAAACATTTCCTTAGTCATCCAGTTACTAAGGATAATTTTGACCGATGTACAGTGATCTACTCCTGGATCACTATTGTACCCCCTTGACAAACTCATGGCAAGGTACACAACATGTTTGGTACACAGCATGGCATACTTTATAGAACCTATGGCTGAGGCATAGGGAATGACTTCCATTCTCTCTATATTTTTCTGTCGTGGTCTGTCTTTGAGTCTTACTCAACTTCACACCTTACAAGTTAGGCAAGAACTCTTTCTTTGACTGATCCATTTTGAACTACTTCAAAATTTTATCAAGGTATGTACTCATCGAAAGTCTTATCAAGCGTCTTGATCTATCTTTATAGATCTTGATGCCCAATATGTAAGCAGCTTCACCAAGGTCTTTCTTTGAAAAACTCCTTTCAAACACTCCTTTATGCTTTCCAGAAAATTCTACATCATTTCCGGTCGACAATATGTCATTCACATATACTTATCAGAAAGGTTGTAGTGCTCCCACTCACTTCTTGTAAATACAGGCTTCACCGCAAGTCTGTATAAATCTATATGCTTTGATCAACTTATCAAAGCGTATATTCCAACTTCGAGATGCTTGCACCAGTCCATAGATGGATCGCTGGAGCTTGCACATTTTGTTAGCACCTTTAGGATTGACAAAACCTTCTGGTTGCATCATATACAAGTCTTCTTTAATAAATCCATTAAAGAATGCAGTTTTGTTATCCATTTGCCAGATTTCATAAAATGCGGCAATTGCTAACATGATTCAGACAGACTTAAGCATCGCTACGGGTGAGAAAGTCTCATCGTAGTCAACTCCTTGAACTTGTTGAAAAACTTTTGCAACAAGTCGAGCTTTGTAAACAGTAACATTACCGTCAGCGTCAGTCTTCCTCTTGAAGATCCATTTATTTTCGATGGCTTGCCGATCATCGGGCAAGTCAACCAAAGTCCACACTTTGTTCTCATACATGGATCCCATCTCAGATTTCATGGCCTCAAGCCATTTTGCGGAATCTGGGCTCATCATCGCTTCCTCATAGTTCGTAGGTTCATCATGGTCCAGTAACATGACTTCCAGAACCGGGTTGCCGTACCACTCTGGTGCGGAACGTACTCGGGTTGATCTACGAAGTTCAGCAGTAACTTGATCCGACGTTTCATGATCATCATCATTAGCTTCCTCACTAATTGGTGTAGGAATCAGTGGAACCAGTTTCTGTGATGTACTACTATCCAATTCGGGAGAAGGTACAATTACATCATCAAGTTCCACTTTCCTCCCACTCACTTCTTTCGAGAGAAACTCCTTCTCTAGAAAGGATCCACTCTTAGCAACAAAGACCTTGCCTTCGGATCTGTGATAGAAGGTGTATCCAACAGTTTCTTTTTGGGTATCCTATGAAGATTTACTTCTCCGATTTGGGTTCGAGCTTATCATGTTGAAACTTTTTCACATAAGCATTGCAGTCCCAAACTTAAAGAAATGACAGCTTAGGTTTCTCGTCAAACCACAGTTCATACGGTGTCATCTCCATGGATTTAGATGGTGCCCTATTTAACGTGAATGTAGTTGTCTCTAATGCATAACCCCAAAAGCGATAGTGGTAGATCGGTAAGAGACATCATCGATCGCACCATATCTAATAAAATACGGTTATGACGTTCGGACACACCATTACACTGTGGTGTTCCAGGTGGCGTGAGTAGTGAAACTATTTCACATTGTTTTTACTGAAGGCCAAACTCGCTAACTCAAATATTTTACCTCTACGAACATATCGTAGAAACTCTTATTTTCTTGTTACGATGATTCTCCACTTCACTCTGAAATTCTTTGAACTTTTCAAATGTTTCAGACTTGTGCTTCATTAAGTAGATATACCCATATCTGCTCAAATCATCAGTGAAGGTCAGGAAATAACGATACCCGCCGCGAGCTTCAACACTCATTGGTCCACATACATCTGTATGTATGATCTCCAACAAATCTGTTGCTCGCTCCATTGTTCCGGAGAACGAAGTTTTAGTCATCTTGCCCATGAGGCATGGTTCGCAAGCACCAAGTGATTCATAATCAAGTGATTCCAAAAGTCCATCACTATGGAGTTTCTTCATGCGCTTTACACCATTATGACCTAAACGGCAGTGCCATAAATAAGTTGCACTATCATTATTAACCTTGCATCTTTTGGCTTCAATATTATGAATATGTGTATCACCACGATCGAGATCCAACAAACTATTTTCATTGGGTGTATGACCATCGAAGGTTTTATTCATGTAAACAGAATATAATTATTCTATGACTTTAAATGAAGAACCGTATTGCAACAAATATGATCAAATCATATTCATGCTCAACGCAAATGCCAAATAACATTTATTTAGGTTTTACACTAATCCCGAAAGTATAGGGAGTGTGCGATGATAATCATATCAATCTTGGAACCACTTCCAACACACATCGTCACTTCACCTTTAACTAGTCTCTATTCATTCTGCAATTCTCGTTTCGAGTTACTAATTTTAGCAACTGAACCGGTATCAAATACCCAGGGGTTGCTATGAACACTAGTAAAGTACACATCAATAATCTGTATATCAAAATATACCTTTGTTCACTTTGCCATCCTTCTTATCCGCCAAGTATCTAGGGCAGTTCCACTTCCAGTGACCATTTCCTTTGCAGTAGAAGCACTTAGTTTCAGGCTTGAGTTTTAGCTTTGGGTTTCTTCACGGGAGTGACAACTTGCTTGTCATTCTTCTTGAAGTTCCCCTTCTATCCCTTTGCCCTTTACTTGAAAAAGTGGTCTTGTTAACCATCAACACTTGATGCTTTTTCATGATTTCTACCTTCGCCGACTTCAGCATCGCGAAGAGCTCGGGAATTCCTTTTGTCATCCCTTGCATATTATAGTTCATCACGAAGTTCTACTAACTTGGTGATAGTGACTAGAGAACTTTGTCAATTACTATCTTATCTGGAAGATTAACTCCCACTTGATTCAAGTAATTGTAGTACCCAGACAATCTGAGCACATGCTCACTGGTTGAGCTATTCTCCTCCATCTTGTAGGCAAAGTATGTCAAAAGTCTTATACCTCTCGACACGGGCATGAGTATGAAATACTAATTTCAACTCTTGGAACATCTTATATGCTCCTACATCTGCTCCAGCCATAGGTATGTCACCTAGCGGTGCATCAAGGACATAATTCTCTGTGCAGCAATGAGGATAATCCTCAGATCACGGAACAATTCCGCATCATTGCTACTAACATCTTTCAACTTAGTTTTCTCTAGGAACATATAAAAAATAAACGGGGAGCAACATCGTGATCTATTGATCTACAACATAGATATGCTAATACTACGAGGACTAAGTTCATGATAAATTAAAGTTCAATTTAATCATATTACTTAAGAACTCCCACTTAGATAGACATCCCTCTAGTCATCTAAATGATCACGTGATCCAAATCAACTAAACCATGTCCGATCATCACGTGAGATGGTGTAGTTTCAATGGTGAACATCTTATGTTGATCATATCTACTATATGATTCACGCTCGACCTTTCGGTCTCCAGTGTTCCGAGGCCATATCTGCATATGTTAGGCTCGTCAAGTTTAACACGAGTATTCTACGTGTGCAAAACTGTCTTACACCCGTTGTATTTGAACGTGGAGCTTATCACACCCGATCATCACGTGGTGTCTCAGCACGAAGAACTTTCGCAACGGTGCATACTCAGGGAGAACACTTGTACCTTGAAATTTTGTAAGGGATCATCTTATAATGCTACCGTCGTTCTAAGCAAAATAAGAAGCATAATAAGATAAACATCACATGCAAATCAAAATATGTGACATGATATGGCCATCATCATCTTGTGCTTTTGATCTCCATCTCCAAAGCACCGTCATGATCACCTTTGTCACCGGCGCGACACCTTGATCTCTATCGTAGCATCATTGTCGTCTCGCCAACTATTGCTTCTACGACTATCGCTACCGCTTAGTGATAAAGTAAAGCAATTACATGGCGATTGCATTTCATACAATAAAGCGACAACCATATGGCTCCTGCCAGTTGCCGATAACTTTACAAAACATGATCATCTCATACAAAACCGTATAACTCATCATGTCTTGACCATATCACATCACAACATGCCCTGCAAAAACAAGTTAGACGTCCTCTACTTTGTTGTTGCAAGTTTTACGTGGCTGCTACGGGCTTTAGCAAGAACCGTTCTTACCTACGCATACAAAACCACAACGATGTTTCGTCAAGTATGTGCTGTTTTAACCTTCATAAGGATCGGGCGTAGGCACACTTGATTCAGCTAAAGTGAGAGAGACAGACACCCGCCAGTCACCTTTAAGCAACGAGTGCTCATAACGGTGAAACCAGTCTCGTGTAAGCGTACGCGTAATGTCGGTCCGGGTCGCTTCATCTCACAATACCGCCGAAGCAAAGTATGACATGCTGGTAAGCAGTATGACTAGTATCGCCCACAACTCATTGTGTTCTACTCGTGCATATCATCTACGCATAGACCTGGCTCATGATGCCACTGTTGGGGAACGTAGTATTTTCAAAATTTTCCTACGATCACGCAAGATCTATCTACTAGATGCATAGCAACGAGGGGAAGAGTGTGTCTACGTACCCTCGTAGACCGGGAGCGGAAGCGTCAAGTGACGCGGTTGATGTAGTCGAACTTCTTCGCGATCCAACCGATCAAGCACCGAACATACGGCACCTCCGCGTTCAGCACACGTTCAGCTTAATGACGTCCCACGAGCTCTTGATCCAGTTGAGCTTCACGGGAGAGTTTCGTCAGCACGACGGCGTGGTGACGGATATGATGTATCTACCGGCGCAGTGCTTCGCCTAAGCACTGCAACGGTATGACCGAGGTGTGTTTCTGTGGAGGGGGGCACCGCACACGGCTAAAACAATTCAACTTGTGTGTCCTAGGGTGCCCCCTGCCCCCGTATATAAAGGAGCAAGGGAGAGGCCGACCCTAGAGGGGGCGTGCCAAGTGTGGGGAGTCCTACTAGGACTCCCAAGTCCTAGTAGGATTCCCCTTTCCTTTCCGGAGTAGGAGAGAAGGAAAGAGGTGGAGAGGGAGAAGGGAAAATGGGCTACACCCCTTGTCCAATTCGGACCAGAGGGGGGCGCGCGCCTCCTTCCTTTTGGCCTTTCTCCTCTATTCCTGTATGGCCCAATAAGGCCCATATACTCCCAAAAATACCCGAATCACTCGGAACCTTTCCGATGTCCGAATATAGTCGTCCAATATATCGATCTTTATGTCTCGACCATTTCGAGACTCCTCGTCATGTCCCCGGTCTCATCCGGGACTCCGAACTCCTTCGGTACATCAAAACTCATAAACTCATAATACCGATCGTCATCAAACGTTAAGCGTGCGGACCCTACGGGTTCGAGAACTATGTAGACATGACCGAGACTCATCTCCGGTCAATAACCAATAGCGGAACCTGGATGCTCATATTGGTTCCTACATATTCTACGAAGATCTTTATCGGTCAAACCGCATAACAACATACGGTGTTCCTTTTGTCATCAATATGTTACTTGCCCGAGATTCGATCGTCGGTATCTCTATACCTAGTTCAATCTCGTTACCGGCAAGTCTCTTTACTCATTCCGTAATACATCATCTCGTGACTAACTCATTAGTCATTTGCTTGCAAGGCTTATTATGATGTGCATTACCGAGAGGGCCCATAGATACCCCTCCGACACTCGGAGTGACAAATCCTAGTCTTGATCTATGCCAACACCACGAACACTTTCGGAGACACATGTAGAGCATCTTTATGATCACCCAGTTACGTTGTGACGTTTGATAGCACACAAGGTGTTCCTACGGTATTCGGGAGTTGCATAATCTCATAGTCATAGGAACATGTATAAGTCATGAAGAAAGCAATAGCAGTAAAACTAAACGATCATAGTGATAAGCTAACGGATGGGTCTTATCCATCACATCATTCTCCTAATGATGTGATCCCGTTGATCAAATGACAACTCATCTCTATGGTTAGGAAACATAAACATCTTTGATCAATGAGCTAGTCTAGTAGAGGCATACTAGGGACACTCTGTTTTGTCTATGTATTCACACATGTACTAAGTTTCCGGTTAATACAATTCTAGCATGAATAATAAACATTTATCATGATATAAGGAAATATAAATAACAACTTTATTATTGCCTCTAGGGCATATTTCCTTCACCAGCGTCCTTCTCAACGGTTGCCCGGCCCTGCTTTTTCCCACAGGAAAGGCCTTCGGCAAGGGGATTCACTTTCGCCTATGCTATTCATGCCGGCCATCGACCCCCAGCACCACTTGATCCGTGTAGCGGCTGAAACGGGCGTCCTCCAGCTAGTTCGCGCAAGAGCAGCGCGCTGCCAGATCTCCCTCTACGCCGACGATGTTGGCATCTTCGCCAACCCCAACAAGGACAAGCTCATCGCGATCAATTCAATCCTTGGGTGTTTTGTGAATGCTTCTGGACTGATCACTAACATCTTAAAGACAAAGATCTTTCCCATCCGTTGCGACGATATTGACCTTCTCACCGTGTTTCGGGCAAAAAATGCTTCCTTCCTTGGAAAATATTTGGGTCTCCCTCTTCATTTCCGTCGGCTACGGAAGATCCACCTTCAACCTCTGACCGACAAGGTCCATGGCAAACTACCTGGATGGAAGGGCAAGAACATCGCTAGAGCAGGTAGAGTGGCCTTGGCCAAGTCCTCCCTGCCCTCAATTGATACCTTTCACATGACGATCATCCCTCTTCCTAAGTGGGCTAGCGCCAAGGTGGATAAGATCACGCAGAATTTCATTTGAGCCGGGGATGACAGTGACAATGCCAGCGGCGGACATTCACTCGTAAACTGAAAGACGGTATGCCGCCCCAAAGTTCTTGGTGGACTCGGTGTCGCAGACCTGGAACGCTTCGGGAGGGCACTCATACATCGTTGGATCTGCCTGCAATGGATCGACCCTGAGAGGCCTTGGGCCAGATCCCAACTACCTTGTGATGTTTCCGATTTCGCCTTGTTCATAGCCTCCACGACCATCACCATTGGGGATGGACATAAGGCCTCCTTCTGGTACCACAACTGGTCAGGAAAGGGTGCACTACGACAACAGTACGCTAGCTTGTTTGCCATTGCATCTAGAAAGAACAGATCTGTGCAAGAGGAGCTCAGAAATGTGGCATGGATCCATGATGTGGCCACGATGAATACTCTGGACCAGCTAGAAGAATTCATCAAGTTGTCTTCTATCGTTACCTCGATCTCCCTCGACCCTCACACCGTAGACGCAATCTCTTGGAACTGGAATCCCAATGGCGAATACTCAGCTGGCTCAGCCTATTTGGCGCAATTCCTAGGCTCTTACCAGAGGTTCTCAAGCGACAAAGTTTGGAAGGCGCACGCGGAGCCAAAGTGCAAGCTTTTCTCCTGGCTGGTCCTCCACAACAGGATCCTAACGGCAAATCGGCTCGCTAAGCGCGGCTGGCCGCATGACCCTGTCTGCCAGCTTTGCCTTAGCGCCACTTAGAACGTTGAACACCTAAGCAAGACTTGTCCATTCACTTCAGCAGTCCGACACCTTGTTATGACTTGGGTAGGAGGGCCGTTGGCGTTTGCTCCGACTTCCGCTTCCGCCGCAATCGACGCCTGGTGGGATGATGGCCTCAAACATACTGACAACAATCTCGGCAGGCGGCTCAATGGCTGCCTCATTTATATTATGTGGAATGCCTGGAAGGAAAGGAACTGACGTATATTCGAAGGCAAAAGATTGACTTACATCGAGGTGGCCCACCTCGCCTTCGAGGAGATCACGCACCGCGATCTGGCCTTTCGGCCAAGAGTAATCCAAATTTATGAGTAGTTAGCTTGCTGTGTTCTGCGTGATCCTTCGAATCTCGGGGTTTTCGGCATGTCCCTTTAAATCATGCCACATTGTACATATTTTCCTTTTTTTAATGAAAAGGCAGCGCTTGTGCCGGTTTCTCAAAAATAGAGGCCGTGACTTGTTGCCCGGCTGGAATCATCAGCCTGGTAAAACTATCATAAATAATGCAAATTCTTGAGAATAGTTGCTTAATATTACTGGTATTTGGCTGCCACATGCAGTGATTTAAGTCAACTCTTCCATTTAAGTCATAATCCTAACTGTACTAATCTGAATCTCATCTCTCTGTTATTGCACAATTGAACTTCAAAAGAAAATTATTTTAACAATGAAGTCTTGGAGGAACGTAGCGGAGCAGTGAAATTGACACTTACATGTCCAGCGACGGTGACGCCCTTCCCTTGGGCTTGATTGATCACCTGGCGACGGCTAGGCGGCATCCACAGCAGGCGACCCAACTCGCACACTGGCCATGTACGCCGTGCTCCGAGCGCGCACCGCAGTATCCAAGACCGGCAGGTCGCGCCGCCTCGATTGGCAAGAAGGCACGCCGGTCAGCCAACCGCTGTGGCGATGCGATGTCTCCGGCGACAGCTCACCTGCGACCGGTAAAGGCAGAGACCAAAAGGCAAAAGCAGAATGTGTCACCGGATCGAGGCCGTCCAGAGAATGACCAACCGCGCCAGCAACCGTCTGATGCTACCCACCACGCGTAACGGCTTCCTCTTCCCCCCATCGTCTTCGAGTCCACACCGGCCCCCGGATCTACGGAACCCCGACGGCGCGGAGCACACTCCGGCGGCCGGCGATGATGGCCGGGCGCAATCACCACCAAAACCATGGCCAGAGGCTCCGCCGTCTCGTCCCGTGCATCCTCGTCGTCGTGTTCGCCGTCCACGCCGTCTCCTTCGCGCTCTACCTCCTCCTCCAGCCCCACCATCCTCCCCCAAACCCCGGGAATCCCGAAGCTCAAACCCATGAGAGAGTCCGAGAGCCGACTTCGCAGAAGCCGTGGCCTCGCCTCCCGTCCTTCCTCCCCTGGACTGCCGACCCATCGCTGCCGCCGCGCTCCTGCGAGGCCTACTTCGGGAACGGCTTCTCCCGTCGCGTGGAAGTCCTCCCGGAGGGGCGTGGGGGCGGCGGGTGGTTCCGATGCCACCACAGCGAGACGCTGGGCAGCTCGATCTGCGAGGGCGCGCGGGTGCGGCTCGACCCGGCGCTCATCGCGATGTCGCGCGGCGGCGAGCCGATCGACCAGGTGATGGGCCGCAAGGAGGAGGAGGAGCTGCCCAGGTACGAATCCGGCGCGCTGGTGGTGGAGGGGGTGGCGGCGGGGAGGAGGGGGCCCTTGGTCGAGCCGGGGTTCCTCGACGCCCACGTGCCCACCAACGGGATCGGGATGCACACCATGAGAGCGCTGCTCGACTCCGCGCGTGTCGTGCCGCCCGGTGAGCTCCACTGCTCCCAGGTATTCCTTGCCGTGATAACTGACTTTGTTTCAGCAACCTATAACTGATAAGGTATGTTTGGTGACTGATCGGAAGTGAATTATTGCACAATATATCTTCCTAGAAAGTAATCTCACAAAATTGAAGAGTACGGAATTAATTGAATCTGCTGGATTAGCTATCTTTGCTAGTAGTATTAATTTCCTTTATTTATCAGTTTCCTAAACAAAGGGTAAATTGTGAGGAATTAGAGGATAGGTAGGATATTCCTATTCCTATCTGCAAAAAAGGCTTTGCAATCTTACTCCGGCTCACATAATATTCACCTCTTTTCACTCCACTTAGTGCTTACGGGATGAGTGGTGGTTGGTGGCTAAATTGTGTATAACTGTGTATATACTGCATAAAAGAAAAGGATCTAAGCCATAGTCCCTCCACAGTAACTGCCAGCATCTTTTCTAAAACAACCTCTGATAACAAATCGTATTTGTAATCCTAAATCTTAAATGCTGCAAATTCAGTATTAGATATCACGAGTGGTGTGTATTCTCTCCCCTGTATGATGCGAACTCATTTTTACATTAAATGCAAATCAGACCCCTTAAATGGCAAGAATAATTACTAGATATGAAATAAAAAAGGTAATCCCATAATTACTGCGTACATGCCAGTAATAAGAAGAAACATACAAATAAATAAAGGAAATTGCTATCTGTGCTAGATGCAGACTGTGAAATAGAATGAATAATTTGTGGGAAGTTCAAAAAGGACTTTACATGAAACCAACAATTGGGTTAAAGCGACTATGTAGTGTGGTAGTTCAAATAGGTCACTCATATTGAATTGAGATGTTTCGTGATGCGCTTAGAGCCCCTATTTGGTAATTGCATGCAAACTAGTCTTCAGCAAATTTGGATTATTTGGCTTAGACATGTGCATGGATGCCAAAGTTTACTTCCTCAAGCAATTTAAGAGGCATCTGTGTCTCTCTGTACATGCCACATATTAGATAGGAATGAATGAATGGCGATACGAAAGTAGTGAATCATAGCAGGCTGTATATAGACTTACACTCATTCACATTTAAACAAAATAATGACACGTTGCAGTTGCAGCTAACAAGTTTTTCAGTTATTGTATTTTGTCTTTAAAATGCCATTTATTTTTGTCATGGTAAGTAAGAGGTTGAACCTTGGGGTTATACAAACATAACAAACATATAGTCTGGGAAGCTGCAATCAGCAGTTTCAAATTCCTATCTTCCGTGGAGTTGTAAGCCTATGTGCCAAAAAGTAAATTGTAGGGAGTAATCCAAGATGTTATCACCGAGCAATTAAACTGTTACATATGTTAGTATTTCTAATCAGTGTGAGGAGTTTTACCTTTTCTTTTCTGTTCTCATGTTAAATGGGTACTTTGTAAGAGCCTAGTTCTACTATTAGCATATATAAATATCGTGGTTATTCTCTTCGCTATTTGGTTCAGTTTCAGTTTATTGCAAAATTTTTGGTGTAAACTGGGTGCAGCACAGTTTATGCTTCAGTTATGCTAATGTACCAATGATGCATGTCGACGCACTTTAATATCAAGGAATGGTTAAAAAAAACAGTAGTGCCATGTTTCCATGGTATTAAACTGTACCAATGTAATGGCTCTTTGTGTTATACTCTTCATGAAGAAGCACATGAACTTCTTGACAAGCAGTATTTTGACTGTGACTATTATATGGCAGTACTTATTCGATTGTATTGTTTTGAATAAATTCTTGAATTCTTCCTAATTTCTCTAATTGCTTAGTGACTGTGTTGTAACACTTGGTGCAGTGGATTGAAGAACCGACACTTCTGGTCACACGATTTGAGTATGCAAACCTTTTCCACACAATTACAGACTGGTACAGTGCATATGTTAGTTCCAGAGTCACGAATTTACCTGATCGTCCTAATGTTGTTTTCGTGGATGGGCATTGCAAGGTATGTACTGTACTTAGAAACATTCTATGCTTATGATTCTTGGTACATTACATGAGATATGTTGCATTAGTTATGATTAATTAGTATGTTTCGACAGTAGTTTGGGTGGTAAAATATCAACTTGAGAGTTATGTGCCTGATCTGTAGTTTAGTAGTGTCTTCATATTTTTCACATAGATATCTTTGCTCGTTTGGTATTTGGGATCATATCTGCTGCCCCTGTTAGGAGATCATTGCAATCTAAAACTCTTCCAAATCCTTTCCCTTTCTCTTAGTATTTCTGTTCTACATCTCCTACAGATACAAATTCCTGAGAACTCTGTCCTGACACCTAATCCAAAGTTCTGCCATTCATACAGCTCTATGCCTCCACGTCGCCCGAGCTTGCATTTTCAATCGCTCTATCATGTTATTCTCTTTGTTCAGAATTATCATATGCAGCTTAAAGTGCGGTTTATGGTAACTACTATACTTAAGTACCGAATGCAGTAAAATTTGAAGAAAGAATGGAACACTGCACAGGGTTTGAGTTTTGACTCTACGAGTTAAGCTTACCAAAATCAGTCAACCAGAGCTAACCATTATGTGGCATGTCTCATCGATCATCTCACCACGTCACTACCTGTCCATGGAATAGTTAGAACAGCGCCATACTTTTGATAGTTGATGTGGGTGTGTGCTGTTTGTAACTCCTTATCAGAACATTTGAAGATAGGGTAGGATGGTGAAGAATAATGGTAGTTCTGTTTTATAAGATGTCCAGCAGTGTTATCATTATATTTACAGTATGATTTCCTTCCTACCAAAACTAACTTATGTTTCCCATCAACACAAGAACATGAGCAGCCATCTGCTCATTTCTGCCATTGTATTTGTAGAACTGCACGCACCAACTAGTTCACCCAAAAGCTCAAGCTGATGGGGAAAGGTGAGCTATGCATTTATACGACAACACTCCCCCTCACGTGTGGCTCCCTTGGGCCTAAATGTGGACCAAAAGTGGGCTGTAATTTTTTATTTTTAAATTGCGGCAGCCAGGTCTTGAACCCAAGACCTCTTGGCTCTGGTACCATGTAGAACTGCACGCACCAGCTAGTTCACCCAAAAGCTCAAGCTGATAGGGAAAGATGGGCTGTGCATTACTGGATTTATACGTCAACAGTATTGATATCAACTGCTTGCATACTTTGTGAGTTTTAAGTGTATTTTATCTGCTAATTAAGAAGTGAAATCATTCGTGTCTATAATGATTCATTTGTTTTCCCCATGTATATGCTTGTCTGTAACAGATATGACCTGATATCCGCAGGCACCACTGGAGCAAACATGGGAAGCACTTTTTTCGAATGTGACCTATGCCAAGAGCTTCTCTGGCCCTGTTTGTTTCCGGCATGCAGTTCTTTCACCATTGGGCTATGAGACTGCTCTATTTAAGGGGCTTAGTGAAAGCTTCAGCTGTGAAGGAGCCTCTGCTCAGTCCCTTAGAAATAAACCAGACCACCAGAAAACTGCACGGTTGTCTGAATTTGGGGAGATGATTATAGCTTCTTTTGATCTTCTGGAGGATGGGATCGTGCCGCCTAAAAAAACATCAAACGGACACAAGATTCTCTTTGTTCGGAGAGAGGACTACTTGGCCCACCCACGCCACAGTGGAAAGGTTGAATCTAGGCTAAGCAATGAGCAGGAGGTATTCGATGCAGTTGAGAAGTGGGCAAAAGGTCAGAAGTGCAAAATAAATGTGGTGAATGGTCTTTTTGCGCACATGAGCATGAAGGAGCAACTCCAGGCTATCCTGGAAGCTTCAGTTATAATAGGGGCTCATGGGGCTGGTCTGACACACCTGGTTTCAGCGACGCCAGACACAAAAGTTCTTGAGATAATCAGCAGCTTCTATCGACGCCCACATTTTGGCTTGATCTCACACTGGAAGTCGTTAGAATATCATGCCATAAATCTCCCTGGATCATATGCAAGTATCCCAGATGTTACCAGTGAGTTGGGGAATATACTGAAAGGTCTCGGATGCTGAAACAGAGTGATTCTTAGCGTTGAGGCATTCGTCCTGAGAATCGCCACGAGCATTGTTGGGTGGATAATTCTGTTTAGTTCAGATACACTGGTCACACTAGCCACGCCCATGCTTGCAGTTAAAGATGGAGATCACTTTCTGCTTGTTATTCATTCAATCACGCCCGTGGTCTAGCAGCCACACAGCCTCAGTTCTCCGCAGAGGAGTTTTCTGCTGCCAGATGTAGACCGATATTCCGCTGACAAGCTACTGATGACATGAAGAAACCCAATTGACACTGTCCATTCCGTTCTCGACGTGTTGGCCACGGTCCTGGGGATGGATCAAACTGTAATTGTAATTTTATCGTTTGGGCTTGGAACGTTTTTGTGTTGCAATGCGAGTGTTGAGTGCCTCCCACTGCCCAGTTCCTGATGAACATTCTTGTGCACGGTGTATGATGTGCCCATTATTTCTGCCAACGGACGCGGGGCAGCGGTGGTGTATCATTTTGGAAGGTGGGATCGACGGTGCCGGGTCAGTCATAACGCGCTCGCCCGTGTACTTGCGTACCTTGTTCCTTTTGTCTGCTGCTGTTGCTGTAGCCCACACTGTTGATGATAGTAGCTATTGTCTTCTTGGACGGTATCATTGTTGCCTGCCCGGTGTAGGCGCCGCTTCGACGTGTTAAATCGAAGCATCTGTGCTCCGGCATTTATCGCCCTCACCTACTGACGGAGCTAGCTGCGTCTTGAATTTTCCGGAGGGAAGGTTGGAAGAAGGGTCGGCGTTGCTGTGCGTTTGGGTTGTGGGCACCGTGGGCATGTGCCTCGATTAGCTCGAAACCCTGGCCGGAATCATGGCTCTGCTCCCACGTCTATTGGGCTTGGGGTCTGGGAGGGGTCGCATTGGGTTTCTTCTTGTTTTCCGGCTGGACTCGGCGCCTGAAGGCGATGAGAGATTGTGTGTTTTTTTCTTTTCTCTTGAGGAAAAAAAAACCGTGTTGAACTATAGTCTAGGGCCAGCTATAAAATCAGCGACCTTGTTGAAATATACTCCCTCCGTTCCTAAATGCAGGTCTTTTTAGTGATTCCAATAAAGAACTACATACAAAGCAAAATAAGTGAATCTATATTCTGAATTATGTTTAACTATGACATTCATATATACGGAGTAGTTCATAGTGAAATCTTCAAAAAAAAATTGTATTTTTGAACGGAGGGAATGTCATACCTTTTTTTTGCGAGAAAAATATATCATACTTAGTATATTTATCTTTTGAGGAACATGCATGCACATGTGCACGGCGATGATTACTAGCGCATGTGGTGAGCAAGCAGTGTATGGCCTGCTCATACAGGTCCAGATACGCGAGTTTGCTTGCTGCTTGCCCACGCGATCCTATGTACTCGCGTGAACGGGTGGTCGATCTCATCATGGACATCACAATATTTACCTACCTCGAAGACATACATATATAACCACTAGCCGCGCGATATCTTCGTCGGGTCGAACGACATGGGCATCAAGTGATCGACGGCCATTAACTCCTGCACTGGATGAAACACGGCAGAAAGCTCACATCACAACAGGCTTATGTGGTACACCCGACCGTGAGGTCGATCGATGGGGACGGTCACACTATGCCGGCCCCGCCAAGTCTAGAAATAATTTACGGCTACATACATGCATGCATGAATTCAAATGGAAATGCAATCACTCGCTTGATTAAACGATCGACGAGCTGATTCCGAATTAATCAACGAGAGGGAGAGCAACAATGCGTGGGGTATTGGTTGAGAAGTTCTTGAAAGATATAAAGGCTCGACGAGAGGAATGTTTTGGATGCGTGGCTTTAAACGTTTGGACAAGTCGTACGAGTGTATAGTGTATAGTGCCCCTAATACTACTACTTTTCGGTCTCTATGATGGATGGCCGTGGCCGGACTTGAATGCCATCGATCCAGTCTGCCCCTTCCGTGCAACCACAACACTATGTGTGCATCACACCACCAGCCCCTTGTTCTCTGGCTACTATTCCAATTAAATGGGCTCACTGTACGCAGTTTATGATTATACCTTGAACCCGCTCTGTCTGCCCTCCGGCCGGATCCTCTGTTGATCGCGCCACCACGGCCCAGCTTATGTCCCGTGCCCACTCTACCAACAGTCAGTGTCAGTGCATATCCCTTTTAGCTTGCAACTTTTTCGGAGTACGTACTAAGAGTATGGAATTACCTTATTTATCTATATATCCTCCACGAGAAGGTTTCCCGGCCGAATCTTTATCTTACAAAATGTGCAGGTTAGCCTTTCCTTTCCGGAGAAGAAAGACAAAATGTGCAAATTAAGGGGGCAACTGTAAGGGTGTGGCGAGATCTCAGTTAACTCTCAAGTGTATATAAAAAAGAAGAAAACAATTAAAAAGAAGTTTTGCACGGATCTTCACGTGAGATCTCACGAGTATATATAGCATCAATTGAGATTCCGTTAATCAACAATCTTGTTTTTGTAAACACATTACAATTGCAAATGCTCACATATACCAGCATACACTCATCCCTGTGAACGCACACGCACACACACTACCTATAACTACCTTCAAGATACTAAACCGACACAACATTTTGAGATGGATTAACTCATCACAGGCACCTCCTCTATGTCGAGGAGAACATCTCCTTCCATTGAACGAAGAATTTGAACCATGATAGGCTGGTTCCACCACAAGGAACCTAACCATCTGAGCGACGCTCAATTTGCCACTCTAGTTTTACTGGATGCTATATATATCATATGGGGTTTTCAGAAGGAGAAGGTTGCACGCATGACGCCGATGACTGCAAATTAAGTTACAAGGACTGAGTGGTACCACGTATTCAGTCTGCGGCGGCGTATTAGGATCTATGCCGATTGATTATTACTCCAGTTTTTGTACTACCGGAACAGTAGCACCGCTCCGACTGGCTAATGAATTGGAACAGTGGGCGGTTGGTCAAGGCCACCACTCTCTACTGTACAAGCGAACAGCTCCCTCGCCTAGCTGCTTAATCTGAACATGCCGACCCTCTTCGACGCCGGCCTCCTTCTGTGCCGAAATGGACACCGCATGTACACGCATAGTTCCCGCCTTGAATGCGGCTTACTAGCTAGCTAGCTAGCTGCTGAAAGCTACTCTGTTTGATGAACAATTCCTAGCTTCATTGTGTTTCTTTCTTCAGGTATATGTGTGTCCATGATCGAGTGAATGCACATGGTGTCGCGTCGCATGTGCATGCATATATGACACTGAAAGCCAAGTTATGATCATGTCGAGGGAGAGAGAGAGAGAGAGAGAAAGGGAGGGAGAGAGAGAGGGAGGGAGACATGTAAAACCAAACGCTACACTGGAGAGCATTTGTATCCTGCGTGGCTGCATATGTGAGGCATGCATCCATGCATATGTGTGTAGTATTTGGTTTGTGTTTGGTTTGGCCGAGAAGGTAGCTAGCAGTAGTACGTACCACCGGTAATAATGCACTGCATGTCATCATGCATGCATGCATGCATGCATGCGATCGACGGCCGGCATATTGCATGCATGCATGCAGTAGTTTTCCTAAACGCGCAGCAGTGCAAAGGCTTAGGTAATCACAGTAGCCACGCACACACTGGAGGTGTACGTACCGTGTGCTGCTATAGTGCGTGGTGCATATCCACGTGCCTTGCCTAATACATGAAACTTCGAATCTCCCCGAAAGAATCGACGCACGAATACACTGTGATCGATGTGTGTGTGTGCCCTAGATTACAAAAGGCCGGCCGGCGGCTTTCATTGCCCTCCGGATTCCGGAAGCAGCCATGAGTAATGGGTGATGCATTCGTCCTCCCTTGAGCGATATATGGTATGAACAGTGACCGCCGTGCATACCGCAGGTTATTAATTGGCGCCTTTTCCCTTCCATTGGCAAAAAGAGCTTACCTATAGTATAACACAAAATCTATAGGGAGAACGTCCTTCACTTGGTCTTATAAGGCGAATGCCTCTTCCGTCCGACCAAGACTTGAAGTTGACTGCACCATCTTTCTTCAACAACTGAAAGAGAGAAGGAGGGGGTG
>LR738712.1:519240689-519377050 GCA_902687465.1 Secale cereale
GGGGGGGGGGGCACCCTGGTGTCTTGTGGGCAGCAGGGCCCCCCTCTAGTGGGTCTTTGCTTCAGTATTTTTTATTTGTTCCAAAAAAACCTCCAAAAAGTTTCGTCCTATTCTGAGAACTTTTATTTCTGCACAAAAAACCGCACCATGGTAGTTTTGCTGAAAACAACGTCAGTCTGGTTTAGTTCCATTCAAATCACACCAGAACCATATAAAATTGTTGTAAACATGGCATGAATACTTAATAAATTATAGATACGTTGGAGACGTATGAACTACCAAGCCCATAGAGAATAAGCTAATGATAAACAGGAAAGCCCGTTTGTGAACACTAACTAGGAAATCTAGTTTTCCCAGTGTCAAAATGCCACTCATGTTCCCAACGTCAGAATACCTTGGCTAATGGTACTTTCAAGTAAGTTCCATTACCGTCGAAAGAGCCACCCTTTGTCGTCCAGAACGTCCGCTATTCTTTACCCCGATACTTCCAAGTGTTGTGTTTTTAGTAAGGCTATTGAGACATGTTTTGATAGTTCAAATTTTGGAAGTATTCGATAGTTCCATGAATTATATCTCCAGTACATGCAGGCTAGTACGCCCTTTCAAACGGGTTTTGGGCCATCCTTAGTGTGGCGTGAAAATAGCAAGCGTTTGATGGATGCCAAGGAAACCGGGAAAGGGCTCCCTCGGATGCGCGATGTGTAAAACTATTCAGATGCATTTTGATTGTTGACAAGGATATAGGTGCAAAGATTTGTTGAACCAACTTTCAAGACCGCCAACTGAAGATGAAGAATAGTTCCGAAGATCCAAGGAGACTCCATGACTTACGAACCGGTTCAGGGGTTACTGATGGTGTCTCCGACCAGGGACTACTCACCATGTTGTCTCCCGGCCAGGTGGGCCGGGCCGATGACCCTCCATCGCGGTTCACTAGTAGGCTATCTCTAGAAGGCCTATACGGCATAAGAACACTACTCGAAAAAGGCTTATAGGTGGGCTCAAATTAGTGGAGAGAAAGGTCACATACCCGCCACTACTTTTGTTTGGAAAACTATCAGTGGTGGTAGAATTAGAGGCCCGCCACTAATCTTTGCACATCAGTAGCGGGCATAAATTACTACCCGCCCCCGTAAACTCTTCCATATTAGCTCACGGGCTAAAAAAGCAGTGGCAGTCATGGTCGAAAGTCCCTCCACTACTGCATAACAAAGCAGTGGCGGGCAAAAAATGTGCACGTCACAACATTATTTAGGCAACCCGTGCCAAAAAATTTCAAAGGTGTTGTAAGCCAACCACCACAGTTATCTTAAGTATGTAAAATCATTGACAAATCAAGTTTTCTAATCCCATAATAGTCTTAGATTTGAGCACAGGGCTTCCAAATGTGTATATTAATCATGGAAAAAAATGTGAAGAGTGTTTATCCCCTTTTAGTGGTCGGAAAACCAGTTAGTGCCTCGAAAATAGTAGACCTACTCAAAAAGTGGCCAAATTTGAGCATATGGCTTTGGATGGTGTGCATTAATCTTAGAAAAAGTTAGAAGTTCACAAGATTTAAAAAAATGGAGCCATGTGTGGCAGGAGGCGGTTTCCGTTCCCAACCCTGACACTTTGGGAGAGAGTGTACGGTTTGTATACGAGGGGCATGCAGTTTTTTCCATGACGATCTCAAATTTTGACCAGCTTCTGCATGTGTCCAATGAAGACACCATGCAAAGTTTCACCTCTTCCAATGCTTGTTTGCATGCTATTTCCTATCGAAGAGCATTTAGCCCTTAGTGTCCGGAAAATCTGTCAATGCCACGTAATAGTAGACCAACTCCAAAAGTGGCCAAATTTGAGAATGGGTATTTGGATGGTGCGTATTAATCATAGACAAATTTTAACGTTCAAAAGACTTTTAAAAATGGAGTTGTGTGTGGCAGGTGGCGATTTCCGTTCAAAACCGTGACACTTTGGGGGAGAGTGTCTGGTTTGTACACTAGGTTCATCAAGTCTCTGCCGTAACGCTCTAAACGTTTTACCACACCGTACATGTTTCCGATGAAGGTACCATGCCAAGTTTCATCTCTTTTGGAGATCGTTTGCTTGCTATTTCTACAGAAGAGTGTTTTGCCCTTTTTAGAAGCCGTAAAATCAGTTAATGCCTCGAAAATAGCAGATGAACTCAAAAATTGGCCAGATTTGAGCATGTGGGTTTGTATGGTGTTTTTTAACCATAAAAAGTCTGAAGTTAAAATGTTTTAGAGAAGTAATGAAAAATGTTTGAAGTTTACATAGCTAATTTTCGCGGTGGTGGGCCTTATCAAGTGCCCACCACAACTAAGGTTTGCGGTGGCACACGTTTGGTAGTACATGCCATATCGACAACCCGAAAACAGTTACTCCCTTAGATGATTTTGTGAATTTCAATTCACACTTGCATCTTCTTTGCCCTCTCACCCGCTCCGATCCCCTGGAATCGCCACTACCACCGCGCGACCATCCTTCCTGGTCCCACTTGCTCGCCACCATTGCCACCGTCGTGTGCTTTCCTCCCCAACACCGTCGCCCATCCACCTTCGCCACTGCGTGCCTCCATAGTTTCCCTCGGCGGCATCCTCGTGCGCCGGCCCTTCTCCATTGTCGTTGCCATCATAACTAACCCCGTCCACTCCAACATTGTCACCGGCGTCGCAAGCTCTCCTCCCTTGTCCCAACGTTCGCATGATCTCGAAGGTATATTGCCACCCGATTTTCACATTCATACGTACCACTCTTTTGCGTCTGATTGTAACGTCTTTGATGAAATGCCACACAAAGGAGTTAGATGTTGTTAGATGTACCTCTACACAGAATATTGGTGTCATTCTATATACAAACTTTATAAGTTCATTTACAAGACTTAATATGAGTGCCAATGTTTTGACGAGACGTTGATTTGTTTTGGTTTTATTAAATTTCTAGCACTCAACATCGTCTAATTTTAGCAAAGGTCACCCCAAAAATTTCCATCGATATTCCATTTTTATGTTTCTTTCACAACTCCTGGTTACAACTGTATTGGTGCCGTTCGATGTACAATAGAAGATTGTGTTAGATTTGCAGGACTTACTATGAGTGCCAATGTTTTCATGAGACATTGATTTGTTTCCATTTCGTCAAATTTTTGGCACTCAATATGACCTAATTTTAGCAAAGGTCACGCCAAAATTTTCCATCAATATTGCATTTTTTATGTTTCTTTCATAACTCTTTTTGACAATACTACAGTTTGACGAATGGATCCGCACGCCAGATCATCTTCTCAATAGGAACCCAACTACTTGAACCCTGATGTACAGATGAGCGACAGCCAAGAGGAAGAACCGACCACTTGGCGAGATGAAACGAGCCACATGAACGGACTTCTTCTAGCACCGCCGACACAAACAAGAGCAAGCGAAAGCCTAGGAGTTTGAACATGCTTCACCAAGTTATCATTTCAATCACTGAAGTGAGCCCGAAAGGCGAACCCGTCAACCTGGCTCAATAAGCAAGTACGTACATCAAAACTAGGTTGCATCTTGTGAAATAATGTCCAGATCAGTTGCAAGGATTTGGCCAGAGAAAGGCATAAGCCATTGGATGTGTTACACCATACTTATGAATTTCCGCCTAAATATGCCCTCCAAAAATGGCCAAAGATGATGAGAGACTAAAAGACTAGGGCCAGAGGGACTCTAAAGGGTAAGGACTTCGACACTGTTAAGCGGTGAATCCCACTGTCGAACCCAACAATGGAGGACGTTTCGTGAATCCCCCGAAAGTGAGTCAAGCAAAGAGCTCAATGCTCATTACCATTATTTATGATCAAAGGTGCCAGGTAACCACCGCTTCGGCCCTGGTGGTTACAAAGCTGCAGAGGCCAAGTGGGCAAAGGAGGCCATGGACTTTAACACCACAAGTAAACCGCCCATGTTCTCGGTCCATCGAGATTGTCCTCGTGACTTCTGTTTCCTCAGTGCCCGTAAAGTGCATGGCCCAGAGAGTAATGAGTTAGTCCTCTCGCCGGAACTTCGCTCGACGGAGAAGAACCTGGTAACCTGAATCACCAGTAGTAATTTAGTACCTAATACATTTATTACCCTTGCAAATCGATTAGCAGAACATATGTATTTTTCCTAGAGAAATATAAAGTAGGAATTTGGACCTGCTCCTCAAGATTCTCCGCACAACTTTAGGTATGACAACCCTCTTACCCGGGCAGGCAACGAGAGATTCAGGGTCAATAGGCGGCCCAGGACCAGACATGCGTTGGGGGCGGGAAAGTTTAGGTGGGACGAGGTCTATCCCCAAACCAAAGAACCTAAACAAGCAAGAAGGAAAAACAGGGTTGATGAAAAGATTGAACCCAAAGTGCACGAACGACTATAACCCGTGTTAGATGTAGCAGTAGATGCATCAACTCAAAAGAATTTAGATGAAATGTTTCTGCGCGACATGTCGAGTCCTACCCAACAACATATGTCTAGTAGCATCCACCAACCATGATCATTGCAATTCATGTCATGTTGGCCGCATGGGGGCAAGTCATCCTATTTATCGGTGGTACTAGAATGATGCATGAGGTCATCCTACCACTAGACATGACGACGGTGGAGTTGCTGGAGGTAAATATGTGCTTTGAATCATGGTCATTGCTTCATCCGCTTGAAGAGGCATCAATACGTTTGGGCAAGTGACCCAGGGCCAACTGCTTAAGTGACTACTAAGTGATATAGAGGATATTCCTCATAGATTTTTGGCTAATGATGGCGATCCCGCCTTCACGGACCTTGAAACCCTTTTTAACATTATCACGCCGTAGACATAGTCCAAGATAGTCCACCATCAGCGAAGAAGGATCTACGTGCCAATTCCGGACCATCCTTAGACAAACCATATTGGCCCATTGTCGACCCCAAAGGGCGCACATGGAATATGTATAAGCACGGTCAACCGATGCTATAGGACTCTATGTTGACGACTGATGAGGACACCACAACCATCGACAAGTCTCCAACAATTATAGGTCCAATCACAAGAAGTCACGCAAAACTAATAAGTGACCAGGTGAACGCTAACTTAAGTTTACCTTGTAACCTTGATCACACAACTATGCTTTCATCTCCATTGTTGTTGGTTGAACTTAGGTATCACATGGAAGAAACCCAACAACCTATGAGCTCTTGAAGCAACCGGTTTGGAGGAACAAGTTTGGAGAAAAAAGTTTCAAATGAAGCTGATGCTGTCAGTTTTTACCTCTGATGTTTTGTTTTTCCATACCCATGTAGTGGAGATACATGGCCATAGGGGTACATCAACATAAGCTACATCAAATTATCTTTCGAATGCAAAAAACCACACATCATTTAGAGTTGTGAGTCAAAATCTCTAGTCATTCTCGTGGAAGGTGTCCAAGCTGTCAAGGCTTCGCGAATTTCCTAGGAGCTCTCCAACAACTCCCAAAGTTGACTACTTATTCCCCAAGGAAGCCATGCAAATCTTCTTACTTTTGAAACCATTTTCACACCTAGCTAAGGGGGGTTGTCCCTACTATAAAACCCCGTCTCCCCCATCCTCTTTGGGATCTTCTATCTGTTGGGGAACGTAGTATTTTAAAATTTTCCTACGATCACGCAAGATCTATCTACCAGATGTATAGCAACGAGAGAGGGAAGAGCGTGTCTACGTACCCTCGTAGACCGGGAGCGGAAGCGTCAAGCGACGCGGTTGATGTTGTCGAACTTCTTCGCGATCCAACCGATCAAGCACCGAACGTACGGCACCTCCGTGTTCAGCACACGTTCAGCTTGATGACGTCCCACGAGCTCTTGATCCAGTTGAGCTTCACAGGAGAGTTTCGTCAGCACGACGGCGTGGTGACGGATATGATGTATTCACCGGCGCAGGGCTTCGCCTAAGCTCCGCGACGGTATGACCGAGGTGTGTTTCTGTGGAGGGGGGCACCGCACACGGCTAAAACAATTCAACTTGTGTGTCTTTGGGTGCCCCCCTGCCCCCGTATATAAAGGAGCAAGGGAGGGAGGCCGGCCGGCCCTTCCTGGTGCGGCTAGGGAAGGAGTCCTACTAGGAATAGGATTGCAATCCTATTCCTAGTAGGATTCACCAAAAGGAAGAAGGGGGAAAGGAATAGGAGAGGTGGCGCCGCCCCCCCCCCCCAATCCTAGTCCAACTAGGAACCCTAGGTGGGGGCGCCGGCCAGCCCTATGGGCTGCTTCTCTCTTTCCCTTTAGGCCCACTATGGACCATCCCCTCTCGTAGGGGGTTCCGGTAACCCCCTCCGGCATTCCCGATAAATCCGAAACTTTTCTGGTATACTTCCGGTGTCCGAATATAGCCGTCCAATATATCAATCTTTATGTCTCGGACATTCCGAGACTCCTCATCATGTCCGTGATCTCATCCGGGACTCCGAACTACCTTCGGTACATCAATACTCATAAACTCATAATACCGATCGTCATCAAACGTTAAGCGTGCGGACCCTACGGGTTCGAGAACTATGTAGACATGACTGAGACTCATCTCTGGTCAATAACCAATAGCGGAACCTGGATGTTCATATTGGCTCCTACATATACTACGAAGATCTTTTATCGGTCAGAACCGCATAACAACATACGTTGTTCCTTTTGTCAAACGGTATGTTACTTGCCCGAGATTCGATCGTCGGTATCTCTATACCTGGTTCAATCTCGTTACCGGCAAGTCTCTTTACTCGTTCCGTAACACATCATCTCGTGACTAACTCATTAGTCTTTTGCTTGCAAGGCTTATTGTGATGTGTGTTACCGAGAGGGCCCAGAGATACCTCTCCGACACTCGGAGTGACAAATCCTAATCTTGATCTATGCCAACACCACGAATACTTTCGGAGACACCTGTAGAGCATCTTTATGATCACCCAGTTACGTTGTGACGTTTGATAGCACACAAGGTGTTCCTACGGTATTCGGGAGTTGCATAATCTCATAGTCATAGGAACATGTATAAGTCATGAAGAAAGCAATAGCAGTAAAACTAAACGATCATAGTGCTATGCTTACGGATGGGTCTTGTCCATCACATCATTCTCCTAATGATGTGATCCCGTTGATCAAATGACAACTCATGTCTATGGTTAGGAAACATAACCATCTTTGATCAATGAGCTAGTCTAGTAGAGGCATACTAGGGACACTCTGTTTTGTCTATGTATTCACACATGTACTAAGTTTCCGGTTAATACAATTCTAGCATGAATAATAAACATTTATCATGATACAAGGAAATATAAATAACAACTTTATTATTGCCTCTAGGGCATATTTCCTTCAGTCTCCCACTTGCACTAGAGTCAATAATCTAGCTCACATCGCCATGTGATTTAATACCGATAGTTCACATCGTTATGTGAATAACACCCATAGTTCACATCACCATGTGACCAACACCCAAAGGGTTTACTAGAGTCAATAATCTAGTTCACATCGCTATGTGATTAATACCCAAGAGTAATAAGGTGTGATCATGTTTTGCTTGTGAGAGAAGTTTAGTCAACGGGTCTGTCACATTCAGATCCGTAAGTATTTCGCAAATTTCTATGTCTACAATGCTCTGCATGGAGCTACTCTAGCTAATTGCTCCCACTTTCAATACGCATCCAGATTGATACTTAGAGTCATCTGGATTTAGTGTCAAAGCTTGCATCGGCGTAACCCTTTACGACGAACTCTTTATCACCTCCATAATCGAGAAACATTTCCTTAGTCATCCAGTTACTAAGGATAATTTTGACCGCTGTACAGTGATCTACTTCTGGATCACTATTGTACCCCCTTGACAAACTCATGGCAAGGTACACAACATGTTTGGTACACAGCATGGCATACTTTATAGAACCTATGGCTGAGGCATAGGGAATGACTTTTCATTCTCTCTATATTTTTCTGCCGTGGTCTAGCTTTGACTCTTACTCAATTTTACACCTTACAAGTCAGGCAAGAACTTCTTCTTTGACTGATCCATTTTGAACTATTTCAAAATCTTATCAAGGTATGTACTTATCGAAAGTCTTATCAAGTGTATTGATCTATCTCTATAGATCTTGATGCCCAATATGTAAGCAGCTTCACCAAGGTCTTTCTTTGAAAAACTCCTTTCAAACACTCCTTTATGCTTTCCAGAAATTTCTACATCATTTCCGATCGACAATATGTCATTCACATATACTTATCAGAAAGGTTGTAGTGCTCCCACTCACTTCTTGTAAATACAGGCTTCACAGCAAGTCTGTATAAATCTATATGCTTTGATCAACTTATCAAAGCGTATATTCCAACTCCGAGATGCTTGCACTAGTCCATAGAAGGATCGCTGGAGCTTGCACATTTTGTTAGCACCTTTAGGATTGACAAAACCTTCTGGTTGCATCATATACAATTCTTCTTTAATAAATCCATTAAAGAATGCAGTTTCGTTATCCATTTGCCAGATTTCATAAAATGTGGCAATTGCTAACATGATTCGGACAGACTTAAGCATCGCTACGGGTGAGAAAATCTCATTGTAGTCAACTCCTTGAACTTGTCGAAAACCTTTCGCAACAAGTCGAGCTTTGTAAACAGTAACATTACCGTCAGCGTCAGTCTTCCTCTTGAAGATCCATTTATTTTTGATGGCCTGCCGATCATCGGGCAAGTCAACCAAAGTCCACACTTTGTTCTCATACATGGATCCCATCTCAGATTTCATGGCCTCAAGCCATTTTGCGGAATCTGGGCTCATCATCGCTTCCTCATAGTTCGTAGGTTCATCATGGTCTAGTAACATGATTTCCAGAACTGGGTTGCCGTACCACTCTGGTGCGGAACGTACTCTGGTTGATCTACGACGTTCAACAGAAACTTGATCCGAAGTTTCATGATCATTATCATTAACTTCCTCACTAATTGGTGTAGGAATCACTGGAACAATTTCCTGTGATGTACTACTTTCCAATCCGGGAGAAGGTACAATTACCTCATCAAGTTCTACTTTCCTCCCACTCACTTCTTTCGAGAGAAACTCTTTTTCTAGAAAGGATCCGTTCTTAGCAACGAATATTTTGCCTTCGGATCTGTGATAGAAGGTGTACCCAACAGTCTCTTTTGGGTATCCTATGAAGACACATTTTTCCGACTTGGGTTCGAGCTTATCAGGTTGAAGTGTTTTCACATAAGCATCGCAGCCCCAAACTTTAAGAAACGACAACTTTGGTTTCTTGCTAAACCAAAGTTCATAAGGTGTCGTATCAACGGATTTAGATGGTGCCCTATTTAACGTGAATGCAGCTGTCTCTAAAGCATAACCCCAAAACGATAGTGGTAAATCGGTAAGAGACATCATAGATCGTACCATATCCAATAAAGTACGGTTACGACGTTCGGACACACCATTACGCTGTGGTGTTCCAGGTGGCGTGAGTTGTGAAACTATTCCACATTGTTTCAAATGAAGACCAAACTCGTAACTCAAATATTCTCCTCCATGATCAGATCGTAGAAACTTTTTTTTTTCTTGTTACGATGATTCTCTACTTCACTCTGAAATTCTTTGAACTTTTCAAATGTTTCAGACTTGTGTTTCATTAAGTAGATATACCCATATCTGCTCAAATCATCAGTGAAGGTCAGAAAATAACGATACCCGCCGCGAGCATCAACACTCATTGGTCCACATACATCAGTATGTATGATTTCCAACAAATCTGTTGCTCGTTCCATAGTTCCGGAGAATGGAGTTTTAGTCATCTTGCCCATGAGGCATGGTTTGCAAGTACCAAGTGATTCATAATCAAGTGATTCCAAAAGTCCATCATTATGGAGTTTCTTCATGCGTTTTACACCAATATGACCTAAACGGCAGTGCCACAAATAAGTTGCACTATCATTATTAACCTTGCATCTTTTGGTTTCAATATTATGAATATGTGTATCACTACAATCGAGATCCAACAAACTATTTTCATTGGGTGTATGACCATGGAAGGTTTTATTCATGTAAACAGAACAACAATTATTCTCTAACTTACATGAATAACCGTATTGCAATAAACATGATCAAATCACATTCATGCTCAACACAAACACCAAATAACACTTATTTAGGTTCAACACTAATCCCGAAAGTATAGGGAGTGTGCGATGATGATCATATCAATCTTGGAACTGCTTCCAATACACATCGTCACTTCATCCTTTAACTAGTTTATGTTCATTATGCAACTCCTACTTCGAGTTACTACTCTTTAGCAACTGAACCAATATCAAATACCGAGGGGTTGCTATGAACACTAGTAAGATACACATCAATAATCTGTATATCAAATATACCTTTGTTCACTTTGCCATCCTTATTATCCGCCAAGTATCTAGGGCAGTTCCACTTCTAGTGACCATTTCCTTTGCAGTATAAGCACTTGTTTCAGGCTTGAGTTTAGCTTTGGGTTTCTTCACGGGAGTGACAACTTGCTTGTCATTCTTCTTGAAGTTCCCCTTTTATCCCTTTGCCCTTTACTTGAAACAAGTGGTCTTGTTAACCATCAACACTTGATGCTTTTTCATGATTTCTACCTTCGCCTACTTTAGTATCGCGAAGAGCTGGGAATTCCTTTCGTCATCCCTTGCATATTATAGTTCATCATGAAGTTCTACTAACTTGGTGATAGTGACTAGAGAACTTTGTCAATTACTATCTTATCTGGAAGATTAACTCCCACTTGATTAAAGTAATTTTAGTACCCAGACAATCTGAGCACATGCTCACTGGTTGAGCTATTCTCCTCCATCTTGTAGGCAAAGTACTGTCAGAGGTCTTATACCTCTTGACCCGGGCATGAGTATGAAATACTAATTTCAACTCTTGGAACATCTTATATGCTCCGTGGCGTTCAAAACGTTTTTGAAGTCCCGGTTCTAAGCCGTAAAGCATGGTGCACTTAAACTATTAAGTAGTCATCATATCGAGCTTTTGTCAAAACGTTCATAACGTCTACATCTGCTCCTGCAATAGGTCTGTCACCTAGCGGTGCATCAAGGACATAATTCTTCTGTGCAGCAATGAGGATAAACCTCAGATCACGGAACAATTCCACATCATTGCTACTAACATCTTTCAACTTGGTTTTCTCTAGGAACATATGAAAAATAAACGGGGAGCAACATCGCGAGCTATTGATCTACAACATAGATATGCTAATACTACCAGGACTAAGTTCATGATAAATTAAAGTTCAATTTAATCATATTACTTAAGAACTCCCACTTAGATAGACATCCCTCCGGTCATCTAAATGATCACGTGATCCAAATCAACTAAACCATATCCGATCATCACGTGAGATGGAGTAGTTTCAATGGTGAACATCTTATGTTGATCATATCTACTATATGATTCACGCTCGACCTTTCGGTCTCCAGTGTTCCGAGGCCATATCTGTATATGCTAGGCTCGTCAAGTTTAACCCGAGTATTCTGCGTGTGCAAAACGGGCTTACACCCGTTGTATTTGAACGTAGAGCTTATCACACCCGATCATCACGTGGTGTCTCGGCACGACGAACTTTCGCAACGGTGCATACTCAGGGAGAACACTTATACCTTGAAATTTAGTAAGGGATCATCTTATAATGCTACCGTCGTTCTAAGCAAAATAAGAAGCATAATAAGATAAACATCACATGCAATCAAAATATGTGACATGATATGGCCATCATCATCTTGTGCTTTTGATCTCCATCTCCAAAGCACTGTCATGATCACCTTCACAAAACATGATCATCTCATACAAAAACCGTATAACTCATCATGTCTTGACCATATCACATCACAACATGCCCTGCAAAAACAAGTTAGACGTCCTCTACTTTGTTGTTGCAAGTTTTACGTGGCTGCTACGGGCTTAGCAAGAACCGTTCTTACCTACGCATACAAAACCACAACGATGTTTCGTCAAGTATGTGCTGTTTTAACCTTCACAAGGACCGGGCGTAGCCACACTTGATTCAGCTAAAGTGAGAGAGACAGACACCCGCCAGTCACCTTTAAGCAACGAGTGCTCGTAGCGGTGAAACCAGTCTCGCGTAAGCGTACGCGTAATGTCGGTCCGGGCCGCTTCATCTCACAATACCGCCGAAGGAAAGTATGACATGCTGGTAAGCAGTATGACTAGTATCGCCCACAACTCATTGTGTTCTACTCGTGCATATCATCTATGCATAGACCTGGCTCTGATGCCACTGTTGGGGAACGTAGTATTTTAAAATTTTCCTACGATCACGCAAGATCTATCTACCAGATGTATAGCAACGAGAGAGGGAAGAGCGTGTCTACGTACCCTCGTAGACCGGGAGCGGAAGCGTCAAGCGACGCGGTTGATGTTGTCGAACTTCTTCGCGATCCAACCGATCAAGCACCGAACGTACGGCACCTCCGCGTTCAGCACACGTTCAGCTTGATGACGTACCACGAGCTCTTGATCCAGTTGAGCTTCACAGGAGAGTTTCGTCAGCATGACGGCGTGGTGACGGATATGATGTATTCACCGGCGCAGGGCTTCGCCTAAGCTCCGCGACGGTATGATCGAGGTGTGTTTCTGTGGAGGGGGGCACCGCACACGGCTAAAACAATTCAACTTGTGTGTCTTTGGGTGCCCCCCTGCCCCCGTATATAAAGGAGCAAGGGAGGGAGGCCGGCCGGCCCTTCCTGGTGCGGCTAGGGAAGGAGTCCTACTAGGAATAGGATTGCAATCCTATTCCTAGTAGGATTCACCAAAAGGAAGAAGGGGGAAAGGAATAGGAGAGGTGGCGCCCCCCCCAATCCTAGTCCAACTAGGAACCCTAGGTGGGGGCGCCGGCCAGCCCTATGGGCTGCTTCTCTCTTTCCCTTTAGGCCCACTATGGACCATCCCCTCTCGTAGGGGGTTCCGGTAACCCCCTCCGGCATTCCCAATAAATCCGAAACTTTTCCGGTATACTTCCGGTGTCCGAATATAGCCGTCCAATATATCAATCTTTATGTCTCGGACATTCCGAGACTCCTCGTCATGTCCGTGATCTCATCCAGGACTCTGAACTACCTTCGGTACATCAATACTCATAAACTCATAATACCGATCGTCATCAAACGTTAAGCGTGCGGACCCTACGGGTTCAAGAACTATGTAGACATGACTGAGACTCATCTCTGGTCAATAACCAATAGCGGAACCTGGATGTTCATATTGGCTCCTACATATTCTACGAATATCTTTTATCGGTCAGAACCGCATAACAACATACGTTGTTCCTTTTGTCAAACGGTATGTTACTTGCCCGAGATTCGATCGTCGGTATCTCTATACCTGGTTCAATCTTGTTATCGGCAAGTCTCTTTACTCGTTCCGTAACACATCATCTCGTGACTAACTCATTAGTCTTTTGCTTGCAAGGCTTATTGTGATGTGTGTTACCGAGAGGGCCCAGAGATACCTCTCCGACACTCGGAGTGACAAATCCTAATCTTGATCTATGCCAACACCACGAATACTTTCGGAGACACCTGTAGAGCATCTTTATGATCACCCAGTTACGTTGTGACGTTTGATAGCACACAAGGTGTTCCTACGGTATTCGGGAGTTGCATAATCTCATAGTCATAGGAACATGTATAAGTCATGAAGAAAGCAATAGCAGTAAAACTAAACGATCATAGTGCTATGCTAACGGATGGGTCTTGTCCATCACATCATTCTCCTAATGATGTGATCCCGTTGATCAAATGACAACTCATGTCTATGGTTAGGAAACATAACCATCTTTGATCAATGAGCTAGTCTAGTAGAGGCATACTAGGGACATATTGTTTTGTCTATGTATCCACACATGTACTAAGTTTCTGGTTAATACAATTCTAGCATGAATAAAAGACATTTATCATGATATAAGGAAATACAAATAACATCTTTATTATTGCCTCTAGGGCATATTTCCTTCACTATCACACCATTCAACTACAAGCTTATGCAGCAAGACTGCTAGAGATATCCGAGAGATCCTTGCTACCTTTGCTCTTGTGAGTTCATTCGAATTCGTGGGAAGGAGCCTCTGGTTCCCCCTAATTCATGCTCTGTGGTTCCAACCGTTTTGTGTGGGTTAGTCCCGGTTTGTGGTTCCGTGGTTGTTCGGACAACGGGTTGGAGTTCTTGTAGCTTCGGTCAGCCATCCGCAACGTACGGGTTGCATCCAACCTTGGTAGGTATAAAGCTAGTTATCCCGGCTTCTTGCAGCTAGTTATCCCTCCCGTGATCCTACGACGTGAAGATCGGACCACCCTCGGGCATGAACTCGTTCGTTGGGTTCCCACCTATCATCTAGCATCAGAGCCTTTGTTGACACGGTAGGGTTTGTTATCCGAGTTCATCTTGCTATCATCCCTTTAGATCGAGTGTTTTCGTACTATATTTTCTGTCCTATAAGTCCAAAGCCCCACCAAAACTAAATCCAAGCCTTGTTGGTGTTGAGATCTTGTTGTTGCATACCTTGCATGTTCTTCATCTTTTAGATCTGCACCAAGTTCATCTTCGTAATTGCTATCAGATTTGGTTGTTGTGCTTTGGAAAAAATAGAGGAAAAAGTGGCAAAAAATCAAAGAGAGAAAAAAAAGAGTGGCAAAAATAATTGGAGAGAGAAAAAAAGTTTTGTGTAAGATACAAAAGTTTCAGCTTGGTAAAAAAAATTCAGAAGCTTGTGTGTTGTGTAAGATCCAAAAGTTTCAGCTTGTTAGAAATTTTTCAGAAGCTTGTGTGTTGTGTATCTTCAATCTTGGTGCAAAGGTGCAACAGATCTACCCCCATATTTTCTTGGTTTGCATCAACTTGATTTCAGCACAAGCCCCTTTTTGTTTACCCCACCGAGCTCCACCAAAACCGAATCTAGTTCTTTGATCTTTGTCTTTCAATCACTTTGACACATCAGGGAGAGCACAATCTGATGTGAACTCATAAGAACTTTGGTGAGTAAGAGGTGAGATTGTGTGATTCCACAAAAATATCATATTCCTCTTTTTAGCCCCATTGACATGGAAGGAACTCCGTCGAGCATTCATGGAGAAGATCAAGGGGAAGAAGTTGCCCCGATCACACATGTTGAGTTTCAAAAGTTACGGAATATGGTTCATGACCTTGGAAGGATGTTTCATGAGCAAACTCCAGCAAGTGGCGATAGGGTTCGACACCGACTATACCATATTGATCCACTTGAGGAAGTTAGGGATGAGAATTTCGTGCATGCTGCTATGGATGGTGCCTTGGAGGATGATAACAACAACTTTGGTGGACATGTGGCTGCTGCTCGTGGGCGTGGTGCTGCTGCTCATGGAGGGCATCAAGGAGGACAACTTGGAGGGCGAGGCCATGGTCTTCGTGATCACTACTATGACCATCATGAGTGTGTTGCTCGTGGTCATGGATATGATTTTGATGATTATGATGGTGTTCCATACCGTCGTGCTGCTGATGATGGGTGTTGTGGAGAACGTCGTAATCGAGATGGACGAGATAACATAGCAAGAATCAAGTTAAATGTCCCCAAGTTCACAGGAAAGGAAAACCCGATGCATATTTTGATTGGGAAGAACAGTGTGATCAGATTTTTCGTATCCATAATCTCGCCAATCCCAAGAGAGTCAACCTTTCTTGTGTTGAGTTCTCTGGTTATGCACCCACTTGGTGGAACCAACTACAAGAAAACCAGCTGCTGCTAGGCTGTGCTCACATCGACACTTGGGAAGAGATGAAACAAGCCATGAGGCGAAGGTTTGTTCCTTCACAATATCAAAGAGATCTCCAAAACAGATTGCAGCGTCTCAGCCAAGGTACGCGCACGGTGCATGTACTATAAAGAGATGGAATTATTGCTGGTTCGTGCTCGCATTCATGAAGATGAGGAGTCAAATATGGCAAGATTTTTGCATAGTCTTGATACGTCCATTTTCCATCATGCTTATATGTTGATATTTATTGCATTATGGGCTGTTCTTACATGTTTTGTCACAATACTTATGCCTTTTCTGTCTTATTTTACAAGGTTTAGATGAAGAGGGAGAATGCCGGCAGCTGGAATTCTCGGCTGGAAAAGGAGCAAACTCTGGAAACCTATCCTGCACAACTCCAAAGGCCCCGAAACTCAAAAGAACGTCGTTTCAGAAAATATAAAAAATATCTGGCGAAAGAAGTTCACGAGGGGGGCCACCGGCTGCCACGAGGGTGGGGGGCGCGCCCCCTGTCTCGTGGGCCAGCCGGAAGGCCCCCGATGCCCATCTTCTCCTATATGAGGTGTTTTGACCTGGAAAAAATCATAAGGAGGCTTTCGGGACCAGACACCGCCGTCTCGAGGCAGAAACCAATCTAGGGCTCCGGTAGAGCTGATCTGCCGGGGACACTTCCCTCCGGGAGGGGGAAATCATCACCGCCGTCATAACCAACAACTCTCCCATCTTGGGGAGGGCTATCTTCATCAACATCTTCACGAGCACCATCTCCTCTCAAACCCTAGTTCATCTCTTGTATCCAATCTCTGTACCCAAACCTCAGATTGGTACCCGTGGGTTGCTAGTAGTGTTGATTACTCCTTGTAGTTGATGCTAGTTGGTTTATTTGGTGGAAGATCATATGTTTAGATCCATTATGCATATTAATACCCCTCTGATCATGAACAATATTATGTGTTGTGAGTAGTTACTTTTGTTCCTGAGGACATGGGAGAAGTCTAGCTATTAGTAGTCATGTGAGTTTGGTCTTCGTTCGATATTTCGATGAGATGTATGTTGTCTCTCCTCTAGTGGTGTCATGTGAATGTCGACTACATGACACTTCACCATTATTTGGGCCTAGAGGAAGGCATTGAGAAGTAATAAGTAGATGATGGGTTGCTAGAGTGACAGAAGCTTAAACCCTAGTTTATGCGTTGCTTCGTAAGGGGCTGATTTGGATCCATATGTTTCAGGCTATGGTTAGGTTTACCTTAATACTTCTTTTGTAGTCGGATGCTTGCATTAGAGGTTAATCATAAGTGGGAGGCTTGTCCAAGTAAGGACAGCACCCAAGCACCGGTCCACCCACATACCAAATTATCAAAGTACCGAACGCGAATCAGATGATCGTGATGAAAACTAGCTTGACGATAATTCCCATGTGTCCTCGGGAGTGCTTTCATTTATATAAGAATTTCTCCAGGCTTGTCCTTTGCTACAAAAAGGATTGGGCCACCTTGCTGCACCTTATTTACTTTTACCGTTTGTCACCTGCTACCAATTACTTTATCACAAAACTATCTGTTACTTATAATTTCAGTGCTTGCAGAAAATACCTTACTGAAAACTGCCTATCATTTCCTTCTGCTCCTCGTTGGGTTCGACACTCTTACTTATCGAAGGACTACGATAGATCCCCTAGACTTGTGGGTCATCAAGACTCTTTTCCGGCTCCGTTGCTGGGGAGTGAAGCGCCTTTGATAAGTGGAATTTGGTAAGGAAAAATCTATATAGTGTGCTGAAATTTATTGTCACTTTTTACTATGGCTCAAAATCCTTTGAGGGGCTTGTTCGGGGTATCTTCACCCCGAGCAGAAGAGCAAAGAGTTGCTCCTCAACCTACTGCACCTACTGAAAATGTTTGCTTTGAGATTCCTTCGGGTATGATAGAGAAACTGCTTGAAAATCCCTTTACAGGAGACGGAACATTGCATCCCGATTTACATCTAATCTATGTGGATGAAGTTTGTGGATTGTTTAAGCTTTCAGGTATGCCCGAGGGTGTTATCAATAAGAAGGTCTTCCCTTTATCTTTGAAGGGAGACACATTGACATGGTTTAGGCTATGTGATGATATGGGATCATGGAACTATAATCGTCTGAAGTTGGAATTTCATCAGAAGTTCTACCCTATGCACCAGGTTCATCGTGATCGCAATTATATTTATAATTTCTGGCCTCGTGAAGGAGAAAGCATCGCTCAAGCTTGGGGGAGGCTTAAGTCAATGTTATATTCATGCCCCAATCATGAGCTCAAGAGAAATGATCATTCAAAATTTTTATGCTCGTCTTTCTCTCAATAATCGCTCCATACTCGATACTTCTTGTTTTGGCTCTTTTATGATGAAGACTATTGAATTCAAATGGGATTTATTGGAAAGAATTAAACGCAACTCTGAAGATTGGGATCTCGACGAAGGTAAGGAGTCAGGTATGACCCCTAAGTTTGATTGTGTTAAAGCTTTTATGGATATCGATGTTTTCCGTGAGTTTAGCACTAAATATGGACTTGACTCTGAGATAGTAGCCTCTTTCTGTGAATCATTTGCTACTCATGTTTATCTCCCCAAAGAGAAGTGGTTTAAATACCATCCCCCTATTGAAGTAAAAGTAGTTGAACCTGTTAAAGTTGAAGAAAAGACTATCACTTATAATGTTGATCCTGTTATTCCTACTGCTTATATTGAGAAACCACCTTTCCCCGTTAGGATAAAGGATCATGCTCAAGCTTCGACTATAGTTCGTAAAAGTAATACTAGAACACCTACACCCTCTGAGCAAATTAAAGTTGAACCTAGTGTTGCTATGGTTAAAGATCTCTTGGTAGAAGATTTAGATGGACATGTTATTTACCTCCAAGAAGAGTCTGCTAGAATAGCCAAACCCAATGCTAGGAATAGACATAGAACGATTGTAGGCTTGCCTGTCATCTCTGTTAAGATAGGAGATCATTGCTATCATGGTTTATGTGACATAGCTGCTAGTGTGAGTATTATCCCTCTTGATCTGTATAACGAAATTATGCATGATATTGCACCTGTTGAGTTAGAAGGTATTGATGTTACTATTAAGCTTGCTAATAGAGACACTATTTCACCAGTTGGGATTGTTAGAGATATTGTAGTCTTGTGTGGGAAGGTTAAATACCCTGCTTAGTTCCCCACAAGATGAATTCTGTCCCATTATATTTGGTAGACCCTTCTTGAACACTGTTAATGCCAAGATAGACTGCGTAAAAGATGTTGTTACTGTTGGATCAGGGGATATGTCTCATGATTTTAACTTTGCTAAATTCCATAGACAACCCCTTGAAAAGGAACCACCTAGTATGGACGAAATTATTGGTCTTGCTTCTATTACCGTGCCACCTAATGACCCTTTAGAACAATACTTGCTAGACCATGAAAATGATATGCATATGAACGAGAGAAGGGAAATAGATGAAATATTCTTTAAACAGAGACCCGTACTGAAAAATAACTTGCATGTTGAAATCCTAGGGGATCCTCCTCCATCCAAGGGTGATCCCGTGTTTGAACTTAAACCTTTACCTGATAATCTTAAGTATGTTTATCTTGATGAAAAGAAGATATATCCTGTTATTATTAGTGCTAACCTTTCAGAACAGGAAGAAGAAAAATTATTGAAAACTCTGAAGAAGCATCGTACTGCTATTGGATATACTATGGATGATCTTAAGGGCATTAGTCCCACTATATGCCAACACAAGATAAATCTGGAAGAAAATGCTAAACCGGTTATTGATCATTGGCGACGGTTAAATCCTAAGATGAAAGAAGTGGTAAGGAAGGAAATACTAAAGCTTCTAGAGGCAGGTATTATTTATCCTGTTGCTGATAGCCAGTGGGTAAGTCCTGTCCCTTGTGTACCTAAGAATGGAGGTATGACTGTCGTTCCTAATGATAAAGATGAATTGATCCCGCAAAGATAGTTACATGTTATAGGATGGTAATTGATTTTCGTAAGTTAAATAAAGCTACTAAGAAAGATCATTACCCCTTGCTATTTATTGATCAAATGCTAGAAAGGTTATCCAAACATACTCATTTATGCTTTCTAGATGGTTATTCTGGTTTATCCCAAATACTGGTGTCAAAAGGGGATCAAGAAAAGACCTCTTTGACTTGTCCTTTCGGTACCTTTGCTTATAGACGTATGCCTTTTGGTTTATGTAATGCACCTCCTACCTTCCGAAGATGCATGATGGCTATATTCTTTGATTTTTGTGAAAAGATTGTTGGGGTGTTCATGGATGATTTCTCCGTTTACGGAACTTCTTTTGATGATTGCTTAAGAAACCTTGATCGAGTTTTGCAGAGATGTGAAGACACTAACCTTGTCTTGAATTGGGAGAAGTGCCACTTTATGGTTAATGAAGGCATTGTCTTGGGACATAAAATATTTGCAAGAGGTATTGAAGTTGACAAAGCTAAAGTTGATGCTATTGAAAAGATGCCATGCCCTAAGGACATCAAAGGTATACGAAGTTTCCTTGGTCATGCTGGGTTTTATAGGAGGTTCATAAAGGACTTCTCCAAAATCTCCAGGCCTCTGACTAATCTCTTACAAAAAGATATTCCTTTTGTCTTTGATGATGATTGTCTAGAAGCATCTAAAATACTTAAGAAAGCGTTGATCTCTGCACCTATTGTCCAGCCTCCTGACTGGAATTTACCTTTTGAGATTATGTGCGATGCTAGTGATTATGCTGTAGGAGCTGTTCTAGGGTAAAGGGTTGATAAGAAATTTAATGTTATCCAGTATGCTAGTAAAACTCTAGATAGTGCCCAGAGAAATTATGCTACCACTGAAAAAGAATTTTCAGCAGTTGTATTTGCTTGTGATAAGTTTAGACCCTATATCATTGATTCTAAAGTAACTATTCACACTGATCATGCTGCTATCAAATACCTTATGGAAAAGAAAGATGCTAAACCTAGACTTATTAGATGGGTTCTCTTGCTGCAAGAATTTGACTTACATATTATTGATAGAAAGGGAGCTGAGAACCCCATTGCAAACAACTTGTCTAGGTTATAGAATATACTTGATGACCCACAACCTATTGATGATAGCTTTCCTGATGAACAACTAGCTGTCATAAATACTTCTTGTACTGCTCCATGCTATGCTGATTATGCTAATTATATTGTTGCTAAGCTTATACCTCCTAGCTTCACATACCAGCAAAAGAAAAAGTTCTATGATTTGAGACATTACTTCTGGGATGACCCACATCTTTATAAAGAAGGAGTAGATGGTATTATTAGACGTTGTGTACCTGAGCATGAACAGGAACAGATCCTACGCAAGTGCCACTCCGAAGCTTATGGAGGACACCATGCGGGAGATAGAATTGCACACAAGATATTGCAATCTGGTTTTTATTGGCCTACTCTCTTCAAGGATGACCGTAAGTTTGTCTTATCTTGTGATGAATGTCAAAGAATTGGTAATATCAGTAGACGTCAAGAAATGCCTATGAATTATTCACTTGTTATTGAACCATTTGATGTTTGGGGCTTTGATTATATGTGACCATTTCCTGCCTCCAATGGGTACACACATATTTTGGTTGTTGTTGATTACGTTACTAAGTGGGTTGAAGCTATTCCAACTAGTAGTGCTGAGCATAACACCTCTATTAAGATGCTTAAGGAATTTATCTTTCCGAGGTTTGGAGTCCCTAGATATCTAATGACTGATGGTGGTTCACACTTTATTCATGGTGCTTTCCCTAAGATGCTTGCTAAGTATGATGTCAACCATAGAATTGCATCCCCTTATCACCCACACACTAGTGGTCAAGTATAATTAAGTAATAGGGAGTTGAAATTAATCCTGCAAAAGACAGTTAATAGGTCTAGGAAGAATTGGTCCAACAAACTTGATGATGCATTATGGGCCTATAGAACTGCATACAAAAATCCTATGGGTATGTCTCCATATAAGATGGTTTATGGAAAAGCTTGTCACTTACCTCTTGAACTAGAACATAAGGCATATTGGGCTATTAAAGAGCTCAATTATGATTTCAAACTTGCCAGTGAGAAGAGGCTATTTGACATTAGCTGTCTCGATGAATGGAGAACCCAGGCCTATGAGAATGCCAAGCTGTTTAAAGAAAAATTTAAAAGATGGCATGACAAAAGGATACAAAAGCGTGAGTTTAACGTAGGTGACTATGTATTGCTATACAACTCTCGTTTAAGACTTTTTGCAGGAAAACTTCTCTCCAAGTGGGAAGGACCTTACGTTATCGAGGAGGTCTATCGTTCCGGTGCCATAAAAATCAACAACTTCGAAGGCACAAATTCGAAGGTGGTGAATGGTCAAAGAATTAAACATTATATCTCAGGTAATCCTATAAATGTTGAAACTAATGTTATTGAAACCGTAACCCTGGAGGAATACATAAGGGACACTTTCCAGAACGATTCAGCCTCCGAAAAGGAAAATGTATGTGATACGGTAAGTAAACAGACACCAAAATAGTTCTAAATGCAATTTTTCTCCGTTTTGGAATATTTAGAAAAATAGAAAAATAAACCGCAGTCCGGAAGAGACACGAGCCGCGCATGAGGGTGGAGGGCGCGCCCCCTACCCAGGGCACGCCCCCTGCCTCGTGGGCAGCTCGTGTGCCTCCCGGACTCCGTTTTCCTGTGGCTTACTCCTTTTGGTCGGTAAAAAATCATTATATATATTCCGAAGGTTTTGACCTCTGTATCACGCAAAAATCCTCTATTTTTGTTTTGAGCTGTTTTCTGTTAGGGTTTGCTAAGCCAGGCATCATGCCGTCTCCCTCGTCCAACAACGAAGGCAACGATGCTTGGCTAATGAAGATAGATCTGAAGAGGGAAGGACCCGAGGAGATCCACAAGGAGAAGAAGATCAAGATGGAGGTGGAAGATCCGGCTCTGGCACAAGGAGAAGAAGACACCCCTAAACCTCTTCCTAACCTCTTTACCTCAACTGAGATTGAAGCTTTCAGGATGATTGAGTTGGCTCAAATTCGGAACAAGCATCTCACAAGTGAAAATATTTTGTTGAAGGATTACATAGCTGCTCTCAAAGGTATTATCCACAAGCTGGAGGATCTCCTACGCTCGATATATGAGGATCCGCCGTCACTACTTGCAACTCCATCATCACCACCCCCGAAGGAGACATAATCATATGGGTATGGGCACTCCCCTTGGCAACTGCCAAGCTTGGGGGAGTGACCCCAGTATCATATCACCATCACTCCTATCTTTACCGTTTTACTTAGTTTGATCCTTTTGGTAGTATCTTGATCTAGTAGAATAAAGTTAGCATGATCTAGTTGTGAGCTTTTGCTTTATGATCTTTACCCTTTGTAATCGAGTCCGTGAGCTATATAATAAAGATTAGTGTTGAGTCAAGGGATTGATTTCCTCACTTGGGTCATGAGAAAAAGAAAGAAAACATAAAGAATATCCAAGAGATCATATTGATCATATGGGAGGTAATGACTTCACATATGAGAGTATGATAAATAAAAGTTGTTGGGGGTTGACAAAATAGTTTTGGTCATCGTTGCAATTAATAGGAAGTAATAAAAGAAGAGAGGCTTCACATACAAATACACTATCTTGGACATCTTTTATGATTGTGAGCACTCATTAAAGTATGACATGCTAAAGAGTTGATGTTGGACAAGGAAGACAACATAATGGGCTATGTCTTCTTATATCCGAAATAAAGTATATTGTGACGGATCATCCAACATGTTGATCTTGCCTTTCCCCTTCATGCTAGCCAAAACTCCTCGCACTAAGTAGAGATACTACTTGTGCTTCCATATATCCTTAAACCCAGTTTTGCCATGAGAGTCCACCATAACTACCTATGGATTGAGAAAGATCCTTCCAAGTAAGTTGTCATGTTGCAAACTCGCTAAAATATGTATGATTTATTAGTGTGGGAGAAATTAGCTTTATACGATCTTGTGATAGGGAACTAATAAAAGCGACGGACTGCATAATAAAGGTCCTTACCACAAGTGGCAATATGAAGTGAAGTTCTTCTATGCTAAGACTTTGTGCATCCAACCATAAAAACACATGACAACCTCGGCTTCCCTCTGCGAAGGGACTATCTATTATTCTTGCCTTATAAGAGTCAAGGTGAAATTCACCTTCCCTTTTTTCATTTTATCCTTTGGCAAGCACATTGTGTTGGAAAGATCCTGATATATATACCCACTTGGATGTAAGTTTTCATGGTCTATTACAGTTGACATTACCCTTGAGGTAAAAGGTTGGGAGGCAACACCATAAGCCCCTATCTTTCTCTGTGTCCAATTAAAACTCCATAAACATAAGTATTGCGTGAGTGTGAGCAATTGTGAAACACTATATGATGGTTGAGTATGTAGGCTTGCTGAAAAGCTCTTATATTGACTCTTTCCGATGTTACGATAAATTGCAATTGCTTCCATGACCGAGATCAAAGTTTGTTAGTTTTCAATGAAGTTTATGATTCATACTTGATATTGTGGATGAATTGTTACTTTAGCGTAAGAATCATACGACAATTTATATATGTTGCTGTTATGAAAATAATCATGATGACCACATGTCCGTATTTTGTTTTTATCGACACCTCTAGCTCTAAAAATGTGGGCATATTTTTCGTTATCGGCTTTCTCTTGAGGACAAGCGAGGTCTAAGCTTGGGGGAGTTGATACGTCCATTTTGCATTATGCTTATATGTTGATATTTATTGCATTATGGGTTGTTCTTACATGTTTTGTCACAATAATTATGCCTTTTCTCTCTTATTTTACAAGGTTTACATGAAGAGGGAGAATGCCGACAGCTGGAATTCTGGGCTGGAAAAGGAGCAAACTCTGGAAACCTATTCTGCACAACTCCAAAAGCCCCGAAACTCACCAGAACGTCGTTTCAGAAAATATAAAAAATATCTGGCGAAAGAAGTTCACGAGGGGGGCCACCGGCTGTCCACGAGGGTGGGGGGCACACCCCCCTTCCCAGGGCGCGCCCCTGTCTCGCGGGCCAGCCGGAAGGCCCCCAATACCCATCTTCTAATATATGAGGTGTTTTGACCTGGAAAAAACCATAAGGAGGCTTTCGGGACCAGACGCCGCCGTCTCGAGGCGGAACCGAGGCGGAAACCAATCTAGGGCTCCGGTAGAGCTGTTCTACTGGGGATACTTCCCTCCGGGAGGAGGAAATCGTCACCGCCGTCATCACCAACAACTCTCCCATCTTGGGGAGGGCTATCTTAATCAACATCTTCACCAACACCATCTCCTCTCAAACCCTAGTTCATCTCTTGTATCCAATCTTTGTACCCAAACCTCAGATTGGTACCCGTGGGTTGCTAGTAGTGTTGATTACTCCCTGTAGTTGATGCTAGTTGGTTTATTTGGAGGAAGATCATATGTTCAGATCCATTATGCATATTAATACCCCTCTGATCATGAACAATATTATGTCTTGTGAGTAGTTACTTTTGTTCCTGAGGACATGGGAGAAGTCTTGCTATTAGTAGTCATGTGAGTTTGGTCTTCGTTCGATATTTTGATGAGATGTATGTTGTCTCTCCTCTAGTGGTGTCATGTGAACGTCTACTACATGACACTTCACCATTATTTGAGCCTAGAGGAAGGCATTGGGAAGTAATAAGTAGATGATGGGTTGCTAGAGTGATAGAAGCTTAAACCCTAGTTTATGCGTTGCTTCGTAAGGGGCTGATTTGGATCATATGTTTCAGGCTATGGTTAGGTTTACCTTAATACTTATTTTGTAGTTGCGAATGCTTGCATTAGAGGTTAATCATAAGTGGGAGGCTTATCCAAGTAAGGACAGCACCCAAGCACCGGTCCACCCACATACCAAATTATCAAAGTACCGAACGCGAATCAGATGATCATGATGAAAACTAGCTTGACGATAATTCCCATGTGTCCTTGGGAGCACTTTCCTTTATGTAAGAGTTTTTCCAGGCTTGTTCTTTGCTAAAAAAGGATTGGGACACCTTGCTGCACCTTATTTACTTTTACCATTTGTCACCTGCTACCAATTACTTTATCACAAAACTATCTGTTACTTATAATTTCAGTGCTTGCAGAAAATACCTTACTGAAAACTGCCTATCATTTCCTTCGACTCCTCGTTGGGTTTGACACTCTTACTTATCGAAAGGACTATGATAGATCCCCTACACTTGTGGGTAATCAAGTCTCAACAATGAAATTTCAGACTTTGTGGAGATGTTTCCCTATAACACTCTACAAGATATTTTGGAGCAAGCAAAGCGCACAGAGAGGAAGGTGCAGTGAAGTGGTGATGGATGGATATCTCACAATCGCACCAACACACGATGGGAAAATTCGCAACCGAGTGCCTCTCATGATGGTTCTCATTTTCAGCATACTTCACACCCTACTACCAACCAACGAATGGCGGCTTCATCGGCATCATCACCAGCTCCTCGGAATGTTGACAAGCATGCTCCCTCTGCTGCTAGAAGTACTTCTAACCCCACAACTATACCCTCATCTCGAAGCCGAGATATTGAGTTTGAAAGTGCAAAGGGCATGGTCACATTTCTTCTGAATGTCGAAACAAGAGAGTTCTATTTATCAATGAACAAGGTGAATGGGAATCTGGAAGTGAACATGAAGGTAGTGGAGCACTGGATGATTATGAAGATGAAGAGGGCGAAAAGAGTGGTTGTGATATTCAGGCCGACATGGGAGATTGCTTTGTTTCTCGTCGTGTGCTTGGTGTCAATGTAGCTAGAGAAGAGAAAGGGCAGCGACATAATATTTTTCACACCCATGGCACCATCAAGGACAAGGTTTGCAGAATTATTGTTGACAATGGCAGTTCCAACAACATTTCAAGTTCAGATTTAGTAGAGAAATTGGGACTGAAATAAAGAAGGCACCCGAGTCCATATAAGATGCAATGGCTCAATGATTGTGGCATACTTCGAGTAAGCAATATAGTCACCGTTCAATTTCCATTGGGAAGTACCGAGATCAAGTGGAATGTGACTTTGTGCCAATGCAAGCATGCCAATTGCTGTTGGGAAGACCTTGGTTGTATGATCGTGATGTGCAAATCAACGGCCACACTAATCGTCTCTCGTTCCAATACGAGGGAGAGCGCATATCTTCGCTCCCTTTGACACCCTTGGATGAACTAAAAAGGAAAGTGAGTGTGAGCGAGAAACACTTGAGTGACGTACACCAACATAGTGAGCGAGAGAATCCAAAGCCAAATAAAACCTCACAGTTCAAATTGACCAAGACATGGGGAAAACAGGGATTAGTTATGATGGCTAGGAAAAGGGATATGAGAGAGTTGAGAGAACCCAATTTCGTGTTCTTTGCACTTTTGTACAAGGACAACTTTCTTTCTACTAATGAATTACCCTCTACCACTCCTAGTGCTGTTGCTGAAATTTTGTAGGGGTATGAAGATGTGTTTCCCGAGGAGATACCACCAGGGCTGCCACCACAAAGAGGCATTGAGCACCAAATTGATTTGGTCTCAGGAGCCCCATTGCCGAGCCGACCACCATACCGCAAAAACCCGAAGTAATCCAAGGAGATTCAACGACAACTTGAAGGCCTACTAAACAAAGGTTATGTAAGGGAAACTCTCGCTCCTTGTGTTGTACATGTTCTTTTAGAAGCAAAAAAAGATGGATCTTCCCGAATGTGTTGTGATTGTAGGTCTATTAACAACATCGCCGTGAGGTATATGCACCCCATACCTAGGCTTGATGAACTTAGTGGTGCCACCATCTTTTCTAAAATTGACTTGCGAAGTGGCTACCACCAAATTAGAATAAGAGAGAGAGAGTGATTCAGTTTTTGTGGTGAATGATAGGTTTATCAAGATGGCTTATTTTATCCCGTGTCATAAGAGCGATGATGCTTCAAACATTGCTGATTTGTTTTTCAGGGAAGTCGTGCGGCTACATGGAGTACCACACACTATTGTTTCGGATCGTGACACCAAGTTTCTGAGCTACTTTTGGAAAACGTTGTGGGCAAACCTAGGAACAAAGCTTCTCTTTTCCACTACATGCCCCCCCACAAAAGGATGGACAAACTGAAGTTGTGAACCGCATGTTGGGGAACGTAGTATTTAAAAAAATCCTACGATCACGCAAGATCTATCTAGGAGAAGCATAGAAATGAGTGGGGAGAGTGTGTCCATGTACCCTCGTAGACCGAAAGCGGTAGCGTTTAGTAACACGGTTGATGTAGTCGAACGTCATCACGATCCAACCGATCCAAGTACCGAACGTACAGCACCTCCGTGTTCAACACATGTTCAGCACGATGACGTCCCTCGAGCTCTTGATCCAGTTGAGGACGAGGGAGAGTTTTGTCAGCATGACGGCGTGGTGACGATGATGATGGAGTTACCGACGCCGGGCTTCGCCTAAGCACTACAACTATATGACTGAGGTGTGTAAATGTGGAGGGGGGCACCGCACACGGCTAAGAGATTGTCTGTTGTGACTTTGGGGTGCCCCTGCCCACGTATATAAAGGAGGAAGGGATAGAGGCCGACCCCCTAGGGCGCGCCAAGTGTAGGGAGTCCTACTAGAACTCCCAAGTCCTAGTAGGATTCCCTTCCTTTTCGGAGTAGGAAAGAAGGAAAGGAGGGAGAGGGAGAAGGAAAGGGGGGCGCCCCCCATCCCTTGTCCAATTCGGTTTGGGCAGGGGGAGGTGTGCGAAACCTCATGGCCCTTCTTCCCTCTCTCCACTAAAGCCCAATAAGGCCCATTAACTTCCCTCGGCGAATTCCCGTAACTCTCCGGTACTCCGAAAAATAACCGAATCACTCGGAACCATTCCGATGTACGAATATAGCCTTCCAATATATCGATCTTTACCTCTCGACCATTTAGAGACTCCTCGTCATGTCCGTGATATCATCCGGGACTCCGAACAAACTTCGGTCATCAAATCACATAACTCAGAATACAAATCGTCATCGAACGTTAAGCGTGCGGACATTACGGGTTCGAGAACCATGTAGACATGACCGAGACACATCTCCGGTCAATAACCAATAGCGGAACCTGGATGCTCATATTGGCTCCTACATATTCTACAATGATCTTTATCGGTCAGACCGCATAACAACATGCATTGTTCCCTTTGTCATCAGTATGTTACTTGCCCGAGATTCGATCGTCGGTATCTTCATACCTAGTTCAGTCTCGTTACCGGCAAGTCTCTTTACTCGTTCCATAATACATCATATCGTGACTAACTCATTAGTCATTTGCTTGCAAGGCTTATTATGATGTGTATTACCGAGAGGGCCCAGAGGTACCTCTCCGACACTCGGAATGACAAATCCTATTCTCGGTCTATGCCAACACCACAAACACCTTCGGAGACACATGTAGAGCATCTTTATAATCACCCAGTTATGTTGTGACGTTTGATAGCACACAAGGTGTTCTTACGGTATTCGGGAGTTGCATAATCTCATAGTGAGAGGAACATGTATAAGTCATGAAGAAAGCAATAGCAATAAAACTAAACGATCATTATGCTAAGCTAATGGATGGGTCTTGTCCATCACATCATTCCCCTAATGATGTGATCCCGTTCATCAAATGACAACACATGTCTATGGTTAGGAAACTCAACCATCTTTTATCAACGAGCTAGTTTAGTAGAGGCATACTAGGGACACTCTGTTTTGTCTATGTATTCACACATGTATCAAGTTTCCGGTAAATACAATTCTAGCATGAATAAAATACATTTGTCATGATATATAAGGAAATATAAATAACAACTTTATTATTGCCTCTAGGGCATATTTCCTTCACCGCACACTACCTGTCAGGGATATTACTGGTAGGTATAAACCGGCTAGGAAGGTCCGGATTACGCTGACATTGTTGCATTATTACAAGCCCAGTAGAATCTGTGCAAGAGGTTACAGCCCATAGAGGTCTAGGGCCCATGGGTAAGGCCCATGGTCTGTAAACCGTCGTATCATGTAACTTGCGATGTAAGATAGAAAGAGTAGAGACCGAGGCGGACACGTTTATGAGCCGGCCTTGGGACTCTATAAACCGGACCGGGCGTTGCCTCCTATATAAAGGGACGACCCGGCGACGGTTCAGGACAGAAAACAACAGTGCGAGACATAGGCAAGCGATTCGCTCCCTGTTCATCGACGCCCAAGCAATACCACACCAAACTAGATGTAGGCTTTTACCTTCATCGAAGGGGCCGAACTAGTATAAACTCTTTGTGTCCTTTGTGTGCTTTTAACTTCTTCAAGCTAACCCGCGCGATGGCCTCACACCTAAGTCCCCTAAACCGCACATCTGCCGTGCTAATTCCACGATAGTTGGCGCCCACTGTGGGGCTATCGCACGATGGTTTCGAGTTCTTGAAGGGCAGCTTTGAAGGACTCAAGGGTTACGCAGTTGGCCGGATGACCAGGAGTCATCACGGCCGGATCTACATCGACGATGCAGGCTGGGGCCCGGAGGCTGATTCAATCGAATACGGGTACCGGGTCCCCTTCGGCGAACCGGGACCTGGGCCGGACATCTTCCCCAACATCGTCGAGCCGGCTCAGCGTGCGAGATCGGCCCGGATTCAACCCGCCGTGAAGCGTGTTTTCGTTGGAGCAGTACATGGAGTCCAAGCCAAGGACGGATCGGATTCTGGTGGCGAGACAACTGTCTACTCTGACGATGAATCTTCATCCGGAGAGACCGAATCTTTGTATCTGTTGCAGGACGGCCGATCTGAGGGTGCGTCCGATGGCGATAGTGTTCAGGACCCCTTTGATCCGCCAAACCGGGTGGCTGTTTTCATGGCCGGATCACAATCTGTACAGCAGCCCTCGGTGACCGGGGCGTTCACTACAAAGGCAGCGGGAGCCGGAGCAGGCAACCAAACCCCGTCGCCTTCTGATGTCCTATCCACCTTGGTCAAAAATTTGACGGCACTCGCAACAGCAGAGGTGGCCCCTGCCGACAAGGCGCAGCACGATGCGGAGATCCTTCAGCTAAAGGGCCGGATTGAGCAGGCTAAACGGGATCTGGATGCGGAGAAGGCCAGGATGGCTAAAAGGCAGGCAGAGCTAGACTCCCAAGCTTTCCGGCTCAGGGTGGATCAGAATTCTACACAAGAGGTAATGTACAGAAGACAGCAAAGTCGTCTACCGCCGGTTTACGATGCGAGGAATCTCTTTGGCACACCAGGAGCGGGAGCCAGTAGTCGCCCCGAGGTAAACCGGGGAGGAGTTCCGGGGACTGGCGCGTCGGTTCAGCCGCCGGCCGTAGAGCGAAACCACCAAGTTGTGCCAGCGCCGCACATCCCCACCCCTCCCGGCCATTATTCTAACCCGTTGGACAACATTGTCATCGCCGCTTCACGACTGACCGCTTTACCCATTGAGGGGACATCCCCCATGGCTATGGAAGCACGTCGGGCTAAGGAATTGCTGGACACGGCGCTGACGCAGCAGCAGGCATACTCTTATAGCAGAGAGAGGATTCATTCAACCCTCCACCCAAGCCGGAGTTACACTAGGCACTGGGATGAACCAGCTGTGTCTAGCAGTGAGCGGAGACGTCACCGTCACAGGCAGGATAATCCGGCGGGAGCAGAAGCACACGCCCAGGAGGGGATAAACCGGGCTAGACATACTGCCCGTGAGGACACCCGTCAAACGACACCGGTTTACCCAACCACAGCAGAAACGGGAGTCACGGCTAGTTCCTTTGGAGTACAATGTCTCATCCCCGCTTTACGAAGCGTGAAATTACCCAAAGACTTCAAAGGCCCGCGCAAGGTACCCAACTACACCGCGGATCTGGCTCCAGAGGCGTCGGTTGAAAGTTATGAGATGACTATGGAGATGCTCGATGTGGACGAAGCGGCATGCGCCAAGTACTTTACCATGATGCTTGAGGGTACAGCCCGGACATGGTTAAAGGGCCTACCACCTAACTCCATCGGATCATGGGGTGAGTTGCGTCGCCAGTTTATCAAAAATTTCAAAGACAAGTGCAAACAGCCAATGTCGGTGGTAGACTTAGCAGCATGTGTTCAAGGAGAGCAGGAACCAACAAGCAGTTGGGTGCGGCGAGTATCAAAAATCCCGCACTCTTCCAATAGCATCAACCCTAGTACGGCGATAGTGACATTGGAAAACAATTGCCGGTTTGAGTCTCTGAAACTGAAGTTAGGACGGCTCAAGCGCGATTGCAATGACATGGGAACGCTCATGAGTGCTCTGGTGAAATATGGGAATTCTGATACCACCAAGTACCCAGATGCAGACGGAGACAAGTCCGGGAAGGCGAACAAGGCTGGTAAACCGACGCAAGCTAATCCGGTAGGAACGGGTTACAATGGTAAGCGAAAAGCGGAGGGCGGCTCTGACTTTGTGGCCAATACCAACGTTCAGGGAAACGGGCAGCGCCGCAAAGGTAAACCACCTCCGCGTGGCGAGGGGCTATCCTTCAATCTAGATCAACAGTTAAACGCGCCTTGCCCTAAACACAGTACGGAGGGAAACCCGGCTAAGCATTCGTGGAAGGACTGCCGGATCATGATAGAGGCCATGAAACAAGCCAGATATAGCCACGGACCCCCCGGCGGCGGCTCAAGTTCCGGTTTTCAGGGTCCAGGTTACCAAGGTAACGGTTCCGGATCAGGATATCACGGCGGTAACAATAACTACAACAGCAACGGCCAGCATCAACATAACCAGCAGCATGGTCAGGGTGGTTACAACAACCAAGGCAATCAGCAGCAGCAGCAATCCGGATATCAGAGTAATCCGAAGGAGCTAAGCAGTGGACAGTATCATGTTTTCACCACAAGTTTGTGAAAACGAGATCAAAAGGTTCTGAAGCGGGCAGTACACGCAGTTGAACCGGGACGCCATGTTTTTTACGTTGGTCTAAACAACCTATTGTGTGGAGCAGAGAGGATCACCCGCCATGGGTTGATAATCCGGGCCAGTTGGCCCTAGTGGTGGCACCACAGGTGGGTGGCTACAAGTTCACAAAGGTACTCATGGACGGCGGCAGCAGTATCAACATCTTATACTATGAGACTTTCCGGCGTATGGGGTTGACAGATAAGAAGTTGAGACAGTCCAACACAGTATTCCATGGAGTGGTGCCAGGTAAATCGGCTTACCCAGTTGGGAAAATTGATCTGGAAGTCACCTTTGGGGATGAGCAGGATTCTAGATCAGAGACAGTGACCTTTGAGGTCATAAAAATCAAAAGCCCGTATCATGCTCTGTTTGGAAGGCCGGTTTACGCCAAGTTCATGGCTAGACCGTGTTATGTTTATCTGCAGCTTAAAATGCCGGGTCACAAGGGAACCATCACGGTTCACGGAAGTCGCAAGATAGCATTGGAATACGAGGAAGGAGATGCAGCTTATGCAGAGGTAGTATGTGCTACGGAGGAGTTGAAATTCTAAAAATACAATGTTGATCCGGCGGATATGTCCCCGTTAAAGAAGCCAACTACAGAGCATGATCTGGGGTTGAAGTTTAAATCGGCAGAGGAGACCAAGCAGGTTGACTTTGTTCCAGGCGATTCATCCAAGCAGTTCACTATCAGCGCTAACCTAGACCCCAAATAGGAAAGCGCGTTCATCGAGTTCATCCGTGAGAACCGGGATATCTTTGCATGGAAGCCTTCTGACATGCCAGGTATAACGAGGGAACTCGCTGAGCACAGTCTTAATATTGATCCGAAGTTTAAACCGGTCAAGCAGTATTTGCGCCGCTTCAATGAAGAGAGGCGCAAGGCTATAGGAGAAGAAGTGGCCAGGCTTTTGGCCGCAGGATTCATAGTTGAAGTATTTTATCCGGAGTGGTTAGCTAATTCGGTGCTGGTGCTAAAGAAAAATGGAACGTGGAGGATGTGTGTTGATTACATAGACCTAAACAAGGCTTGCCCAACTGATCCTTTCGCTCTCCCTCGTATTGATCAGATTATTGATGCTACGGCAGGATGTGAGCGGCTATGTTTTTTGGATGCATATTGAGGATATCATCAGATAAAAATGGCAGTTAAGAACCAGGAGAAGACGGCTTTCATAACTCCTTTTGGGCCTTTTTGCTATGTATCCATGCCTTTTGGGCTCAAGAGTGCCCAAGCAACTTATCAGCGTTGCGTGCAGAACTGTTTCAAAGGGTAGATCGTAAAAATGTCCATGCTTATGTTGATGACATTGTGGTGAAATCCAGGAAGGAGGAAACACTGATAGAAGATTTGAAAGAAACCTTCGACAACCTCCGAGTTTACAAAATGATGCTTAATCCGGAGAAGTGTGTTTTCGGTGTTCCAGCGGGCAAGCTCCTTGGATTCTTAGTAACAAACAGAGGGATTGAGGCTATGTAGACATGACCGAGACACATCTCCGGGTTCGAGAACTATGTAGACATGACCGAACAAACTTCGGTCATCAAATCACATGACTCATAATACAAATTGCATAAAATCACATGACTCATAATACAAATTGTCATCGAACATTAAGCGTGCGGACCCTACGGGTTCGAGAACTATGTAGACATGACCGAGACACATCTCCGGTCAATAACCAATAGCGGAACCTAGATGCTCATATTGGCTCCTACATATTCTACGAAGATCTTTATCGGTCAAACCACATACCAACATATGTTGTTCCCTTATGATCAGTATGTTACTTGCCCGAGATTCGATCATTGGTATCTTCATACCTAGTTCAATCTCTTTACCGACAAGTCTCTTTACTCGTTCCATAATACATCATCTTGTGACTAACTCATTAGTCATTTGCTTGCAAGGCTTATTATGATGTGTATTACCGAGAGGGCCCAGAGATACCTCTCCAACACTCGGAGTGAAAAATCCTATTTCGATCTATGCCAACACCACAAACACCTTCGGAGACACCTGTAGAGCATCTTTATAATCACCTAGTTACGTTGTGACGTTTGATAGCACACAAGGTGTTCTTTCGGTTTCGAGAGTTGCATAATCTCATAGTGAGAGGAACATGTATAAGGCATGAAGAAAGCAATAGCAATAAAACTAAACGATCATTATGCTAAGCTAATGGATGGGTCTTGTCCATCACATCATTCTCCCAATGATGTGATCCCGTTTATCAAATGACAACACATGTCTATGGTTAGGAAACTCAACCATCTTTGATCAACGAGCTAGTCTAGTAGAGGCATACTAGGGACACTCTGTTTTGTCTATGTATTCACACATGTATCAAGTTTTCGGTAAATACAATTCTAGCATGAATACAAGACATTTATCAAGATATAAAAGGAAATATAAATAACAACTTTATTATTGCCTCTAGGGCATATTTCCTTCACTCTCCCACTTGCACTAGAGTAAATAATCTAGATTACATAGTAATGATTCTAACACCCATGGAGTCTTAGTGCTGATCATGTTTTGCTCATGGAAGAGGCTTAGTCAATAGGTCTGCGACATTCAGATCCATATGTATTTTGCAAATCTCTATGTCTCCCTCCTTGACTTGATCGTGGATGGAGTTGAAGCGTCTCTTGACGTGCTTGGTTCTCTTGTGAAAGCTAGATTCCTTCGCCTAGGCTATTGCTCCAGTGTTGTCACAAAAGATTTTCATTGGACCCGATGCACTAGGTATTACACCTAGATCGGATATGAACTCCTTCATTTGCTGCTTCCGAAGCAGCTATGTACTCCACTTCACATGTTGATCCCGCCACGACGCTCTGCTTGGAACTGCACCAACTGATAGCCCCACCGTTCAACAAAAATACGTATCCGGTTTGTGACTTAGAGTCTTCCGGATCAGTGTCAAAGCTTGCATCTACGTAACCGTTTATGACGAGCTCTTTGTCACCCATAAACGAGAAACATATTCGTCATCATTTTCAGGTATTCCATGATGTTCTTGACTGCTGTCCAGTGATCCACTCTTGGATTACTTTGGTACGTCTCTGCTAGACTTATAGCAAGGCACACATCAGGTCTGGTACACAACATTGCATACATGATAGAACCTATGGCTGAAGCTTAGGGAATGACTTTCATTTTCTCTCTATCTTCTGCAGTGGTCGGGCATTGAGTCTGACTCAACTTCACACCTTGTAACACAAGAAAGAACCCTTTCTTTGACTGATCCATTTTGAACTTCTTCAAAACTTTATCAAGGTATGTGCTTTGTGAAAGTCCAATTAAGCGTCGAGATCTATCTCTATAGACCTTGATGCCCAATATATAAGCAGCTTCACCAAGGTCTTTCATTGAAAAATTCTTATTCAAGTATCCTTTTGTGCTATCCATAAATTCTACATCATTTCCAATCAACAACATGTCATCCGCATATAATATCAGAAATGCTACACAGCTCCCACTCAGTTTCTTGTAAATACATGCTTCTCCAAAAGTCTGTATAAAACCATATGCTTTGATCACCTCATCAAAGCGTATATTCCAACTCCGAGATGCTTGCACCAGTCCATAGATGGATCGCTGGAGCTTGCACACTTTGTTAGCACCTTTAGGATCGACAAAACCTTCTGGTTGCATCATATACAACTCTTCTTTGAGATATCCATTAAGGATTGCAATTTTGACATCCATTTGCCAGATTTCATAATCATAAAATGCGGCAATTGCTAACATGATTCGGACAAACTTAATCATCGCTACGGGTGAGAAAGTCTCATCGTAGTCAACTCCTTGAACTTGTCGAAAACCTTTCGCAACAAGTCGAGCTTTGTAGACAGTATTAACATTACTATCGGCGTCAATCTTCCTCTTAAAGATCCATTTATTTTCAATGGCTTGCCGATCATCGGGCAAGTCAACTAAAGTCCACACTTTGTTCTCATACATGGATCCCATCTCAGATTTCATGGCCTCAAGACATTTTGCGGAATCTCTGCTCATCATCGCTTCCTCATAGTTCGTAGGTTTGTCATGGTCTAGTAACATGACTTCTAGAACAGGGTTACCGTACCACTCTGGTTGACCTACGAGATCCGGTAGTAACTTGATCTGAAGTTTCACGATCATCATCATTAGTGTCCTCACTAATTGGTCTAGGAATCACTAGAGCTGACTTCTGTGATTTACTACTTTCCAATACGGGAGAAGGTACAATTACCTCATCAAGTTCTAGTTTCCTCCCACTCACTTATTTCGAGAGAAACTCTTTCTATAGAAATGATCCATTCTTAGCAACGAATATATTGCCTTCGGATCTGTGATAGAAGGTGTACCCAACAGTTTCTTTTGGGTATACTATGAAAACACATTTCTCCGACTTGGGTTCGAGCTTATCAGGTTGAAGCTTTTTCACATAAGTATCGCAGCCCCAAACTTTAAGAAACGACAACTTGGGTTTCTTGCTAAACCACAGTTCATAAGGTATCGTCTCAACAGATTTAGATGGTGACCTATTTAACGTGAATGCAGCTGTCTCTAAAGCATAACCCCAAAAAGATAGTGGTAAATCAGTAAGAGACATCATAGATCACACCATATCTAATAAAGTACGGTTACGACGTTCGGACACACCATTATGCTATGGTGTTCCAGGTGGCGTGAGTTGTGAAACTATTCCACATTATTTCAAATGAATACCAAACTCGTAACTCAAATATTCGCCTCTGCGATCAGATCATAGAAACTTTATTTTCTTGTTACGATGATTCTCTACTTCACTATGAAATTCTTTGAACTTTTCAAATGTTTCAGACTTATGTTTCATTAAGTAGATATACCCATATCTGCTTAAATCATCTGTGAAGGTCGGAAAATATTGATACCCACCACGAGCCTCAACACTCATTGGACCACATACATCAGTATGTATGATTTCCAATAAGTCAGTTGCTCGCTCCATTTTTCCGGAGAATGGAATCTTAGTCATCTTGCCCATGAGGCATGGTTCGCAAGCGCCAACTGATTCATAATCAAGTGATTCCAAAAGCCCATCAGCATGGAGTTTCTTCATGCGCTTTACACCAATATGACCTAAACGGCAGTGCCACAAATAAGTTGCACTATCATTATTAACTTTGCACCTTTTGGCTTCAATATTGTGAATATGTGTATCACTATGATCGAGATTCAACAAAAATAGACCACTCATCAAGGGTGCATGACGATAATATATATTACTCATATAAATAGACCAACCATTTTTCTCTGATCTAAATGAATAACCGTCTCGCAACAAACAAGATCCAGATATAATGTTCATGCTCAACGTTGGCACCAAAAAACAATTATTTAGGTCTAAAACTAATCCCGAAGATAGATGTAGAGGTAGCGTGCCGACGGCGATCACATCGACTTTGGAACCATTTCCTAAGTGCATCGTCACCTCATCCTTAGCCAATCTTCGTTTAATCCGTAGCCCCTGTTTTGAGTTACAAATATGAGCAACCGAACCAACATCAAATACCCAAGCGCTACTATGAACATTAGTAAGGTACACATCAATAACATGTATACCAAATATACCTTTGTTCACTTTGCCATCCTTCTTATCGGCCAAATACTTGGGGCAGTTCGGCTTCCAGTGACCAGTCCCTTTGCAGTAGAAGCACTCAGTTTCAGGCTTGGCTTCAGACTTGGGTTTCTTCCCGGGGGTAGAAACTGGCTTGCTATTCTTCTTGAAGTTCCCCTTCTTTCCTTTGCCTTTTTTCTTAAAACTAGTGGTCTTGTTAACCATCAACACTTGATGCTCCTTCTTGATTTCTACCTCCGCAGCTTTGAGCATACCGAAGAGATCGGGAGTTGTCTTTTGCATCCCTTGCATATTATAGTTCATCACAACGCCTTTATAGCTTGGTGGCAGTGATTGAAGAACTCTGTCAATAACACTATCATCATAAACTTTGACTCCAAGTTGAGTCATGTGGTTGTGGTACCCAGACATTCTGAGTATTTGTTCACTGGCGGAACTGTTCTCCTCCATCTTGCAGCTATAGAACTTGTTGGAGACTTCATATCTCTCAACTCGGGCATTTGCTTGAAATATTAACTTCAACTCTTGGAACATCTCATATGCTCCATGACGTTCAAAACGTCTTTGAAGTCTCAATTCTAAGCCGTAAAGCATGGCACACTGAACTATCGAGTAGTCATCAGACCGCGTCTGCCAGACGTTCAAAGCATCTACATGAGCGGGAGGGGGCTTGTCACCTAGCGGTGCTTCAAGGACATAATTCTTCTGTGCAGCAATGAGGATAGTCCTCAAGTTACGAACCCAGTCCGTGTAGTTGCTACCATCATCTTTCAACCTAGCTTTCTCTAGGAACGCATTAAAATTCAAGGGAACGGTAGCACGGGCCATTGATCTACAACAACATAGATATGCAAAAAACTATCAGGACTAAGTTCATGATAAATTAAAGTTTAATTAATCATATTACTAAAGAACTCCAACTTAGATAGATATCCCTCAAGTCATCTAGGTGATCCCGTGATCCAAATCAACTAAACCATGTCCGATCATCACGTGAGATGGAGTAGTTTTCAATGGTGAACATCTTATGTTGATAATGTCTATTATATGATTCACGCTCGACCTTTTGGTCTCTAGTGTTCCGATGCCATGTCTGTACATGCTAGGCTCGTCAAGTTTAACCTGACTATTCTACATGTGCAAAACTGTCTTACACCCGTTGTATGTGAACGTAGATCTTATCACACCCGATCATCACGTGGTGCCTCGGCACGACGAACTATTGCAATGGTGCATACTCAGGGGGAACACTTGTACCATGAATTTTTTGTGAGGGATCATCTTATAATGCTACTGCCGTACTAAGCAAAATAAGATGCATAATAAGATAAACATCACATGCAATAAAAATATGTGACATGATATGGCCATCATCATCTTGTGCTTTTGATCTCCATCTCCAAAGCATCGTCATGATCTCCATCGTCACCGGCTTGACACCATGATCTTCATCATAGCGTCGTGGTCGTCTCGCCAACTATTGCTTCTACTACTATCGCTAACTCATAGTGATAAAGTAAAGCAATTACATGGCGTTCACAATTCATACAATAAAGATACAACCATAAGGCTCCTGCCGGTTGCCGATAATTTACAAAACATGATTATCTCATACAATAACGTATAACTCATCACGTCTTGACCATATCACATCACAACATGCCCTGCAAAAACAAGTTAGACGTCCTCTACTTTGTTGTTGCAAGTTTTACGTGGCTGCTACGGGCTTCTAGTAAGAACCGTTCTTACCTACACATCAAAACCATAACGATTTTTCGTCAAGTGTGCTGTTTTAACCTTCAACAAGGACGGGCCGAAGTCACACTCAATTCAACTAAAGTTGGAGATACTGACACCCGCCAACCACCTGTGTGCAAAGCATGTCGGTAGAACTAGTCTCATGAACGCGGTCATGTAATGTCGTTCCGGGCCGCTTCATCTCACAATACCGCCGAATCAAAGTATGACATGCTGGTAAGCAGTATGACTATTATCGTCCACACCACTTTGTGTTCTACTCGTGCATATCATCTACGCATAGACCTGACTCATGATGCCACTGTTGGGGAACGTAGTATTTCAAAAAAAATCCTACGACCACGCAAGATATATCTAGGAGAAGCATAGCAACGAGCGGGGAGAGTGTGTCCATGTACCCTCGTAGACTGAAAGCGGAAGCGTTTAGTAACGCGATTGATGTAGTCGAACGACTTCACGATCCAACCGATCCAAGTATTGAATGTATGGCACCTCCGTGTTTAGCACATGTTCAGCACGATGACGTCCCTCGAGCTCTTGATCCAGTTGAGGACAAGGGAGCGTTTCGTCAACACGACGGCGTGGTGACGGTGATGATGAAGTTACCGACGCAGGGCTTCGCCTAAGCACTGCAACGATATATGTCACAACCTGATTGTTGGCCCTTTCTTTTTCTTTTGTTTTTCTGAGATTTTTGCCTGAGTTTCTTTTTCCGTGGCTATGTGGTCCGGGAACTAAAGAAGATGACCTCTTCTTTCTTTCCAGAGTGGCTTGTCATCCTCATATCTATCCCTAGACCTTGCCATTTCCATCTTGGCCCAACCCCAATATTATTTTTCTAGGGAATATTCCTTTTTCTATTTAAGGAATAACCCTGCCTGGCCCTAGGTTGTGAAGCAACCCATATTTCCATCACTCCTAAAATTACCAAATAATTATCATAAATTGTTTGGGTCATATCTTCATCAAATATGGCAAAACCTTTCCTTGCCATGTTAAAAAATAATCCTCCAATATACCTTTTCCTATTCTGCCCTAAATGGCACTTTGTGAAGCAAGTGCTATTTATCTTTGCCCAACTGCCATCAAACTCTTTGGACACCTTTTTATGTCCAAATAATTTCCTCATGACAAAATTCAACTTCATTTTCCTAGTAAATATTCCTGAGCAATTTTTCAAAGTTTCTGTCACACAGAAGCCATTGTGAAGGAAGTACAAGCTAGGCATATCAAAATGAGTTGAAATTTTTGTATGACCTCTATATCATCAAATCATGACTATACACCAAATTGGAGCTCATTCCTTGCATCCATGAGGGCACACCTTCAAATATTTGTTTCTGTCCAAAATTTCAATTTGTGAAGCAAGTATATTTTATCTTGCTCCACTGTGGCTGCCAATTTTTCTAGGCCTTCTATTACACATATAACATACCTCCACAAATTGTGGGCACATTTTATGTAGCCATTTTCCCTCAGGAATTTTCCCAAGTTTCTGGTCAGTGGAGATGTTTGTGAAGGAAGTACCATTTTGGCTTTTCCAATTGGTATGAAATTTTTACAGCATCTCTATATGACCAAATGACCAAGCCTTGCCAAATTTCAGCTCAAGTGGATTCACTATGTGAGTGCATCATCCAAATCTTGTTTCTGGACCAAATATGCAGTTGTGAAGCAACTACATTTATTTTTGGTCCAAATCTTCTCAAAGTTACCAGGATGAAAGTCCTTCTTTACCTCAACCTCGTAGACAAACCCTTTGCTTCCAAACTCCTTCCTGTTGATCTGCAGTTTTCACCCAAGTTTACTGCAGTAAACTTCAGAGGAGGATTACCATTTAACCATAGCCCCCCAGATCAAGCCATGGCCTCAACAATGCTCTATCTTGGACGGACACCATGCTAGACACCATTTCCATCCCTCTCGTGAGCTCCCTGTGCATTGTCCCATGGCGACCTCGCAGCTGGCATGCAATTCACGCGCTCTGTGCGCGGTGGCGTGTCCAGAGCATCGTTTGTGCCTTGGCACCGCTCCCTCTCGTCGTCTTAGAGCTCGCGAGCGTGTCCAGTGGATGCGTCTCGGCGTCGTCATTCCCCTGGGCCCCTCTTCCCCTCCGGCAGCTTCCTGACCAACGCAAACCGCCGCGTGCCCACCGACGCACAGTGGCGTTTTGGCTCGGTTCGTCGCCGCCGTCTTCCCCTGCGCTCCTTTGGCCTCCTCCTTCTCGTGAGAACCTCCACTGCTCCTCCTGCGTCGTCTATCTTCGAGCTCGCGAGTGTGGGCACACGTCCATGATGCCGGCCACGCATCCGTGCTACGCCAGCTCGGCCACCTCGCCTCGCGCCTATATAGCCCCCCCCCCGAGCCTTTCGAGCACACCAGCGACCTCACATCACTCCCAGGACACTCCCAGGAACCTCCCCAACCTCTCAATCAAGCTCCAGGAGCTCTCCTCGCCTCCCTCTACCACCATGGCCGCTACCTCGGCCATCTCAAATTAGTCCGAAGCCGAGCCCTCCTCCACTTCATTCCACCTCCAGAGGACTTACACCACCACCCAGAAGCCACCCCACGCCTCCACCCCTCTTCCTCGCGGCCTTAGCGCCGAGTCCATCTTCACTGTGGCCGTCGTCCGCCGCGGCCATGGCCCTGCGCTCTCCAGCACCCTCCGGTGAAAGGGGATGGTCCAGGCAGGAGCTCCTCGTTCTCGCGGGCACTCTGGCGGTCCAAGCTCCGCCGGAGTCACCCGGGGCAGTCGCCGGTGCCGAGCATCTGCTCTGCTCCGTCGGGCGAGCGCGGGTTGAAGACGACAATCCAGCAGATGGACCCCACCTCCCCTCGGGTCCCACTTGTCGGTCTAACCCGCGTTGACCCCGCCACGTTGAGGTGGATAAGTGAAAGCGTACTTTACACTCTACGCTTCCTCTAATCCAAAGCGTATTATCCATCTGACAGTGGCTGAAATACGCTTTGTCTGTAGGAAAGCGTATTTCTTAGAAGGCGCATTCTGTTTTTCCAGCCGAGGGCCTGTTTGTGATGATTTTATTACAAATAAGTCCCTGGTAGAAAAACCTTTATATCTTTTTGCTCGAGACTCCGAATGAGGTGAATCCAGCGCCCACGTCTTCATCTCGTCGAGCCCGTTCTGTTAGTGCCACTTTCATTATGTTTTGACATACTGAAAATGACCATTCCGCCCTTGCACTTAATCAGCCCCCTTTGAGAAAGAAGTGTTTCGGTGTTTCGTTCCGCGACTTCACCGCACTTCTTCCTGGTGATTCCTTCATCCCCAGGCAAGGCACAATACCCACTTGCATGATAGTCATGCATTAGCCATGGTTTTCAACTTGAATATTTATTAAATGTTTGTTTGTTTAGAATATGATTATCGTTGTTTCGGTAATGCTTCGGGGTTATTGTTTATTTTCTTGCTACGTTGTTATGCACCTGGGTATCATGCCCTGCTAGTTTCTAGTGTTCCTTTCATATGTTTATGCTTACTAGTAGTACATGTTGATGTTGGTAATGGTCTACGGTGAATGACTGTCGTTTGTCCCGAGTACCATTGTTATGCATGTTCCTTTGCATCCAGTTAGTTAAATGCTTGCATGATGGCATTGTTGATAGGTTCTTGCATGATATTTATTGTTGATAGTGGTCATGCTATGTTTCGGAGAAGTATGTACTTATGATGTTCATGCTAGTCTGTATGCCATGCTTATGATTCATTTTTGATATGGTGGATAGTTATGTGGTTCTCTCATGATTATGTTGACATTCATGCTCATGCATTGTAATTGCATAATGTATTTTATCATGGCTCGGCATATTTACATTCAAGTTTAATCGATTAAATTGAACTTGAACAACTATTGGCTGAGTCATGGTGCCACCATACCGAACTGACCAGTGCAACCAGGCTTACCTTTATGGGAAGGTCCTAACTGGGTCTATTGTCATGCCTCTCGCTGGTGCCTCCAACGAGGGAAGGTAATGGGCGTGCGGTACCTTGGCTCGGTAAGCAGACATAACCTTGTGTGCCCGTTGTTGTTGATTGGATCCGGGTCCCCGTTTGGGACCGTTTATGTTTGGCCACGATGGTGGTCGTTGTGTCTTTGGTAGACACGGGGCCACCCAGGACTTAGCCCAAAGGGGAGTTGGTCAGAGCGGCCGGGAGAGTGTCATGATAGTAGACCGGTTTTGTCGGAACGCCGTTGGTCCACCGGAAAGGGAGTGCGAGGCCATGGGTTCCGTAGTGTGGGTATAGTGCGCTACCTCTCCAGAGTGTATATTAAATCTATCGATAGCCGCACCCGCGGATAAGGGCCCAGTTCGTAGTTGGTCACACTATGAGTCAACAATGATAATAATAATCTGCTTAATAACAACACCGGTGCAATGATGATAAGTTGGTTGTGATCACCAAAAAGATCACCATTTGAGACCAAGTGTTGGTCATGGTTGTGATCACCGTGGTATCGAGGATACCGAGTTGTTGGATATTCGTGATGTGGTGCGAGAATCGTGGGTAAAGATCAAGCTTCTCGTGGTCATTTGATGATTACTATGGTATTGTTTATACCAAGCTTGATTTGATCCTGAGATGATCGTATAATGTCCGAGGTTGGTAAGTGATGCATGTGATGGTTACGAGGTAACCCGAACAAAATAAATGTTGCATGTAGTGTCATCATGTGGCATGATAGTATCATTAGATTTATATGTTCATGCCATGCTCATATTGTCTAGCTGTATCATGTTCATGCTATTCATGCTATGTTATCCTAATGATCTCATGATAATTCCTTAGTAACCTGTAATTGCCATGCTGTTGTTTGTCTTGAATGCTTCTGGCTATTGTGAGCTTGCAAGTACATTCAATGTACTGACCTAGCGTGTCATGCCAGCTTGCAGGTCGTGCCTGGATTGCTTGCTTGTTTGGTGTTGTTCCCGTGTTCGCGAGCTAGGATAAATGTTCCAGCCACAGTCCCTGCGGATTGGAGTCCATCATCGCCGTTCGTTGTTCCGCTGCCAGTAGTTGTTCCACTGCCAGTAGTTGTTCCACTGCTTTAAGTTGTTATGTTGTTTGTATAGAGCAAACGTGGTTGGCATAGTGTCGCCGTACCAAAGTTATTCATTGTAATATCGGAACCCTTGTATTCATATTCGTGTTATAATAAAGAGTTGGTTTGTTCTATACTAAGCAGTGCCGTATTCCAGAAGACTTCTTATCGATCTCTGGGCTGGAATACGGGGTGTTCCAGTTTTCTCTGAGCCGGGGTGCCATAGGCTTGGTATCAGAGCAGGTCTAGCTGTAGGACGCTCTAGACCGCGCGAACGTTAGAATGTGGTAGTATAGAGTTTGGTTGGTTTGTTGCATTTGATTGCTGCATTTGTTTATCGCATATCATGCATATAGATTATTATTTGGTCGTTAGCAGTTTATCTTGTGAGTGTAGGTGGTATCAGTTTCAATCCACTACCTGCACCATCCCTCTTTGCATACCTATTTTTCGGTGTTTGGCGTCACCTCTGTCCCAGCAGAGTGATGCACTAGTACCGAGTGTTCCAGACACCATTTGCAGGAGTTATGCTCAGGTATCCCTTCGATATTTTTCCGCCAACCACCCATATTATTTCGGTGATAGACTTGTTTCTATCGTGAACCATGTCTTTCATTTCATCCCTTTGGCAACCCTTACTGATCTTAGTTGTCAGAAAAAGGGCAATGCCAGCAAACCCAGTTTTCCACCGTTATCTTACCCTGTCATCCAATTCTATGGACGTGTACGATCTCCTTCCGTACGCTCGATGATGATGTGGTCGTGACTTTTGTGTCTCGCTACTTGATCGTCAAGTCCATCCTCACCTGTGCATCCATCCAGATCCAGCCACTGTTCAGCCAATGCTTGGTGTAGCTTCGGTTACGCCAACTCTTTCCACACAGGGATATAATTTCGTGCACACCGCCACAACATATTAGACCGCAATACCGAAATTTTCGTGAGATTTGTGTGCTTAGGTATGCATGCATATTATTGTTGTGAGTAGCAGTGATGTGTGAAGTTGCTTGATTTTATTAGTATGCTTTTGTGCTTTTATTTTAGTCGTTTCTTTTGCTTCTTTGGGCCTTCGGTGTGGCATTATTTTCCCCTTATTAAAGTCGCGCGTCAACCGACATCGGACCCGAAGAATCAGCAAGGAATTCAAATATTTGGAAACTCAGATAAATAAAATGGAATTCTCAGGTGACTGCAGTAAAATGGAGAATACATGATCTGGATGATAATAATCAAATTTGCATCGGCATGCACTCCTCACAACAGTGCAAATAATCATGTCTACGTCAGTATGCACTCTTCATAGCTGTGATGATCAAATCAGCAAAAAGATAAATTGTGTGCAAGGTCGACAGTATATTATCAGTCAAAGGTAATCAACATCAGAAATATGAAGGTGATATATATGTGTGGTGATTGGTCCACATATCATAGTGAGAAGCTTCTGCTGTAAGCAATCCAGTCTTTCCTCGCAAGCTACCAAAGAAGCTTCAACTCCAAGATTCCTCTATCTTCCTCAGTACGATATATGGATGACTTCATGTGTCAGGTACTCTGTCTTCTCCAGTAAGCAACCGCAAAAGCTTCCGGCATAAAGTACCGAGTTTTCCATAGCAAGTCTTTAAGGGGGGAAGCTTATGAAGCACGATACCCAGTCTTCCTCAGCAAGATGCTCTCGATGGTTTCCAGCATAAGCCATCCAATCGTCCTCAGCACGGCATTTGTGCAAGATATTAAATTGTGAATTGACAGCATATGACAGTGCATCTCGAGAATCAGATCAGCAACAGTTGGTCAGGAGCAAGAATCAGTCAAAAAACAAGTCTGCCTCGGGAATTAGATTCTCATATATATGAGCAGGAAGCCAGATATATACCTCAGTGTGACAAAGGACTATCAAGATTGACGACAACACTGAGCTCTGTACAAGTACCAGTGAACCTGGAATGTGATCTTGATGAGCCCTTGTCTACTTTTCTCCGGTAACGACACTACGCTTGTGTTCTGAGCTGTTTTTGGCCATTCAGGATGGATGCCAACTTTATTTCTCTCTATTCAACAATTGTCACGAGTATGAGCTGCTTTTCGGCCGTCTCGTACAACTGTTGAGTTTCTTTTTGTGCCAATGGCCCTATGCTTTCAGCCGCTTTTCGACCATCTTAGGGAGCTGCCACTTTCTTCTTATCAACACGGTCTCATGCTCTGAGCTGCTTTTCGGCCGTCTTGATCCGTGGTTGAGTTATTTCAGTAATGTCCCAGATCTGAGTTGTAAAGACCATTCTGGTGGCTACTGATTTATTTGCCAATTTCTTGCAAGGGTTCAGATGATCATTTCCCTAAAAACTTAAGAGACGACAAACCTGCCATTAAAGTAATGTACCATGTCGGGAGAAAAGGATAAGGGTATGCCTGTCAAAATATTTCCCCTGACAGAACCAATGGTCACACGAAGAATTAAGAGATATGACCAAGCCTTCCACCCTGAGTCAACTTTGTGGATACTATCACATAAGGCCGTACCTCTTTATGCTGGCCACGACAGACAAATATTTGGTACTGATCTGACACTCAAGACAGTGGAGCCAGTCAAGATGAATCAGAAACTCCTGCGAGAAGTCAGAATCCGCCAAGAGAACGGTTATGAGCTACCTCACTATTTTAAACCCGGAGGACCCATAGTTAGTTGAGAAACCCAATGCAAGGAGAAAAAGATTGGGTGTCCACCAGGAAAAAATTGTTCACAATTTCATAAAAGGTTGCCGGAGCTGGATGACACATCAATCGGAGATCACTCTTGGACTTGTGAGACGGACATATATTTCAGTCATAATAATCGATCACACTCAGCCGAGTCAGCCGGTATAAAAATAATTGGAGCCAGCATCAGCATGAACATGTGAGGTAAGATCCGTCAACATATGGATACAGTAAAACAAATCACCCCGAGCCAGATAGACAGTCATATGAAATTAGTGGGAACAATCAATAAAGGAAAACGGATACCCGAGTTGGAAACGGTTTCCTTAAATCGGTATATTCATACTTGTTCCCTGAGCAACCAAATCTTGAGGACGAGATTTCTTTAAGGGGGGAAGGTTTGTCACAGCCTGATTTTTGGCCCTTTCTTATTCTTTTGTTTTTCTAAGATTTTTGCCTGAATTTTCTTTTTCCGTGGCTATGTGGTCTGGAAACTGAAGAAGATGACCTCTTCTATCTTTCCAGAGTGGCTTGTCATCCTCATATCTATCCCTAGACCTTGCCATTTCCATCTTGGCCCAACCCCAATATTATTTTTCTAGGGAATATTACTTTTTCTATTTAAGGAATAACCCTGCCTGCCCCTAGGTTGTGAAGCAACCCATATTTCCATCACTCCTAAAATTTCCAAATAATTCTCATAAATTGTTTGGGTCATACCTTCATCAAATATGGCAAAACCTTTCCTTGCCATGTTAAAAAATAATCCTCCAATATTCCTTTTCCTATTCTGCCTTAAATGGCACTTTGTGAAGCAAGTGCTATTTATCTTTGCCCAACTGCCCCCAAACCCTTTGGACACCTTTTTATGTCCAAATAATTGCATCATGACAAAATTCAACTTCAGTTTCCTAGTAAATATTCCTGAGCAATTTTTCAAAGTTTCTGTCAGACAAAAGCTATTGTGTAGGAAGTACAAGCTAGGCATATCAAAATGAGTTGAAATTTTTGTATGACCTCTATATTGTCAAATCATGAATCTACACCAAATTTGAGCTCATTCCTTGCATCCATGAGGGCACACCTTCAAATATTTGTTTCTGTCCAAAATTTCAGTTTGTGAAGCAAGTATATTTTATCTTGCTCCATTGTGGCTGCCAATGTTTCTAGGCCTTCTATTACCCATATAACATACCTCCAAAAATTGTGGGCACATTTTATGTAGCCATTTTTCCTCAGGAATTTTCTTAAGTTTCTGGTCAGTGAAGATGTTTGTGAAGGAAGTATCATTTTGGCTTTTCCAATTGGTATGAAATTTTTACAGCATCTCTATATGACCAAATGACCAAGACTTGCCAAATTTCATCTCAAGTGGATTCGCTATGTGAGTGCATCATCCAAATCATGTTTTTGGACCAAATATGCAGTTGTGAAGCAACTATATTTATTTTTGGTCCAAATCTTCTCAAAGTTACCTGGATGAAAGTCCTTCTTTACCTCAACCTCGCAGACCAACCCTTTGCTTCTAAACTCCTTCCTGTTGATCAGCAGTTCTCACCCAAGTTTATTGTAGTAAACTTCAGAGGAGGATTACCATTTAACCATAGCCCCCAAATCAAGTCATGGCATCAACAGTGCTCTATCTTGGGCGGACACCACACTAGACACCATTTCCATCCCTCTCGTAAGCTCCCTATGCATTGTCCCATGGTGACCTCGCAGCTGGCATGCAATTCACGCGCTCTGTGCGCGATGGCGTGTCCAGAGCACCGTTTGTTCCTTGGCACCGCTCCCCCTCGTCGTCTTAGAGCTCGTGAGTGTGTCCAATGGCTATGTCTCGGCGTCATCGTTCCCCTGGGCCCCTCTTCCCCCCGGCAGCTTCCTCACCGACGCAAACCGTCGCGTGCCCACGAACGCACAGTGGCGTTTTGGCTCGGTTCATCGCCGTCGTCTTCCCCTGCGCTCCTTTGGCCTCCTCCTTCCCGTGAGAACCTCCACTGCTCCTCCTGCATCATCTATCTTCGAGCTCGCGAGCGTGGGCACGCGTCCACGGTGCCAGCCATGCGTCCGTGGCGACGCCAGCTCGGCCACCTCGCCTCGCGCCTATATATAGGCCTCCCCCGAGCCTTTCGAGCAAACCAGCGACCTCACATCACTCCCAAGAACCTCCCCAACCTCTCAATCAAGCTCCAGGAGCTCTCCATGCCTCCCTCTGCCACCATGGCCGCTGCCTCGGCCATCTCAAATTAGTCCGAAGCCGAGCCCTCCTCCACTTCGTTCCACCTCCAGAGGACTTACACCACCACCCAAAAGCCACCCCACGCCTCCACCCCTCTTCCTCGCGGCCTTAGCGCCGAGTCCATCTTCACTGTGGCCGCCGTCCGCCGCGACCATGGCCCTGCCCTCTCCAGCACCCTCCGACGAAAGGGGATGGTCCAGGCGGGAGCTCCTCGTTCTCGCGGTCACTCTGGCGGTCCAAGCTCCGCCGGAGGTGGCCGGAGTCGCCCGAGGCAGTCGCCGGCGCCGAGTGATGGGCCTCGAACCCCTCGTTGGTTACCCCAAGTGGAAGGTGTAAGATGCAGTAAGTAGAAGTGTTTTCCCCTAGCAAAGATGCCAAGGATCGATTCCCCAGAGACTCCTAGGTTCAACAAGTAGGTGTCAATTGCTACGGCGCCAGATTAGTAGCAACCAACGTGGACCTGCACACAGATACAAATAACTTTGCTCCCAACGAGTACAGAGAGGTTGTCAATCTCTCCGGCCTTGTAGTTCACAAAGGATTAAAAGCAGTGATAGATAGTTTTTGCAATAGTAAATAGTAACGGAAAGTAAATTGTGGATGTGATCAATGATGGTAATATGGACCGGAGTCTCATGATGTTCACTAGTGATGTCTCTCTCCCAAAAGACGATAAAACAACTATGTGAGGTAAACGAATTACAGCTGGGCAATTGACAGGACCACGAACGCAAACCAATGCTGACTACATTGCAAGAAAGGTTGAGGTTCAAAGCATGGGCGGTACGCCAAAGTAAGTAGACCGAAATCCATCAATATCTACTACTAATCATCCACCTTGAGATATCTATCCAGAACATCTCGCTGGTATTAAGTTGCGAGTCCCACCCATAGTGTAAACTCAATGCAACAGACAACTGCATTAAAAGAACTTTGCGTAAAGTAAACAATCCTTGCACCCGCGGGCACAAGCACCATTGTTTTCCCCCTTGTGGCAACAACACATCCCCTAGACTCATGTTTCTGTCACTCAAGCTAGTCATCGAGGGGCATGAACCCACAATCGAGCATAACGTTCCCTCTTGGAGTCACTACCTACTACTCGGCCAAAGCAATAAATAACAACGGAGAACATGCAGGAATTACTTATGAACTAAAATATAAAAGAGGTGAATCAAATATATTACTCAAGATCAATCTGAACATAATCTCATAATCCATCGGATCCCAGCAAACTCAACATAGCAACAACATAAGGATTACATAGGTGCCTCGATCATGTAGGGCAGCTCACGAGGACTAATTAGTGAAGCACAAGAACGGGAGGAGAACATCACATAGCTACTGGTCATGGACTCATGGTCCAAGGGAGACTACTCACGAGTCATCCGGGAGGCGTCCATGGTGGTGGAGAAGCTCCCGGTGGTGATCCTCCCCTCCGACAGGGTGCCGGGAAGAGTTCTCCTGGTGCTCCCGATCTTGGAAGCGGCGGCGGCGGCGGAACAGAGATGGGATCGCGAAAAGAAGTCCTGTTTCGAGGGTTTCGGAGAGTCCTTTAAATATATGCCAAAGTAGGGCACCGGGGGGTCCTCGGGGGGCCGAGGCGCCCCCCCGGCGCGGCCCAGGGGGGGGGGCGCCCACAGGGCGCCTGGAGCCCTTGTGCCGCCCCCCCCAGGTTGCCCTTCGGACGCAGTGTTGTTTCCGGTTCGCTGATTTTTTATATAATTTTTCTGGATTTTTCTGGGCAGTTCTCGAAACATGAAAACCTAAAATACAAAAACAGCCGAAAACAGAAACTGGCACTGGGGTGCACTGGATTAGTAAGTTAGTCCAAATATGATCAAAAGTGTATGGAAGTGTATGAATATCATAGAAATATCACCCAAAAGTGGCATGGAGCAAGCAGAAATTATAGATACGTTTTGGACGTATCAACATCCCCAAGCTTAATTCCTGCTCGTCCTCGAGTAGGTAAATGATAACAAGAATAATTTCTGTGGTGACATGCTATTAACCATATAGGACTTTCTCATAGTCATATGACAAAAGCTTACTGAGACAATGATTCTAAAGTAATTAAGTTGTCTCAAGAGAAAATCACAAATGACTGAAAGTTTTACAACATGAAACTGAAACATCAAAAAGATTTGCAATGAACATGATGTGCAAATATGATAAAGTGATATCTAGCTTGCCCCCTTTAGTGATGCAAAACATAAATGCAAGGGCACCTTCAAGGTTTAAGTGATGACTAGATACAATCATTTCAGAATAAACGATATCACAATCATGCAAAAGACAATGCTACTTTGGGACAATGCACATTACACTCAGAATGACAATCATGCTCTCAGTAGTTGGTGGTTCAACATAAAAGTAAAAGAAAGGTTATGTGCAAGAGCTTTTTGTTTGAAAACATGGAAGCAATTGTCTCAACGGTAGTAGTACTTCATATGTGTCATGCATAAAACATCTTATAAGTTGCAAGCCTCATGCATCGAATACCAATAGTGCTCGCTCCTTGTCCTAATTAGCTCGGATCCCCATGGGTTATCATTGCATTGCATATGTTTTAACCAAGTGTCACAAAGGGCCACCTCTATGCCACCTGTACAAAGGTCCAAGGAGATAAATCGCATTTGATTTCTCGTTTTTGATAGATCTCAACTTGAGGACATCCATACCGGGACAACATAGAAAATAGATGATGGACTCCTCTTTAATGCATAAGCATATTCTCATGAGAGATTGAGGATTAAGGTCCAAGCTAAAACTTCCACCATGATGCATGGCTTTGGTTGGCGGCCCAATGTTCTTCTCTAACAATATGCATAGTTATTCAACCCACGGTAAATCACCCTTACTTCAGACAAGACGAACATGCATAGCAACTCATATGATATTCAACAAGAGTGTGACAGTTGATGGCGTCCCCAGAAACATGGTTACCGCTCAGCAAGCAACTCATAAGAAATAAGATACATAGGCAACATATTCTTTACCACAATAGTTTTTAGGCTACTTTCCCATGAGCTATGTATTGCATGGTTAGTTTGCTTAGTACAGGTGGAGGTTAGCAAAAGACTGGGAGCGACCAACTAAGAGAGCAATGACGGTCATAATCATGCAGAGCGACAAAGCAATATTGAATCAGGCATGGTAGTTATATCGCTACTTAGAAATAAAAGATCATCAAGGCTTGACAGACTTTCTTTACAGTCTTAAATATGCGTGAGCATACGCCAAGTCAATCAAAATAAATTCTCGAAGGAAGATATTACTAAACCATACCACATCATAGGCAAACAAACCAAGTTGGTACTCCAATAACACACTGGGAACCCCCCAGCAATTCGAGATTAACCAAAAGAAAACCTGAACTACTAAGCACCATCATGAAAGTAGCATCTTTATCATAGACACATTAACCCATGCAATGGAAGCAAACTCTCTTAATAAGGTGAGCATGGTAATTAAAGAGAGTTCAAGCAACCAACTAAATAAAAGCTCTTGAAAAGATAAGCATGAATACTAAGAGCAGAGTATGATAGTAGCTATTAAAAGACAGAGAACACACACAGCATTAGATAGACATGAAAATTCTATGTAATGTTCTAGGTAGAGGTGGAGCGTGTTTCTCTCCCACATAAAGGAATTCTGAGTTCCGACTCGTTATGAAAAACTAAAAAGAAAACTAAAAGCAAGACGCTCCAAGCATAACACATAACACATGAAGTGATAAAAATATAGCGGAACGAAAGACGAACTGATAATGTTGATGGAGAAGGGGATGCACGGGGCATCCCCAAGCTTAGACGCTTGAGTCTCCTTGAATATTTCTTGGGGGTGCACGGGGGCATCCCCAAGCTTGAGCGCTTGACACTCCTGAATCTTTTTATCATCTTCCCTCGCACACTTGAAAACTCCCTTCATACACAACTCATCATAATCTGATTAGCGAGGTTAGTACCCTTAATAAAATAATTATACCTTGCTGGAAATAAGGATATTCTTGAAGTTCTACTGTTTCTCAAGATTGGCAAAAGGTTTTTTGCAAAGAAAAAGCAAGTTCTTAATTTGCAAAGTGAAGGTAAGGCAAAACAGGACAGAATCTGTGAAAAACAGAACAGCAGGCAGTAATTGACCTGTTCGGGATACTTCTACAACTCAAATAAAAAAACTCAGAACTGACGCACGAAAGAAAATTATATAGAGAACGCTGTCGAAATAATTCAGACCAAAAAGATGATCTGGTGATTTTATACGAATTTTTCTATCCAAGGACAGAATCTGTTTCCTGGACAGCACCGCACAACTTTTGAACTTTCTAGCAATCAGAGGCTATACTTGGCACAAATATGAAAAGCAAAGATACAATGATGATGCTACAGCAGTAAACAACATAAAGACACAACAAAAGCAAAATTTTTATTCATGTGGGCTGCCTCCCAAAAGCGCTTTCTTTTATGCCTTTAAGCTAGGCATAATGCATAGATCAAGTTGTATCAATTGAACCATCATCAAGATCATCAAAAAGCTCATCAATAATACAACTAGTCTTAAGAGGACTCTCAAATAAAGGCCTCATAGAGATACTTCTAGGTAGAAGACCAAAAGGATAAAAGTCAAGGGAAGATTCATTTATAAATTCATCAACGATAGGTGTTTCTTCCAAAGTCTTTACAGTTTCAACCCCTTTGGCAATAGGTGGATTGCTTTTAGAACGGGGAGCCTTTGGAACGTGAACGAACTTAGGCTCCCTCTTTGCCGGAGTTTCTACCTTTTCGGTTTTGATCGAGGAGAAAGTAGTTCCTAGGGTATCAAATATTTCCTCAATCTTGTCCATCCTAGAAGAGTCAGAATCATGGAATTTGACGGCCTCCAAAATTTTGAAAATTTTATGCATGGAGCTATCAAGTCTATTCAAATTCCCTTGGATCTTTCGATCCAACTCATTCATCTTATTAGTGCTTGGCATCTCTAGCTCTATTTTTTCAAGTTTTTTCATAATGTGAGCTAGGGTGATGTCCTCTCGAATGCTATCAACAGGGGGACTCCCAACAAGATTTTCAATAATACTAAGAGACTCCCAAACTGGGGCCTCTAGGAAATTCCCATTGATAGCAGTATCTAGAATAAACCTATTCCAAGAAGTAATTCCAACATAAAAATTTCTAAGTAAGATAGTAGTAGGTTGCTTCTTGGTGGCTCTTTTTTGTGAATCATTAATTCTATACCAAGCATCTTTCAAACTTTCCCCACCTCTTTGTTTAAAGGTGAGAACTTCTGCCTCGTCAAAGACAAAAGGACCCGAGATAATGACAATTAAAGAACAAGATAACTATTTTTGTGATTTTCGATAAAAGGAAATAAAGCAAAAACTGAAAGGTAAACTAACAAGACTAAAAAGCAAAGGTAAAAGATAGCATGCAACTCCCCTATCCTGAAGAGTGGAGTCCCCGGCAACGGCGCCAGAAAATACTCCTTGATGGGCCTCGAACCCCTCGTTGGTTACCCCAAGTGGAAGGTGTAAGATGCAGTAAGTAGAAGTGTTTTCCCCTAGCAAAGATTCCAAGGATCGATTCCCCAGAGACTCCTAGGTTCAACAAGTAGGTGTCAATTGCTACGGCGCCAGATTAGTAGCAACCAACGTGGACCTGCACACAGATACAAATAACTTTGCTCCCAACGAGTACAGAGAGGTTGTCAATCTCTCAGGCCTTGTAGTTCACAAAGGATTAAAAGCAGTGATAGTAGTGATAGGTAGTTTTTGCAATAGTAAATAGTAACGGAAAGTAAATAGTGGATGTGATCAATGATGGTAATATGGACCGGAGTCTCATGATGTTCACTAGTGACGAATCTCTCCCAAAAGACGATAAAACAGCTATGTGAGCTAAACGAATTACAGCTAGGCAATTGACAGGACCACGAACGCAAACCAATGCTGACTACATTGCAAGAAAGGTTGAGGTTCAAAGCATGGGCGGTACGCCAAAGTAAGTAGACCGAAATCCATCAATATCTACTACTAATCATCCACCTTGAGATATCTATCCAGAACATCTCGCTGGTATTAAGTTGCGAGTCCCACCCATAGTGTAAACTCAATGCAACAGACAACTGCATTAAAAGAACTTTGCGTAAAGTAAACAATCCTTGCACCCGCGGGCACAAGCACCGTTGTTTTCCCCCTTGTGGCAACAACACATCCCCTAGACTCATGTTTCTGTCACTCAAGCTAGTCATCGAGGGGCATGAACCCACAATCGAGCATAACGTTCCCTCTTGGAGTCACTACCTACTACTCGACCAAAGCAATAAATAACAACGGAGAACATGCAGGAATTACTTATGAACTAAAATATAAAAGACGTGAATCAAATATATTACTCAAGATCTATCTGAACATAATCTCATAATCCATCGGATCCCAGCAAACTCAACATAGCAACATCATAAGGATTACATAGGTGCCTCGATCATGTAGGGCAGCTCACGAGGACTAATTAGTGAAGCACAAGAACGGGAGGAGAACATCACATAGCTACTGGTCATGGACTCATGGTCCAAGGGAGACTACTCACGAGTCATCCGGGAGGCGTCCATGGTGGTGGAGAAGCTCCCGGTGGTGATCCTCCCCTCCGGCAGGGTGCCGGGAAGAGTTCTCCTGGTGCTCCCGATCTTGGAAGCGGCGGCGGCGGCGGAACAGAGATGGGATCGCGAAAAGAAGTCCTCTTTCGAGGGTTTCAGAGAGTCCTTTAAATATATGCCAAAGTAGGGCACCGGGGGGGGGTCCTCGGTGGGCCGAGGCGCCCCCCGGCGCGGCCCAGGGGGGGCGCGCCCACAGGGCGCCTGGAGCCCCTGTGGCCCCCCCAGGTTGCCCTTCGGACGCAGTGTTGTTTCCGGTTCGCTGATTTTTTATATAATTTTTCTGGATTTTTCTGGGCAGTTCTCGAAACGTGAAAACTTGAAATACAAAAACAGCCGAAAACAGAAACTGGCACTGGGATGCACTGGATTAGTAAGTTAGTCCAAATATGATCAAAAGTGTATGGAAGTGTATGAATGTCATAGCAATATCACCCAAAAGTGGCATGGAGCAAGCAGAAATTATAGATACGTTTTGGACGTATCACCGAGCACCTGCTCTGCTCCGCCGGGCGAGCGCGGGTTGAAGACGACCATCCAGCCGGCGGACCCCACCGCCCCTCGGGTCCCACTTGTCGGTCTAACCCGCGTTGACCCCGCCACGCTGAGGTGGATAAGTGAAAGCGTACTTTACATTCTACGCTTCCTCTAATCCAAAGCGCATTATCCATCTGACAGTGGCTGAAATACGTTTTGTCTGTAGGAAAGCGTACTTCCTTAGAAGGCGCGTTCTGTTTTTCCAGCCGAGGGCCTATTTGTGATGATTTTATTACAAATAAGTCCCTGGCAGAAAAACCTTTATATCTTTTTGCTCGAGACTCCGGATGAGGTGAATCCAACGCCCACGTCTTCGTCTCGTGGAGCCCGTTCTGTTAGTGTCACTTTCATTATGTTTTGACATACTGAAAATGACCATTATTCCCTTGCACTTAATTTGCCCCCTTCGAGAAAGAAGCGTTTCGGTGTTTCGTTCCGCGACTTCACGGCACTTCTTCCCGGTGATTCCTTCATCCCCAGGCAAGCCACAATACCCACTTACATGATAGTCATGCATTAGCCATGGTTTTCAACTTGAATATTTATTAAATGTTTATTTGTTTAAAATATGATTATCGTTGTTTCGGTAATGCTTCGGGGTTATTGTTTATTTTCTTGCTATGTTGTCATGCACCTGGGTATCATGCTCCGCTAGTTGCCAGTGTTCCTTTCATATGTTTGTGCTTACTAGTAGTACATGTTGATGTTGGTAATGGTCTACAGTGAATGACTGCCGTCTGTCCCGAGTACCATCGTTATGCATGTTCCTTTGCATCCAATTACTTAAATGCTTGCATGATGGCATTGTTGATAGGTTCTTGCATGATATTTATTGTTGATAGTGGTCATGCTATGTTTCGAAGAAGTATGTACTTATGGTGTTCATGCTAGTCAGTATGCCATGCTTATGATTCATTTTTGATATGGACTATATGTGGTTCTCTCATGATTATGTTGATATTCATGCTCATGCATTGTAATTGCATAATGTATTTTATCATGGCTCAGCATATTTGCATTCAAGTTTAACCGGATTAAATTGAACTTGAACAACTATTGGCCGAGTCATGGTGCCACCATATCGAACTGACCAGTACAACCATGCTTACCTTTATGGGAAGGTCCTAACTGGGTCTATTGTCATGCCTCTCGCCGATGCGTCCAACAAGGGAAGGTTATGGGCGTGCGGTACCTTGGCCCGATAAGAAGACATAACCTTGTGTGCCCGTTGTTGTTGATTGGATCCGGGTCCCCATTTGGGACCGTTTATGTTTGTCCACGACGGTGGTCGTTGTGTCTTTGGTAGACACGGGGCCACCCAGGACTTAACCCAAAGGGGAGTTGGTCGGAGTGGCCGGGAGGGTGTCATGACAGTAGACCGGTTTTGTCGGAACGCCGTTGGTCCACCCGACTGGGAGTGTGAGGCCATGGGTTCCGTAGTGTGGGTACAGTGCGCTACCTCTACAGAGTGTATATTAAATCTATCGATAGCCGCGCCCATGGATAAGGGCCCAGTTCGTAGTTGGTCACACTATGAGTCAACAGTGATAATAATAATGTGCTTAATAACAACCCCAGTTCGATGATGATAAGTTGGTCGTGATCGCCGGAAAGATCACCATTTGAGACCAAGTGTTGGTCATGGTTGTGATCGCCGGAATGATCACCGTGGTATCGAGGATACCGAGTTGTTGGATATTCGTGATGTGGTGCGAGAATCGTGGGTAAAGATCAAGCTTCTTGTGGTCATTTGATGATTACTGCGGTATTGTTTATACCAAGCTTGATTTGATCCTGAGATGATCGTATAATGTCCGAGGTTGGTAAGTGATGCATGTGATGGTTACGAGGTAACCCGAACAAAATAAATGGTGCATGTTGTGTCATAATGTGGCATGATAGTATCATCAGATTTATATGTTCATGTCATGCTCATATTGTCTAGCTGTATCATGTTCATGTTGTTCATGCTATGTTATCCTGATGATCTCATGATAATTCCTGAGTAACCTGTAATTGCCATGCTGTTGTTTGTCTTGAATGCTTTTGGCTATTGTGAGCTTGCAAGTACATTCAATGTACTGACCTGGCGTGTCATGCCAGCTTGCAGGTCATGCCAGCTTGCAGGTCATGCTTGGATTGCTTGCTTGTTTGGTGTTGTTCCCGTGTTCGCGAGCTAGGATAAACGTTCCAGCCAGAGTCCCTGCGGATTGGAGTCCATCATCGCCGTTCGTTGTTCCGCTGCCAGTAGTTGTTCCACTGCTTTAAGTTGTTATGCTGTTTGTATAGAGCAACCGGGGTTGGCGTAGTGTCGCTGTACCAAAGTTATTCATTGTAATATCGGAACCCTTGTATTCATATTCGTGTTATAATAAAGAGCTGGTTTTTTCTATACTAAGCAGTGCCGTATTCCAGAAGACTTCTCCTCGATCTCTGGGCTGGAATATGGGGCGTTCCGGTTTTCTCTTAGCCGGGGTGCCACAATATGACCGAGGTGTGTAACTGTGGAGGGGGCACCTCACATGGCTAAGAGATTTTCTGTTGTGCCTTTGGGGGTGCCCCCTACCCACATATATAAAGGAGGGAGGGAGAGAGGCCAGCCCCCTATGGCGCGCCAAGTGTAGGGAGTCCTAGTAGGATTTCCTTTCCTTTTCGGAGTAGGAAAGAAGGAAAGGAGGGAGAGGGAGAAGGAAAGGGGGGGCTGTGCCCCGACCCCTTGTCCGATTCGGTTTGGGCAGGGGGAGGTGCGCGCCACCTCATGACCCTTCTTCCCTCTCTCCGCTAAAGCCCAATAAGGCCCATTAACTCCCCCCGGCGAATTCCTGTAACTCTCCGGTACTCCGAAAAATAGCTGAATCACTCAGAACCATTCTGATGTTCGAATATAGCCTTCCAATATATCGATCTTTACCTCTCGACCATTTCGAGACACCTCGTCATGTCTGTGATCTCATCCGGGACTCCGAACAAACTTCGGTCATCAAATCACATAACTCAGAATACAAATCGTCATCGAACGTTAAGCGTGCGGACCTTACGGGTTCGAGAACTATGTAGACATGACCGAGACACATCTCCGGTCAATAACCAATAGCGGAACCTGGATGCTCATATTGGCTCCTACATATTCTACAAAGATCTTTATCGGTCAGACCGCATAACAACATGCATTGTTCCCTTTGTCATGAGTATGTTACTTGCCCGAGATTCGATCGTCGGTATCTTCATACCTAGTTCAGTCTCGTTACCAGCAAGTCTCTTTACTCGTTCCATAATACATCATATCGTGACTAACTCATTAGTCATTTGCTTGCAAGGCTTATTATGATGTGTATTACCGAGAGGGCCCAGAGGTACCTCTCCGACACTCGGAATGGCAAATCCTATTCTCGATCTATGCCAACACCACAAACACCTTCGGAGACACATGTAGAGCATCTTTATAATCACCCAGTTACGTTGTGACGTTTGATAGCACACAAGGTGTTCTTCCGGTATTCGGGAGTTGCATAATCTCATAGTGAGAGGAACATGTATAAGTCATGAAGAAAGCAATAGCAATAAAACTAAACGATCATTATGCTAAGCTAATGGATGGGTCTTGTCCATCACATCATTCCCCTAATGATGTGATCCCGTTCATCAAATGACAACACATGTCTATGGTTAGGAAACTCAACCATCTTTTATCAACGAGCTAGTCTAGTAGAGGCATACTAGGGACACTCTGTTTTGTCTATGTATTCACACATGTATCAAGTTTCCGGTAAATACAATTCTAGCATGAATAAAATACAATTGTCATGATATATAAGGAAATATAAATAACAACTTTATTATTGCCTCTAGGGCATATTTCCTTCACCGCACACTACCTGTCAGGGATATTACTGGTAGGTATAAACCGGCTAGGAAGGTCCGGATTACGCTGACATTGTTGTATTATTACAAGCCCAGTAGAATCTGTGCAAGAGGTTACAGCCCATAGAGGTCTAGGGCCCATGGGTAAGGCCCATGGTCTGTAAACCGTCGTATTATGTAACTTGCGATGTAAGATAGAAAGAGTAGAGACCGAGGCGGACACGTTTATGAGCCGGCCTCGGGACTCTATAAACCGGACCGGGTGTTGCCTCCTATATAAAGGGACGACCCGGCAACGCTTCAGGACAGAAAATAACAGCGCGAGACACAGGCAAGCGATTCACTCCCTGTTCATCGACGCCCAAGCAATACCACACCAAACTAGACGTAGGCTTTTACCTTCATCGAAGGGGCCGAACTAGTATAAACTCTTTGTGTCCTTTGTGTGCTTTTAACCTCTTCAAGCTAACCCGCGCGATGGCCTCACACCTAAGTCCCCTAAACCGGACATCTGCCGTGCTAATTCTACGACAGTTGGCGCCCACTGTGGGGCTATCGCACGATGGTTTCAAGTTCTTGAAGGGCAGCTTTGAAGGACTCAAGGGTTACGTAGTTGGCCGGATGACCAGGAGTCGTCGCGGCCGGATCTACATCGACGATGCAGGCTAGGGCCCGGAGGCTGATTTAATCGAATACGGGTACCGGGCCCCCTTCGGCGGCATCCATGTCTTCATTGGCAAAATCGGCGAACCGGGACCTGGGCCGGACATCTTCCCCAACATCGTCGAGCCGGTTCAGCGTGCGAGATCGGCCCGGATTCAACCCGCCGTGAAGCGTGTTTTCATTGGAGCAGTACATGGAGTCCAAGCCAAGGACGGATCAGATTCTGGTGGCGAGACAGCTGTCTACTCTGACGATGAATCTTCATCCGGAGAGACCGAATCTTTGTATCTGTTGCAGGACGGCCGATCTGAGGGTGCGTCCGATGGCGATAGTGTCCTGGACCCCTTTGATCCGCCAAACCGGGTGGCTGTTTTCATGGCCGGATCACAATCTGCGCAGCAGCCCTCGGTGACCGGGGCGTTCACTACAGAGGCAGCGGGAGCCGGAGCAAACAACCAAACCCGGTCGCCTTCTGACGTCTTAACCACCTTGGTCGAAAATTTGACGGCACTCGCAACAGCAGAGGTGGCCCCTGCCGACAAGGCGCAGCACGATGCGGAGATCCTTCAGCTGAAGGGCCGGATTGAGCAGGCTAAACGGGATCTGGATGCGGAGAAGGCTAGGATGGCTACAAGGCAGGCAGAGCTAGAGTCCCAAGCTTTCCAGCTCAGTGTGGATCAGAATTCTGCACAAGAGGTAATGTACAGAAGACAACAAAGTCGTCTACCGCCAGTTTACGAGGCGAGGAATCTCTTTGGCACACCAGGAGCGGGAGCCATTAATCGCCCCGAGGTAAACCGAGGAGGAGTTCCGGGGACTGGCGCGTCGGTTCAGCCGCCGGCCGCAGAGCGGAACCACCAAGTTGTGCCAGTGCCGCACATCCCCACCCCTCCCGGCCATTATTCTAACCCGTTGGACAACATTGTCGCCGCCGCTTCATGACTGGCCTCTTTACCCTTTGAGGGGACATCCCCCATGGCGATGGAAGCACGTCGGGCTAAGGAATTGCTGGACACGGCGCTGACGTAGCAGCAGGCATACTCTTATAGCAGAGAGAGGATTCATTCAACCCCCCGCCCAAGCCGGAGTTACACTAGGCACTGGGATGAACCGGCTGTGTCTAGCAGTGAGCGGAGACGTCACCGTCACAGGTAGGATAATCCGGCGGGAGCAGAAGCACACGCCCAAGAGGCGATAAACCGGGCTAGACATACTGCCCGTGAGGACACCCGTCAAACGACACCGGTTCACCCAACCATAGCAGAAACGGGTCTCACGGCTAGTTCCTTTGGAGTACAATGTCTCATCCCCGCTTTACGAAGCGTGAAATTACCCAAAGACTTCAAAGGCCCGCGCAAGGTACCCAACTACACCGCGAATCTGGCTCCAGAGGCGTGGGTTGAAAGTTATGAGATGGCTATGGAGATGCTCGATGTGGACGAAGCGGCATGCGCCAAGTAGTTTACCATGATGCTTGAGGGTACAGCCCGGACATGGTTAAAGGGCCTACCACCTAACTCCATCGGATCATGGGGTGAGTTGCGTCGTCAGTTTATCAAAAATTTCAAAGACACGTGCAAACAGCCAATGTCGGTGCTAGACTTAGCAGCATGTGTCCAAGGAGAGCAGGAACCCACGAGCAGTTGGGTGCGGCGAGTATCAGAAATCCTGCACTCTTCCAATAGCATCAACCCTTGTACGGCGATAGTGACATTAGAAAACAATTGCCGGTTTGAGTCTCTGAAACTGAAGTTAGGACGGCTCAAGCGCGATTGCAATGACATGGGAACGCTCATGAGTGCTCTGGTGAAATATGGGAATTCTGATACCACCAAGTACCCAGATGCAGATGGAGACAAGTCCGGGAAGGCGAACAAGGCTGGTAAACCGGCGCAAGCTAATCCGGTAGGAACGGGTTACAATGGTAAGCGAAAAGCGGAGGGCGGCTCTGACTTTGTGGCCAATACCAACGTTCAGGGAAACGGGCAGCGCCGCAAAGGTAAACCACCTCCGCGTGGCGAGGGGCTATCCTTCAATCTAGATCAACAGTTAAACGCGCCTTGCCCTAAACACAGTATGGAGGGAAACCCGGCTAAGCATTCGTGGAAGGACTGCCGGATCATGATAGAGGCCATGAAACAAGCCAGGTATAGCCACGGACCCCCCGGCGGCGGCTCAAGTTCCGGTTTTCAGGGTCCAGGTTACCAAGGTAACGGTTCCGGATCAGGATATCACGGCGGTAACAATAACTACAACAGCAACGGTCAGCATCAACATAACCAGCAGCATGGTCAGGGTGGTTACAACAACCAAGGCAATCAGCAGCGTCAGCAGCAGTAGCAATCCGGATATCAGAGTAATCCGAAGGAGCTAAGTAGTGGACAGTATCATGTTTTCACCACAAGTTTGTGCAAACGAGATCAAAAGGTTCTGAAGCGGGCAGTACACGCAGTTGAACCGGCGACGCCATGTTTTTTACGTTGGTCTGAACTACCTATTGTGTGGAGCAGAGAGGATCACCCGCCACGGGTTGATAATCCGGGCCAGTTGGCCCTAGTGGTGGCACCACAGGTGGGTGGCTACAAGTTCACAAAGGTACTCATGGACGGCGGCAGCAGTATCAACATCTTATACTATGAGACTTTCCGGCGTATGGGGTTGACAGATAAGAAGTTGAGACAGTCCAACACAGTATTCCATGGAGTGGTGCCAGGTAAATCGGCTTACCCAGTTGGGAAAATTGATCTGGAAGTCACCTTTGGGGATGAGCAGGATTCTAGATCAGAGACAGTGACCTTTGAGGTCGTAAAAATCAAAAGCCCGTATCATGCCCTGTTTGGAAGGCCGGTTTACGCCAAGTTCATGGCTAGACCGTGTTATGTTTATCTGCAGCTTAAAATGCCGGGTCACAAGGGAACCATCATGGTTCACGGAAGTCGCAAGATAGCATTGGAATACGAGGAAGGAGATGCAGCTTATGCAGAGGCAGTATGTGCTACGGAGGAGTTGAAATTCTAAAAAGACAATGTTGATCAGGCGGATATGTCCCCGTTAAAGAAGCCAAGTACAGAGCATGATCCGGCGTTGAAGTTTAAATCGGCAGAGGAGACCAAACAGGTTGAATTTGTTCCAGGCGATTCATCCAAGCAATTCACTATTGATGGTTTCTCGCCCCTCATTGGTTACCCCAAGTGGAAGGTTTGAGATGCAGTGTAGCGGAAGTTTTCCATTGGCAAAGATACCAAGGATCGATTTCCCTGAGACACCCAGTTTCAACAAGAAGGTGTCAACTGCTAACGGCGCGAGATATTAGCAATCAACGTGGACCTGCACACAGATACAAATAACTTTGCCCCCAACGAGTACAGAGAGGTTGTCAATCCCTCCGGCCTTGTCGTTTACAAAGGATTAATCGCAAGTGGTAATAGTGATAGGTTTTGCTGCAATAGTAAGTAAAAAGCGGAAAGTAAATAGCGGATGTGATCAATGATGGTAATATGGACCGGAGTCCCATGATGTTCACTAGTGATGTCTCTCTCCCAAAAGACGATAAAACAGCTATGTGAGGTAAACGAATTACAGCTGGGCAATTGACAGAATTATGTGCGCAAACCAATGCTAACTATGTTGCAAGAAAGGTAGAGGTTCAAAGCATGGGCGGTACGCCAAGGCAAGTAGACCGAAATCCATCTGCATCTACTACTACTCATCCACCTTGAGATATCTATCCAGAACATCTCGTTGGTATTAAGTTGCGAGTCCCACCCATAGTGTAAACTCAAAGCAACAGACAACTGCATTAAAAGAACTTTGCGTAAAGTAAACAATCCTTGCACCCGCGGGCACAAGCACCGTTGTTTTCCCCCTTGTGGCAACAGCACATCCCCTAGACTCATGTTTCTGTCACTCAAGCTAGTCATCGAGGGGCATGAACCCACAATCAAGCATAACGTTCCCTCTTGGAGTCACTGCCTACTACTTGGCCAAAGCAATAAATAACAACGGAGAACATGCAAGAATTACTTACGAACATAAATATAAAAGAGGTAGATCAAATATATTACTCAAACACAATCTGAACATAATCTCACAATCCATCGGATCCCAGCAAAATCATCATAGCAACAGCATAAGGATTACATATGTGCCTCGATCATGTAGGGCAGCTCACGAGGACTAATTAGTGAAGCACAAAAACGGGAGGAGAACATCACATAGCTACTGGTCATGGACCCATGGTCCAAGGGAGACTACTCACAACTCATCCGGGAGGCATCCATGGTGGTGGAGAAGCTCCCGGTGGTGATCCTCCCCTCCGGCAGGGTGCCGGGAAGAGTTCTCCTGGTGCTCCCGATCTTCGAAGCGCGGCGGCGGCGGAACAGAGATTAGATCGTGAAAAAGGTTTTCCATCTCGAGGGTTTCGGGACACGATATAAATATATGCCAAAGGGGGGCATCAGCGGAGGCCTGGGGGGCCCAGGCGCCCCCCCGGCGCGGCCAGGAGGGGGGCCGCGCTACCAGGGCGCCGGGAGCCCTGGTGGCCCCCCTCCGGCTGTACTTCGGGTGCCGGGAAGCTTCTGGAACGCTGATTTTTTATATAATTTTTCTGGGATTTTTCTGGCAGTTCTCGTAATGGGAAAACCTAAAATACAAAAACAGCCGAAAACAGAAACTGGCACTGGGGTGCACTGAGTTAATAGGTTAGTCCAAATATGATCAAAAGTGTATGGAAGTGTATAAATAACATAGCAATATCACCCAAAAGAGGCATGGAGCAAGCAGAAATTATAGATACGTTTTGGACGTATCAACATCCCCAAGCTTAATTCCTGCTCGTCCTCGAGTAGGTAAATGATAACAAGAATAATTTCTGTGGTGATATGCTATTAACCATATAGGACTTTTCATAGTCACATGACAAAAGCTTACTGAGACAATGAATCTGTAGTAATTAAGTTGCCTCATGAGAAAATCACAAAGAACTGAAAGTTTTACAATATGATACTGAAACATCAAATAGATTTGTAATGAGCATGGTGTGCAAATATGATAAAGTGATATCTGCTTGCCCCCTTTAGTGAAGCAAAACATAAATGCAGGGGCACCTCCGAGGTTTAAGTGATGACTAGATACAATGATTTCAAAATAAACGATATCACAATCATGCAAAAGACAATGCTACTTTGGGACAATGCACATTACACTCAGAATGACAATCATGCTCTCAGTAGTTGGTGCTTTAAAAGAAGGTGGAGACTCTCGAACCGTGGCTTTTGTTGGCAAGGTTGAAAACCCGTAGTCGGAAACAAAGACAAAGAATGTACCAGAGCTCTTGGTTTTTAAAAACAGAGGTAATAATTATTATTTTTAGATCATGCATGTTCCGTCAACGAATGCTAGCAGACAACTCAATCATTTCTTGAGATGGACAAGTTTCGAGGAACGGCTCCCGAATGAAGACGATCACATCCGCTTAATCTCCTTTGTTTGTCACTGCCAAAGTTTTCTGATTTCTCATGAACAAAGTGTGAAGGAGGGTTTGTTTGTTATATTAATTTTTGAGCCGGGCGCACTCAATGCCAGTTCCTTCTCGTATTATGGGTTTGCACATTATACATGCAATCCCGGGGTGAAGCTTGTCCAACTTAAAAAGATCATGAATTAACTACTACTTCCTCATGAACTTAAAACAGAGGCACAAAATAAGAATGCATTACTTTTTGAATAATTTCGAGATGGTACATGAAAGTCTCCGCTAGGAACGGTAGGTAAATACCATGTAGGAAGGTATGGTGGACTCATATGGCATAACTGGTTTAAAGGAATTTGGATGCACAAGCAGTCAGTCCGCTTAGTACAGGTGGAGGTTAGCAAAAGACTGGGAGCGACCAACTAAGAGAGCAATGACGGTCATAATCTTGCAGAGTGACAAAGCAACATTGAATCAGGCATGGAAGTTATATCGCTACTCAGAAACAAAAGATCATCAAGGCTTGCGAGACTTTCTTTACAGTCTTAAATATGCGTGAGCATACGCCAAGTCAATCAAAATAAATTCTTGAAGGAAGATATTACTAAACCATACCACATCATAGGCAAACAAATCATGTTGGTACTCCAATAACACATTGGGAACCCCCCAGCTATTTGAGACTAACCATAAGAAAACATGAACTACTAAGCACCATTATACACGTAGCATCTTTATCATAGACATATCAACCAATGCAACGGAAGCAAACTCTCTTAATAAGATAATCATGATAGATAAAGAGAGTTCAAGCAACCAACTAAACAAAAGCTCTTTAGAAAGATAAGCATGAATACTAAGAGCTGAACATGATAGTAGCTATTAAAAGACAAAGAACACACACAGCAAAGATAGACATGAAAATTCTATGTTATTTTCTAGGTAGAAGTGGAGCGTGTTTCTGTCCCACATAAAGAAAGCTGAGTTCCGACTCGTTATGAAAAGCTAAGGAAAACTAAAAAGGAAAACTAAAAGCAAGACGCTCCAAGCATAGCACATAACACATGAATTGATAAAAATATAGTGGAACGAAAGACGAACTGATAATGTTGATGGAGAAGGGGATGCACGGGGGCATCCCCAAGCTTAGACGCTTGAGTCTCCTTGAATATTTCTTGGGGGTGCATGGGGGCATCCCCAAGCTTGAGCGCTTGACACTCCTGAATCTTTTTATCATCTTACCTCGCACACTTGAAAACTCCCTTCATACATAACTCATCATAATATGATTAGCGAGGTTAGTACCCGTAATAAAATAATTGTTCCTTGCTGGAAATAAGGATATTCTTGAAGGTCTACTGTTTCTCAAGATTGCCAAAAGGTTTTTGCAAAGAAAAAGCAAGCTCAAGGTTTGCAAAATGAAGGAAAGGCAAAACAGGACAGAATCTGTGAAAAACAGAACAACAGGTTGTAAATGATTTTTTCGGGGCACTTCTGCAACTCTAATAAAAAAACTCAAAACAGACGCACGAAAGACAATTATATAGAGCACGCTGTCGAAAAAATTCAGACCAAAAAGATGATCTGGTGATTTTATACGAATTTTTCTATCCAAGGACAGAATCTGTTTCCTGGACAGCATGTCACAACTTTTGAACTTTCTTGCAATCAGAGGCTACACTTGGCACAAAATTGAAAAGTAAAGATACAATGATGATGCTACTGTAGTAACAACATCAAGACGCAACAAAAGCAAAATAAAATTTATTCATTGGGCTGCCTCCCAAAAGCGCTTTCTTTTACGCCTTTAAGCTAGGCATAATGCATAGAGGTCAAGTTATATCAATTGAACCATCATCAAGATCATCAAAAAGCTCTTCAATAATACAACTAGTCTTAAGAGGACTTTCAAATAAAGGCCTCATAGAGATACTTCTAGGGAGAAGACCAAAAGGATAAAAGTCTAGGGAAGATTCATTTATGAATTCATCAAAGGGAGGTGTTTCTTCCAAAGTCTTTACAATTTAAACCCCTTTGGCAATAGATGGATTACTTTTAGAACGGGGAGCCTTTGGAACGTGAACGAACTTAGGCTCCTTCTTTACCGGAATTTCTACCTTTTTGGTTTTGATTGAGGAGAAAGTAGTTCCTAGAGTATCAAAAATTTCCTCAATCTTGTCTATCCTAGAAGAGTCCAATCATGGAATTTGATGGTCTCCAAAGTTTTGAAAACTTTATGCATGGAGCTATCAAGCCTATTCAAATTCCCTTGGATCTTATGATCCAACTCATTTATCTTATTAACGTTTGGCATCTCTAGCTCTATCTTTTCAAGTTTTTTCATAATGTGAGCTAGGGTGATGTCCTCTTGAATGCTAACAACACGGGGACTTCCAACAAGATTTTCAATAATACTAAGAGACTCCCAAACTGGGGCCTCTAGGAAATTCCCATTGATAGCAGTATTTAGAATAAACCTATTCCAAGAAGTAATTCCAACATAAAAATTTCTAAGCAGGATAGTAGTAGGTTGCTTCTTGGTGGCTCTTTTTTGAGAATCATTAATTCTATACCAAGCATCTTTCAAACTTTCCCCACCTCTTTGTTTAAAGGTGAGAACTTCTGCCTCGTCAAAGACAAAAGGACCCGACATAATGACAACTAAAGAATGAAATAACTATTTTTGTGATTTTCGATAAAAGATCCTAAAGCAAAAACTGAAAGGTAAACTAACAAGACTAAAAAGCAAAGGTAAAAGATAGCGTGCAACTCCCCTATCCTGAAGAGTGGAGTCCCCGGCAACGGCGCCAGAAAACTTTGCTTGATGGCTTCTCGCCCCTCGTTGGTTACCCCAAGTGGAAGGTTTGAGATGCAGTGTAGCGGAAGTTTTCCCTTGGCAAAGATACCAAGGATCGATTTCCCTGAGACTCACAGTTTCAACAAGAAGGTGTCAACTGCTAACGGCGCCAGATATTAGCAATCAACGTGGACCTGCACACAGATACAAATAACTTTGCTCCCAACGAGTACAGAGAGGTTGTCAATCCCTCCGGCCTTGTCGTTTACAAAGGATTAAATGCAAGTGGTAATAGTGATAGGTTTTGCTGCAATAGTAAGTAAAAAGCGGAAAGTAAATAGCGGATGTGATCAATGATGGTAATATGGACCGGAGTCCCATGATGTTCACTTGTGATGTCTCTCTCCCAAAAGACGATAAAACAGCTATGTGAGGTAAACGAATTACAGCTGGGCAATTGACAGAATTATGTGCGCAAACCAATGCTAACTATGTTGCAAGAAAGGTAGAGGTTCAAAGCATGGGCGGTACGCCAAGGCAAGTAGACCGAAATCCATCTGCATCTACTACTACTCATCCACCTTGAGATATCTATCCAGAACATCTCGCTGGTATTAAGTTGCGAGTCCCACCCATAGTGTAAACTCAAAGCAACAGACAACTGCATTAAAAGAACTTTGCGTAAAGTAAACAATCCTTGCATCCGCGGGCACAAGCACCGTTGTTTTCCCCCTTGTGGCAACAGCACATCCCCTAGACTCATGTTTCTGTCACTCAAGCTAGTCATCGAGGGGCATGAACCCACAATCAAGCATAACGTTCCCTCTTGGAGTCACTACCCACTACTTGGCCAAAGCAATAAATAACAACGGAGAACATGCAAGAATTACTTACGAACATAAATATAAAAGAGGTAGATCAAATATATTACTCAAACACAATCTGAACATAATCACACAATCCATCGGATCCCAGCAAACTCATCATAGCAACAACATAAGGATTACATATGTGCCTCGATCATGTAGGGCAGCTCACGAGGACTAATTAGTGAAGCACAAGAACGGGAGGAGAACATCACATAGCTACTGGTCATGGACCCATGGTCCAAGGGAGACTACTCACAACTCATCCGGGAGGCGTCCATGGTGGAGGAGAAGCTCCCGGTGGTGATCCTCCCCTCCGGCAGGGTGCCGGGAAGAGTTCTCCTAGTGCTCCCGATCTTGGAAGCGCGGCGGCGGCGGAACAGAGATGAGATCGCGAAAAAGTGTTTCCGTCTCGAGGGTTTCGGGACACGATATAAATATATGCCAAAGGGGGGCATCAGCGGAGGCCTGGGTGGCCCAGGCGACCCCCCGGCGCGGCCAGGAGGGGGGCCGCGCTACCAGGGCGCCTGGCGCCCTGGTGGCCCCCCTCCGGCTGTACTTCGGGTGCCGGGAAGCTTCTGGAACGCTGATTTTTTATATAATTTTTCCGGATTTTTCTGGCAGTTCTCGTAATGGGAAAACCTGAAATACAAAAACAGCCGAAAACAGAAACTGGCACTGGGGTGCACTGAGTTAATAGGTTAGTCCAAATATGATCAAAATTGTATGGAAGTGTATAAATAACATAGCAATATCACCCAAAAGAGGCATGGAGCAAGCATAAATTATAGATACCTTTTGGATGTATCAACATCCCCAAGCTTAATTCCTGCTCGTCCTCGAGTAGGTAAATGATAACAAGAATAATTTCTGTGGTGATATGCTATTAACCATATAGGACTTTTCATAGTCACATGACAAAAGCTTACTGAGACAATGAATCTGTAGTAATTAAGTTGCCTCATGAGAAAATCACAAAGAACTGAAAGTTTTACAATATGCTACTGAAACATCAAATAGATTTGTAATGAGCATGGTGTGAAAATATGATAAAGTGATATCTCGCTTGCCCCCTTTCGTGAAGCAAAACATAAATGCAGGGGCACCTCCAAGGTTTAAGTGATGACTAGATACAATGATTTCAAAATAAATGATATCACAATCATGCAAAAGACAATGCTACTTTGGGACAATGCACATTACACTCAGAATGACAATCATGCTCTCAGTAGTTGGTGCTTTAAAAGAAGGTGGAGACTCTCGAACCGTGGCTTTTGTTGGCAAGGTTGAAAACCCGTAGTCGGAAACAAAGACAAAGAATGTACCAGAGCTCTTGGTTTTTAAAAACAGAGGTAATAATTATTATTTTTAGATCATGCATGTTCCGTCAACGAATGCTAGCAGACAACTCAATCACTTCTTGAGATGGACAAGTTTCGAGGAACGGCTCCCGAATGAGGACGATCACATCCTCTTAATTACCTTTGTTTATCACTGCCAAAGTTTTCTGATTTCTCATGAACAAAGCGTGAAGGAGGGTTTGTTTGTTATATTAATTTTTGAGCCGGGCGCACTCAATGCCAGTTCCTTCTCGTATTATGGGTTTGCACATTATACATGCAATCCCGGGGTGAAGCTTGTCCAACTTAAAAAGATCATGAATTAACTACTACTTCCTCATGAACTTACAACAGAGGCACAAAATAAGAATGCTTTATCTTTTTGAATAAATTCGAGGTGGTACATGCAAGTCTCCGTTAGGAATGGCAGGTAAATACCATGTAGGAAGGTATGGTGGACTCATATGGCATAACTGGTTTAAAGGAATGTGGATGCACAAGCAGTCAGTCCGCTTAGTACAGGCGAAGGTTAGCAAAAGACTGGGAGCGACCAACTAAGAGAGCAATGACGGTCATAATCATGCAGAGCGACAAAGCAACATTGAATCAGGCATGGAAGTTATGTCGCTACTCAGAAATAAAAGATCATCAAGGCTTGACAGACTTTATTTACAGTCTTAAATATGCGTGAGCATACGCCAAGTCAATCAAAATAAATTCTTGAAGGAAGATATTACTAAACCATACCACATCATAGGCAAACAAATCATGTTGGTACTCCAATAACACATTGGGAACCCCCCAGCTATTTGAGACTAACCATAAGAAAACATGAACTACTAAGCGCCGGGAAGAGTTCTCCTGGTGCTCCCGATCTTGGAAGCGCGGCGTCGGCGGAACAGAGATGAGATCGCGAAAAAGGGTTTCCGTGTCGAGGGTTTCGGGACACGATATAAATATATGCCAAAGGGGGGCATCAGCGGAGGCCTGGGGGGCCCAGGCGCCCCCCCGGTGCGGCCAGGAGGGGGGCCGTGCCACCAGGGCGCCTGGAGCCCTGGTGGCCCCCCTCCGGCTGTACTTCGGGTGCCGGGAAGCTTCTGGAACGCTGATTTTTTATATAATTTTTCCAGGATTTTTCTCGCAGTTCTCGTAATGGGAAAACCTGAAATACAAAAACAGCCGAAAACAGAAACTGGCACTGGGGTGCACTGAGTTAATAGGTTAGTCCAAATATGATCAAAAGTGTATGGAAGTGTATAAATAACATAGCAATATCACCCAAAAGAGGCATGGAGCAAGCAGAAATTATAGATACGTTTTGGACGTATCAACTATCAGCGCTAACCTAGACCCCTAATAGGAAAGCGCGCTCATCGAGTTCATCCGTGAGAACCGGGATATCTTTGCATGGAAGCCTTCTGACATGCCAGGTATACCGAGGGAACTCGCTGAGCACAGTCTTAATATTGATCCGAATTTTAAACCGGTCAAGAAGTATTTGTGTCGCTTCAATGAAGAGAGGCGCAAGGCTATAGGAGAAGAAGTGGCCAGGCTTTTGGCCGCAGGATTCATAGTTGAAGTATTTCATCCAGAGTGGTTAGCTAATCCGGTGCTGGTGCTAAAGAAAAATGGAACCTGGAGGATGTGTGTTGATTACACAGACCTAAACAAGGCTTGCCCAACTGATCCTTTCGCTCTCCCTCGTATTGATCAGATTATTGATGCTACGGTAGGATGTGAGCGGCTAAGTTTTTTGGATGCATATTCAGGATATCATCAGATAAAAATGGCAGTTAAGAACCAGGAGAAGACGGCTTTCATAACTCCTTTTGGGGCTTTTTGCTATGTATCCATGCCTTTTGGGCTCAAGAGTGCCCAAGCAACTTATCAGCGTTGCGTGCAGAACTGTTTCAAAGGGCAGATCGGAAAAAATGTCCATGCTTATGTTGATGACATTGTGGTGAAATCCAGGAAGGAGGAAACACTGATAGAAGATTTGAAAGAAACCTTCGACAACCTCCGAGTTTACAAAATGATGCTTAATCCGGAGAAGTGTGTTTTCGGTGTTCCAGCGGGCAAGCTCCTTGGATTCTTAGTATCAAACAGAGGGATTGAGGCTAATCCAGAGAAGATCAAGGCGATCACATCCTTGGCTAAACCGGCTTGCATCAATGACGTCCAGCGTGTAGCAGGCCGTATTTTAGGATTGAGCCGTTTCATCAGCCGTTTGGGAGAGAAGGCAATCCCGCTTTATCAGATGTTGAAAAAGACGGACCGGTTTGTATGGAGCGATGCTTCCAACGTTGCGTTCAAGGATTTGAAGCGACAATTAGCAGAACCGCCAGTTCTTGCTGCCCCTGTTGACAATGAACCGCTGCTGTTATACGTGGCCGCCAATGCCCGTGCAGTTAGTGTGGCAATTGTGGTGGAGCGCAAGGAAGCAGGCAAGGAATATCCGGTTCAGCGCCCGGTTTACTACATCAATGAGGTTCTTATTGAGTCAAAACAAAGGTATCCGCACTGGTAGAAGTTGGTATACGGCGTATTCATGGCAAACCGGAAGCTGAAGCACTACTTCCAGGGCCACCCAATAACTGTTGTCAGCTCAGCTCCATTAGGGGATATAATCCAGAACAGAGAAGCCACTGGCAGAGTGGCGAAGTGGGCCATTGAGCTTAGCCCACACGGATTGAAATATGTACCCCGTACTGCTATAAAATCCCAAGCACTGGTAGATTTCATCAATGATTGGACAGAATTGCAAGCACCAGAGGAGAAGCCGGATCATACGTACTGGACTATTCACTTTGACGGATCAAGGCAATTAGAGGGCTCGGGGGCTGGAGTCGTGTTAACTTCCCCACGAGGTGACAAGTTCTGTTATGTCCTCCGATTAATGTTCCCTTGCACTAACAATGCTGCTGAGTATGAAGCTCTCGTTCACGGCCTATGGATGGCTAAGGAGATTAACTTGAGACGGGTCAAGTGCTTTGGTGATTCAGATCTAGTGGCACAACAGGTGTCTGGCAAATGGGACTCTAAAGATCCGCTCATGGCAGCTTACAGGCGGGAAGTTGAAGCGGTTGCAGGATATTTCAAAGGATATCAGGTGGACCACATAGACCGGCCGAAAAACGAAGCGGCCGATGCATTAAGCCGGCTGGGCTCTCAGCGTAAACCGGTTCCACCAAATACCTTCTTGGATGAATTACACATTCCATTGGTACAGGTACCATCGGAGGAGGATTTGGCTGTTCCTGGTCCGGAAGCACAGCTAGTTGCAGCACTTCACGTTATTCCGGATTGGACACTCCCTTACTTGGCATACCTGAGCCGAGGAGAGTTGCCAGATGATGAGGTTGAGGCTAGGCAGATAATCCGGCGATCCAAATCTATGACCATCTTCAATGGAGAACTTCATCACCGCAGCGTTTCTGGGGCATTTCAACGATGTGTATCATCGGAAGAAGGCTGTGATATTCTTCGAGAGATACAGGAAGGAGATTGTGGTCATCACGCCGGTTCAAAGTCATTGGTAGCCAAGGCTTTTCTTCATGGGTTCTACTGGTTAATGGCTCATGTTGATGCAGAGGATCTAGTCAGGAGATGCGATGCTTGTTAGAAATTTTCACGGCGTGCTCATGTTCCGGCACAGGAGCTACGGATGATTCCAATTACTTGGCCATTTGCGACTTGGGGGCTTGATATGGTTGGGCCCTTTAAACGATCCCAAGATCAGAAAACTCATCTGTTAGTAGCAGTGGACAAGTTTACAAAGTGGATTGAGGCAGAGCCTGTCAGTAAGTGTGATGCGGCAACATCGGTGAAATTCGTCAAAAAGGTAATTTTCCAGTTTGGCTTTCCACACAGCATCATTACTGATAATGGCACCAACCTATCTAAAGGAGAGATGGAAGAGTTTTGCCAAAGGGAACATATTCGCCTGGATGTATCTTCAGTAGCTCACCCTCAGTCCAATGGCCAAGCGGAGAGGGCCAACCAAGAGATCTTGAGAGGCATCAAGCCCCGGCTTATGGTTCCTTTGCAAAGAACACCAGGGTGCTTAGTAGAGGAGTTACCTTCTGTCCTCTGGAGCATCAACACTACACCTAACAGGTCCACAGGTTATACGCCCTTCTTCATGGTATATGGTGCTGAAGCGGTTCTCCATAGTGACATCCGGCACGACTCACCACAGGTGGCAGCTTATGTTGAAGCGGATAATGAGAAGGCAAGACAAGACAACTTAGACCGGCTGGATGAGGAACGGGACACATCGGCAGCTTGATCAGCAATTTATCAACAAGACCCGCGCCGATATCACAGCCGCCGGGTTAAGACCAGGACGTTCCAGGAGGGGGATCTGGTGCTCCGGCTCATCCAAGACCAGACAGATATGCACAAGTTATCCCCACCTTGGGAAGGACCCTTTGTGGTCAACAAGAACCTACACAACGGTTCATACTACCTGGTTGACGTTCGAGAGCATAAAGACTCACGTACAGCAGAAGAAGAGACGAAGCGGCCATGGAACATCGCTCTTCTGTGACCTTACTACACTTGAGCCATTGGCTCCGCTTTATGTATCATGTACATATTACGATTAATAAATAAACCGACGCCCCCAGTAATCCGGGGAATCAGCCATCTTCGAAAAGAGTATCATATGGGAGTTCGCTCAGGTGATATCCATCTAAAGTTTATTTCTCTTGATGTATATCATTTTCCTCAAGAAAACAATTGCTTTGATCTATATATTTTGACATGCAGGGCAATTATTTATTAAGGGACCAAAGAGGGTTTGTCACACAGCGCAACTCAAACATAGGTACCCGGCCTCCTAAACCAGCGCCTTTGATACGTCAAATATGGAGCCTGGCAGCTCGTAAAAAGCCATTAACAATCATCGAGTCGATCACCTAAAGACAAGATCCCTCAGAGGACTTGAAACATTGGGTAGTATTGATGACAACGTCAATTACAGAGCCTAAAGGCAGCTCATAAAAAGCCTAGAGCCTAAAGGCCACTCACAAAAAGCCTGGAGCCTGGCAGCTCGCAAAAAGCCAAGAGGCTAAAGGCAGCTCATAAAAAGCCTAGAGCCTAAAGGCCGCTCACAAAAAGCCTGGAGCCTGGCAGCTCGTAAAAAGCCTCGATTTCGAGCCTGGCAGCTCATAAAAAGCCTCGAATTTGGAGCCTCGCAGCTCGTAAAAAGCCTCGACTACATGGTCTTATTTGCCAAAAATGCTTTGTTTCTGTGATTTTATAATTTTGTTTTAACCAAGTCTATTGATCCGGGATTGGGCAACTGCAAAGTTGACATGAACACCAGCATGAGTTAAAAGTCTGGGTCATGAACACCAGCATGAGTTAAAAGTGTGGGTCATGAACACCAGCATGAGTTAAACCAGCGTTCATTATAACCCGGATCAGTCATCAGGCAAACGCCAAGAGAGCCAAGAGCCTCATCAGCATCTACGCTTTCAATTATGCCTACCGGATTAAGGACGTCAGGCACACTTAATCAGAGGTATGAGGTATCTTTGGTATAAAACAATTATTCCTTTGATATATATCTATTGGAACAGTGTAATAGGTCCGGTGGTAAACCACCAGGACACCTTTTTTAGCCTCATTTATGCAGGCACAGATAATATAAACGGATCAACCATGGTAAAACAAAGGATTAAATTGGCAGACGCCAAGTCAAGCTGTGACATCCATATTGGGACAAAGACAATGTTTCAACTATCCTATTACAAGGCACCTACAGGCCCGAATAGATTAATTTTTTTTCAAAAGTGTTCAGCAACTACAAATTAAATCGGACGGTTTACGACTCTTCTTCACGCTGCGAAGGCTGAGGGTCGACTTGTTCCGGGTCTTATTCAGCTTCAGGAAGTGGCTAGAAATCAAAAACGCGCCAATCAATCATGGAGAGTGCGTGGAAATACATTTCCTCATTAATAAGATCTGACGGATCAACATCTGGAGCGAAAGTATGGCCACGAAATGGTGGGATCAGATTTTCGGTATCGTAAACCGGCCGATCTACCCGCTCATTTTCTAAGTCATAAGCCGGATGATACCTTGTCAGATCCGCTTCATCAGCAAGCTTACTCGCATGCGGGCGCATGTCCTTAGTCAGAACACGGAGGTCTTCGGCAGAAAAGACGGACCCGTCCTCTTTGTTGCTAGGATAGCCGTTCATAGCTTCAGCCGGGTCAAAGTCAGGAACCCATGCTTTGGCCCGGGTGAGCGCCATAAGAGAACTAGCCCGTGCAGCAGATTTCTTCACCTCCACTAGACGCACAGGCATGACAGATAGCTTCTCCAAAGTGCCTTGGATGGTAGTTGGCGCCGGTTTGTTATGGGACATCGCACTAATAACCCTTTGAGCAGCGGAATAAAGCTGCTCCACCAGGGTATAAGAGGCCTTGAGCTTCTTCCAGACATCATCTCCAAGATGAGTTATGCGCCTCCCTATATATGTTTGTCGAGTTAAACCGGAGCGGAACAAAGATTGCAAGGATGAAAAAACATATACAGATGGGTACTCACCGAAGATAGCAGAGGTCATGATTTCTATTTGCTGTCTTAAACCGGTCAACTCCTGCGTAACCGGATTAAGGGCAGCTTCAGCGTCCTTTGCTCTTATTTCAAGAGCACTCCTCTGCACGTCCCATGTGGACTGCTCTGCTTCAAAGTCCTTCTTCAATTTTTCCATGTTGGTCAAGGTAAGCACAAGTTCTTCCTTGTCTTTGGCGGAGGCAGTTTCATTAACAGCCAAGCTATTCCGGAGTTCAGTTACCTCCGAAGCCCTCCGGGTCAAGTCAGCCTACAAGGAATTCAAACGGATTAGGAAGACAGATCAATCAAGTCTCAAGCATATAACAAGTTATACACTTGACACTTGGGGGCTAATGTGCAATTGAAGTAACGAAAGAGAATTTCAGACAAGTCCCAAGCGCATAAAACAAGTTATACCCTTGGCACTTGGGGGCTAATGTAAGTTCATTTTCAGATACAATGGAAGTCCCGGTTCACCTACAATGAAGCTAAACCGGCACTTGGGGGCTACTATGGCCTAAAGACAGGATTGCAAGACCACAAAATAGAGACAAGTAAAAGGAAAGAAAATTACCTCATACTTATCCTTCATCATATTAAGCAATCTGGCTTCATAATCACGGCTGGTAAAATGCCGGTTCAGATACTCGGAATGAAGTTCCTGGGCACTCAACTAGGCATAGCTGGATAAGTCTGTGCTCCACTTGCCTTTGTCTTGTTGAAGTTTTTCCTCCTTGGCAGTATGCCTGGCCAAGGTGACAGGCTCGGTGGGAGCAGTGAAGCCTAGCCCGGTTATCACAACATCTGCGGATGAAACAACAGTTGGTTGGAGGGGGACAGCAGTAGGCGCCGGACTGACAGGAGCCGGGCTAGTCCGAGGAGGGCTAACCCGGACAGGGCTCGCCGGTTCAGCCGCATTCTCCATATTGTCACCTACTGGAGCAACGACATCTTCACAATCCATAGGAATAGGATCATCAAACTGAGCTTCAGGGATATCTTCTGGAAGGATAGCCGCTTCAGGGTCATCAGCCAGTTCAGCGGCAGTGGTTTCAGCAGCCGCTTTATTTGCTTTCACCTTCTTTCTAGGCTTCAGATTTCTGGTAAATATCAAAGGAACAATGAGAATCATAAAAGTTAAAAACATGCAGGTAAACCGGATGTTTGAAAAAAGGACTTACCTAGGCACGGTCTTCAGCACGGGGACCTGCGTAGCAGTTGACTCGCCGGAAGAGGACAGAGGAGCCTCCTGATAGTTAGGATCAGACGGTTTAAGCGGTTTACGTATGAGGCCGGCTTTTGGATGAAGGAGAGTTGGAGAAAGTAAAACCTCAGAGCGACGCCTGCGAGCCGGCGTAAGAGGTATTCCGGATGACTCCACCACATGGCCGCTATGGCGCGTGGTCCGGCGTGCTTCGTGCTACTGTTTCTTCAAAAGAAAGTTGGGATCCAATTGAGCGTAAGGATGAGAAAAGGGATATTTCCGGGACACCTGGCGGATTTTGGGGGGCAGCGGTTCGGAGTCAAAAGAGAGAGAAATTACCTCAACTCCCGCCGCTTTACTTCCTTCCGCCAGATCCTGTGGAAAGGCACTGTTAACATAAATTTAGACAAAGGGAGGTTAAAGCATATAAGGTTTAATTCGTACCTCCGAATCCGGATCATCCTCCTCAGGGTGTGAACCGGAGGCAGCAACAGCCTTCTTCTTCTTAACAGCATAAGTTTTTCGGCGTGGTTGCCTGGCCGGTTTATCTTGAGATTTCCTCTTCCGAAAGGGATCGTTGGCCTGTGCAGAAGATAGGAAATAAATGGAAGACAATTGATATGGCCGGATTAAAACAAACAGGAAAAGATCGGGAAGGACTTACCGCTGGCGGTTTGTTGGTTTCGCAGAACGGAGCTAAACCGGTCCAGTTGCACTCCTCCAGAGGGATGTTTAGCATTTTCTTCACGGACTCAGTAACTTCGTCTTCAGGAAGTATTATGTCAATATGGCGCTGAGGATCATCCGGTTTGCCGGAGCATTCACACATCAGACTTGAGCGCCGGCTTAATGGAAGGATGCTCCAAGAAAGCCAGCAGCGAACAAAGTCGACTCCGGTCAAGCCGTTGGCTATGAAGGCCCTGAGCTTAGAAAGCTGAGGGGCAAACCGGGCACGATCCGGGGCGCTGAGGCATTGCGGCAAGGGGTGATCCGTCGCCAGGCGATAGGCGCGGTAACCCGGCAGTGGGTTCTCTCCTTCAGGCGAAGTGTCCCTACAATAGAACCATGTTTGGTTCCATTCTTTGGGGTGGCTGTGAAGGGCAGCATGAGGGAAACTCACATCCTTTCTCTTTTGGATACTGACGCCGCCCAACTCCTGATGCGGCCCGTCAGTGAACTCCGTCAGCCGGTTCAAATGAAAAAAGTCTCGGAAAAGGTCCACTGATGGTTCTTCTTGAAGATATGCTTCTGAGAAGACTTGAAAATTGCAGATGTTTGACATAGAATTTGGGCCTACATCCCGAGGGTGGAGTTGGAAAGCGGCTAACACATCCCGGAAGAACTTTGAACTGGGAGGGCTGAAACCCCGGGCCAGGTGATCAAACAAAACAATGATCTCTCCTTCTTGGGGTGTAGGAGGACACTCATTTCCTGGGGCTCGCCAGTGCAGAACCTCCTTAGGACCCAGGATACCGATTGAGGCCGCTTTAACTAAGTCATCTTCCGTGATCCGGGAAGGAACCCAGTTGCAAGCGACAAACTGCTTGGCCATCGTTTCGAATGAAGAAGTGCTGAAAAGTACAGTGCAGAATTCGGTTTACAAATTGCTAAAAGATAAGCCGGAGCATTCTATAAAGTTATAGGCCTAATTGTCGGTTTAAACTAGGGACTAATGGTATTAATAATCCGGAAGCCGATATGAGTGAGGATGTTACCGGTCCATGATGATAGGGAGGGCAGAAGCTAAACCGTCAATTACAAGATACAAGTATACGTCTAAACCATCAAAGAAAGCATATGATTGACTAAACCGGTGAGATGAGTTACAAATCTATAATGTGAAGAAACAGTTTCCATAGAAGGCTGAGGTAAATATGGATCTAAGGTATAAGAAAAAGATGGAATAAACACAAGTCATATACAGGAAAGGCCGCGAAGGTTCTCTACAGATCAAATCTAAACTGATAAACTAGAAGAAGTAAATACATGAGGACGGAGCAGGAGCGCATGGATTCAGGTCGAATCTAAATAAAGTTTGAATCTACAGCAAGGCTAACCTACGGGGATGAACAACAAAAGCTTCAAGGTTTCAAGGCGGAGCTATGGAAGAAACCCTAGATTGAGATCTACAGGGAAGAAGAAGGAGTACCTGACAAAGTAGAGGGCGGCGGTCAAGTGCTCTGGTAACGTTCAGGGTGATGCAGCGGCCTGGCTCGAGGACGACGGTGAGCTCGAAGAGTGGCGGCGGAGCTTCGAGCGATGGAGATGGAGGAAGAAGAAGGAAGAAGGAGAAAAGAGGTGTGCCCCAGCGGTATTTATAAGCCAAAGAGGTGAAAACGGTAAGCGAGGGAATCGAGGAGGCCAGAGATTGGATAAAGATCGTGTTGTCGCCACGATTTTCAGTATGGCATTTAATAAAGGTAACAGATAGAGGAAAGCATTAAATGCGGAGATGACGTCACGACGGATTAAGTCGATCCCAGGAGACGTCATGACCGGTTTATGAAGCACATAAATTGCAGAGAGGAGATTTGTGCAAGACTTAGAAGATTGACATGAACAAGTTCAAATCAATCTGGGGCCTAATGTCAGGGATATTAATGGTAGGTATAAACGGGCTAGGAAGGTCCGGATTACGCTAACATTGTTGTATTATTACAAGCCTAGTAGAATCTGTGCAAGAGGTTACAGCCCATAGAGGTCTAGGGCCCATGCGTAAGGCCCATGGTCTGTAAACTGCCGTATCATGTAACTTGGGATGTAAGATAGAAAGAGTAGAGACCAAGGCGGACACGTTTATGAGCCGGCCTCGGGACTCTATAAACCGGACCGGGTGCTGCCTCCTATATAAAGGGATGACCTGGCGATGGTTCAGGACAGAAAACAACAGCGCGAGACACAGGCAAGCGATTCGCTCCCTGTTCATCGACGCCCAAGCAATACCACACCAAACTAGACATAGGCTTTTACCTTCATCGAAGGGGCCGAACTAGTATAAACTCTTTGTGTCCTTTGTGTGCTTTTAACCTCTTCAAGCTAACCCGCACGATGGCCTCACACCTAAGTCCCCTAAACCGGACATCTGTCGTGCTAATTCCACGACACTACCCATGATGCTAAGAGCAGTTTTAAAGAAAACTTTGAAGATGTGGGAAGGGTCTCTCCCTCACATGGGATTTGCATACAACAGGGCGGTACATTCGACCACTAAATTTTGTCCTTTTGAAATTGTTTATGGCTTCAAACCTGTTGCTCCCATAGATCTTTGCCTTTACCATTGCAGGAGCGAACAAACCTTGATGCAAGTAAGCGTGCTGACTTCGTGAAGAAAATTCATGAGAAGACCATGGAAAAAATTGAGAAGATGACTGAACAATATGCAAAACGAGCAAATAAGGGGAGAAAGAAGGTGTTGTTTGAAGAAGGTGATCTTGTGTGGGTACACCTGCGGAAGGATCGTTTCCCGGATCAATGCAAATGCAAGTTGCAGCCATGCGAAGATGGTCCATTCAAAGTGTTATCGTGTTAGTCCAACTATGATTGTGTACGACCTCTCTCCATACTTTGGACCATAAGAGTCGAGAACGCTCCTTTTCAATAGAGGGAGGATGATGAGGACACCACAACTAATGACGACTCTCCAACAATGATAGGTCCAATAACAAGAAGTCGCGCCAAACTAATAAGTGATCAGGTGAACGCTAACTTAAGTTTACCTTGTAACCTTGATCACACAACTATGCTTTCATCTCCACTGTTGTTGGTTGAACTTAGGTATCACATGGAATAAACCCAACACGCTATGAGCTCTTGAAGCAACCGGTTTGGAGGAACAAGTTTGGAGGAGAAAGTTTGGAGAAAACAAGTTTCAAGTGAAGTTGATGCTGTCAGTTTTTACCTCTGATGTTTCGTTGTGCCACACCCGTGTAGTGGAGATACTGAGCCATAGGGGTACATCAATAGAAGCTACCTCAAATTATCTTTCCAATGCAAAAAACCTCACATCATTTGAAGTTGTGAGTCAAAAGCTCTAGTCATTCTCGTGGAAGGTGTCCAGACTTTCAATGCTTTGCGAATTTCCGAAGAGCTATCCAACAACTCCCAAAGGTGACTGCTTATTCCCCCAAGGAGCCATGCAAACTTGCTTCACACCTAGCTAAGGGGGGTGTCCCTGCTATAAAACCCCATCTCCCCCATCCTCTTTGGGACCTTTTGTCAAACCATTCAGCTACAAGCTTATGCAGCAAGACTGCTAGAGAGCTCCGAGAGATCCTCACTACCTTTGCTCTTGTGAGTTCTTTCAGATTCGCGAGAAGGAGCCTATGGTTCCCCTAATTTGTGCTATACGGTTCCGACCGTATTGTGTGGGTTAGTCCCGGTTTGTGGTTCTGCGATTGTTCGGACAACGGGTTGGAGTTCTTGTAGCTTTGGTCAACCATCTCCAACGTACGAGTTGCATCCAACCTTGGCAGGTATAAAGCTAGTAATCCTGGTTGCTTCCAGCTAGTTATCCCTCCTGATTCGATCCTATAATGTGAAGATCGGGCCACTCTCGGGCGTGAACTCGTTCATCGGGTTCCCACCTATCAAGGATCCTCTCCGTCAAACTCCAGCCTCTACATATCGATGTGTTAGATAAACTAAAAAGAAGGCCAACAACATTATACGACCAAGGTTATAGATGATTATAATTTCATCGAGGAGTTTTCATTTGATAAAATTGATCTACCCTTTCATGAGGTGATCCATGCAAGTATCTTCTATGTCTAAACATATGCATGACCTTTTGGTTTGATCTCATCCATGTTACTTTTTTCAATTTTCTGCAAAACAACCGACACTGGATCATAATCGCACTATTGTTGGCGTAGGGCTTGGCTTATTTTTTCGATTTGAAGAGAGACCCTCAAAAGACTCAACTGTAAATAAAAAAATAACGCATCATTCAGAATTCAAGCTCATCACTAGAGCTTGTTGCTACCAAGAACCAAATATCCAAACCTCCCAAGGGTCTAGCTAGTGTGCCATGGACTTCGTGGATGACTTTTTGCGCGAAAGCATATTTTTGCGAAATTTTAGCCAAATTATCCAGTGGTCCGAGGAGAAGGAGAGGGGCATGGGCATAGCGGAACTCTCATGAGAGCATGAGCCACCTCCAAAAGGTGTTGGCCAAAATCATCAACAAGGAGGTTGTAAGTAAGGACAGGAAGTTCCATTGCAAGCCAAAGCCATAAGAAGAACGACTTACCCGAGTCCAAAACATGCTCTCGTCGATTGTCGCTGACAACCCAAGTCTGTATATACACTTCTTTAAACCAACTTGTGAAATTGTTAATTATGTGTTGAGTCATGTTTGTTGCCCTTCACTTCTTACTATATTTGCTTCATGAATACTCATAATTTTTGTATCGACATTGTAATGTGTTGTATGCATGTGGATGATTGTTTGACTGCCGAGACTATATATATATATATATATATATATATATATATATATATATATATATATATATATATATATATATATATATATATATATATATATATATATATATATATATATATATGTAATCCAATGCGAGGATCAAGTGCAAAATGATGTAACCATGTCATTAAAATGTTGCCACGACAGAGGAAAATGCTGCCGCGACGTCATTTCTTTTGTAGGAATAGATTACTATCGGTGGCGGGCGCCAAAACGGCGTGGCACTACTACTACACACATCAATGGCGGGTAGAGAGAAACGCCCCAATTGCTACCTACTGTAGTTGTGACGGGCACTAACCTAAGCTTGCCACCAAAATAACCCCATCAGCGGCGGGCGATATTACCGCCACTGCTGATATGTTAGCACTGGCGGGAGATTAGTGGCGGGCGCCCCTCCGAGGCTCGCCCACCACTGATGAACATTTAGCGCCTGCCACAGCTGGGCATTCCTGCAGTAGTGGGAGGAATATTCCCAAAAACTTGACGCAAACTCCAAGACAGAGATCATCTACAACATAATTGCCATATATGTAGGCGACCTATCTATAACCCCAGTCCCGCAGGTATCTATATAAACCAAGGGGTATGTAATGCCCCAGATGTAACACTTTCCAATATTGGCAATATATGAAACTTTGGCTTCATCAATTCCATTCCGGGCTCTTCTTTCATTTCGGGTTTCTTCGTTTTGTCGTGTGCGTGTGTGCATTTCATCCATGTCATGTTGTCATGTGCATTGCATTGCATTTGTGTTGTCACTTGCACCTGGTTCCACTCGCCTCTTCCCGTTGTCCGTTTCGAGTTCCGACACTCACACACTTGTCCATGGCATCCCCGAGTCCTTCTTTCGTGTGTAGCCATGTAACGTTTCCGGAATGATGTGAGACTTGTCGTGCGATGTAGTTTTGGTACGTGTAAGCCGCCTGTCAAGTTTTGTTGCATTTGGAGTTCGTTTGGTACTCCAACGATTAACCTAGTGGGCTAAAAGAACCTCTTCTTTGAGGCCCAAGGCCCCCTCCACAATAGCCCATTAACCCAGCACAACCCTTCCCATCATCTCGGTCGTCGAATCGTGATCACGTGGCCGAAAACCGCTCCCCATTTGGAGTCTCCTAGCTCCCTATGCCTATAAATTAGCCCCCCACGTCCATTTTTGCATCCAAACGCTAGCTCCTCTCCTCCCACGCCGCCGGACGTGTCCGTCCCCGGCCGGACGTGTCCGCCGCCACCCCCTCGTCCTCTCGCGCGCCGCCACGTGGCAGCCCCGCTCCCACGCCGCCGCTTCCACCGCGCCAGCCCGCCGGGGCCCGAGGCCGGCCCGCCCTGGGCCGCTTCCGGGCCGAAGCTCCCCGCCTCGCGCCGCGCGGATCCGCCGCCCAGCTTCTTCCTCCGCCGCCAGGAACCCGACCCGATCCGGTTGAGGTTGTTGATTTTTTCACTAAGTCCCAGTATTGCATATTTTATTGACATCTTTGCATGGCTGTATCTTTTTGTGTGTAAGTCCAAATTGTGCATATGATATATCAAAATGATCGTGGTGATGTGCTCTATGTTTTGTTCCATTGTGGCATGCTTGTTTGAGATCATCTAGAGGTCCTAATCTCTGTTGCAAGAGTGCTACTTGTTATAAACTGCTGCAACTTGTTATTTTCATGCCATGTTTGAGATGTGATAACTTGGTGCATGTTTATCTAAATGAAGCAAATGATATGTCAAAATGTTCCTTGTGAAATGCTCTACACGATGGTTGCTGTAGCATGAATCTTAGGTCTCATATTGCCATGTTAATCTTGTTTGCAAAAGTGCATGTGGCTGTTAAGTTATGAAACATGTTATGCGATGCTAATTTGAAGTGCTCGTTGCTATTGATGTGTTTGTCCCCATGTCACATGTCAATATATTTTTGAATGTCCATCATATGGACTTTGCTGTGGTGCAAACCACTTTCCATTATATGCCTTGAGGTGACTTAAACATGCTTGTTAACATGCCATGCCAACATAACTGTTTTATACTTACTGAAAATTCTGCTAACTCTGGAATCTGTCATAACCTGATGCTATGTTTGCTTGATGCCCTAGTCAAATCCATGCTTGTTTTGGAGTGGCCAATGATCATTCCTTGTTGCCCATGTTATTGTCTATCCATCCATGCCCTCACTTGACTTTTTGGATTGCTGTAGCTTATTTATTTCTTGCTCCCAAGTTGCTATAAATTATAACTGTCAGGTTTTTAACAGCATGATCAATTTGGTGTAGCTTGTTGTTACTGATCCATGCCTCCTATGAAGTTGCTCCAATGGAGTTGTTTGCTGTAGGATATGTCTACTTCATGTCCATGCTTCTGGTCACCATGTTTGAGTGCTGTAGAGTATATATTTCTTGCTCCAAAGTTGCTATGTGGCTGTTAATTTCAGCTTTGCATTGTATGTTGTTTCGTGTGTATGTGTTGAACCGTTGCTCCGTTTTGAGCATGCCCTATATGAAATTTGTGTGATTTTGCATAAAGAATCATAATATCATGCTGTTAACATGTTTGGAGTGTGTTTGCTTGATGTTTGGGTGCATCTTGCACCGTTGCCATGCTTGTCTAGTTTTGCTCATATTTTCTAGACCGTAGCTCCGAATTAAACAAACTTTATATGAAACTTGACTAGAATTTCTTGTAGATCATCATGGTGCATGTTAACTTGCTGTTTAACAACTTTAACATAAGGTTTGTTCAGATCTGGACCAATTTCAACATATGCATATGAGAACTTACCGGATTCGCTATATGTGGATTCCGGCCTCATTTAAACTTGTTGTCTTGTGTTGTTCTTGTGTGCTTCATCCCTTGACATGTATTGCATCATAAATGCATCATACTTGCATCATGTTGATTGTGCATTGCACCTTGTTTGATATCGTGCCATGTTGTGTTCTTGTGTTGAGTAGAGCCGGAAGTCGAGACCGAGAACGAGAACGAGGTTACTACTGAGGTTGAGTACGAGGAGCCGTCTTACGATCCCATCGACGACTCGACAGGCAAGATGACCTGACCCAGATATCATTACTATCTTTGCCTATTGCTAGATGTCTCGCTCTTTAGCTTATTGCCTCGATGCCCATGTTTGTTTGTCAGCCTCCTATTGTAACCATGAATCTGTCTAACCACTCAACCTAGCAAACCTTTGTTTGGCTACGTAAGCTTCGCTCAGCCCCTCTTATAGCATTGCTAGTTGCAGGAGAAGATTTGAAGATTCTTGCTTCATGTTGAAGTTATTCTTGGGATATCACAGTATATAAACTCTTAAACTAAATCGTCTATATATTGGTTATGGGTGGAAGGCTAAGCCTCTTGCTTGGTGTTTTGTTCCACTCATGCCACCCTAGGAACCGTATAAACCGGTGTTATGTTCCTTGATATTGCATTCCTCACACGGTTGGGGTTATGGGACCCCCTCGATAAACCGCTTAGCGCTAAAGCTTTTCCAGCAAGTCCCAACATTGGTACTACATTTGCCTAACAACTAAAACTTGCATAGGGAGTTATAAACCCTCTTCTTAATCAACAACCCGGGCCAGTGCTCCACATGAGTGTTGGTCCAAACTGGGGAGTCTGCGGGGCCACCTCGAGGGAACTCAAGGGCTGGTAAAAACCTGTAGAATCGCCCATCCGGTCGTGGCCTGAGACGAGATACGCGCGGCTACTATCAGGGTGTCGGCACGCCGGGAGGATTTCCTGGATTAGTTTTACCTTAGTCGGAATATCTTGAGCACGGGATTCCGAGAATACTCGGGTCTTCCCACCTTGGAGTTGCGACTTCGCAGATCGTGAGCTTGTGATGGGCTAAGTTGGGACACCCCTGCAGGGTTTTGAACTTTCGAAAGCCGTGCTCGTGGTTATGTGGCATATGGGAATTTGTTAATATCCGGTTGTAGAAACTTGACACCATGTTCAGAATACACTACCAGCGTGAGTAACCGTGACGGTCATTTTCCGAAAGGGGTTTGGGAAGTAAACATGGTGGGGTTATTTTTGACGTGCTTAGATAGGATCACTTCGTGATCACTTTGACGCTTGTGGCACTTCTCTTCTCGCTCTAAACACGTAAACTAGTGCTAGTGCAGCTGCAACCTTTATTTCTTCAGCCTTGTTCCACACCCAAGGCTTAGATAGTTTTGCTACACGGGAACGAGATTGCTGAGTCCTCCGTGGCTCACAGATTCTACACAACACCAGATGCAGGTACTATGGTGAACTACACAGGTGACGGCACCGAGCTGTACTGGGAGTTCGATGAAGAACGTAGTCGATAATATGTGCACTATCACGATGATCAGTAGTGGCTTCTACTAGGGGCGATCCGGACCTTGTGGCTTTATTTACTTGGTATCTTTCATTTGGATCTTCGTCCGTAGTCGGACCGTGATGTTATTTGGATGATGATTTGCTTATGTAATGTATTGTGTGACGTGGCGAGTGCAAGCCAACTATCCTTTTGTAATTTCATCCCTATTTTTACGTGAGTCGTGTAAAGATACCAAACTTGAGATCATTCTAGTATGAGCTTATACCTTTAGGTCGTGCCTCGACACGTAGTAGGTATAATCTCATACTGGGCATTACAAGTTGGTATTCAGAGCCTTCTCCGACCTAGAAGCCCCCACTGATTGATCGAATCGTTGACGGTTGAGTCTAGGCACACACTTGAAAATGTTTTGAGTCATATATATATATATATATATATATATATATATATATATATATATATATATATATATATATATATATATATATATATATATATATATATATATATATATATATATATATATATATATATATATATATATATATATATATATATCGGAGAGTAGGATTTCTCTTGCTCCTCATCTCTTTTCACTCTGGTGAGGACTCCTGACGATTACTCTTATCTCTTCTACTCTAAAAAATTCACCAATTTGTTTTTAGGATCACGCGAGTATTGTTTGGATTGTTCCGATGTCTTTGTGACGAGAACATTGTTCTCGATGCCTCATGTCATTTAGGGGTTGTGGCAGTGTCCCGGGGAGTTGAGCTCCGAGGTGTTGTCGTCACAAATATATTGCAGCAGTTCTGGAATACTTAAGATGGCCGACATCGAAAACTCTCCTATGCGGTTGGTGGCAAGATAACCCCGACATCACCCAGTACTGAGGAGGTAGTTCGGGAGTATTGCCATAGCTTGTATAGTAGATGCGTTTTGAAGGTCCAAGGTAGAAGGTTTCCGGAAATAACTGGTTATGTGTTGAAGGATGGATACAGCTGGTTGTAGGATTAGAGTTGAGTGCGCGATGCTTCCCCTGTATCCCCAACACCTGATTGCATAACTGGAAACTTTCGGAAATTAATAGGTGGGTTCATCTAGTAGCTCGTAGACATTCTTCCAACGAATGCATGATATGGAGTTCGGGGTTCTACATTGAGTGAAGTAGTTTTATGGGCGTTGTTCCGATCGGGAGTTGCATCTTAAAGGGTCCTTGGCTATGCTAATCCGGGGATTGCAAAACCCTTTTGTAACACGTTCCATAAGCTTTCAGCACGAATATGTCAAACGAAGCTTCTATCTTGTATTTGTTCTATCTGCTCCTTGTTGTTTGTATTTATCTTTTGTTCTCCCAAGTGGCTTCTTGTGAAGATTGTTGTATCATTAAACTGTGGATTACATTCGTTCATCTTGTTCGAATGTTCTTGTGAAGACTTATGTTGCAATTTCTAGCCGTTGATTCAGCTTATATATTTTCTCAATCAATGGCTAATAGTTGTCATCTCATTCAGGATGGCTCCTAAAAGGGTTCCCAACGCTAACCCAGAGGGTGAAGAAGTTCCTGATCGTCCTCCTTCCCCTTCTCCTCCGTCTGAGGCCTGGAGAGCAATTATGCAAGCGACGAACCAGAACACCCAGATGCTTATGCAAATGATGCAGAACATTCAAGCAAATCAGGGTGGTCATGGGAACCAAGGCCAAGGCAATTTGTTCAACCAACCTCACTTTGCTACACTCAACCAGTTCCTGGCAAACCAACCAAAGGCATTCAGTTACTGTGTGGACCCTCTAGATGCTGAAGACTAGATAACAGACATCAAGAAGCACTTTGAATGCAGTAACGTGAGACCTGAGGACTATGTGAAGTTTGCTGCCTTCCAACTCAAGGACCAAGCCGCTAATTGGTGGCAGCAGTACAAAGACTCCAGAGAAGGGCGTGAAATCTTGTGGGCTGACTTCTACAAGGATTTTCGCTCTCACCACATTCCAACTAGTGTCATCGAAGGTATGCGTGAGCAATTCCGCAACCTGAAGCAAGGCTCAATGTCTGTTTATCAATACAATGTCAAGTTCCAGAACCTTGCCCGCTATGCCAAGAAAGGCATTCCAGATGCCAAGAGCAAGATTTATCAGTTCCGTGTTGGTCTGAAGGATGAACTCCAACTAGCTCTCACCTTGTTCGAGCCTGATGAATTTGATCAATTCTATAACATGGCACTTAAGCAAGAGGCAGCCCAGCTCAAGATGGAAGCTTCCAAAAAGAGGATCAGAGATGTTGTTCACTCCTCCTCTTCTTCCCAAGTGGTCGCAAAGCAGCAGAAGTTTTGGCTTCCACCTCCTCTAGTGATTCGACCTCCCAACAACAACAACAAGCATTCTGGTGGTCGTGGTTTCTCCCACCCACCCAACCCAAGCAATCAGTCAAAGAATCACTTTCAAGCTTCGAAGTCAAGTGCTCCTTATCACCGTCCTCTCTCAGAAGCGGTTTGCAACAAGTGCACTCAGAAGGGTCATTATACTAACAAGTGCCCCAACCCAAGGCGCCTTCCGCCTCCTCCACCTGTCAGCACTGCTATTGTCAAGCACAATACAAAGGCAGCAAGAGTGAATCTGATGAATGCAGCTCAAGCAGAGAATTCTTCAGATGTGATACTTGGTAACCTTCCAGTTAACTCTATTCCTGCAAAAGTGTTGTTTGATTCAGGTGCATCATGTTCTTTCATGTCATATCCATTTGCATCCAAGCACGATGTTATCACCAAGAATCTACCCAAAAAGTTGCAAGTTACTTCTCCGGGGAAACTTATGACTTCTAGTGTGTATGCTCCGGACGTATCTATTCGCATGGGTGATTACCGCTTTCTGGCTTCTCCGGTTGTTCTCGGCAACTCCGACATTGATCTTATTATTGGGATGGATTGGCTTTCCCAGCATGATGCTCACATTGATTGTGCAAATAAGGAAGTCAAGCTTACTCATCCTGACGAAGACGTGATTATCTTCGCCTCTCGAGATAACACAATCAGGCTATTCTCTCTCAACGACAAAGGCGAGATTAATGCCATCTCTCAAATTCCGATGGTCAATGAATATGAAGATGTTTTCCCTGAAGAGCTTCCAGGCATGCCTCCGCATCGTCAAGTTGAATTCGTCATTGAACTAGAGCCCGATACCGAGCCAGCATGTCGGCGTCCGTACAAGCTTTCCCCTGAAGAGTTGAAGGAGCTGAAGAGACAACTCGATGAGCAAGAGCGTATGGGTCTAATCAGGCCTAGCACTTCTCCTTGGGGCTGTGGTGTTCTATTTGTCAAGAAGAAGGATGGCACGGAGCGCCTTTGCGTTGATTACCGACCATTGAACAAGAAGACAATAAAGAACAAGTATCCGCTCCCCAACATCAATGAATTGTTCGAGCTGCTCAAAGGAGCAAAAGTGTTCTCAAAGCTCGATCTCCGGATGGGTTATCACCAGATCCGTATCCGTGAAGAAGATATCCACAAGACTGCATTCAGAACAAGCTATGGCTCCTATGAATACATAGTCATGTCTTTTGGCCTCGCAAATGCTCCACCCACCTTCTCGAGGATGATGCACTACATATTCAACCCCTACACCAACGAATTTGTTCTCGTCTATCTGGATGACATCTTGGTATTCTCCAAGAATGAAGAGGATCATGCCAAGCACCTCCGTTTGGTTCTCGACAGACTCCGTGAACACAAGTTCTATGCGAAATTCTCTAAGTGTGAATTCTGGCTCGATAAGGTCTTATATCTTGGCCATATCATCTCTGCTGAGGGTATTGCTGTCAACCCCGAGAAAGTTGAAGCGATTGTCAACTGGGAACCCCCTCAGAATGTCAAGCAACTCCGAATCTTCCTTGGTCTCGCTAGCTATTGCAGAAGGTTCGTTGAGAACTTCTCCAAGATTGCCAAGCGTCTCTCCAACTTGCTGCAGAAGAATGTCAAGTACAACTGGTCTCCGGATTGTGATGTGGCATTCAAAACACTCAAAGAAAAGCTCATCTCTGCTCCGGTTCTTACTCCTCCGGATGAGTCCAAGCCCTACGAAGTATTCTGTGATGCTTCTCTACAAGGACTTGGTGGTGTTCTAATGCAAGACAAGAAAATTGTAGCATACGCTTCTCGTCAATTGAAGCCAAATGAGAAGAACTACCCCACACATGATCTTGAGCTAGTAGCAGTGGTACACGCCTTGATCACGTGGATACACCTTCTGTTGGGCAGAAAAGTCGACATCTTCACCGATCACAAGAGCTTGATTGTAATGCCCCGGATGTAATACTTTCCCTTTTGGGTATATTATATATCTCCGGCTTCATCTATTTCCATTCCGGGTTCTTTGTCTTTCGGGTTTTCGTCGTTTTGTTGTGTGAGTGTGTGGCTTTCATTCATATCATGTAGACATGTGCAACGCTTTGCATTTGTGTTGTCGGTTGCATCCGGTTCCGCGTGTTTCTTCCCGTTGTCCGTTTCGCGTTCCGGAGCTCCCTCATGTGTCCGTGACGTCCCGTAGGCCTACTTTGTTGTTTGGGCGTGTAACGTTACCGGTGTGCCGCGAGGTTGTTGTCTGTGTTGTTGTTTTGTTGTGTGCAACCCGCCTCTCAAATCTCGTCGCGTTTGGACTCTGTTGACTATCCCATCCGTTGTTCGTGTGGGTCCAAAGTGCCTTCACTTCGTGTCCCAGAAACACCACTACTGCAGTCTACTTCTCCCTCCTAGGCCCTTCTAGACTACCCCGCGATCGAATCCGTCGGATCGCGATCGGAGGGCTCCAAACACCCCCAAATCCCCTAACCCTAGCTACCTGCTATATAATAGACCCCTAGGTCTAATTTTGGGCATCTCTTTCTTCTTCCCATTCTTTTCTTTCCCTAGTTTTCAGATCCAATCTTCCCCTTCCTCTCCACTTGAAAAATCTCCTCGAATCCCGAAGGATCCGAGCAGGTCAACGCGCCTGGGCGCCTCCTCTCGATCGAGCGGCTCGCTCCAGCCGGTTCCCGATCGGGACCGTTTCCCCGCCGGCCCAGCTGCAGGGCCCTCGAGGAGGACCACTTCGCCGACTGCAGCCGCAGCTCCCTCTGTTCTAGTTTGGTGCCTGGGCGCGGGGGCCCAGGTCCCCACATCGCCGGCCCACTCCAACAGATCGCCCCGAGTCCCTCCCTCCAGGCCGCTACCGCCGCTCGAGCCGCGCGGCCAGCCGTTCGCCAGGCCTCGGCCCCTCCACTCCGACCGCCAGCCGCCCCGCTCCGCCGGGTGGGCCGGGCCCTCCGCCAGCCGGCCCACGCCACCGCACCGCCGCCTCGCCCCAGTGGGCCGCCGCGCCGCTCCTCTCCGCGCGAGTGGGACGCCCGAGCCACCGCGTGGGCCGCTGACGCCGCGGATCCGCCAGCCGCCGGCGCCCGACCCGTTTCGGCCCGATCCGCGGGCCCGTTGACTCCAGATCTGGATCTGAGGTTGCCTTTTTCCCACTAAGTCCCTGTTAATTTTGTTCTGAGATGCAATGTTTGACCTGCTCTAACTTTTTGTCTGTTGCTCCGATTCGCGCGTATAATATGTCCGGACGTTCGTGGAGACTTGCTCTACGTTTTACCTATTGTTGTCATGCATGTTAGAGATCATCTAGGTGCTTGTTTTGCTGTTGCAAGAGTGCATCATGATATAAACTGCTGCTATGTGATGTTTTTATGCCACCTTTGCCATGTGATAACTTTTAGCTCGTTTATCCGAATGATGCAAATGACATGTCCACGTGTTCGTCTTGCCATGCTCTACGTGTTGTTTGTGATAGGGTGCATGATAGATTTAGTATTGCCTTGTTATCATCGTTGCAAAGTGCCATGTGGCCGTGATGTTGATTCACTTGTTATGAAATGCCATCTTGTTGAGCTCGTTGCAATCGTTGTGTTCACCTCTATGATGCATGCTTGTGTGTTTCGGGATCACCTTCATGTGTACTTTGATGAGGTGCTTACCGCTTGCCATGTTTAGTTTCGAGGTGACTTAAACTTGCTCTTTTATATGCCATGATGATATTGCTGTTTTAGGACTTAGTGGATTTCCACTAAGTCTGAAATCTGTAACGTTCCGATGCCATGTTCGTGTGATGTTCTAGGACAAAGCATGTTAGTTTTGCAGTGGATCTTGTTTGTTCCTTGTAGTATATATTGTTGTCTTTCCATTCATTTCCTCACATGTCTATTTGAGTGGCTGTAGCATGTTTATCTTTTGCTCCAAAGTTTCAATAAAATTCTGCTGCCAGAATTTTATTGTCAAGTTCAATATGTCCAAGATCAATGCTATTGATCCGTGGCTCCGTTGGGGGTGCACCTTTGGACTTAGTTGCTGTAGTATATGTCTAGTTTGTGTTCATGCCCTTTGCCATGTTATTTGAATGCTGTAGCTCAATTATTTTGAGCTCCGAAGTTGCTATGTTGCTGTAATTTTCAGTTTTCGCTCATTTCTTGTTTCGGGCATAACTTTTAGCCCGTAACTCCGATTTCAGCGAATCTTATATCAAACTTGTTTGATTTTCCGTGTAGATTCATAATCTCAGATTGTTATCTTGTTTTGAGGTGTTTTGCTTGAGTGATATTTTACGTGCTCCATGTGCATCCTTAGTGCATCCATCATGCATTCATCTTTTTCGAGTGCGCATTGCATCTTCTTGATTGGTGCTTGGCGTGATTGTTTTGTTTAGAGCCGGAAGCAGAGTCTGAGTTCGAGTACGAGCACGAGGGTTCCAACGAGGTTGAGCACGAGGACCCTTCTTACGATCCGAACGACTTCTCTTCAGGCAAGATGACCGAACCCCGATAACATTACTATCTTTGCCTATTGCTAGTAGTCTCGATCTATAGTTTTGCCTCGATGCCCATGATCTTCTTGTCAGCCTCCTACTTGTAACCAATTGCCATGTTTAACCAACCTACCTATGCAAACCGTTGCTTGGCTAAGTACGCTTCGCTCAGCCCTTCTTATAGCGTTGCTAGTTGCAGGTGAAGTGAAGATGCTTGCTTCATGTTGAAGTTTTTGGTTGGGTTATATCACACTATATAATTGCTAAAATGAAATCATCTATATATTGGCAAGGGTGGAAGGCTAAGCCTTTTGCTTGGTGATTTGTTCCACTCATGCCGTTAGGATCCGTATAAGCCGCTGTTATGTTCCTTGATTATGCGTTCCTAACACGGTTGGGGTGTATGGGACCCTCTCGATAAACCGCTAAGTGCTAAGTCTTTTCCAGCAAGTCCCAACATTGGTACTATTTGCCTAATAACAAACTAAACTTGCATAGGGAGTTATAAACCCTTTTTCTTAATCAACAACCCCGGGCCAGTGCTCCACATGAGTGTTGGTCCGAACTGGGGGTCCTACGGGGCCACCTCAAGGAAACTCGAGGTTTGGTAAAAACCCGTAGCATCACCCATCCGGTCGTGTCCTGAGACTTAGATACGCGCGGCTACTATCAGGGTGTCGACACGCCGGGAGGATTTGCTGGATTAGCCTTACCTTAGATCGGTATATCTTGAGCACGGGATTCCGAGGATACTCGGGTCTTCCCACTTTGGAGTTGCGACTCCGCGGATCGTGGGCTTGTAATGGGTCAAGTTGGAACACCCCTGCAGGGTTTGAACTTTCGAAAGCCGTGCAAGCGTATGTGGCAGATGGGAGCTTGTTAATTCCGGTTGTAGATAACTTGACACAATGTTACTAATACACTACCAGCGTGTGTTCCGTGACTGTCAATTTCCGAATAGGGATTCGGGAGTTGAACACGGAGGGGTTATGATTGATGAGCTTGTAGCTAGGATCACTTCGTGATCACTTCTCGCCGAGGCTTTCTCTTCTCGCTCTCACTCACGTAAGCTAGTTGCTGCTGCAGACACTTATTCTTTTCTTCAGCCTTATTCTCACCCAAAGGCTTAAATAGTCTTGTTACCCGGAGACGGGATTGCTGAGTCCTCTGTGGCTCACAGTTACTTCACACACCAGATGCAGGTCCAGCTATGAGCTATCCAGGTGATGGCACCGAGCTGGATTGGGAGTACGACGAGGAGCGTAGTCGGTACTATGTGCGATATCCGGATGATCAGTAGTGGAGACTCTTACTAGGATTCGATCCGCCTGTGGTTTATTTATCTAAGTTTGGTACTTTGACATTTGGATTTTGCCCTTAGAGGGTTGTGATGTTCTTAATGTATGATGATTGAGACTTGAATTGTAATTCTGTGACGTGGCGAGTGTAAGCCAACTATTTTCTGTTTACAATCCCCTCTTTTACATGAGATGTGCAAAGATTACCGAACTTGAGATCATTCTAGGATGGATTTATGCCTTTAAGTCGTGCCTCGACACGTAGGAGGTATAACTCCATCCTGGGCATTACATTGATGTACATCTTCACACAGCCGAACCTGAACCTTCGCCGGACTCGTTGGGTTGAGATGATCCAAGAGTATGATCTAAGCATCGAATACACACCTGGCAAGGCCAATGTCATTGCAGATGCCTTGAGCAGAAAGGCATATTGCAACAGTCTCCTTAGCAAGCCGGTTCAACCTGAGCTTTGTGAAGCATTCAGGAAGCTCAACCTCCAAGTTGTTCCGCAAGGCTTTCTTGCAATTCTTCAAGTTGCTCCTACCTTGGAAGATCAGATCCGTGAGGCCCAGCTCAGTGATGCTATGGTGCAGAAAGTGAAACATGGTATTGCAAAGGGTACTCCCAAATACAAGTGCTATCACGTTGATGAGAAAGACACCTTGTTCTTTGAGGACAGACTTGTAGTTCCCAAGGGTGATCTCAGGAAGCTCATAATGAACGAAGCACATGACTCCCTCCTCTCGATTCATCCTGGAAGTTCCAAGATGTACCAAGACCTCAAGCAATTTTACTGGTGGACTCGCATGAAAAGGGAGATTGCCCAATTCGTGAATGAATGTGATGTCTGCAGAAGAGTGAAGGCAGAGCATCAACGTCCAGCCGGTCTCCTCCAACCTCTTCCTATTCCCGAGTGGAAATTCGACCACATTGAAATGGATTTTGTCACTGGGTTTCCTAAGTCAAAGAAGGGGAACGATGCTATCTTTGTGATTGACAAGCTAACCAAAGTAGCTCACTTCCTTCCAGTCAAAGAATCCATCAATGCAGCTCAGCTGGCAGAGTTGTACACTTCCAGAATTGTGTCGTTACATGGCATTCCTCAAGTTATCTCCTCAGACCATGGAAGTTTGTTCACATCCAAGTTCTGGGACTCCTTTCAGTCAGCCATGGGCACTAAGATCCATTTCAGCACTGCGTTTCACCCTCAGACTAGTGGTCAAGTCAAAAGAGTGAACCAGATCCTCGAAGACATGCTCAGAGCTTGTGTCATCTATTTTGGCATGAAGTGGGAAGATTGCCTTCCATTTGCCGAGTTCTCTTACAACAACAGTTTCCAAGCAAGTGCCGGCAAAGCTCCGTTTGAAATCCTCTATGGCAGAAAGTGCCGTACCCCTCTCAACTGGTCCGAGACTGGTGAACGTCAACTTCTTGGCAATGACTTGATCTCAGAAGCCGAAGAAATGTGCAAAGTCATACATGAGAATCTCAAGGCCGCTCAGTCGCGTCAAAAGAGCTACTATGACGGCAAGCATCGTGATTTGGCTTTCGACATTGGAGATCATGTCTATCTCCGTGTTTCTCCTATGAAAGGCACCCAAAGATTTGGTATCAAAGGCAAGCTTGCTCCTAGATACGTGGGCCCTTTCAAGATCCTTGGCAAAAGAGACGATCTAGCTTATTAACTCGAGCTTCCATCCAACTTTGCAAATGTTCATGATGTGTTTCACGTGTCTCAACTCCGCAAGTGCTTCAAGACACCTGAACACACCATTCCATTTGAGGAGATTGATCTTCAACAAGACTTGTCTTACCGTGAGCACCCCGTTGCTATTATTGAAGAAACTGAGCGCAAGACCCGCAACAAGTCAATCAAGTTCTTGAAAGTTAAGTGGTCACACCATACCGACCGAGAAGCTACGTGGAAACGAGAAGATCACCTTCGTTCCGAGTACCCTTCCTTCTTTCAGTCCTAGATCTCGGGACGAGATCTTTTCGTAGTAGAGGAGAGTTTGTAATGCCCTAGATGTAACACTTTCCAATATTGGCAATATATGAAACTTTGGCTTCATCAATTCCATTCTGGGCTCTTCTTTCATTTAGGGTTTCTTCGTTTTGTCGTGTGCATGTGTGCATTTCATCCATGTCATGTTGTCATGTGCATTGCATTGCATTTGTGTTGTCACTTGCACCCGGTTCCACTCGCCTCTTCCCATTGTCTGTTTCGAGTTCCGACACTCACACACGTGCCCGTGGCATCCCCGAGTCCTTCTTTCATGTGTGGCCATGTAACATTTCCGGAATGACGTGAGGCTTGTCATGCGATGTTGTTTTGGTACGTGTAGGCCGCCTGTCAAGTTTCGTCGCGTTTGGAGTTCGTTTGGTACTCCAACGGTTAACCTAGTGGGCTAAAAGAAACCCTTCTTTGAGGCCCAAGACCCCCTCCACAACAGCCCACTAACCCAGCACAACCATTCCCATCATCTCGGTCGTTGAATCGTGATCGCGTGGCCGAAAACCGCTCCTCATTTGGAATCTCCTAGCTCCCTATGCCTATAAATTAGTCCCACACGTCCATTTTTGCGTCCAAACCCTAGCTCCTCTCCTCCCGCGCCGCCGGACGTGTCCGTCCCCGGCCGGACGTGTCCGCCGCCGCCCCCTCGTCCTCTCGCGCGCCGCCACGTGGCAGCCCCGCTCCCACGCTGCCGCTCCCATTGCGCCTGCCCGCCGGGGCCCGAGGCCGGCCCGCCCCGAGCCGCTTCCGGGCCAAAGCTCCCCGCCTCGCGCCACGCGGATCCGCCGCCGCCAGGAACCCGACCCGATCCGCGCCGCCGCGCCCGATCCGCTTGAGGTTGTTGTTATTTTTTCACTAAGTCCTAGTATTGCATATTTTATTGACCTCTTTGCATGGCTGTATCTTTTTGTGTGTAAGTCCAAATTATGCATATGATATATCAAAATGATCGTGGTGATGTCCTCTACGTTTTGTTCCATTGTGGCATGCTTGTTTGAGATCATCTAGAGGTCCTAATCTCTGTTGCAAAAGTGCTACTTGTTATAAACTGCTGCAACTTGTTATTTTCATGCCATGTTTGAGATGTGATAACTTGGTGCATGTTTATCCAAATGAAGCAAATGATATGTCAAAATGTTCCTTGTGAAATGCTCTACATGATGGTTGCTGTAGCATGCATCTTAGGTCTCATGTTGCCATGTTAATCTTGTTTGCAAAAGTGCATGTGGCTGTTAAGTTATGAAACATGTTATGAGATGCTAATTTGAAGTGCTCGTTGCTATTGATGTGTTTGCCCCCATGTCACATGTCAATATGTTTTAGAATCTCCATCATATGGACTTTGCTGTGGTGCAAACCACTTTCCATGATATGCCTTGAGGTGACATAAACATGCTTGTTAACATGCCATGCCAACATAACTGTTTTATACTTAGTGAAAATTCTGCTAAGTCTGGAATATGTCATAACCTGATGCTATGTTTGCTTGATGCCCTAGTCAAATCCATGCTTGTTTTGGAGTGGCAAATGATCATTCCTTGTTGCCCATGTTATTGTCTATCCATCCATGCCCTCACTTGCCCTTTTGGCTTGCTGTAGCTTATTTATTTCTTGCTCCCAAGTTGCTATAAATTATAACTGTCAGGTTTTTAACAACATGATCAATTTGGTGTAGCTTGTTGTTATTGATCCATGCCTCCTATGGAGTTGCTCCAATGGAGTTGTTTGCTGTAGGATATGTCTACTTCATGTCCATGCTTCTTTTCACCATGTTTGAGTGTTGTAGAGTATATATTTCTTGCTCCAAAGTTGCTATGTGGCTGTTAATTTCAGCTTTGCATTGTATCTTGTTTCGTGTGTATGTGTTGAACCGTTGCTCCGTTTTGAGCATGCCCTATATGAAACTTGTGTGATTTTGCATGAAGAATCATAATATCATGCTGTTAACATGTTTGGAGTGTGTTTGCTTGATGTTTGGGTGCATCTTGCACCGTTGCCATGCTTGTTTTGTTTTGCTCATATCTTCTAGACCGTAGCTCCGAATTAAACAAACTTTTATATGAAACTTGACTAGAATTTCATGTAGATCATCATGGTGCATGTTAACTTGCTATTTAACAGCTTTACCTTAAGGTTTGTTCAGATCTGGACCAATTTCAACATATGCATATGAGGACTTACCGGATTCGCTATATGTGGATTCCGGCCTCATTTAAACTTGTTGTCTTGTGTTGTTCTTGTGTGCTTCATCCGTTGACATGTATTGCATCATAAATGCATCATACTTGCATCATGTTGATTGTGCATTGCACCTTGTTTGATATCGTGCCATGTTGTGTTCTTGTGTTGAGTAGAGCCGGAAGTCGAGACCGAGAACGAGAACGAGGTTACTACGGAGGTTGAGTACGAGGAGCCTCCTATCATTACTATCTTTGCCTATTGCTAGATGTCTCGCTCTTTAGTTTATTGCCTCCATGCCCATGTTTATTTGTCAGCCTCCTATTGTAACCATGAATCTGTCTAACCACCCAACCTATCAAACCTTTGTTTGGCTACGTAAGCTTCGCTCAGCCCCTCTTATAGCATTGCTAGTTGTAGGAGAAGATTTGAAGATTATTGCTTCATGTTGAAGTTATTGTTGGGATATCACACTATATAAACTCTTAAACTAAATCATCTATATATTGGTTATGGGTGGAAAGCTAAGCCTCTTGCTTGGTGTTTTGTTCCACTCATGCCACCCTAGGAACCGTATAAACCGGTGTTATGTTCCTTGATATTGCGTTCCTCACACGGTTGGGGTTATGGGACCCCCTCGATAAACCGCTTAGCGTTAAAGCTTTTCCAGCAAGTCCCAACATTGGTACTACATTTGCCTAACAACTAAAACTTGCATAGGGAGTTATAAACCCGCTTCTTAATCAACAACCCGGGTCAGTGCCCCACATGAGTGTTGGTCCAAACTGGGGAGTCTGCGGGGCCACCTCGAAGGAAATCAAGGGTTGGTAAAAACCTGTAGAATCGCCCATCCGGTCGTGGCCTGAGACGAGATGCGCACAGCTACTATCAGGGTGTCGGCACGCCGGGAGGATTTGCTGGATTAGTTTTACCTTAGTCGGAATATCTTGAGCACGGGATTCCGAGAATACTCGGGTCTTCCCACCTTGGAGTTGCGACTCCGCATATCGTGAGCTTGTGATGGGCTAAGTTGGGACACCCCTACAGGGTTTTGAACTTTTCAAAGCCGTGCCCGCGGTTATGTGGCAGATGGGAATTTGTTAATATCCGGTTGTAGAAAACTTGACACCATGTTCAGAACACACTACCAGCGTGAGTAACCGTGACGGTCATTTTCCGAAAGGGGTTCGGGAAGTGAACACGGTGAGGTTATGTTTGACGTGCTTAGATAGGATCACTTCGTGATCAATTTGACGCTCGTGGCACTTCTCTTCTCGCTCTAAACACATAAGCTAGTGCTAGTGCAGCTGCAACCTTTATTTCTTCAGCCTTGTTCCACACCCAAGGCTTAGATAGTTTTGCTACCCGGGAACGGGATTGCTGAGTCCTTCGTGGCTCACAGATTCTACACAACACCAGATGCAGGTACTATGGTGAACTACACAGGTGACGGCACCGAGCTGTACTGGGAGTTCGATGAGAACGTAGTCGATACTATGTGCACTATCCCGATGATCAGTAGTGGTTTCTACTAGGGGCGATCCGGACCTTGTGGCTTTATTTAGTTGGTATCTTCCATTTGGATCTTCGTCCGTAGTCGGACTGTGATGTTATTTGGATGATGATTTGCTTATGTAATGTATTGTGTGACGTGGCGAGTGTAAGCCAACTATCCTTTTGTGATGGCCTGCCTTATTAGGGATGATAGACTACTCATATCAATAAGGAATTCCTTCTTTTCCGGGTGCCCATTCTGATAGAACTCCAAAGTTAAGCGTGCTCAGCTTGGAGTAGTTTCAGGATGGGTGACCGACCGGGAAGTTGCTCCCGGGTGCGCACGAGTGAGGACAAAGTGCGCAGAAAAGACTAGTATTGATATGTGAGGCCAGTCTAGATCCCGCCAGGAGTAACGACCACCGGCGGGTGTGTCCGGGGCGTTACAAGTTGGTATCAGAGCTGACCCTTCCGGTTACACGGATGTTTGCGGACAGTTTGCAGTCATGTTGTGCATGACGTTTGTGACCCGTCGTGGCACACGGCATGGCACATGTGCTGTCCTGGAAGCACAGACGGTTGTGCCAAGAGGGAACGTTCCTGTGGCCCGACGAGGACGTCGGTTCCTCTGAGTGAGGGTGTATGTGATGGCCTGGCTTATTAGGGATGATAGACTACTCATATCAATAAGGAATTCCTTCTTTTCCGGGAGCCCATTCGGATAGAACTCGAAAGTTAAGCGTGCTCAGCTTGGAGTAGTTTCAGGATGGGTGACCGACCGGGAAGTTGCTCCCGGGTGCGCACGAGTGAGGACAAAGTGCGCAAAAAAGACTAGTATTGATATGTGAGACCAGTCTAGATCCCGCCAGGAGTAACGACCACCGGCAGGTGTGTCCGGGGCTTTCCACCTTTTGCAATTTCATCTCTATTTTTACATGAGTGGTGCGAAGATACCAAACTTGAGATCATTCTAGTATGAGCTTATACCTTTAAGTCGTGCCTCGACACGTAGGAGGTATAATCTGATACTGGGCATTACAGGGTAGGGCTCGTAGATGACACACAACAATTTCTTGGTGGATCACTTGTCCTTTGTACTCCATCCCAAATCAGTACAAACACAAGTAGGACATATTGTATTATCTCTTCGAGAGAGCACGAACATGGATAAATTAAACCTCGTGTCCTTGTTACCTTCACGGCTAGACTACTAGCTCGGGACTTCCTACCTGAGATTCGTTGGAATCAACTTCATCACCTCCGCTTTCTCCAATGCTAGATCGCCGCCGCAGCAAGAACCCTAAACCTAGCATTACGGGAGAGAGTGGGGTGCGGTGGTGAAGTGCAGGTTTGCCGCGCGAAGTGGTGAGTGTGGTGTGGTGCGGTGTGGGTGTTTCTGTTGCTGCACATTGCGGCGCGTCTGGTGCGGCTTGACCCAACTGTGCCGGTTCGCTACATCATGCAAAAACAGAAGGACACAAAATGCATCAGAAACTTGCCTAAATTAAGTACAAAATTGAGAATTTCCATCATTTAGAAAAATAAATGGCAAATGTACGTAGAATGCCGTATTGTCTTGTTTTGCAGGTAAAATATTTGCCGAGGGATTAGTGACTGTAATAACTGGGGGCTCAACCTTAATTTGGGAAAACCATTTTACTCCCTCAGTCACGACGTCTACTTAAACCGACAGAATTTGAGTATTCAAAAGAGAAAATGTCGAAAGACAAAGACCAAAAAGGTTTGACCACGCATAGACCTCCTTCTTCCACCAGAGTACAACATCCGATAGATCTTCCCTTTTCCCCAATAAGCTGCTGCCTGCATGGACAACAGGACAACACCAACCACGGCCGGCCGGGGAAAAAGAAAGGAAACCCCTGGTGTGAAAAGCGGGCGGGCGTAGTGGGCCGGGCGTGCATGGGATTACCGCAGGACAAACTACGAGGCACGTAGCTGGCTAGTGGTAGAACTGATCGAGATATCTTCCGTGACAGAGGAACCAGAGAGGGCCGCGCGTTCGTGCGGGATGGAAGGCGGCCACGGCCGGAGCCAGACCCGACCGCGCACCGCGGGTCCCGAGGCCGGTGCCGGTGGAAACGCCGCCCCCGCCTGCATGCGCATCCCGTCCCAAGCAGATCGGTCGCGCCCCGTAATCTAATCAACCATGTAATGTCTGGATGTAAAAGCTGAGACCACTTGTTAATTGATTCATTCGTGGAGTATGGGGTGTAGGCTTCTCTTTTTATTCCCGTCCGTGGCTCTACATGTTGTCCCGTCCGTCGAGCCGTTTCTAGGTTGGTTCCTAGTATCTTGCGCGCGCAGGAACAAATGTGGACATGCACGCACGCTCGATCTCGTTTCTGCGAGTACTAGCTTTTTTATCCACCTCCGTGAGTCGGCCGGGGCTAACCTTCGTCTTGGGTCCGACACTGCCGGAAAAGTCCACGCTTTCACGCACACGGTATTTTTACCGCGACATAATGCAAATGTTTAGGGTTGACAGATAAATTTATACAGGTTTGCTATTTTACATCTAGATGTGAGATATTATCTCACATCTAACACACTCATCCTTAATTTTTTTTAAAGTCTCCCATGAATTTTAAGGGTGAGGGAGTTAGATGTGGGATAATATCTCACATCTAGATGTGACATAGACAGACCCAAATTTATAGTGTTATTCTTATTGTCGCTAAAAATTTAAAAACAATTGTTAAATAACTAAGAGCATCTACAACCGAACACCCCATATCCGCATGAAATGTTGGAAATATTAGCACTTTTTCGACTAATCTAATCCAGAAAAAACAATAAACATGACAAATACGGTATTCATCTCATACCGATACTTAAGCATGTGAGTACGTACAATACATAGAACCGAAACATCTATGAACATTATACATACGGCTAGCACATGTAAGAATAAACGAGGGATGAACATATCATATCCTCCGATTGGCCAGGCCAACGGGGTGGCGGCGACAACAGCCTCGGCGTCGTCTGTGGCCTTCTTCTTGGTGGCGACGTCTTCGACCATGGTGTCGACCCAGAGGAAGTAGCGGAAACAAAGGCGGATGGAGATGGGGACGAATCGGGAGCAGTCGTGTCGAGACACTCCCCAAAAACCTTATTGCCGTTTTTCCGGGCAGGATCTCGAACGACAGGGTTCCGGAGGCACCCGCTCTCCTGACCAACCGTGCACACGGTCGTCGGGATGGAATCACCGAAAGCAGCACACACAGAGGAACAGTAGATGACGGCTAAGGTTGTGCGAGAGGGAGTGAGTGAACTGAGTTATGGTTCACTCCACTGGCCAGCGCCTTCTTATATAAAACGTCGGGTTGATGGGCCTAGGCTCAGGCCCATGACCGTGTCCGCGAAGAGCCCGTGGTCCAACATCTCGGACTGTGACACTCCTGTAAGCGAATTGTTAATTAATCCAAGATTAATTAACCATTCCTGACCGGCAAAAATAAGATTCGGCTCGGCTCATTCCCGCAACACGCGGCGTGCACGTGTCGTGACGAGGCGAGGCGAGGCGGGCGGCGGAGGAGGAGGAGCGCGCGTGTACATCTCCTATTTCCAAGCTCCCAATAGCAAGTGGTAGAGCAACTCTTATAAAGAGGTCTCGCACTTCTTACTGTAGCAGTATGGTACTAAATCTCCCACCAAATTTCCCACCACTTGACGTACACATGCATGAGCCTTAGAGATTAACCAGGGATTATTATCTTATATGGGCCTAAGCCCATCCATAATCCAACACCCCCCCACTAGATCTCGAGGCATATAAGTTTGTCAACTATTCCAAACACTGTTTGATATACCAGAATTTTCAGTGGAGACTGTTAAGTTGAACTTCCACCTAGAGCAATAGGATTAGACTTATCCACAACTAAACAATGGAATATGCCTTGAATTGTCATTTTGGCGTGCAGAAGTTTCGCCTATTGTCAGCTGATACGTGGCTGCCGAAGGGTAAACCCCACGGGTGAAGCTTATTAGTCATACTCCTTACCTTCTCATGACCTTCCTAGAGATTACCTAATCTCATAGACCGTGACCAGTAGTCGGGCTCACGTAGGTGTGTTCCTCCAAACAGTGCTCTGTAGGTTAGCATCTTGCTTTCACAAGCTTTGGAACAGATTAAGACAAAAGTCAGCCTACCTTAGAGAGTATTATTGCATCTCCAACAGGTGGGTTAATTAAGGATACTCTCCTCAGTTGACCGTTGTATATTTTTTCCATGTTCTAATTCATGGGATCTCCGATCACATAGGTTGGGTTACCCCCATGGCAACTTATGTGGGTCTCATACCCATCTCCCTCGATGCATTTTCTATCACAATTCGTGATAACCCTTCCATAAAAGGGTTTGCCAGATTTTTAGCCGTCTGGATATAATCCAATGCTATCACTACGAAGTTTTTTGATTTTCTCACAGATTTTAATCTTCTTCTTATGTGCTTTTTGGATTTCATGTTGTCCTTTGAATTCTTAGCCTTGTCAATCACGGTTTGATTGTCACGGTTGATAAGGACAGCCGGGACTGGTTTATCAACCACCGGCAAATCCATCAAAACCTCTCAAAGTCATTCTTCTTCGACGAATGATGTGTCTAATGCTGTGAGTTCTGCTTCCATAGTCAATCTCGTTAAGATCGTCTGCTTGCAAGACTTTCAGGAAAGAACGCCACCACCAAGTGTGAAGACATATCCACTTGTGGCTTTCGTCTCAACAGCATCAGATATCCAATTCGAATCACTATACCCCTCAAGTACCGCGGGGTACCCAGAATAGTGAATTACATAGTTCACAATACCTTGCAAATGACGCATCACTCGCTCAACAACATGCCAATGCACATCTCCCAGATTGGAAACAAACCGACTCAGTTTGCACACAGCAAATGAGATGTCAGGATGACTAGCACAAGCTAGGTACATGAGTGAACCAACCACTTGAGAATATCTCAACTGATCCACAGTCGTGCCTTTGAACTTTCGAATCCACACGCTATGATCATATGGTATTGCAGGAGGTTTGCAGCCCGAATATCCAAACGACTCAAAATCTTCTCAACACAATGGGATTGCAAAAGTGTAATTCCACCCTCAATATTTCTCAGTAGTTTGATGTTCAAGATAACATCAGCTACGCCCAGGTCTTTCATCTCAAAGTTTTGATATAGAAAAGCATTGACCTCGTCAATGACTTTGAGGTGGGTCCCAAATATCAGTATGTCATCGACATACAGACAAAGTATAACTCCTTCGCCACCACCATAGCGATAATATACACATTTGTTAGCTTCGTTAACAACAAAGGCAATAGATGTCAAAGTTGTATTAAACTTCTCGTGCCATTGCTTAGGCGCTTGTTTCAGACCATACAAAGATTTCACTAGCTTGCACACATTTCTTTCCTAACCATTTACTACAAAGCCATCTGGCTGTTGCATGTAAATTTCCTCGTCTAGATCTCCATTAAGGAAAGCCGTCTTAACATCCATTTGATGAACGAGATGACCATGCGAGGCAGCCAATGCAAGTAATACTCAAATGGTTGTTAGTCTAGCCACATGTGTGTAAGTATCAAAGAAATCTTTTTCTTCTTTCTGGGTATAACCCTTGGCCACAAGCCTATCCTTGTACTTCTCAGTAGTACCATCTGGCCTAAGCTTATTTCTGAACACCCACTTACATCGCAATGGTTGGCAACCATAAAGACGATCAGTGATCTCCCATGTCCCGTTAGCCAAGTTGGAGTCCATCTCTCTACGAACTGCATCCTTCCAGTAGTCAGCATCTGGAGATGCATAAGCTTCTGAAATGGAAGTGGAAGTGTCATCATCCACGAGGTACACGAGGAAATCATCACCAAAATACTTTGCAGCCCTGTGTCTCTTGCTCCTTACAGGAGCTTCCTAGTCATCCTCCGTGGAACTTTCCTCACTTTTGGGTTCATAATATTCCATCGGAATGGTAGGTTCTGGAGTCTCATCAGATTCCAGTCTAGAAGTGCTTTGCACTAATGGAGAAAATATCCTCAAAGAATGTAGCATCCTTAGACCCTATAATCGTACCGACCTTCTGGTCAGGTACCTCAAATTTCAATACTAGAAATCTACAGCCAACACTATTCTTAGCGTAGCCCAAATTAACGCAGTCCACAGTCTTTGGTCCAAGCTTGCGCTTTTTAGGGATTGGTACATTGACTTTCACCAAACAGCCCCAAGTACGCAAGTAAGAGCGTGTACACTAATACAGGGAGGTGCTATACAAACGGTTTTTAACCCCTTTCTGCGATGGTATTTGGAACCGTCGCCAAGTGAGTGTGGCCGATAGGGGGGGGGGTCCTTCCCACACGACCCACAAACTGTCGGGGATAGGGAGCCTTGACGCATACAGTTGTCCCTATATAACCATTTCTGATATCTCGAATATCCCAAACGCTTCATCCTTGCTACTCGTTTGTGCTCGCATTGCCATCATAGTCGAAGTTTTGTGATTTTACCTAAAACCAGGCAGATTCCAGGCACGAGAGTTTTCCACGCACATACCAAACTGGCTCTACGTTTACGATGCCTGGCACATCACAAACAGTTCATGATTATAAACCGTGTACGATAGGTAGACAATCGCACACATTTAGTTTTCCCGCACCGTATGGGATAGTGTGTGACATCATACACGCTTTGCAAACGGCAACTACGTGTATTGTTACACATGTTTCCTCTCCGTGAACCGTGTCAGATTATGATGTATATCGCACATGTTGTGCTTTATTAACCGTGTGCGCTGTAATGACCTACACACCATAATTTCTCCCTAATTTAATTGCTGCTATTTAAAAGTGTACCTAATTTAAACTTGAAAGTAGGCTATAGCTTTATTCATATCCATCAGGTTCAAACAACCAATGCATTATTCGATTCACAGGTACATATATTTAAGAATTACATAAGCACCAAATAAAGAATGATGAACTAGGGTTCTATACTTGTACTATTACATATGGTAAAGAAAGAGGCGACAGACATTCTGGTTGCTGAACAAGGTGAAGTGGAATGGTCCTATTATGCTCTCCTGGATGCAGAAGGCACGCACGACTCTAGTCCAACCCCTTGTAATCTTGAGTAAACTGCTTCAGGATCCACTGCAAAGGAAAAAAGATTCAGACATTGTCATCTAACACAACTCATTATGTGCAGTAAAAAGAAGGCTACACGGTTCTTACTTACCCTAATGCAGTTCACTGTTGTCTTGCATAAAATGTAAACAAATAGTTCGATTGACATCTTTTGATCGATTTTAATAAAAATCTTTATCAATTTCCTCACTTGATGCTGGTTCATGAATATCTCATTGCCCCATACGCTGAAAGGGTCGAAGTGTGGATCTTTGGCAATGACATATGTACCTAAAAGCACCAAGTTAATATTAGAATTTAAACAACAATTGCAAAATGATGTAGTACAACACTCCCTCCATCCCATTATATAATATTTTATTACATGTATATATGTACATCATCAGAACATTAAGGTAAAACTCTTCCTTGTTCCTATGTAGCCTAGGATTGCATATTTAGTCATTCAGTAGAATGCATGTTGCTATGTAGCCTCAGATATATTAAATACGGCCCTAGTTAACCTACTGATAAATGGATTACAAATATATTCAGTGAAATGTCTGATTAAACGATTAATCCCTTATCAGCCCCAGGCTATATGGTACCAGCTACCGATATTCTGAATAGTGAGTACATATAAGCAATGCGATGAAACTAACCTCGATGGAAAACAACATTGTTCCCAATATTGTCCTGTATGAGTACATATAAAGGCATGTTAAGCACAACAAGCTAAACATCAACCAAATATATCCATGATAGACAACATAATCTACAAATGATAGCTTCAGTGTGCAGGCTTAAGCATGCTAGTTAAGCAAAACAAGAAGTGGAAATGTATGTTAACTGCATCAGACATAACATTTAAAAACAAGCAAATAGTCATTCAAACTATTATTGTGCAGGTCTAAATTACACTAGTTATTGTTAAAAAAACAAAAAGGAATGTTAACTGCAATATCCTTAACAATAACCAAATATCGTAATTTATAGTGATATTGTTGAAACTATTATTGATGAAATTGAACTGCACGACAAATAGTTGCACATATAGAGCATCACATTGGGAAGAACTGAAATAAACAAGGCATAAGGCTATCTCTAGCCAATCCTTTAAAAGTTAAAGCACTAAAAACCCTTAGTGGATATATATACTCCAGCAATTTTTGGCCGTTTCTAGTCGATCCCCTAAACTTAATGTTGTAAACTTCAATTTGATCAAGTTCAAATCAGGTTCAATCGAAAGTAGCATGCTTTGAAACATAAATATAGATAGTTTTGCATATCGAACATAAAACATAAATTTAAAATAAGCTAAACTACTTTCGGTCGAAGTGGAGGTCAAGCCAATCCTTCCTCGTCACGTATGGTGTGTCGCGAGCCGGGTCCGTACCGGTGCCGTCGTTGGGGTTGTTGGGGAAGACACTCCTCCACTCATTGACGTCAATCTCCTCGTCCTCGCCACCCACGTCGACGCCCTCCATGCTGCTTTCCTCGCCGCCTTCGACCTCGTCATCGAAGGAGAGAGCGATAACCTCGCCGTACACTGCGCCGGTAAAGATTGCTTGCTCCGCCTCCACGAGCTCCGGGTGCTGCCTGCGGAGCTCTTGCATGTAGGCCTCGTCGGCGGCCTCGGCCTCGAGGGGCTCCCATGCCTCGCGGTCCTCCTGTGTCATAGCTGAGCTCACCATTCCTGGCTCCAATGGACCGAGGTCGACCGGACGTGTGTCGAAGGGGAAATTGAGCCTAGCCACCGCCGTGGTAGAGGAACTTCCAGTGGTCGTACTCCATGACCGCGAGCTCGGATGTGTGGAAGCTAGTGAGCCACTGGCGGGTGTGGGTCTCCCGATTTGTAATCCCGGCGACCCACGTCCCCCACGGATACGTCCATTTTGCAACATGTTTTCTTACTGTTATTTATAATGTTTTTATCCATAATAATGCCTTTTGGAGTAATTCTAATGCCTTCTCTCTCGTAATTTGAAAGGAACATACCAACAGGAGAATTCTGGCAGTTAGAAATCTAGCCCTGGAAAAGCTACATCAGGCCACCTATTCCGCACCACTCCAAACAAGCCGAAACTTCATGGATAATTTTTATGGATTATTTAATAAATACTAGAGTCAATAAACACAAGAGGGGGGGCACCAGGTGGGCACAACCTACCTGGGCGCGCCAGGCCCACTAGGCGCGCCCTAGTGGGTTTTGGCCTCCTCGGCCCACCTTCGGTGCCCATCTTCTGGTATATAAGTTATTTTGACCTAGAAAAAACGGAGAGAAGATTCTCAGGATGGAGCGCCGCCGTCTCGAGGCGGAACTTGGGCAGGAGCACTTTTGCCCTCCGACGGAGCAATTCTGCCGGGGGAACTTCCCTCCCGGAGGGGGAAATCATCGTCATCATCATCCCCAACAGCTCTCCCATCTTGGGAAGGGCAATCTCCATTAACATGTTCACCAACACCATCTCATCTCAAACCCTAATTCATCTCCTGTATTCAATCATGTGAATTTGATATGTGTTCGATATTTTGATAGTATGTATGTTGTGATTCCGATAGTGGTGTCATGTGAACGTCGACTACATGAAACTTCATCATATTTGGGCCTAAGGGAATGCATTGTGGAGTAATAATTAGATGATGGGTTGCGAGAGTGACAGAAGCTTAAACCCCAGTTTATGCGCTATTCCGTAACGGACTGATTGGATCCTAGAGTTTAATGCTAAGATTAGAATTTATTCTTAATACTTTTCTCGTAGTTGCAAATGCTTGAGGGAGGGTTTATCATAAGTAGGAGGTTTGTTCAAGTAAGAACAGCATCGAAGCACCGGTCCACCCACATATCAAATTATCAAAGTAGCGAACACAAATCAAACCGACATGATGAATGTGACTAGATGAAATTCCCGTGTACCCTCAAGAATGCTTGCTTACTATAAGAGACCGTTTTGGCATGTCCTTTGCCTCAAAAGGATTGGGCTACCTTGATGCATGCTATTATCGTTACTTGCTCGTTACAAATTACCTTGCTATCAAAGTACTCGCTACTTACAATTTCAGCACTTGCAGACGCTACCTTACTGAAAGCTACTTGTCATTTCCTTCTGCTCCTCGTTGGGTTCGACACTCTTACTTATCGAAAAGAGCTACAATTGATCCCCTATACTTGTGGGTCATCAAGGCTATTTTCTGGCGCCATTGCCGGGGAGTGAAGCGCTTTTGGTAGGTAGAATTCGGGAAGGAAACATTTATGTAGTGTGCTGAAATTTATTGCCACTTGTTACTATGGAAAACAACCTTTGATGGGTTTTTCCGGGGTATCTTCACCCCGACTGGAACCACAATTAGTTATCAACCCGCTGCACCTACTGAAAATATTGAAATGAAATCCCTTCGGGTATGATAGAACAACTGCTAGCCGATCCTTATGCAGGAGATGGAGCTGAACATCCTGATATGAACTTGATATATGTGGAACATATGTGTGGACTGTTTAAGCTTGTAGGTTTACCCAGGGATGAAGTTATGAGAAAAGTTTTCCCTTTATCTTTGAAGGGAAAAGCATTGGCATGATATAGGCTATGCGATGATATTGGATCATGGAATTGGAATCGCTTGAAATTGGAGTTCACCAAAAAAATTATCCTATGCATCTAGTTCGTCGTGATCGGAATTATATATATAATTTTTTGCCTCGTGAAGGAGAAAGTATCGCTCTAGCTTGGGAGAGGCTTAAGTCAATGTTATATTCATGCCCCAATCATGAGCTCTCAAGAGAAATTATTATCCAGAACTTTTATGCTCGGCTTTCTCGTAATGATCAAACAATGCTGGATAGTTCTTGTGATGGTTCTTTTATGTAGAAAACTATTGAATTCCAGTGGGATATTTTGGAAAGAATTAAACGCAACTCTGAAGATTGGGAACTCGACTAAGGTAAAGAGTCAGGTATAAAACTTAAGTATAATTGTGTTAAATCTTTTATGGATACCGATGCTTTTCAAAAGTTTAGCACTAAATATGGACTTGACTCTGAGATAGTAGCCTCCTTTTGTGAATCTTTTGCTACTCATGTTGAACTCCCTAAAGAGAAGTGGTTTAAATATCACCCACCTATTAAAGAAGAAATTAAAGAATCGGTACCAGTTAAAGAAGAAACTATACTCTATAATGTTGATCCGGTTGTTCTTACTGCTTATATTGAGAAACCCCCTTTTCCTGTTAGGATAAAGGAACATGCTCAAGTTTCAACTGTGGTTAACAAAAGCTATGTTAGAACACCTAAACCAGATGAACAAATTAGGGTAGAACCTAATGTTGCTGTGGTTAAAGATCTCTTGGAGGAAGATATAGATGGGCATATTATTTACTTCTTTGCACAAGCTGCTAGAACTGCTAAACCTTAAAAAGGGATAAAAATAGACTAGTTGCTAGCCTGCCTGCCATTTTAGTTAGAATAGGAGATCCCTGTTACCGTGGTTTATGTGACATGGGTGCTAGTGTGAGTGCTATTCCATACACTTTGTATTAAGAAATTAGGAAAGACATAGCACCTACAGAGTTAGAAGACATTGATGTTACTACTAAACTCACAAATAGAGATACCATATCACCTTGTGGGATTATTAGAGATGTTGAAGTCATGTGTGGGAAAATAAAATACCCTACTGATTTTCTTGTTCTTGGTTCCCCACAAGATGATTTCTGTCCCATTATCTTTGGTAGACCTTTCTTGAACACAGTTAATGTTAAGATAGATTGCAAGAAACAAACTGTTGGTGTTAGCTTTGGTGATGAGTCTCATGATTTTAATTTTTCCAAGTTTAGTAGAAATCATCATGAAAAATAATTGCCTAGTAAGGATGAATTAATTGGTCTTGCTTCTATTGCTGTGCCACCTACTGATCCTTTAGAACAATACTTGCTAGACCATGAGAATGATTTATATATGCATGAAAGAAATGGAATAGATAAGATTTTCTTTGAACAACGTCCTCTGCTTAAACACAATTTACCTATTGAAACTCTTGGAGGTCCTCCTCCACCTAAAGGTGATCCTGTGTTTGAATTAAAACAATTGCCAGACACTCTGAAATATGCTTATCTTGATGAAAAGAAGATATATCCTATTATTATCAGTGCTAACCTTTCAGAACATGAAGAAGGAAGATTATTGAAAGTTCTAAGGAAGCACCGAGTTTGAGTTACTATTGGATATACTCTTGATGATTTAAAGGGCATTAGTCCCACTCTATGTTAGAACAAAATTAATATGGAACCTGATGCTAAACCAGTTGTTGATCACCAACGACGGTTAAATCCAAAAATGAAAGAGGTGGTAAGAACGGAAATATTTAAACTTCTGGAAGTAGGTATAATCTATCCTATAGCTGATAGTAGATGGGTAAGTCATGTTCATTGTGTCCCTAAGAAAGGAGGTATTACTGTTGTTCCTAATGATAAGAATGAACTTATTCCACAAAGAATTGTTAGGCTATAGAATGGTAATTGATTTCAGAAAATTAAATAAGGTATTTTTTATTTCTGTGCCCCTGGTTCCCTAGCTCTACTCATTCATCCCCACTATGTTAACTTTTGCTTACTTTTCCCCACTCCCTTGCCCGAAACCCTCAGAACAGGTTATAACAGACGTTGCCGTCGGGTCAATGCCTTTGACCGTTAGCTGACGAGTGGGGCCACGTATACGTGGGCGCATGAAAGACCGCGGTCATGGGGTAGAACGTGTCCATGGACATGCCCGAAATGTCTCATCATATAAAGAGGGCAACCACCTCCATCGCCCCTACCATTTTCCCCTAAATCCCCTCATTGCCGCATCGTCTTCCTCTCCCCCACCGGCGTCGTGTCGCTCTCCTCCAGTGCCTCCACCACACCGTCTCGCTCTCCCCCACCGCATCCTCTTCCTCACCTTCATCGCCTCCATCTGTCAGATGCCCGACGCTCATGGCGACGCCAGCGCTGCGGCCGAAGATGTGGTGGAGCTGCAGGGTCAGGGCGCGGTGACCGCGCATCTCGGTGATGTCCATGGCGGTACGGGGAAACTCGCAACCGCTGCAGGAGGTGACGGGTGGGGCTCCGCCTCATCACTGCAGGAGGTGATGACGCAGTCCATCCCGATGCCCCCGTTGCGCCGCCTGCCGTGGAGGAGCAGGTATTTGCACTTGCTTAGCTTGTAGAGTTAGTTGCTCCCTAGTTGCATTGGTTAGATTGTGATTCATACAGTAGTTCAGATGGTTAGAGTAGTTGGTTTGACGGATGGGCCGGGGTTTTTTTGTATGGGTTGGGGGGATGGGGGTTTTGGACTAGGGTTTGTTGGATAAATGCTAACTAGATGTTGTGAACTATGATTTTAGGTGCTACAATGATTGGGGTTTTTAGATTTGGATAAATTCGTTGAAGAAATGCTAGATGTTGTGAACAGATTGGGGGTTTTTAATGCTATGATGCTTATTAGATTTGTTTTTAGTGCTCACATATTGTTTTTTTAATGCTATCATGCTTATTAGACTTGTTATTGATGTTTATTAAATTCATTGAAAAAATGCTAGATGTTGTGAACAGATTGGGGCTTATTAGATTGATTAAGAAGTTATTTGATTCAAGTTATATTAGCTTTGTTGTTCACAATATGTCCATAATATGTAGTTATATTAGCTGTGTTGTTCAATGTGTGTGCATGATAATGGAAAATGTAAATAGGATCATAGTATATTAGCCCTATGTACTTACTAGTGATGGATGTAATTGTATATTCAGGAGGAGGATGGTTGGGGGAAGAAGAGGAAGATATACTATACTTTCGATGACCGTATGATCCAGCGTATGGTGATGACGAAGAGTATAAGGTAAGCCTACTTGAAATTTAGATTGCTCATTTAGTCCGTTTGACATGGTGTATTCCCATGAATCTATAATGTACTAATTTAATTCATTCGTGTGTGCAGTATGTCTCTGGGGAAGATGTGGATGTGGACCGCGGCAACTTCACCTCCTTCAAAGAGAAGGAAGAGGAGAAGATCAGGGTCAAGGGCGTGGGTTACTACTACAAGAGCAGGACCGAAACTTGGCGCTGCCCCTACTGCACCACCAAGACAAAGCCAAAGTCCGACCGCTTCGCTCACCTTCTAGCTCATGCAGAATATGTGGCCATCCATGGCGAGGACCACAAGATCATGGGGCAGCATGCTGCCCTACCCAAAGTCCTGTCTCCCCATCCCTGCTGTTATGTTATGATGTGTTTTAAGTACTTTAGGTTGTTTGCTAAACTATGTTGGTGAACTATGTTTGTGGGGCCCCATGTTTGTGAACAGGATGTGGGTTAACTTTTGGTGGTTTGATGAATTTTATATGCATGTGGCTATATATGTTGGGTATTTTTGTATTTTTAAATTTATCTGCTATGATTTGTTTCAATGTTTTGAAAGTTCAGCTGCTGCAATGATCACACATATGCTGCAATCCATCATTTTATCAAGGGTCCCCTCTTATCAAATATTCCAATATTAGAGCAAAAAACAACATTTTAATGAAGATGTATTATCAACTATCTATGTTTGTGTAGAAGATCTTGTGTGCAAAATTTGACATGATTTAGAGGAGGTCAAAGAAATTTGAATTTGAGAAATGTGCTCCAAATAAGCTCCGAGACTAGGGTAAATAGCCCATTTGTAATTAAGTTTTTTCGGACCTACTCTAAATGAGCCAAATGTTTTTTCATTAACACCTATTCAATCTATATAGTGTAGATTCGAAGTCTCACTATTTTTTAAATTAATCTTCATATTTTTACATTTTCTTTTGCAAAAAATGCTTTAATATAAAAACTATTAAAAACACGTTTAAAATATGAAAATGGAAAACCAACTTCAGATCCTTCTTATTCATTTTAAAACAAAGGTTTAGTGATGTTTTTTTTTAATTTTTCAAAAACAGAAGGTAAAACCACCTCCTCTCCTTGAACTCTATGAAATCATGTAGGTGATAGCTCATATGTGTGAAGGTTTTCTCATGAAAATGACCATAGACCAAGTTTATGATTTTTGGTTGGTAACATGTCACATAAGACAACATTGTACGCATGTTTTATATTTTTTTGATTTTTTTAAATTAATGGTGCTAATTTGACCTGGATCGTGCCAGCTAGGGTTTTTTCATGAAAATGACCATAGACCAAGTTTAGTATTTTTCCTCGTCAGTGTGTCTTATAAAATGACGAACGATGAAGGTTTCATATTTTTTCGATTTTTTTAAATTAGTTATGCTGAGTCAAAACCTTCGAAACCCCGTTGACCATCTCAAAACCCTTCTAAACCCCGCAGGGTTTCACCTAACCCTAGCTCCCAACGTCAGCCGTCCGATCATACCCTCGCGCCAAGCGACAGCCCTCAGATCTGGCCTTTTAGAATGAACTAGGTGGGCTGGCTGTGTGCAGGCTCCGCGCCGTTGGATCACAAGGACGGCTCCGCATAGTTGGATCATGGGGCGATCCACGAGAGGCGATCCTATTCGTTGTGCTCGGCTGCTCGCCAACCACTGACTCTGTGATTAAAATCGTTGTTATTGGGCCCAAAAGGAAACCAAGCTCTGGTTGGGCCGTCGAATTGCGTCGTTTTTTTGCATCATTTGCTCTGTTTTTTGTGAACATGCTGGCTCTGTATTTTTGCATTGTTTGAAATCAATTAACATTGCGTAGAAAATGACCAATTTTTAAGGGCCAAATTTATTTTTATCATGCAAAATGGCCACAAACTATTCAGTTTTTTTCTCTTTTTGTTCATATAATATATATGACCACGGATTCCCACGCGTGCAATTAGCTTCTTTTTCTTCTTCTTTTTCAAATCGCCGTTTCCCACCCGTGTACACTCCCGATGTTGCGGTGGGTTTGGAAATGGGTTACTTCACATTTGACCCCATTATTGCCACGACCAAATAACACGTAGCAATACGGCTATTTAAGTCACCCTCTACCTCTGCCATCACTCATCCATCCGCCATCCTCTCTGCCATCTGCCCTTCTTGCACATCCTCAGCCATGCAGTACACCGAACCAATCTACAGCTTCCCACCCACCGTGCCGGAGAGGCTCTACCCTCTTGGCGTCTACGTTGAGCGCACACTACGTGTGTGGGCAATATCAAGGTGGAGGACCGCAAAGAACTTCACCGAGTTCTTCCTCGCGTCCGGCTACCACCACCTCCCGCGGGGATCTCCAAGGATGTTCCGTGTCGAGGAGGTCATTCAAAACAGGGTGGTGGTTGCTCTCGTTTCCCACTTCACCAACACATTCGACGCCTTCTACCTCCTCGATCGGGTGTTTTGGTCTGGCTGCGAGTTCATCGCTTTCACCACCCACAACATGTTCACGGAGTACACCAACATCTTCCCCACCGCGTCCCGCATGCACACTCTTCCGTACCCCATCGACAACGCCCCGTAGGAGCAGTGAAGGGCACCCGTAGGAGGAGCGAGGTGGAGAAGGCGGCGTCTAGGGTTCTAAACCCTCTATCTATTTTTTAGTCTATGTTATGTTAAGTTGTAATCCCATTGAACTATGTGAGAGATGCTATGGGCTTGTTGGCCCTTTTATCAAGTTCTATTATTAAGTTTTCCGTCTATTCTATTATGATGTTCCTCCTAGTTTCAACTATGTGATCGTGCTATGGGCTTGATGGCCCTATCTACATGTATGTTGATTGTTTTCTCAGAGAGCTCGCTTTGTTAGTAACCACCTAGTGCATGTAGCAACAACGAACCCTTCTTTTCTTAAACAAGTCACAAATATGTAGCCACCTAGTTAGTGCATGCAGCCATAACATATTTGTTCAATTTATTTGTCGTAGAAAAACGGGTTCTAAACCGAGGAGACAAGTGTGCGAGAAGAGAGGAACCAGCGACAGCGACCGTCACTGCATCCGTGGCGGCTAGCGTGCACGAAAGCGGCTCAGTCAGTGCATCGTGGCGGCACACATCAGCGCATGCAGGCTTGGTCGATGCATGCAGGCTCAGTCGGTGCATCTCGACGCCTGCAGGCAGGCTTGTTGGGTGCATGCATAGCAGGCTTCTATCGTGGCGGCGGGCGCATGCGTTTAATGCAAGGGACGGCCCAACGAAACCATGGCCCAACGGTCAAACAGCTACGCCCCCAACACGGCCCCACTCGTCAGAGTTAACGGTCAAAGCACTGACCCGACGACGACGTCCGTTGTGACCTCTTCTGAGGGTTTTGGGGAAGGGAGTGGGGAAAAATGAGCAAAAGTTAAGAGTGTGGGGATGGATGAGTAGAGCTAAGGAACCAGGGGCACAGATGTAAAAATCCCATTAAATAAAGCTACTAGAAAAGATCATTACCCTTTGCCTTTTATTGATCAAATGCTTGAAAGATTATCTAAGCACACACACTTTTGCTTCCTTGATGGATATTCTGGTTTTTCACAAATACCTGTTTCTCAACCTGATCAAGAAAAGACCACTTTTACTTGGCCATTTGGAACTTATGCTTATATACGTATGCCTTTTAGTTTATGTAATGCACCTGCTACCTTTCAAAGATGCATGATGGCTATATTCTCTAATTTTTGTGAAAAAATTGTTGAGGTTTTCATGGGTGACTTCTCTGTTTATGGGAAGTGTTTTGATGATTGTTTAAGCAATCTTGAGCGAGTTTTGTAGAGATGTGAACAAACAAATCTTGTCTTGAATTGGAAGAAGTGCCACTTTCTGGTTAATGAAGGCATTGTCTTGGGTCATAAAATTTCTGAAAGAGGTATTGAAGTGGACCAAGCTAAGGTTGATGCTATTGAGAAAATGCCATGTCCGAAGAACATAAAAGGTATTCGTAGTTTCCTAGGCCATGCTGGTTTCTATAGGAGGTTTATTAAAGACTTCTCTAAAATTTCTAGGCCTCTCACTAATCTTTTGCAAAAGGATATTCCTTTTGTTTTTGATGATGATTGTTTAGAAGCCTTTAATAAAGTAAAGAAATCCTTAATCTCTGCACCTATTGTTCAACCACCTAATTGGAGCTTGCCTTTTGAAATTATGTGTGATGCTAGTGATTATGTTGTTGGTGTTGTTCTATAACAAAGAGTTGATAAAAATTGAATGTTATTCATTATGCTTGTAAAACTCTAGACAATGCTCAAAGAAATTATGCTACAACTGAAAAAGAATTCTTAGCAGTGGTGTTTGCTTGTGATAAATTTAGTCCTTATATTGTTGATTCCAAAGTAACTGTTCACACAGACCATGCTGCTATTAAATATCTTGTGGAAAAGAAAGATGCTAAACCTAGACTTATTCGTTGGGTTCTCTTGTTACAAGAATTTGACTTACAAATTATTGATAGAAAAGGAGCTGAGAACACCGTAGCTGATAACTTGTCTAGGCTTGAAAATGTGCTTGATGACCCACTACCTATTGATGATAGTTTTCCTGATGAGCAGTTAGCTGCAATAAATGTTTCTCATAGTACTCCTTGGTATGCTGACTATGCTAATTACATTGTTGCTAAATATTTACCACCTAGCTTTACATATCAACAAAAGAAAAAAAATTCTTCTATGATTTAAGACATTACTTTTGAGATGACCCACATACTTATAAAGAAGGAGTAGATGGTCTCATTAAACATTGTGTACCCGAGCATGAACAGGGACAAATCCTATAACAATGTCGCTCCGAAGCTTATGGAGGGCATCATGCTGGAGATAGAACTGCTCACAAGGTATTGCAATCTGGATTTTATTGGCCTACTCTCTTCAAGGATGCCCGTAAGTATGTCTTATCTTGTGATGAATGCCAAACAATAGGTAATATCAGTAAGCATCAAGAAATGCCTATGAATTATTCACTTTTTGTTGAACCATTTGATGTTTGGGGATTTGATTAGATATGACCTTTTCCTTCCTCTAATGGGTATACACATATTTTGGTTGCTGTTAATTATGTTATTAAATGGGTAGAAGCTATTCCAACACCTCTATTAAAATGCTTAAGGGAGTCCCTAGATATTTAATGACTGATGGTGGTTCACACTTTATTCATGGTGCTTTTCACAAGATGCTTGCTAAGTATGATGTTAACCATAGCATCACCTTATCATCCTCAGTCTAGTGGTCAAGTTGAGCTTAGGAATAGAGAAATAAAATTAATTTCGCAAAAGACTATCAATAGGTCCATAAAATATTGGTCTAAGAAATTAGATGGTGCACTTTGGGCTTATAGATCGGCATATAAAAATCCTATGGGTATGTCTCCTTATAAAATGGTTTATGGAAAAGCTTGTCATTTACCTCTTGAGTTAGAACATAAAGCATATTGGGCAGTTAGAGAACTCAACTATGATTTCAAACTTGCTGGTGAAAAGAGGCTATTTGATATAAGCTCATTAGATGAATGGAGAATCCAAGCTTATGAAAATGCAAAGTTATTCAAAGAAAAAAGTTAGAAGGTGGCATGACAAAAGAATTCAAAAACGTAAGTTTAAAGTCAGAGAGTATGTTCCTTTGTACAACTCTAGTTTCAAATTCTTTGCGGGCAAACTCCTCTCAAAATGGGAAGGCCCCTATGTCATCGAGGAGGTTACCGGTCTAGAGCCATCAAAATAAATAATTTCGAAGGCACTAACCCAAAGGTTGTCAACGGGCAACGAATAAAGCTTTATATCTCAGGTACGCCTTTTAATGTTGAAAGCAATATTGTCCAAACTTTGACACCGGAAGAACACATAAAAGAGTCCCTCCGGAACACTCCAGAATCGTCAAAATAAGGAGGTAGGTAGTACGGTAAGTAAACAGACTCCGAAAATCCTTCAAAAATATTTTTTATCGGTTTTGGAATAATTTAGAATTTTGGGAATAAGGAAACTCCTAGGAAGCGTCCCCTGGTGGGCACAAGACACCAGGGCTCGCCAGGCATGCCTGCCGCGCCCAGGTGGGTTGTGCCCACCTAGGGCATCTTCCGGACTCCGTTTTTCTTCTTTATACTTTTCCTGCAAGATAAAAATTGTATTTATACTTCCCGAACCTGTTAACCACTGTATCGCGAAGAAATCCTCTGTTCTCCTTTTCTTGCTGTTTCTGGTCAGATTTATCAAGTTAGGCATCATGTGTTCCTGCTCCTCCAACAACACGGAAGAAGATGCTTGACTATTGAAGATCGAGACGAAGAGGGAGGAGCCTACGGATGCCATCAAGGGAGGCAAGGGCAAGGAAGCTACCGTAAATCCATCCTCGATGACAGCCCAAGCACTGCTGGCTGATAAGGAGGAAAAAGATGTCCTTAAGCCCTACCTTACTCATCTTACCCCTGCTGAGATTGAAGCTTTTTGCGTCATTGAAATAGTTCGCATACAAAATAAGTATCCCACTCGCGAAAATATTCTGCATCAAGAGCATATTATCCATCTGCGGAGCGTCATCCGTCGGCTGCAGGATCTCTTGACCCTTAAGGACAGGATCACTTCATCACCTTCTTCACCACCCAAGGAGAAATGAGTATCGGGTATGGGCATTCCCCTTGGCTTCCACTAAGATTGGGGGAGGTGCCCCGGCATCGTATCATCCCACTATCTTTTTGCTTTTACTTATGTTAGTTCAATCTTTTGCTTAGATGAATAAAGTTTAGTTTGATCTTTTCTTCTTTGAGAGTTTTCTTAGTGATCTATCATTGTTATCATGTGCAAGTTATATAATAAAGTTTGTTCGAGCTTTTACTTTCTTTACTTTCATGTTGCAACAAAATAAAGGAAATAAATCAATAAGATCATATACTAATTCTATGGTAGGTGATAGCACCACATAAGGAAAAGTTTAAGTAAGAAAATTTTATTAGAGATTGACAAACATAGCATTGGTCAGTGATGCAACTCATGAAAGAATTAATGAGGGAAGGGAAGATTCACATATAAATATACTATCCTAGAAATCTTTGTGATTGTGAGCCCTCATCAAAATATTATATGCCAAAATTGTTGACGTTGGACAAGGAAGACAACGTAATGGTTTATGTATGCTTATATTCACATAGAAGTCATATTGTAGTAGATCCTTTAACATGTGATGCTTGCCCCCTATCTTTGCTAGCCAAAAATTCCGCACTAAGTAGAGATACTACTTGTGCATCCACAAACCCTTAAACCCAGTCCTTTTTCAACCGTCCACCATACCTACCTAGGGATTGAACAAGATACCTCAAGTAAGTTGTCATCGGTGAAAAAGGCAATAAAAATTGCTTCTAAATATGTGAGATCTTTTAGTGTAAGAGAAAATTGAGCGTTTGATAACCCTCAACCGTAAGGGATCGAGATAGTCTTCGCGGGTAAGAATAATCCAATTTATTGATTCGACACACGGGGAGCCAAAGAGTATTTATAAGCTTTGACAGTTGAGTTGTCAATTCAACCGCACCTGAAATATACTTACTTGCAACAAAAGATAAATGGTAACAGTGATATGATAGTGATGATAGCGATAGTAAAAGTAAACAGCAGAAGTAAATAGTAAAGGTAAATGGCAAAAGTAGCAACTAGTGACAAGCAGGGTTTAAAACACTGTAGGCTAGGGAGACGGATGGTTGGGCGCTGCATGGATGAGATATATCATGATTCTAACTTGGGGCACGGCACACGGAAAAGTAATGATCATCTAGGCAAATATCAAACATTAGGCATGTATCCCGTAGGTAGTTGTACGTGCTTGCAATAAGAACTTGCACAACATCTTTTGTCCTACCATCCCGCTACGAACGGGGCCAAAAGGAACTTATGGAGATTAAGGTGCTCCTGTCAAAGAGCACCGGAACAAAGCAATGAACTCAATGGATACATGTAATCCTCAAACTACGGACCATCCCCTTTGGTGTCCCAAGCTGTCACTTTTGGGATCGCCGGTTCCGAACCGTAACAGGTGCAAACAACTCATAGATAGGATCAAGAACACAAATATATTCATGCAAACACATATGGTTCAGATCTGAAATCATGGCACTCGGGCCCTAAGTGTCAAGCATTAAGAATAACAAGTTGAAGCAAAGATGATAAACACCATAGTAGATGATAGGAAACATGCCCCCAACGATCTGACAAACTATTACATGATCTAACTCATCCAATCCCTACCATCCCCTTCGCCTACAGCAGGGGAATTACTCACACATGGAGGGAGAAGTCATGGAGGGATGATGGAGTGGTGATGCTGATGACGATGGCGACGATCTCCCCTCTCCGGAGGCCAATTCAGCCTCCAGATTAGCCCTCCCGAAGAAGAACAGAGGGTGGCGGCGGCTCCGCGACGGAAAACAGCGAAAAGAACTTCTGATCTGGGGTTTCCGTGTCGCGAGTAAAAATACGAGGCAAAGTAGGGCACCAGGGGGTGTGGGGCCCACCCAGGCGACCCCCCGGCGAGGCCAGGGGCTGGGCCGCGCCACCAGGGCGCCTGGTCCCCCTCTGGCCCCCCTTCTGGATCCTGGTTCCTTCGGGTGCGTGGATTTTCTGTGATTTTTCGTGGATTTTTCTGAGATACCTAAAAATCCGTTTTCCTGCACACAATAAAACCATACAGGCAGCTCTGCTGAAAACAGCGTCAGTCCGGGTTAGTTTAGTTCAAATCATGCAAGAATGAGGTCAAAACAACATCAAAAGTGTTTGGAAAAGTAGATACGTTTGAGACGTATCAGCGTTGCACGAACTTGTATGACAAAGAATAAAGGCGATGGACTGTATAATAAAGGTTGTCATCTTAAGGGGCAATGTAACGTGACGTTCTTTTGCATTAAGGGGTTGAGCATGCAAACAAATAAGCGCATGGCAACCTTTGCTTCACTCTGCGAAGGGCCTATCTTTTACTTTTATGTATTTACTTTTATGCAAAGAGTCAAAGGTTTCCTTCTATTCCTTTTTATTTTTCTCCTTTGGCAAGCGTCATGTGGTGAGGAAAGATCTAGGCACATATGTCCAGTTGAATATAGATAACATCAGTTATTATTGTTGACATCACCCTTGAGGTGAGTATGTTGGGAAGCGAAATTATAAGCCCCTAAATTTCTATGTGTCCGGTTGAAATGTTTTGCTCATGTCTATGCGGTAAGTGTTAGCAATCATAGAAGACTATATCCGGTGATTGTTAATAAACGAAAAGGCAAGTTAACTTCAATATCCTTAACAACAACCAAATACCGTAATTCGTAGTGGTATTGTTGAAACTGTTATTGCTGAAATTGAACTGCACGGCAAATAGTTGCACATATAGCGCATCACATTGTGAAGAACTGAAATAAACAAGGCATAAGGCTATCTCTAGCCAATCCATTAAAAGTTAAAGGACTAAAACCCTTAGTGGATATATACTCCAATAATTTTTGGCCGTTTGTAGTCGATCCCCTAAACTTAACGCTGTAAACTTCAATTTGATCAAGTTCAAAGCAGGTTCAATGGAAAGTAGCATGCATTCAAACATAAATATATATAGTTTTGCATAACCGAACATAAAACATAAATTTAAAATAAGCTAAACTACTTTCGGTCGAAGTGGAGGTCGAACCAATCCTTCCTCGTCAGGTACGGTGTGCCGCGAGTCGGGTCTGGGCCGGTGCCGTCGTCGGTGTCGTTGGGGAAGACACTCCTCGACTCGTCGACGTCAATCTCCTCGTCCTCGCCACCCACGTTGATGCCCTGCATGCCGCCCTCCTCGTCGCCTTCGACCTCGTCATCGAAGGAGAGCGCGAAAACCTCACTGTCCTCTGACCAGCAAAGATTGCTTGCTCCGCCTCCATGAGCTCCGAGTGCTGCCGGTGGAGCTCTTGCATGCAGGCCTCGTCGGCGGCCTCGGCCTCGAGGCGCTCCCACGCCTCACGGTCCACACCACTCCTGGCTTCGGCGGACCGAGGTCAACCGGACGTGCGTTGAAGGGGAAACTAAGCCTAGCCACCGCGCCGTGGTGGAGGACCTGCTAGCGGTCGTACGCCATGGCCGCGAGTTCGGCTATGTGGAAGCTACCGAGCGACTGGTGGCTGTGGGTCTCCCGATCTGTAATCTCGGCGACCCACGTCCCCCACTGATACGTACATTTTGCATCATGTTTTCTTACTGTTGTTTTTAATGTTTTTATCCATAATAATGCATTTTGGAGTAATTCTAATGCCCTTTCTCTCATAATTTGCAAGGAACATACCAAGCGGGAGAATTCTGGCAGCTGGAAATCTCGACCTGGAAAAGCTACATCAGACCACCTATTCTGCACAACTCCAAACAAGCTAAAACTTCATGGATAATTTTTATGGATTATTTAATAAATACTAGAGTCAATAAACACCGGAGGGGGGCCACGAGATGGGCACAACCCACCTAGGCGCACCAGGCAGGCGCGCCCTGGTGGGTTGTGGCCTCCTTGGCCCACCTCCGGTGCCCATCTTCTGGTATATAAGTGATTTTGACCTAGAAAAAATGGAGAGAAGATTTTCGGGACGGAGCGCCGCCGTCTCGAGGCGGAACTTGGACATGAGCACTTTTGCCCTCCGGCGAAGCGATTCTGCCGGGGGAACTTCCCTCCCAGAGGGGGAAATCATCGTCATCATTATCCCCAACAGCTCTCCCATCTTAGGGAGGGCAATCTCCATCAACGTCTTCACTAGCACCATCTCATCTCAAACCCTAGTTCATCTCTTGTATTCAATCTTGTTACCGGAACTATAGATTGTTGCTAGGGGGTGACTAGTAGTGTTGATTACATCTTGTAGTTGATAACTATATGGTTTTTTTGGTGGAAGATTATTTGTTCAGATCCATTATGCATATTAATACCACTATGATCATGAGCATGTTGATTATTTGTGAGTAGTTACTTTTGTTCTTGAGGTCACGGGAGAAATCATGTTGCAAGTAATCATGTGAACTTGATATGTGTTCGATATTTTGATAGTATGTATGTTGTGATTCCCTTAGTGGTGTCATGTGAACGTCGGCTACATGACACTTCCCCATATTTGGGCCTAAGGGAATGCATTGTGGAGTATTAAATAGATGGTGGGTTGCGAGAGTGACAGAAACTTAAACCCCAGTTTATGCACTATTCCGCAAGGGACCGATCGGATCCTAGAGTTTAATGCTATGGTTAGAATTTATTCTTAATACATTTCTCGTACTTGCGGATGCTTGTGGGAGGGTTAATCATAAGTAGGAGGTTTGTTCCAGTAAGAACAACACCTAAGCACCGGTCCACCCACATATCAAATTATCAAAGTAGCGAACACAAATCAAACCGACATGATGAAAGTGACTAGATGAAATTTCCGTGTACCCTCAAGAACGCTTGCTTACTATAAGAGACCGTTTTGGCCTGTCCTTTGCCTCAAAAGGATTGGTCTACCTTGCTACAACTTGTTACAATTATCGTTACTTACTCTTTACAAATTACCTTGCTATCAAACTACTCGCTACTTACAATTTCAGCACTTGTAGATGCTACCTTACTGAAAACTACTTGTCATTTCCTTCTGCTCCTCATTGGGTTCGACACTCTTACTTACCGAAAAGAGCTAGAATTGATCCCCTATATTTGTGGGTCATAACCAACCGCCCTGCCGGACCCCGAGGTAGGACCTCGTCGACTGCCGGGTCCGAGGGAGGACGGGAAAGTCCTCAAACCGGCGTAGGGACGCGGTGGCCGGCGGATCAATTAAGAGCCCGCAGAGCACGATGGAGACACCTCGACGGACTCCTCACTGGCGTCGGCCGAAGAGGCCGCGATAAACCTCTCTTTGGTCATTGGCTCCTCGAGCTCCTCGGCACATAGGCAGAGGTTGAGGATGGAGGCGGCGACGATGGCGGCGACCTAGCAATGGTTTCGGGAGTGGTGTGTGTCTGTGTGAGCGGAAGTTTTGGGGAGTGTGTGATGTGTGTGGGGGGGGGGTGCAAGGTGGTGTTTGAGGAAATACCGCAACAACTGAAAATTTTGCTATGCGGGAGTAACAAGGCGGGGCTACTGAAAATTTGGATTAATGGCAAGCAGATATTTTTTAGATTGCGAGGGATGCAGAGGCGGGAGTAAAATGCAGGGGCTACTGAAAATTTGAATCAAGGGACTGAAGCAGAGTGGGAGTAACAGACATCACACACGGTACGCACATACTAATCGTGTGCTATCGAACATTAAAACCTTCTAGTTGGTAGATATTGGTAAATATTTTCGAGATTACGAGGCAGTAGATATTTTTGAGACTGGGAGGCAAGCCTTGTGGAGCCCAATCTACTGTGCTGATGTGAGGGACTACAGGGCATGGGCGTGGCACACGGTTAGTCTGACCGAACCATCTCTATTGCGTACCCAATCGGAAACGGTTTCTACATCCAACTCGAGTGCTGTATATAAATTTGGAAAAAATAATAGCGCGGGAGAGGGTTAGAACACGAACACATTTGCATGTGGACCAAATATATGTATGAAAAGCGTGGTTTGATGTTCGAATAGCCAATGCACAACTTTGATTTGGCACATGTCGCACAAAAAGCACAATATTGCTAGTCAGCCACCCCCTACGAACTGAAGGAAATATGCCCTAGAGGAAATAATAAAGCTGTTAATTTATATTTCCTTATATAATGATCAATTTTATTATTCCTGCTAGAATTGTATTAATTAGAAACCTTGATACATGTGTGAATACATAGACAAGCATTGTGTCCCTAGTGAGCCTCTACTAGACTAGCTCGTTGATCAAAGATGGTTAAGGTTTCCTATCCATGGACATGAGTTGTCATTTGATAACGGGATTGCATCATTAGGAGAATTATGTGATGGACATGACCCACCTGTTAGCCTAGCATAATGATTGTTTCATTTTTACTGCTATTGCTTTCTTCATGTCAAATACATATTCCTGAAAGTATGAGATAATGCAACTCTGGGATACCGGATGAATGCCTTGTGTGCTATCAAACATCACAACGTAACTGGGTGATTATAAAGATGCTCTATAGGTATCTCTGAAGGTGTTTGTTTAGTTGGCATAGATCAAGATTAGGATTTGTCACTTCGAGTATCAGAGAGGTATCTCTCGGCTCTCTTGGTAATACACATCATAAATAACCCTCACAAGCAAATGACTAACGAGTTAGTACCGTGATGATGTATTACGGAACGAGTAAAGAGACTTGCCAGTAACGAGATTGAACTAGGTATATAGATACCGACGATCGAATCTCCGGCAAGTAACATACCGATGGACAAAGGGAATAACGTATGTTGTCATAACGGTTCGACCGATAAAGATCTTCGTAGAATATGTAGGAGCCAATATGAGCATCCAGGTTTCGCTATCTGTTATTGACCGGAGAGGTGTCTCGGTCATGTCTACATAGTTCTCAAACCCATAGGGTCCACACACTTAACGTTCGAGGACGATATTGTATTATACGAGTTATGTGATTTGGTGAACGAATGTTTTTCGGAGTCACGGATGAGATCACGGACATGATGAGGAATCTCTAAATGGCCCATAGGTAAATATTTATATATAGGACGATGGTATTCGGACACCAGAAGTGTTTCGGGATGCACCAGGTACTTATCGGGTCACCGGAAGGGGTTCCGGGCACCCCGACAAAAGATATGGGCCTTTCGGGCCAAGAGGGGAAACACACCAGCCACAAAGGGGCTGGTGCGCCCCCCACCATATGGGCTGGCCAAATTGGAGAAGGAAATGGGAAGGATGAAAGCAAAAAGGGAATAGGATTCCCCCATCCCCCTTTTCCCTTCCTACTCCGAATAGGAATAGGAGAGGGGTTAGTAGGATTCCTCCTACTTGGGGTGCCCCCTTGGCTGCCTCTCCTCTCCTCCAACCTATATATACATGGGGAGGGGGCGCCTAGAACACACACCAACAATTGTTAGCCGTGTGTGGCACCCCCCCTCCATAGTTTATGCCTCCGGTCATATTCTCGTAGTGCTTAGGCGAAGCCCTGCACGGATCACTTCACCATCACCGTCACCATGCCGTCGCACTAACAGAACTCATCTACTTCCTCGACACTTTGCTGGATCAAGATTTCGAGGGACGTCATCAAGCTGAACACGTGCAGAACTCGGAGGTTCCGTATGTTTGGTGTTTAATCGGTCAGAACGAGAAGAAGTTCAACTACATCAACCACGTTGCCAAACGCTTCCGCTTTCGGTCTACGTGGGTACGTAGACACAATTTACCCCTCTCGTTGCTATGCATCTCCTAGATAGATCTTGCATGAGCGTAGGATTTTTTTTTAAATTGCATGCTACATTACCCAAAAGTGGCATCATGAGCCAGGTCTATGTGTAGATGATATGCACGAGTAGAACACAAAAAGTTGTGGGTGGTGATAGTCATACTGCTTACCACCAACGTCTTATCTTTATTCAGCGGTATTGTGGGATGAAGCAGCCCGGACCAACCTTACATGACCACGTTCATGAGACCTCACACATGCAAGTAGTTTTGCATAAAGGTGGTCGGCGGGTGTCTGTTTCTCCTAATTTAGTTGAATCCAATTTGACTGTGGCCGGTCCTTGAAGAAGGTTAAAATAACAAACTTGACGAAACACCGTTGTGGTTTTGTGCCGTAGGTAAGAATGGTTCTTGCTAGAAGCCTATAGCAACCACGTACAACTTGCAACAACAAAGTAGAGGATGTCTAACTTGCTTTTGCAGGGCATGTTGTGATGTGATATAGTCAAGACGTGATGAGTTATACGTTATTGTATGAGATGATCATGTTTTGTAAGATATTTGACAACCGGTAGTAGCCTTATGGTTGTCTCTTTATCGTATGAAATGCAAATGCCATGTAATTGCTTTACTTTATCACTATGAGTTAGTGATAGTCGTAGAAGCAATAGTTGGCGAGACGACCACGATGGTACGATGGAGATCAAGGCGTCAAGCCGGTGATGATAGAGATCATGATGATGCTTTGGAGATGGAGATAAAAAGCACAAGATGATGATGGCCATATCATGTCACATATTTTGATTTCATGTGATGTTTATATTTTATGCATCTTATTTTGATTAGTACGGTGGTAGCATTATAAGATGACCCCTTAACTAAATTTCCAGGTAAAAGTGTTCTCCCCGAGTATGCACCGTTGCTACAGTTCGTCGTGTTGAGACACCACGTGATGATTGGGTGTGATAGACTCTATGTTCACATACAATGGGTGCAAGACAGTTTTGCACATGTGGAATACTCAGGTTAAACTTGACGAGCCTAGCGTGTACAAACATGGCCTCGGAACACTAGAAACCGAAAGGTCAAACGTGAATCATATATATAGTTTATATGATCAACATAATGTTTGCAAACGTAGTATTTTCAAAATTTTCCTACGATCACGCAAGATCTATCTACCAGATGCATAACAACGAGGGGGAGAGTGTGTCTACGTACCCTTGTAGACCGAAAGCGGAAGCGTCAAGTGACGCGGTTGATGTAGTCGAACTTCTTTGCGATTCAACCGATCAAGCACCGAACGTACGGCACCTCCGCATTCAGCACACGTTCAACTTGATGACGTCCCATGAGCTTATGATCCAGTTGAGCTTCACGGGAGAGTTTCGTCAGCACGACGGCGTGGTGACGGATATTATGAAGTTACTGGCGTAGGGCTTCGCCTAAGCACTGCAACGGTATGACCGAGGTGTGTTTCTGTGGAGGGGGGCACCGCACACGGCTGGAGAGATCAACTTATGTGTTCTAAGGTACCCCGTGCCCCCGTATATAAAGGAGCAAGGGGGAGGCCGGCCGGCCCCTATTGCAATCCTATTCCTAGTAGGAATCACGAAGAGGGAGAAGGGGGAAAGGAAGGAGAGGGAGAAGAAGAAGGAAAGGGGCGCCGGCCCCCCTCCTTCCTTGTCCAATTTGGTCCAAGGGGTGGGGGGCGCGCGGCCCAGCCCTGGCCCTCCTTCTCTTTTTCCCCTATGGCCCATTAAGGCCCATAGCTTCCCCGGGGGGTTCCGGTAACCCCCCCCCGGCACTTCGGTTAATTCCGAAACTTTATGAACGCTTCCGTTGTCCGAATATAATCGTCCAACATATCAATCTTTATGTCTCGAACATTCTGAGACTCCTTGTCATGTCCTTGATCTTATCCGGGACTCCGAACTACCTTCGGTACATCAAAACTCATAAACTCATAATACCGATCGTCATCAAACGTTAAGCGTGCTGACCCTACGGGTTCGAGATCTCTGTAGACATGACCGAGACTCATCTCCGGTCAATAACCAATAGCAGAACCTGGATGCTCATATTGGCTCCTACATATTCTACAAAGATCTTTATCGGTCAAACCGCATAACAACATACATTGTTCCTTTTGTCATCGGTATGTTACTTGCCCGAGATTCGATCGTCGGTATCTCAATACCTAGTTCAATCTCGTTACCGGCAAGTCTCTTTACTCGTTCCATGATACGTCATTTCGTGACTAACTCATTGGTCATTTGCTTTCAAGGCTTATTATGATGTGTATTACCGAGAGGGCCCAGAGATACCTCTCCGACACTCGGAGTGACAAATTCTATTCTTGATCTATGCCAACACCACGAACACTTTCGGAGACACCTGTAGAGCATCTTTATGATCACCCGGTTACGTTGTGACGTTTGATAGCACACAAGGTGTTCCTCCGGTATTCGGGAGTTGCATAATCTCATAGTCATGGGAATATGTATAAGTCATGAAGAAAGCAATAGTAGTAAAACTAAACGATCATAGTGCTAAGATAATGGATGGGTCTTGTCCATCACATCATTCTCCTAATGATGTGATCCCGTTGATCAAATGACAACTCATGTCTATGGCTAGAAAACATAACCATCTTTGATCAATGAGCTAGTCTGGTAGAGGCATACTAGGGACATACTGTTTTGTTTATGTATTCATACATGTACTAAGTTTCCGGTTAATACAATTCTAGCATGAATAAAATACATTTACCATGATATAAGGAAATACAAATAACATCTTTATTATTGCCTCTAGGGAATATTTCCTTCAGTCTCCCACTTGAACTAGAGTCAATAATCTAGATTACAAAGTAATGACCCTAACACCCATGGAGTCTTGGTGTTGATCATGTTTTTCCCGTGGGAGAGGCTTAGTCAACGGGTCTGCAACATTCAGATCCGTATGTATCTTGCAAATCTCTATATCTCCTTCCTTGACTAGATCACGGATGGAATTGAAGCGTCTTTTGATGTGCTTTGTTTTCTTGTGAAACCTGGATTCCTTCGCCAAGGCTATTGCTCTAGTGTTGTCACAAAAGATTTTCATTGGACCTGATGCACTAGGTATTACACCTAGATCGGATATGAACTCCTTCATCCACACTCCTTCATTTGCTGCTTCCGAAGCAGCTATGTATTCCGCTTCACACGTAGATCCCGCCACGACGCTCTGCTTGGAACTGCACCAACTAATAGCTCCACCGTTTAATAAAAATACATATCCAGTTTGTGACTTTGAGTCATCCGGATCAGTGTCAAAGCTTGAATCAACGTAACCATTTACGACGAGCTCTTTGTCACCTCCATACACGAGAAACATATCCTTTGTCCGTTTCAAGTACTTCAGGATGTTCTTGACCGCTGTCTAGTGATCCACTCCTGGATTATTTTGGTACCTCCCTGTGTGACGCCCGGGTAGTTAAGCTACAGTAACCACACGCTAATGATGCCACGTCACCACTGTTACTGTTGATAATCTCTCATTAATCCAAATACTGTTCAAATTCAAATTCAAATTAAAGTCAAAATTTAAATTTGTCAAACATGAAAAAAAAAATGATCCATGTGTGGCAAATATTCTCTGGGTTTTTGTCGTGTTGAAACCACATTTTTAATAAATAAATTAAATACACTATGATATTTAAAACAGCAGCTTGAACGTTCAATTAAATACCTTTTCTAATTAATAAAATGTTAAACTGCTTATTTTAGCTATAAAGTTAAATGTGGCTGTGGGCTAATTATTAAAACTAATTTATAAACTAGTTGTGTGTTTTATAAAACAAAGTTTAAAAGAATCTAAAAAACAAAACAGAAAAGAATAAGTTAAAACAAAAACAAAAAAAATAAAAAGAAACAAAACCCACCGGCCCAACTGGGCCTCGGCCCACTACCCCCTAAACTATCTATATCCCACCCCTCGGTGGGATATTTCCCACCGACACCGACAGATCTCCCCCCCTCGCTTCGTTCTGGATCGGGAGCGCCCCAGCGCTCGCCGCCCGATCCCGCCGCCGCCCCGGAGCCCCCGCGCCGCACGACGCCGTCGCCCCCTCGCCGGACCCCGCCGCCGCCCTCCTCCTCACGCCCCGCTGCCAGACCGCTCCGCCCCCTCGTGAGCTCCCCCCCCTTCTCCGTCACTCTCTGTTTCCCCCCGTCGCGGCCGTGCTCCCCTACCGCGTGCTGGCCACGCCCAGCCGTCCCACGCCCGGCGCTGGCGCCCGTCGCGCGGCCGTG